>OW240919.1:122535727-122547826 GCA_933207985.1 Pelobates cultripes
ATATATATATATATATATATATATATATATATATATATATATATATATAGATAGATAGATATTTATTTATTATATTTATTATGAATGGCACTATTATTTTGCTATTTTGTATATGTCCCATAATTTCGTTGGTAAGATCATTTTCAATCATTCTTTAACATCATTATGCGTTTTCATTATATACTTGCATTTTATTCTTTAGATCTTACTCTCATTGTGACTAAGGTTTTTACAAGTTCCCATGTGTTTGTAGCCATGGTCTGTTTACTTTGCGCTGTTCAACCACACACTTGTTCAGTAAGCGCACCAGATTTTAAAGGGTTTTATTTTGAATATATAATGCAATATTAGGTGTCAATAAAATAAAAATACCATCAAATATAAAAAAAAATCACAGTTTTGCTTTTCAATAATTTCTACGATGTTTTTTGCACTACAGTAAATACTTCAAAATACTTCAAAATAGGTTGATTAATTCATTTGTCCTGAACATTACAATGCCATATGTTTCAGGTTTCAAAAATGTTTTGGAAGTTAAAGGGCAAATATAGCAAGGGGCAAATTACTGTTTTAAAATTAAACATCTGCATCATTTAATATGTGTAGACTTTAAGGTTAACCTCTTCAATACCAAAATTGTATATACATTAGACTTACAAATTGAAATTCCCAGTACTTGAATTTGGGCCAAACTGGTGATCATACGGATTCCCAAACTCTTAGTGGAAATGTAGAATTATCACAGACCATATCAGTAACACAATGGACGAATATTTTTGTTTGATTTGTATTTCCGAATTCTGCTCAATAATTGATAGGAAAAAAGATGATTGATGACTAGAGGACAGACATGATTTTAATCACTGATCAAGTGAGAAGGACAGTCACTCTCGATACAGACTGAATGCATTGGACAGCTTTAATCTTCTCATAGTGTAAGAGTTGTCTTTTTAAAAAACAGTCCTTCAGTGTGGGAAAAATCTGTGTCTTCTATGTTCTTCTTTCAGGCCCTCAAAGTGATCTAAAAATTTGCTTTGTTGGTGATACATTTGCTCTCATGATTGTGTCTGCTGTAGTTGCAAGTGGATTTGCATCTACGGCAGTAGAAGCTGTTGCAACACTAGCCTGTACAAAGGCCTGCACTTGGTTGGTTAATATCAATGGAATGGTGGCTCTGGCACAGGCAGGGCCAATCCTGGGGTCACTGACTAATACGTTTGGCAACCCCATATGGAATGATTATATTGCTAACTCTTCCCCTTCGCAAACATGACACTTCTAACCACACCCATTTTATATGGAAACCACTCTAACTCTTTGGGCCCCCCAACTTCACCAGGTGACATGTCACCCACTTACTACACTGCCAGCTTTACCCCCAAAAAGCTTATTAGTGCCCAGCTTCTCAGTGCCATCTATATCTCTGTACAGCTTGCCAGTGCCATCTGTGGCCCAAAATAGCTAATCAGTGTCGTCTTATTCCCAAAATAGCTAATAAAGCTGCTTTACTGGGCTAAAGTTTTTTTGGTTAATATAGTGTCCCACACTAATGTCACATGTGGAAACCAAATAGAAGGGATAACAAGTTGCCGAACAAGCAACATCATGAAGTCTACATAATTCATAAATATGGGATTTTCCAGTTTGAATCCTGCATTTCAAACACCAAAAATATATACAAACACACCCCTTCATTCAAACTCCAATACTACACACATATGTATACCCACATTTAAAAAAAAAAAAAAAGCTAAGCATCATGGGAGTTATACAACAGATGTGGATTTACCCTTTGGCCACCCTTGCACTGGAGGAGGGCTGAAACAAAATTCTTGTACCAGGACACTCTCTCCATTAGTACCACAACTGCTTTAACCCCTTAAATCCGGAGGGCGTACTATTACGCCCTGCAGGAGCCGGCTCTAAACGCCGGCGGGCGTAATAGTACGCCCTCGCTATAATGGCCGCCCACGTGGCCAGCGCTAATCGCCCGCTGCAGATCATGGTCGGGGGGATGCCTGGCCCCCCAGGCAACCCCCCCAGTGGCCGGTGACCGCGATCTGCAGTCTCTGATCGCAGTGACAGGCTGTCACTGCGATCAGTATTTTCCGTGTGTCAGCCGATTTCAAATCGGCTGACACACGTGGCCGGCGGCTTTCTGCTATGCAGATCGCGGTCGGGGGACTTACCTGGCCCCCCAGGCAGTCCCCCTGGGGTCAGTGACCGCGATCTGCTAAGTCTGAGATCGCAGTGACAGCCTGTCACTGCGATCTCAGTGCGCTCTGATCGCAGTGACAGCCTGTCACTGCGATCAGTATTACATGTGTCAGCCTAATGGCTGACACATGTAACAGGTGCAATGATCCCCCTGCAGATTGGTAGGGGGGAGTGCTTGTACCACCCAGGCACTCCCCCCTGTGGTCAATTACCCAATCTGCAGGAGGTGATCACAGTGACAGGCAGTCACTGTGATCACTGATCCTGTATGTCAGCCAGTGATGTGAATTCACTGGCTGACACTGTCTCTGCCCCCTCTCCTGTAATAAAAATAAAATATTAGTTAAAAAAAAAAATTACAGTTACAAATAAAATATACTTAGATCATATATATTATATATATGATCTAAGTATATATATATATATATATATATATATATATATACACACACACACACATTTACACATACACGAAGTGTATTTAAATATTAATATATATAATTATTTATATATATATTACTATCAAATTACACGTAGACTGATACTGATTATATATATATATATATATATATAAAATTATTGTTATATATATATATGTATATATTTATATATAATATAAAAAAATGTAAATACGTAAAAAAAATTAAATTAAAAAAATAATTAAAAATAAATAATTACAAAATATATAGATGTTTGTTATTTCATTCTAACTGTATTGTGATATTAATATATATATTTTTTTTTTATCAATTCTTTATTTTTGCATTGACAGACATTGAAGGTAAGAGCATTTTTGGCTTACGCAGAAGCCCATCTTTTCAAGTATGCTTTAGTCATGGTACAGAAAAAGACTGGGTTGTTAGTATACATAATATACATTTTAGACTTGTTGCATGTGGGTTGCGTAGAGGCTGTTGTCATTTAGCTTTCGCCTGTCAAAGGTTTTTTTTTTTTTTTTTTATTCGTTGTGTACACAAAGAAAAACATATATACAAGCAAAACGATCAAGTGAACGTAGGTGTTAAATCCTAAATCTGCACGAGTGATTAGCGGTCTGTGATTGGGTGCTCATTTGTCCTATGATTTTTCCTCATATTGTTCCCAAAGGGCCCATACCTTTTGAAATGTGGTGGTAGTGTTCCGAACGGTAGCTGTCATCTTGTCCATTAAGTAATTATCTCTGATTTTGGAGATTACTAATGAAAGTGGGGGTGTCTCTGGTTTTATCCAGTATTGTGCCAGTGCCCTACGAGCTGCTAGATTGAGCATATTCAGAAGTTTTTGGTCGTGTTTGTCTAGTCCGTTTGTCGGTCGTGATAATAGACATGCCCAGGGGTCCAGTGTTATTTGTCGGTGTAGGATTTTAGTGTGCATGGCCACTATCTTTTCCCAAAACTCCTTTACTTTAATACACTGCCACCACATGTGGATGTATGTGCCTTTTTCTCCACATAGTCGCCAACAGGTATCGGTGGGACAGAGTTGCATGTGTTGTTGCTTGACTGGTGTTGTATACCACCGAAGCATTATTTTATATGATTGTTCCTGTAAGGTCGTGCATATAGACACTTTCGTGTTCGCCTCCCATATGTCTTGCCACTCCGTTCCCTCTAGTGTTTCCCCCAGATCCGCTTCCCATTTGTCTGTGTATGTCTGCGGGCCCCACGTGCCTGATTCTAGGCATATGTGGTTGTAGAGCAGAGAGATTAGTTTCGCTGGCATGCTTTCTTTGAGGCAGATTTGCTCAAAGAAAGTTAGAGGCTTGGCAATTGCCATTTTGACCTCATTGGTTTGCGCGAAGTCCCGTAATTGTATATATCGGAAGAAGTCGCGGGTTTGTAATGGGGCTAAGGTTTGCAAGTGTTGGTATGTCACTAGTTGGTTATCTACGTATAGGTGGATATAGCGTTGTAGGTTCGTGGCTTCGATGCCTTTAAAGTCTCGTGCCCTTAGACCCGGTGGGAATGCTCTGTTACGTAGTACTGGGGTCATTGGGGACGGGAGGTGTGTGAGTTTGAATTTCTGCGCGATCTGGTCCCATAAGCTAATGGAGTTTAGGATGGCCGGGCAGTCTGTCCGTAAGATTGTTCTGTGATGCTTCGGTGTACATATGAGGAATTGCGGGAGGTCTGCTCCTGTCATGTGGGATTCTATGTCAACCCAACGGCGTTGATTTTTGGGGCAGTGCCAGTGAGCTATTTGGGCCACTTGGGCTGCGGTATAGTAATGGTGAATGTGGGGCATACCCAGGCCGCCCCTCCCCTTGGGATTATACAGTATTTTTTTGGCTATTCTTGGCCGCTTTCTCTGCCAGATAAAGGCGTCTATTGCTTGTTGTAGGCCAGCTAGGTCACTCTTGGTCACTCGAGTCGGGAGCGCTTGGAATAAGAACAGCAGTCTTGGCAATAGGTTCATTTTTATGGAATGTAGGCGACCTAGCCATGTGATGGGTTTGTCTGTCCAAGTTTCTAAGTCCGTCTTGAGTTTTGTGATCAGTGGAGTGTAATTATGTTTAAATAGTGTGCTGTGATCTGCTGTGAGTTTGACGCCTAGATACGTGAGTGTGTCTGTGTTGGTTTTGATATGATAGGTGTGTCTGATGTGTTGTACCTCCCGGTCAGGTATATGGAATGTCAGTGCCGTCGATTTGGTTAAGTTAACTTTGTATCCTGATACTTCACCGTATGTCTGCAGTAGCTTTTCTAAATTTGCCATCGATTGGGTTGGGTCTGTGAGTGTTAGGAGTATATCATCTGCATATGCAGCTACTTTGAAGTGTTCATCTCCCAAGTGCACTCCTTTTATGTTTGGGTTTGCTCGTATGAGGTGTAGGAGGGGCTCTAGCACTAAAGCAAAGAGGAGTGGTGATAGGGGGCAGCCCTGTCTTGTTCCATTGCTCACTTGGAATGGGGATTTTGGCACTCCTGTAATTATGGTTTGTGCTTGCAGGTTTGTGTATAGGGCCTTTATTGCCGTGATATAGGGTTCCGGGAATCCCTGAGTTTGAAGTACTGTGAACAGAAAAGGCCATTGTACCCTATCAAAGGCCTTTTCTGCGTCGAGGGAGAGGACAAGGGCAGGCTGCCTAGTGTGTGATATATGCCAGATCAGATCCACCCCTCTGCGTGTATTTTCATATAACTGGCGTCCTGGTATGAAGCCGACCTGATCTGGGTGTATTAATTTAGGTAGTGATATTAATATATATATTTATATCAAAATACATGTAGAACGAAATAATATATATATCTATATACATAAATATATACGTATATATCACTATATATATATACCTATATATAAATAAAAATATTTTAAAAATTATATATATATATATATACGTATATATACACATATGTATATATATACATATATTAATTCTACACTTATATTTATGTAATATTTTTACATAATTAGGTATCCTAATTAATTACAATTAGCGGGACCTGCCAGACAACCCATGCCGAAAATATAGGCAATTTAATTTGCTAGCACTATATTTAACCCTATAACTTTTCAAGACACCATAAAACCTGTAAATGGGGGGTACTGTTTTACTCGGGAGACTTCGCTGAACACAAATATTAGTGTTTCAAAACAGTAAAATGTATTACAACGATATCGCCAGTAAAAGTGAAGTTTTTTGCATTTTCAATGCACAAACAGCACTTACACGGACGATATTATTGCTGCAATACTTTTTACTGTTTTGAAACACAAATGTTTGTGTTCAGCGAATTCTCCCGGGTACAACAGTACCCCTCATGTACAGGTTTTATGGTGTTTTCAAAAGTTACAGCGTCAAATATAAGGCTTGTGTTTCATTTTTTTCACATTAAAATTCGCCAGATTGCTTACGTTGCCTTTGTGACCCTATGGTAGCCCAAGAATGAAAATTACCCCTATGATGGCATACCATTTGCAATAGTAGACAACCCAAGGTATAGCAAATGGGGTATGTCCAGTCTTTTTTAGTAGCCAGTTCGTCACAAACACTGGCCAAAATTGGCGTTTTTTTGCATTTTTCACACACAAACAAATACTAACGCTAACTTTGGCCAGTGTTTGTGACCAAATGGCTACTAAAAAAGACTGGACATACCCCATTTGCAATACCTTGGGTTGTTTACTATTGCAAATGGTATGCCATTATGGGTGTAAATTTAATTCCTGGGCTACTATACAATCTCAAAGGCAACGTAACCAATCTGGCAAATTTCAATTTCAAATGTAACGTGCTGTATTTAACCCTGTAACTTCCCAAAACACCATAAAACCTGTACATAGGGGGTACTGTTTTACATGTGAGACTTTGCTGAATACAAATATGTGTATTTTATTACAGTAAAAGCAAGCAGTATTATGACATTGACAGTTAAAATGTCATATAGAACTAAAAAAAATAACAACATTTCTTATTTTCTCCCATTTTTTTCATATTAAATTATGTTTCATAGCTAAATATTTGATATTAAATGAAAGCCCTGTTTCTCCTGAATAAAATGATATATAATAAGGAACCTTTTTTGCGATGTTGTACATTTGTGACCAGGCATATTTTTACACTTTTGTGGTGTTTGTGTTTGGCTGTAATTTTCCGCTTTCTCATTTACTGTTCCCATACAAATTATATATTGTTTTTTTCAGGACAAAAGGGGCTTTCTTTACATACCATTATTTATATAAACTCATGTATTTTAATTTAAAAAAAATAAAAAAATATGATGAAAATTGAAAAAAATACATGTTTTTTGACTTTTACTTGAAAAATCTTTTACTCATCTACAAAAGCGAATTAAAAAAACTGCTAAATAGATTCAAAATTTTGTCCTGAGTTTAAAAATACCCCGTGTTTACATGCTTTTTTGCTTTTTTTTGCATGTTATAGGCTATAGGTACAAGTAGAATATTGCGGTTTCAAAACATAAATTTTTTAAATTTATCAATAGTGAGATTGTAACACTATTATCTGTCATAAATCTCTGAATAACACCCCACATGTACATATTTTTTTTAAAGTAGACAACCGGTATTTCAATATAGGTGTCCAGCTTTTTAGCAGCCACTTAGTCGAGGTAACACTGGGCCAGCGCGCATCTTGGCATTGCCTGTGTGTGAAAAAAGTAAAAACTAAATTCGAACGCCACTCTTTTGGCCAGTGTTTGTGACCAAGTGGAAAGCATAAAAAGACTGACATACCCCATTTGCAATACCTTGGGTTGTTCTTTGCAAATGGTATGCCAATGTATGGGGGTAATTCTATCTGGGCTGATTACACGCCTCAAAGGCAACGTGAATCCAACTCCTGGCCATTTTCAATAAAAATATTTGACCCATATATTTGACCTTGTAACTTCGTGGTCAGTATATAACCTGTGGAAATATGGAGGGTATTGTTTACTGGAGATAATCATTGAAGGCTATGTTTCAAAACGTTCCGCATCACAACAATTATATCATCAAAGCGTTGCTCGCGTGAAAATGCAAAAAGTTAATAATTGTGACAATATCACGCGATATGTTTTACTGTTTTGAATCACTAATATTTGTGTTCAGCAAAGTCTCCCGAGTAAAACAGTACCCCCCATGTACAGGTTTTAGGGTGTTGTAGAACGTTACAGGGTAAAATACAGTGCTAGCAAATTAATTTCTCTGGAATTTCGGCCTGGGTTGGCAGGCAGGTCCCTCAAATTGCAATCAATAAAATTACTGAATTATGTAAAAATATTACATAAATACACACGTAGAATTTAAATATATATGCATATTTATATATTTGAAGTCTACGTGTATATTTATATAATTATTTATGTAATTTTGTATATGGACATATGTATGTTTTGTATTATTTTTATTTATTTATATATACATAGATATATATACAAATTAATTCTAAGTGTATTTTGATATAAATATATATATATATATATTAATTTTAAAATACAGTTAGAATAAAATTTCATATAGATATATAATTTTTTTTAAATTTTTTATTATTATTTTAAAAAAATATTTAATTTAAATTACTTATTATTTATATTTTATAATAATATATATATACAATATATATAGTTATTATATATATTATATATATACGTGTGTAATTTAATTATAAGTGTATTTTTATATTAATATAAGTACATATTAATATAAAAATACACTTAGTAAGACATTATATATATGATATATAGACATATATTATATAGATATAATATATGTCTATTTGTGTTAGGTGCTTAAGATAGTACAGTGTGAAATACCATGAATAAGCGTAGGATGATAAAAGGAGCAAAAACCGAGGAGGTGTGCCGAAACCGACGATGAGGGAGGCCTGAGAAAGAAGAGAGCAAAAATTAAGTAATCAAATTTATTAACAGACAACCAATACATATACATTTATCAACCAGACATGTTTATGAAAGCATCCCTTAATTCTTGTACTGGGTTCGGTATGTACCGTGAGTAAGCGGATGACTTCCAGCGCCCCAGTGTTTTGATAACATGAGTTGGGATGTTGAAACTGGAGGCTGTGGACGCGGCTCCTATACAAAAGGAGTGTCCTGAGTAATTGTTTGCGTTGAGGCCCAGTTGTGTGAGCAAGGACCTGACGTAGGTCATGAAGGTTGTAGAGGTGAGTTCTGCACCTGTAGTTGTAATAACGGTTGCGAGGGCAGTTAGTGATGGTGCTGTATGTAGGCATCAAGAACCTTGACGGGACACCATCTGTTGTGCGTGGGATAGAACGGAATGTTTACAGGTATGTGCTGGCTGGTTTTGGAGTGAGGTAAAGACAGGATGTAATGATCCATATGTTTTGTCAAGTGGGAATAGAGGAGGAATGGAGTGGTTTGGGTCGTGGAGGTCGTAGTGAATTCTCTAGGTCGTAGAAATCCGTAGAAAGCGATGTATATTGCTGTTTTGATGATAGAATTTGTATTAGTGTCAAACGGTTTTAGGTCAAGTAGGTTAGATAATGCTTTGAAGATATGGTTATCTATGGGTAGCCTCTGGGCCAAATGTGTGGGTTCTGATTTTTGAATACCTCTGAGTATGGTCTTAATTTGGTGAGAGGCCATGAAACTGTTGTTATTTGGGTGTAAGATGAGCATGTGGTGTTGAATGCCAGTGAGATAGAGTTTGATGGTGTTGTATGACATTTTGAGTTTAAGGTGGCAAAAGGAAGCAAACCCCAAAAAAGATGTCATAACAAACGGTTGTATGATGTTATGTTCCAGAGGGAATCGTTTGAATAGTGTGAAAGCCCTGCTGTATGTTTTGTTTGTATTGTGTGAAAGTGCCAACTGGGACAATGTCCTGCTATGCTGCATGATGACGTCTAGTCCAGTATGAGTTGTTGAAATGTTGGAGTGATGGTGGCTGTGGGTGCTGCTGACGGGAGTGCTTGATGAAACTCCTGAAATTAAAGCGAGACAAATTGTCAGCAGCTGTGTTATATACACCTGGCACATGGAAACAACATAGGAAGAAATTATGACAAGCTGCCAACCAAGTGAGTTTCCTCAGAAATCTCATGATCGTAAGAGATTTGGAACGACCTTTGTTGATGATGTGACAGGTTGCCTGGTTGTCTGAGTAACAACGCACTGGCGTATTAGCCCATAAATGACCCCACGCTACGGCAGCCGCCACTATGGGGTAGATCTCAAAAAGAGCTGAGGTAGTGGAAAAACCTTCCAAATCCAGAACTGCTGAAGGCCAGCTGCCCCAAAGCCATTCGTTCCCAAAAATTGCTGCAAAACCAGTGGTAGATGCCGCATCTGACCAAATGGTAGGAGATGATTCAGTCAATTGAGGGAGGAACATACTTTTACCATTCCAAGTGGTTAAAAACCTCTTCCACATGTTTAGATCTGCCGTAGCTTGGGCATCTAAGGACAACCTGTGCGTGTCATGTAGAAAAAGTGGGAAAAGATGCAATAGTCGTGAAATAAAGGAGCGGCCTTGAGGTATGATGCGCATCGCAAAATTTAGTGACCCTAGAAGGGACTGTAGCTCTTTGCGGTTGCAAGTGCCGAGCTGTAGGTAGTTGTTTATGTAAGTGAGAATATTCTCTATCTTATCGTATGGTAGGCTTGCTTGCATTATGGCAGAGTCTAATTGGATACCCAGAAAAGTGATAACCGTGTCTGGCCCTTCTGTTTTCTTTGGGGAGATGGGTACACCTAGTTGCTCAAACAGCTTAGTGGTAGCTTTGAGGCTAGTGGGAGGTGCAGTATTCTCCTCGACCAGTAGGAAATCGTCCAAGTAATGTAATACCGTAGGGCATCCGGCTATGTTCAATAGTAACCAGCATAATGCTTCGGCAAATGTGTCGAAAATAGCTGGGCTACTTTTGGACCCAAAAGTTAACCGGGAGAAAAAATAGTAGTTCCCGGACCACTTGATGCCATGCAGGTGCCACAGTGTGGGGTGGATAGGGAGTAATTTGAAGGCGTTAGTAATGTCGGTCTTACTGAGCCAGGCTCCAACCCCTGCTTGTATGATAGCTGTAATGGCGTGATCTATGGTGGTGTATTGCAGAGAGAATTCCTCAGAGGGTATGAGGGAATTAAGACTGGGGTTGGCCGATGAGTGGGGAGCCGATAAGTCAATGATGAGTCTCTGTTTTTGGGAAGATTTCCCTGTGACAATACCAATAGGGTTGGTGCGCCATTCTGTGAATGGAGGAGTTCTAAAAGGCCCCAATACAAAGCCCTCATCCACTTCTTGGCTATGAGGGTGTCAACCACTGTGGGGTTGTGTTGGGCGGATTGTAGGTTAGGGCATTCCAGAGTTCCAGCTGGTATGTGTAGGATACCTGTGTGGAAGCCTTCTGTTAAACCAGAAATAAGAAAATCTACCAGGTGTCTAGATGGGTGCTGAGACATCAATGCTGTGAATACTGGCATTTTAATGGATGTAAGGTAAGGCTTGGAATACAATTTATTTGGACACATGGTCTTTGCATGTGCCCTAAAACATTTTGAACAGACATGCAACAGTCTACATCCACTGTAATTACAAGACCCAACATTGAAATTATTACATATCTGGGACTTGCCCAGAAACTTGATTGGGCGTCCCAATTTGTCTTTGGATAGTTTCCCTGGATCCCCAGAGGAACTAGTTCCTTGTGTGGAGGCATGTCCATCTGCCGTGTTGGGACAAAAATTAGTAGTATGGGCTGTGGAGGAGCAGTATGCACAAGCTGGTGTTCTGAGACCTGCAAAGTGTCTGCAAAATAAGACGGTATCAATCCTTCCCCAGTTGGATCGTGTACCATACTGGGAGAAGGCTCCAGCCATTTTTGCAGAAAAAGACCTATGGTAGTCATAGAATGCTGAACCACCATATTTGTTGCCCAGGTCTACCAGCTTGTGCATATAGAGATCAAACTCCTCTCTTCTGTTGGGATAAACCGCACAGATGACATCTCTGTAAATACCAAACGCTAGTACAAATTCAGGGATAGTCAGTTTCCTGTTCAGGCGGGCATCCCTAGATCTGACAATAACAGAAACATCATCATAAGCATACGTCTTATGTTCCACAATGTCCTGGGAGGCAATCAACAGGGAAGCCAGGTTGACGTCTTTACCTTCCAGGATATCCCTTTTGATATGCTCAGGTATCATGTGGGCCGGGCTAACTTCCTGGTCATGCAGGGTGCTGGCTGGAGCGACTAATGGCAAGGCTGGTGTTTGTACCGCAGCCGCGGGTGGCCCTGCTAGAGTGAGGGCCGTGGTGACCGACTCAAGTTTCTCCAGCCTGGAGTTGACCTTGCCCATGGGTGCCATGAGTGAGGATAACATGGCATGTATGTCCCCTGGGTTGGACTGGCTAGATCCTTCCCCGGCTTCCATGTTATTAGTTGATGTGCAT
>OW240919.1:122547926-122580744 GCA_933207985.1 Pelobates cultripes
ACAAGAGGGACTGAAACGTTGATCTTCTCTTAAATATTTCAATAAAAGTAAAATTTTAAGGAAATCCGAGAGTGCAACCAACTATTTCAATTGCCCATATATATACTGGATACTGGAGCCCTGGTGATGCAACAATATAACAATATATATATATATATATATATATATATATTTTAATTTTTTTTTGTGTTAGGTGCTTAAGATAGTACAGTGTGAAATACCATGAATAAGCGTAGGATGATAAAAGGAGCAAGTCGGTTGTGGTGTGCCGAAACCGACGATGAGGTAGGCCTGAGAAAGAAGAGGGCCCACCCAGGAAAAGAAATAGAAAGGAAAATAAATGTTAAAAGTGGTGTGGTGGGAGGGTCATTCAACGCTGACCTCGAACGGTAAGGAGCAAGGTAAGGGGAGTGCCTTAAGTAGGCTAGGGGTAGAAAACCAGCACCTCCCACAAATGCAGGCAAATTGCCTTAATACTTGTGTTAGGTGCTTAAGATAGTACAGTGTGAAATACCATGAATAAGCGTAGGATGATAAAAGGAGCAAGTCGGTTGTGGTGTGCCGAAACCGACGATGAGGTAGGCCTGAGAAAGAAGAGGGCTCACCCAGGAAAAGAAATAGAAAGGAAATAAATGTTAAAAGTGGTGTGGTGGGAGGGTCATTCAACGCTGACCTCGAACGGTAAGGAGCCAGGCAAGGGGAGTGCCTTAAGTAGGCTAGGGGTAGCAAACCAGCACCTCCCACAAATGCAGGCAAATTGCCTTAATACTTGTGTTAGGTGCTTAAGATAGTACAGTGTGAAATACCATGAATAAGCGTAGGATGATAAAAGGAGCAAGTCGGTTGTGGTGTGCCGAAACCGACGATGAGGTAGGCCTGAGAAAGAAGAGGGCAAAAATTAAGTAATCAAATTTATTAACAGACAACCAATACATATACATTTATCAACTAGACATGTTTATGAAAGCATCCCTTAATTCTTGTACTGGGTTCGGTATGTACCGTGAGTAAGCGGATGACTTCCAGCGCCCCAGTGTTTTGATAACATGAGTTGGGATGTTGACACTGGAGGCTGTGGACGCGGCTCCTATACGAAAGGAGTGTCCTGAGTAATTGTTTGCGTTGAGGCCCAGTTGTGTGAGCAAGGACCTGACGTAGGTCATGAAGGTTGTAGTGGTGAGTACTGCACCTTGTAGTTGTAATAACGGTTGCGAGGGCAGTAAGTGATGGTGCTGTATGTAGGCATCAAGAACCTTGACGGGACACCATCTGTTGTGCGTGGGATAGTACGGAATGTTTACAGGTATGTGCTGGCTGGTTTTGGAGTGAGGTAAAGACAGGATGTAATGATCCATATGTTTTGTCAAGTGGGAATAGAGGAGGAATGGAGTGGTTTGGGTCGTGGAGGTCGTAGTGAATTCTCTGGGTCGTAGAAATCCATAGAAAGCGATGTATATTGCTGTTTTGATGATAGAATTCGTATTAGTGTCAAACGGTTTTAGGTCGAGTAGGTTAGATAATGATTTGAAGATATGGTTATCTATGGATAGCCTCTGGGCCAAATGTGTGGGTTCTGATTTTTGAATACCTGGTCTTAATTTGGTGAGAGGCCATGAAACTGTTGTTATTTGGGTGTAAGATGAGCATGTGGTGTTGAATGCCAGTGAGATAGAGTTTGATGGTGTTGTATGACATTTTGAGTTTAAGGTGGCAAAAGGAAGCAAACCCCAAAAAAGATGTCATAACAAACGGTTGTATGATGTTATGTTCCAGAAGGAATCATTTGAATAGTGTGAAAGCCCTGCTGTATGTTTTGTTTGTATTGTGTGAAAGTGCCAACTGGGACAATGTCCTGCTATGCTGCATGATGACGTCTAGTCCAGTATGAGTTGTTGAAATGTTGGAGTGATGGTGGCTGTGGGTGCTGCTGACGGGAGTGCTTGATGAAACTCCTGAAATTTAAAGCGAGACAAATTGTCAGCAGCTGTGTTATATACACCTGGCACATGGAAACAACATAGGAAGAAATTATGACAAGCTGCCAACCAAGTGAGTTTCCTCAGAAATCTCATGATCGTAAGAGATTTGGAACGACCTTTGTTGATGATGTGACAGGTTGCCTGGTTGTCTGAGTAACAACGCACTGGCGTATTAGCCCATAAATGACCCCACGCTACGGCAGCCGCCACTATGGGGTAGATCTCAAAAAGAGCTGAGGTAGTGGAAAAACCTTCCAAATCCTGAACTGCTGAAGGCCAGCTGCCCCAAAGCCATTAGTTCCCAAAAATTGCTGCAAAACCAGTGGTAGATGCCGCATCTGACCAAATGGTAGGAGATGATTCAGTCAATTGAGGGAGGAACATACTTTTACCATTCCAAGTGGTTAAAAATCTCTTCCACATGTTTATATCTGCCGTAGCTTGGGCATCTAAGGACAACCTGTGCGTGTCATGTAGAAAAAGTGGGAAAAGATGCAATAGTTGTGAAATAAAGTAGCGACCTTGAGGTATGATGCGCATCGCAAAATTTAGTGACCCTAGCAGGGACTGTAGCTCTTTGCGGTTGCAAGTGCCGAGCTGTAGGTAGTTGTTTATGTAAGTGAGAATATTCTCTATCTTATCGTATGGTAGGCTTGCTTGCATTGTGGCAGAGTCTAATTGGATACCCAGAAAAGTGATAACCGTGTCTGGCCCTTCTGTTTTCTTTGGGGAGATGGGTACACCTAGTTGCTCAAACAGCTTAGTGGTAGCTTGAGGCTAGTGGGAGGTGCAGTATTCTCCTCGACCAGTAGGAAATCGTCCAAATAATGTAATACCGTAGGGCATCCGGCTATGATTAATAGTAACCAGCATAATGCTTCGGCAAATGTGTCGAAAATAGCTGGGCTACTTTTGGACCCAAAAGTTAACCAGGAGAAAAAAATAGTAGTTCCCGGACCACTTGATGCCATGCAGGTGCCACAGTATGGGGTGTATAGGGAGTAATTTGAAGGCATTAGTAATGTCGGTCTTACTGAGCCAGGCTCCAACCCCTGCTTGTATGATAGCTGTAATGGCGTGATCTATGGTGGTGTATTGCAGAGAGAATTCCTCAGAGGGTATGAGGGAATTAAGACTGGGGTTGGCCGATGAGTGGGGAGCCGATAAGTCAATGATGAGTCTCTGTTTTTGGGAAGATTTCCCTGTGACAATACCAATAGGGTTGGTGCGCCATTCTGTGAATGGAGGAGTTCTAAAAGGCCCCAATACAAAGCCCTCATCCACTTCTTGGTCTATGAGGGTGTCAACCACTGTGGGGTTGTGTTGGGCGGATTGTAGGTTAGGGCATTCCAGAGTTCCAGCTGGTATGTGTAGGATACCTGTGTGGAAGCCTTCTGTTAAACCAGAAATAAGAAAATCTACCAGGTGTCTAGATGGGTGCTGAGACATCAATGCTGTGAATACTGGCATATTAATGGGCGTAAGGTAAGGCTTGGAATACATTTTATTTGGACACATGGTCTTTGCATGTGCCCTAAAACATTTTGAACAGACATGCAATAGTCTACATCCACTGTAATTACAAGACCCAACATTGAAATTATTACATATCTGGGACTTGCCCAGAAACTTGATTGGGCGTCCCAATTTGTCTTTGGATAGTTTCCCTGGATCCCCAGAGAAACTAGTTCCTTGTGTGGAGGCATGTCCGTCTGCTGTGTTGGGACAAAAATTAGTAGTATGGGCTGTGGAGGAGCAGTATGCACAAGTTGGTGTTCTTAGACCTGCAAAGTGTCTGCAAAATAAGACGGTATCAATCCTTCCCCAGTTGGATCGTGTACCAGACATAGGATGCGCGGCCTAATCCCACGGCGCGGGACCTGCGGCCTCCCCCTCCTGCAGCCGGATCACGGGCTGCGGCCTCCGGCGTTGGGATTCACGCCGGAGGCTGTGGGAGGCGGGCGGCGCATCCCGCGCCCTGTGTGGCTGGCCGGAGGCCTTCAAGAGACGCCGCATGGCGGGCGCGACGGCGGGGCCTGGGACAGGGCCCGGCGGTGAGTGGGCCCTGCAGGGCCAAGAGGGGACTGCTCCAATGCTGTTGGGGGTGGGGGAGGACCTCTCCTGCAGGCCTCCTCTGCCAGTGAGGATGGCGCCCGGGGGGTCCCCCCCCCTGTTCTCAGCTCCCCCCCTTTCTAGGTTTCCAGTTTAACCCCCCCCTGTTGGTGTCCCCCTGTTTTTTCTTTCTATCCCCCCTTATTTGTTCCCATCAATCTGTTTTTTTGTTTGTTTTTTTTTCCCTTTTTCTCCGCTATGTTCCCCCTTCCCCCACTCTCTTTTCCTCTCTTCCCCTGCTCTTACCTGTTCCTGGGTCTTCTCTGCCTTCTGTTCTTCTCTCTCTGCTTCTGTTCTTCTCTCTCTGCTTCTGTTCTTCTCCCTCTGCTTCTGTTCTTCTCCCTCTGCCTTCTGTTCTTCTCTCTGTTTACTTACCTCGGCTGCCTCCTGGTGGCACGTCCTCTCCATGCCCTTCTCACAGGTCCTGGCTGCAGTTCATAGAAATGCCCAGCAGGTGGCGCCTGGAACATCTTCGAAGAAAACAGTGGAAGCTGGTTTCAATATCTTCTGCCTGGACTTCTACGGTTGTTATGCCGCGGGTGGTGCACCGGGCATTGGCTGGTGAGTACATTGTACCTTGTTGCATCCGATCAGGGCCCCCTTTAGAGCTGGGGGGGTATTAGTGCGCAAAAAAATAAATCAAAAATTATACATACAAATTTCACCATTTATAAAAACAAAACAAAAAAAAAAACAGAACTGACTGAATACATGAATGGAAGGTGAGATGTAAAAAAAGGAAAAATGATTAAGTAAAATTTGGGAATTTCTAAAAAAAAAAAAAAAGAAAGAAAAGCTCCTGAATGAATACCTGAATTGAAGGAGAAGTAAAAAAAAAAAAAAATGGTAAATGGACGCTGCTTACCAGGGAGTCCACTTCGGTTATTTAACCCCCCCCTTTTTATCAGTATTTCTCATATGTTATAGTACGGTTTCCTGCAGCATCCTGCGCAGCTTCTAGCACTGGCGTTGCCTCCCAAAAGGCAGGCGGTTAGGGTGGCTCTCGACGCTGCTGCGGGGCGCTAGTATGGCCTGCTTGACTTGCGCATGTCGCGTAATACAAGGGAGCAGTGGTGAAGGGGTTTTTTTCTTAGTGATATGTTCCCTCATGCCGCGGGGGGCCCCTTGCTTGGAAGGGACTCCTGGTGGTGTGTGTGGGAAAATACCATAATTGGTTGCGCCCCATGGCGCGCAAGGAGTGTGTCAGGGCATCGTATGTTATGGATAGCAGTGTCGGGGAGAGGGCTGCCCAGTATGCTCCACGTTGTTCTGCTGTCAGGACACTCTCTGGGACGCGTGTCGTTCCTAGGGTGAGCTGGGTTGGTGGGAATTTGCAGACAGAAAATGGGGTCCTTGTGCCATTCCAGCACAAGGGTTCCGGTCGCAGGGGGCCCATCCAGTTCCCCGCTGTCTTTTCAGGCGGGCAATCTGTCGGGATAGGGGACATGAGTGCTCTCCGAGCAGGACCTTTCTACCCATATGAGACTTCCTTCGGGTGGTGTGGGAGCGGCTTACCAAGAAGCTTGGTAGGCTTATCTCCCGACCAACTTTGGGGTGCTCCCGAAGTCCGCACCGCGGGAACCCCCCCCCTTGGGGCATGGTGCCTGTAGAGGGACAGGGTCAATTTTGCATGATTTCTTATTTACTCGGTTGTCGTTCCATCTGTTTTCCGGGCCGTATTTCTGACTGTCAGTGTTCTGTGGCTATGTGCTCTTAATGCCGCCCTCCTGGGTAAGCTGGGCTTTGTCTGTCGGTGTTGCCCTGCGTTATGGGGTTTTCCTTTTGGGCCTCCGTTAGCGGTGGCTTGTGCAATCAGGCCCCCTAAGTCCCTCCCACTGACTTCCACCTGTTGCCGCTGAGGCAGGTTTGGGGGTTTTTTGGGGCCTAATTGGGTTTTTTCCATGGTGTGCTGTCTCTTGCTCAGTAAGCTGGCAAGCATCGGGGCTCTTGCAGACCGGCATTCTGGTGGCATGGTAGGCGTGGGGTACCCAACTCCCAGACAGGTGGGTAGTTCTTCCATTGTGACAATTGTGGGGTGGTGCAGGCTGTCTATATCATGTTGCAGTACCCTCTACCCCGGTGGTACCCTGGTTGCAGGGCCTAGCTCGGTGCTGCTTGAGTCTGGAGGTGTCTGGTCAGGCGGGGTTTTTCCCGGGGGTTCTATCTTGTTCAGGTGGGGGGCTCCGTGGGGCCGAATTATAAGGCAGTGGAGCTGTGGTCACTCGGTCTAGCGGTCTGGGGCCAGCTACGGTACAGTGTGACCGATCAGGCCGGATGAGAGCATTTCCTTGGCGGCTTCCCGTTCCTGTTACGGTCATCTGCAGGTGGGAAGGGGTTTTGGTGGCTCGAGTAAGCATCGGGATGGATTTCCTTCAGGCTTTCGCCGCTCGACAGCTGTTGTACTTGGGAAAGGTCAGTTGGTAGCGGTTGGTTGATTCATCAATAGAATCTGTTCCGTTCTTGGATGTTGCAGGGTTGACCTAACCGGGCCCTTTCTGCTTTCTCTTGAGGTAGATGGAATGCACAGGGTAATGGTTAGGCTCCTAACAGGATGTGCTAGGTTCCCAGTATAGTTGGAAATATACCGTTTCAATTGGGGGGAGTGCCGGGTTCCCAAATGTGTCCTGTTTTCCTTCGGTGAGGGCTATTGCGCCCCTGGGTTGTTCAGCCTCCTCTCCCATTTTGGTTTTCTCGCCTGCGTCCATGTTGTTGGGGTGCTCCAGTTGGGGCTTGAATTCCTGGGTAAGGATGGTGAAGAGTTCAGGGGGCATTTCAGTCCGGTTAGGGGGCGGCTACGGATGCCGCCGGTCTGGGCGTGCTTGTGCCACTGGTTCACGGAGCTTGAATAGTGGGGGTCAGGGGGTAGGCTCCTTGGGTTAACCCTGCCAGTCTCCAAATGGATTTCTCTCCGCGGTTACTGTCTCTCCCCCCTCCCCTCCACCCGGAATAAGGAGGGTGGGATGCTCATATGTCATTTGGGACAGGAGGGGGTGGGCGAGTGGTTGGATCTTACGCCTTCGGAAGTGGAGGTTTGGTGGTCTGGCGCCAGATACATGAGGGAGGTGTGGCTCCTCCTCGTCCTGGGTCAACTGTCCCGCCTCCTAGGGGTACTGTTTTTTTTTTGTCATCTGTCTGGGTGGAATGACCTGGGTTCGGTGGCTGTTTGGGAATTGGGTGCTCTTGAATCTGGACATGTTACGCATTCTGTTTCTTACCAGAGGTTCTCAGGGGCCGGGCTGAGGCTATCACCTGTTCCCGTTTGCAGTGCGCTCAGCAATGTGAGTGCCCTGGTGCTTTGCTGTCGGGAATCAGACGAGGTGGGTTTCTTGTTTTGGCTTGGGGGATTCCAGTTCACCTTGGGGTATGGCCGGTTGTGGCCTAGTTATCGCGAGGGGATGGGTGCGCTTGCTGGAGGTCGGATGAGGCCTATGTTAATGGTGCACTGAGGAAGACTCCGGCTGGAGATGAAATGCAATTGCCGCTAGATCAAAGGATTGTATCTGGTATTTTTTCTTGTTTACTCTGCAGTGTTTTATTTAGGCTTTGTGCCTAGTATATTTTACTATTTATACACTGCATATTGTCCCTGTTTTAATTGTTTATTTGTGCAATAAATTTTGGATTCTGCACTTTGTATCCTGTGCTGCTCTCCTCAAGGATATTGTTTTAGCCTTTTTAGGCACCCTCCTGCATATTATATAGAGCCTGGGACAGCTTTAAATCCTGTGAGTTTTACTCTACATGAGGAGTCTAACATTATATATATATGTGTATCTATATATATATTTTGCACTATGTTGTGTTATTGGTGTTTTTTAGATTGATCACGAATGGTCATTTAATTTCCTGGTGCAGTATTTATTCTATGTTAATCTGGCACTGCTAGAAGTGGTGGAACAGGCCATGGCTGGTTGTGGTGGGGTCCCCCGCTGATTTTAGGTGTAAAACAGCGGGGTTGTGGCAGCGGTATGTCCTTGCCAATTGAGTTTGAGGGGTTACGTTTAAGTATATGGAATGAGATGAACAAGTTTTTAAGGTCTCAACCTCCCCTGCTTCAAAAGGTTAACATTAGGTTGCCTGAGGTGTCGTGCCCATCGAGCGTGGATAAGGTCGGCTGATGGCGGGCATTGGAAAGATATGATTTTATGACGAGGGGGGAGGTGAGAGGAAGTGGTGATTAGGAACCACTGTATGTTTATTGGCAAGGACGGTTGGGTCACTGTATAACACTATGTGTGGAGTTATATATGTATATATGTTAATTTATGCTTATTTATGTCTAACGTTTTGGTTACAGAAAAAGAAGAGATTTAATAAATAAAGTTATGGATGTGTTATGCAGTAATTTAGTTTGTGATAATAAATGCTGTGGCCTGTTCATCCATACTAAGTGGTCTGTCATTATTGGGGGTTTGAATGGGGTTAGTTTTGTTCTAGGCTGCATCGCAATTCCCCACTACGTACATACAAGCATTTAGAAATGCTTTCCTATGGACTGTTACAATAGCGTGCACGACACTTGCAGGGCATGCGCATTACGCACCACTCATGAGCTGACTTCAGTGGGGTAGGAGAGATAACGAGCGCCGAGGGAGCCCGGCGCTGAATTTAACTAAGCTGTTGAAGCGGTTTTAACACCTTCAGCGCCACGGGATGTGGACCCTGACGGAGATGTTCCACCAAAGATTATATAGTGTCATGAAAACAGCTTTGTTTTACAGACACTACAGTGATCCTCTAATTAACTTTATTAAAGGACCACTCTAGGCACCCATACCACTTCAGCTTAATGAAGTGGTCTGTGTGCCAGGTCCCTCTAGGAGTAACCCTTTCTTTTATATCAACATAGCAGTTTCAAAGAAACTGCTATGTTTATAAATGGGTAAATCCAGCCTCCAAATCCTCTAGTGGCTGTCTCATTGACAGCCACTAGACGCGCTTGCGTGCTTCTCACTGTGAAAATCACAGTGAGAAGAGGCAAGCGTCCATATGAAAGCATTGGAAATGCTTTCCTATGAGACAGGCTGAATGCGCTCGCAGCTCTTGCCGCGCATGCGCATTCAGACAAAGAGGATGATCGGAGGCGGAGAGGAGGAGGAGAGCTCCCCGCCCGGTGCTGGAAAATAGATAAGTTTAACCCCTTTCCTCGCCATCCAGCCCGGCGGGAGGGGACCTTGAGGGTGGGGGCACCCTCAAGGCACTATAGTGCCAGGAAAATGAGAGTTTTCCAGGCACTATAGTGGTCCTTTAATTAATTTTTAAAAATTGTTTTACCTGCCTCTTCAAAAATGTGAGGACTGGACTCTTTATTGATCATCTCGTCCACTCACATGATGCCAGCAACACACAATGTCTGTCGTAATAAAAACAAAAAAAATAAAATTACTATAATGTACTAGAAATGTTTCTTCTTCTGCTTATTTTCATTGATTTCTTCTTTTTTAAAAGCTAAGTAAAAAAAATGGCAAGTGGAAATAGTTCAGATTCAACAGGTCCAAATGATGCGGACATCCAACGTATGGTAAGTTTACATAAGTGACTTACATTTTTCATGTTCACCCTATTTTAGTAATATCAATTACCAAAAAAAAAAAAAAGATCTCATAAGTCTAGCCGATTTTCTAAGCAATGAGATAATCATTGGCCTTGGAGACAATTGGTATTATTTTGCATTGAAGGATAAAAAGGACTGGACCACTGCATTAATCTCAATTCAGTTACATTAGGTTGCCTGATGGATGTTTTCATGGTGAATGAATTTTAAAGGACCACTATAGTCACCCAGACCACTTCAGCTCAATGGAGTGGTCTTTGTGCCAGGTTGCTCTAGTGTCAACACTGCAACTGTAAACATAGCTGTTTCCTAGCCTAGAACAAAAAAACGCTATAGGGTCATTAGGTCCACCCCACCCTCTGGGTCCCACTCCTGCAAGGCACTCAGGGTTAAAACCCCTTCAGCCACTTACCTTTCTCCAGCACTGTGCTCCCTCGGCTACGGTGAACATTCCTTCTGCCGACATCATTGACGAATGCGCATGCGCCGCAATGCAACGCAAACATTCTAAACGCACATGGTAAAGCATTACTCAATGCTTAAGTATTGACATGCAGCATCTTATCACTGGCATTGAGTAATGTTTTCCTATGGGCGGGAATGCGTACACTGCAGTTGCCGCGCAGGCGCATTCGGCAATGATGTCAGTAGGAGGAGTGTTCACCATCGCCGAGGGAGCAACGGTGCTGGAGAAAGAAAAGTGGCTGAAGGGGTTTTAACCCCGAGTGCCCTGCGGGAGTGGGACCCTGAGGGTGGGGTGGACCTAATGGCCCTATATTGACAAGAAAACATTTGTATTTTTTTCAAAACACTATTGTGGTCCTCTAACTGTCATAATTTATTCAATACAGAATAGGATTCATACAAATGTTATTGTGTTTATGAAGATCTAATACATATTAAAAAAAAAACTACTACATATATTTATAGCTGTCAGAATATTTTGAGGACCGTCATCGACTGTCTCTATACCGTTATGGTCTCAGCTATGTAAAATCCGCTAGATTCCGTTCTCCGGAACAAATGCAGGAAAGGTGAGTCTATGATAAATCTAAATACAGTGCATTGTTCTTTAAAACGGTCATGTATTTTGAAAAAAATGAAGCAACATTAATCTCTAAAGGAGCACCATAGTGACAAAAAAAAACTCGTTTTGCTGGCACTATATAGTCGTTAGGTCACCCCCCAACCTCTTGGGAACCAATCCTGCTAGTCTGAAGGGGTTAAAACATCGTCAGCCACTAGCCTTTGTCCAGTGTTGTGCTCCCCCGGTGATGGTGACCTCTCCTCCTCCTGCCAACGTCCGCTACCAATGCACATACGTGTCTATAGCGTTGCGCATTCGGAAAACAGCCTAAAGGAAAGAATTACTCCATGCTTGCCTATGAACGTCCAGCGTCTTCTCAGTCAGTTAGAATTGTGTAAGCTCCTCTTGCGAATGTCGGTGAGACAGCCACTAGAGGTTGGATTAACCCTCAGTGAAACACAGCAGTTTCTATGAAACTATGTTTACACCGAAATGGGTTAAAAATAGGGGGACCTGGCACACAGACCACTCCAAGTCAATGAAGTTGTCAGGGTGCCTGGTCCCTCTAGTTTTAACCCTGCAGCTCCAAACATAGTGTAGGAGAAACTGCTAGCTTTCAGTGAGGTTTAATCCAGCCTCTAGTGGCTGTCTCACTGACAGTCGCTGGAGGAGTTTCCTCAATTCTCACAACGCTGGATGTCCATAGGAAAACATGGAGTAATGCGGACGTTGGCAGAAGGAGGAGAGGTCACCAGCACCGAATGAGCTCGGTGCTGGAGAAAGTAAAGTGTCTGAAGGTGTTTTAACCCC
This sequence comes from Pelobates cultripes, assembly GCA_933207985.1. Lineage (NCBI taxonomy): Eukaryota > Metazoa > Chordata > Amphibia > Anura > Pelobatidae > Pelobates > Pelobates cultripes. The sequence goes on from OW240919.1 coordinate 122,559,409, forward strand.
TTCAGCACATCATGAGGGAGGGCGCTGGGGGGGGGAGCACTAATGACCCTCTAGTGCCAAGAAAACGAGATTGTTTTCCTGTCACTATAGTGCTCCTTTGTTTTTAGTATTCTAATACTACAATTGGTTATGTTTTGTTTTACTTACTTTCTACAGTTTTGGATGCTAAATTTTATATTCATAATTTAATATTTTTTATTCTATACTCCATTGGCAATCATTTTTTGTCTGGTTATTTATATGCAATGTAAAATGTTTCCTTTATTTTATTTTTTTGGTCACAGTGACTACCGAAAAACTGCCTTCACAATGTGGGTGTACGGATACCTGGGACCCAAAAGGCGGCGTCCGATACCCTCATGCCCAGTAAAACTGATTAGGTCACACTTTCCTGCACCTGATGCGATATACATGGGTTTTAGATATGCAGATGATGACCCTATAGCTGTTGAACTTGTATAGTAGACAGTACGTAGCCTTGCAATTGTTTTACTTTATCAAAATATGTTAACTATTCAACATTGTTTGTTTGTTGTATATAATGTTTAAAAAATTTAATTTATTTTATTTTTGTTGTACAATGTAAACATTTATAAAAAATGTTATTTGTGTTATATTAATATGTTTAAAAAAATTGCATTTTTAACTATTTTAATGATACTTTCATCTACTAATTTTATTTTATAAACAAAATAACACAAACACTAATATATATATATATATATGTAGAAAGGCCATTAGGCCTGAATTTGTGGGAGGAGTAAGTCCCCTACTTAAGCTCCCAGCCCCTACTCACCGCTGCCGCTCAGCTGATTGTCCTTAGCAACCAGCACTTCCGGTCCAGCTTCCCGCCAGAACTGTACCTGTTTCCAGCAGCCAGACGCCCTGTGCAATCCTCCGTCCGTCCGAGGTCCTTCCACTCCGTTTCCCTCCGGTCGAGGTACCCGACTTCCGGTCACGAGACCGGCGCGTTCACGTAAGCAAGGCGTGGGAATTAGCGTTCGCTATTTCCCCGCCGTTCGGGCCTAAAAACGTAGGGGTAGGCTCCCTCTTTCGCATTTTCACGAATACACGCTTTCGTTAATATCTCCATTCGCGCCAAAAAACGCACGAACGTTCGGCTCATTTCGCTATCATTTTATGCTTTTTCGTACGGAAACAACCGAATAAATATTTCATGTTTAAGCTCATTATTATCTGTATTCACTTTTCCGTTCGGTTATTTCTGCACCAACCTATTCGTATGGTCAAATTCATGTACACCATCTTACTAATTTACATTCGGTTATTTCTATTCTTTTAAGCTAAGCTTGCATAAGTTCTAATCACAGTCCTACTATTATTTATTCCTTCATATGAGTTTACGGTTACATTATATGGTTAACTACCAGCCCTTTGTTTTTCTACCTTGTTAAACCATTTAAAGTATTTTTCTGTAATAAACATAATGTTCACCACGATTCATAACTTCATACGTGTCTAAATTCAAGCTATACCATTCTTTCCTAATAACACTCAGATAAGTCTTTTTAAACACTATTTTCAAGTTATACCCTTTACACATAATCCGTACTATTCCTTGCACATAAATCACGCTGTCACATCTTTTGGCTTTTACAGATTGCATCGGTCTCTTGCTTTTCTGCATTAAAAGTTGTTATTTCAAGGTCCTTTTATTACAGGAACAGGTATGGTTTTTTATCACCTTGAGTTATCAGGTTTTATCAATTATCTCCACACCTATTGCTAACTATGGAATTTGTCTTGGTTAAACCCTTAGATCCTTGTATTAATCTAAGCTTCCACCGTTTCTACGCAGTTAACCTGCCACGATTAAACAATCTCTGTACTTTAAACAAAGGTATAGTTCACTCTCTTTTCAATACTAGACCTCACGCGGTCTCAACTCCATTACTACCTTCCCTCAGGCTTACGCCCAGGATACGTTATCTCTTTACTACTTGTCTACACAGACTTTCGGTCATACGGCCACCAGGCTCAAGAAGACACCAAAAACCTGACACGGTACTCAGCCATACCTTCAGGTACTTACATCCTTACTCAAGTACGTCCATTCGCTACCCCAAGGCCTCATTCTGCCTTCTCACTCATATCCAAAATCATCCCATTCCTACACCTAAACCTCCCAGATCCCTCAATGCAGGATCTCACGTCGTGCCCCTTACAAACCTTCTCCCTATACTATTCATACGACATCACGATACGTATTAACACATCAAACATCTGTCTTAAACCCCCAGGATTCTTCCTCAAAGACAACATTTAAGACAGACTCTCTACACTTACCAGGAGGCTCCAGATACCATTTGCGACCAGTCAAGGTTAGTATCCACACACCATTCCAGTCCTCTAACTTTACACTTTAGCATACTATCGAACTGGCTATACGGCACAGGCTAATGCCTTAGCCCACCCTATCAGGAAATCTGATCCCGCGAGGCCTACCACCCCCACCCCACCTCAACACGGAGGTACGGCCCCACGCCCAAATCATAGTTATAAGCCTCGTATGCCTTACTACAGGGCTCTAGTTAGGGCCTCACCTGTCACGGCCACACGTTTTGATTTCTCTTATCATCACCGAGAGGCCAACATCCCGCCACCATGTCTGTGGCACCTACGTCATAAGCCAAATCATAGGTAGAGCCTCTCATCGCCACTTGGCATTAGCAGGGCCTCACCTATCCAGTCATTCAACAGTTAAGTTTTTCGCCTCGGCATCTAGCATTAAAGTCCAGTTCTTCAACACACACCACTCCCCATACCTCACTCCCCTTCTAATATATCTTTCACATAATCATTCCTTTTTTAGAATGTCCCAAGAACCTATTCCAACCGAAGAACTGACAGAAGAAGCACCATTCACGCCAATCAGACCCGTGTCTCCAGGCGAATCACTCACTCTTTCAACCCCTACGTCCTTGAGAGCATGGACTATTCCCAAAATCACAGCCGAGCTTAGGCTCAGGGGAATCCCCTTTCCGGCCACAGCTAGAAAGGCAGAACTTTACAGGTTGTTATTTACCAAGTCCTCGAAAGCTCGCAACTAGCTTTTTGCTGACAAACTACCTGCAACAGCACGCCAGGTATGTCCTAGATAGCTCTTGCCACCCATAGGCTCCTCATGTAGGTTGGTCTAAGGTGGAGCACCTTCTCAGGTACACACTGTGTCCTAATACTACGGTTGTACTTCAGCTACTATGTCCTCTATACTTCCAGTACCTGGGTATATTGTTATCATAATTTTCTTTGAAATACATCATCTAGATTTCGTATTAGAAAGATATCCTTGACGGGAAGGATGTGTGTCTGGTGTCTTTACTCATAGCCTCTCAGGATGTACTCGAGAACAAGGCATACAATTATGGTGACATTTCTGTTGTGCTTAAAACGAGGGATCCTAGGCTTAATAAAAAAATTGTCTATCCCACAGTTTGTGATAGCTTTTGGGATATACCGCGACGTCATTTGCACGGTGTATCCCCATAGGAGAGAAGAGCTAGATCTCTATCTCCACAAGGTAGTGGATCTAGGCATCAAGTATGGGGGCTCTTCCTTCTATGACTACCACAAGTCAGTCTCAGCGAAGGCGGCGACCCATCTCAAGCAGTTCAACATTAGAATGAACTGGGGTCAGATGGACACTGAACTTTTCTGTCGCCACTTCGCTGGACTCAGGCCCCCCGGCTTGTGCCATCTGTAATTCCACATCCCACATGGCGGACTTATGTCCCGTCGAACCAGATCCCACCACCTCCACTCTCACCCCTCACCCCACGTTCACACCACACTCCTCTTTCACCCCTCACAAGCCAGCGGGTGGTCTCCGGGATAAGCTGGGTAGGCCCATCTCCTTTTTAGGTAAAGCACAGGTGTGCAATAATTTCAACGCAGGCTCCTGCAGTTTCAGCGCCTGTAGACTATAGCACATCTGCTCCATATGTTTCAGGGCACATACCAAGACCATGTGTCCAGCCCATATGTTTCAGGGCACATACCAAGACCATGTGTCCAGCCAGGTTGTCACCAAACAAATGACTAACCGACATAAATATCGACAACCTGGTTTTTTATCTAAGGTGTCACCCCAGCAGGCACTTAGTGGATTTTCTCACCACAGGTTTCTCACAAGGGTTTCACACAGGTATAATAGCCATTCCCCCAGGTACACTAGAATGTCCTAATCTCCAGTCTGCACGTTTAGACCCAGTCGCTGTAGACACTCTCATTTCCGCAGAAACCACAAACTGTTTCATGATCGGTCCTTTCACCTCTTCACCGTTTTCCTCCTGGCGCACTAACCCTATTGGTATTGCTATTCACAAATATTCTAATAAAAAACGTCTCATTATCGATTTATCGGCACCGCACTCCTCTTTTGTTCCAAGCATAAACGCACTCATTCCAGCAGATGAATTCTCTCTGCAGTACGTCACCATCGACGACGCCATACAGTCCATCATGACATCTGGTAATCGACCCTGGCTCAGCAAAACAGACATCACTAACGCTTTTAAATTACTGCCCATACACCCCTCACTCTGGCACTTACACGGTGTTAAATGGCGAGGGTATTATTACTTCTCAACACGACTCACTTTTGGTTCCCGAAGCAGCCCCAAACTTTTCGACATTTTCGCTGAGTCACTATGCTGGCTGCTTCTGAATGTCATCAGGTGTCACTCCGTTATTCACTATCTAGATGACTTTCTACTGATAGAGCCAGGGTCATCAACACCCACAGCAATCAATAGTACTACCGCACTTTTTTCCACACTTGGAGTCCCTTTGTCCCCAGCCAAAACTATAGGACCCACAACAAAGTTGACCTTTTTAGGCATAGAGCTCGATTCTGTCAAACTCAGAGCTAGCCTTCCACACGACAAACTTTCACGATTGAGAGGGGAGATAGACACGTTCCTGCGGAATGACGTTTGCACCAGGAGAGAACTTCAGTCCCTTCTTGGATCTCTGAACTTCGCCATGCGCATCATTCCGCAGGGAAGGTCTTTTATTTCCAGACTTCTTTGCCTGCTCCATGGAGTCCCGGACTCCGGCACAGTTTCTTTGGACCCCCACGCCAAGGCTGACTTGGCTATGTGGGGGAAGTTTTTGAAAGACTGGAATGGTATCTCCATGTTTATCCCCCCTCTCTCCACCTCTTCACCCATCATCCACACAGACGCAGCAGCCAACACCGGTTTCGCAGCCATTTTCGGGAACCACTGGTTTAGGGGCCACTGGCCCACTGAGACGGATGCCTTGCCAGGATTCAGGGAGACCTCAACCCTATTTGAAATTTACCCCATTGTGGCGGCCGCACACACCTGGGGTCATCTCTGGTCCGGCAAGGCAGTAAAATGCTACTCAGATAACTCGGCAGCTTGCGATATTATTAACAAAGGGCCCTCATTATCCCTGACCATCATGCGGCTGATTCGCAAGTTGACCTGGCTGGCAGCATCCAATCAGTTTCACTTAGTATGTTCTCACATCCCGGGTATTCACAACACCGCCGCTGACGCTCTTTCTCGTTCTCGATTCCAGGCATTTTCTCAGGCACTCCCAGCAGCTCACCATCAGCCATCCAGGACACCACGGTTTCACGAACTAATATTGGATTAAGCACACTCTTGCTTCACGCTAGATCACTCACTCACCAAGCATTATCACCCAACACTGCTATCACTTACAATAGGGCACTTAACATATTTAACAAATTCACTGCAGAATTCGGGCTACAAGGTGACTTTTCTATCCAAACCATGGTGTCTTTTGCCTCTTTCTGCCACCTACACCTTAATCTGTCACACAACACCATTAAACTTTACCTCACCGGGGTTCAGCACCACAGCCTCACCAATTTTCCTAACAGCACCCCCTTTTTGTCTTCATACCCCATAAAAAAGGTCTTGAAAGGTATATCAAAGGTTTCACCACCACTCGCAAGCACTAGATTACCCATAGACGGGCCTATCTTCAGGTCTCTTAGCAATCTCCTTGACACAGCCCCATTTGATAGCTACACCAATACGGTGATAAAATCTGCCATATATCTCGCTTTCTACGGTTTTCTCAGACCTAGAGTTCACAGTGATTTGTCAAGGAGATATCGCACGATGCCTTAAAACTTCACACCTCACCAAGGTAGAGGATCACTACCTCCTTTCTATCCCTACCACTAAAACCAACCGGTCAATACATCCTACAATAATTCCTCTCTTCCCTACTGATAATGCCTGGTGTCCGGTGAAAGTTCTCGACCAACTACGGTCAACTTTTCGCACTCACCTGCCAGACTCTCCGCTCTTAACATTACAAGGGCACCCGCTTACCACGGCAAAATTGATGTCACATGTCAGAACCCTGTTATCTAAGCTCGGACACAATCCGGCTGCATTCTCCGGGCACTCCTTCCGCATAGGAGCCGCCTCAGCAGCCTCAAGCACAAACGCACCGGTCCACATCATCAAAAGGCTCGGGCGATGGAAATCCTCCATATATAACGCATATATTCCGCAACCAGAGAAAGAGCTTCGCCAAGCTTTCAGAAACTTGGTCTTGTAAAATGCAATAAAGTGTGTATTTTCTCGAATTTATCTTTTGCCCTCTTTTATTTACAGGCCCACTCGTACGTTGGTTTCGGCACACCACAACCAACTTTGCTCACAGTTACTATCCATCACGTATTTAAATTCCGAGCACAAGTAGAAAGGCCATTAGGCCTGAATTTGTGGGAGGAGTAAGTCCCCTACTTAAGCTCCCAGCCCCTACTCACCGCTGCCGCTCAGCTGATTGTCCCCACCCACCTACACCCTGTTTTAACTACATTATCCTTGGTGGGCCCTCTTTTATTTACAGGCCCACTCGTACGTTGGTTTCGGCACACCACAACCAACTTTGCTCACAGTTACTATCCATCACGTATTTAAATTCCGAGCACAAATATATATATATATATATATATATATATATATTGTGACAGAAAGCAAGGAATTGTGCTGGAAGGAACCTATATACCTCCCCAGATTTTGCAAGGTTCTTACTTTGTGTAATTAGCCCCAGGGAAATGTGTTATGTTCTAATGAATGTTGCACTTTAAATATGTGTATATTTGGGCCCTGGGGTGGAGCACCTGGAGAGTAGGGTGGGCCAGTGCTCCACTCCACATTTTGGAAGTTGCTTGGTGAGAAGTCCAGTTCTGGAGTTTGAATCCTAATCTAACTCACCTGAAAAAGATTGTCAATTACCAGTGCTATTAAGTACTCCCCTGCCAAGGAAGAAGGGAGATTGTGTTTGGTTTCTGTGAGTGGAAACAGAGAGCTGAAAACCCTGAAGCAGTAAGGCTGTTTATGTTTATGTTTATGTTTATGTTTATGTTTATGTTTATGTTTATGTTTATGTTGAAATGGACAAGCCATCCAACCCAGTTAGCTGATTATTTTGTTTAGTTAGTGCTCAGAAGAGCAAGGCTTTTGTTTGATATATTTGTTACCTTTTATACCTTACTGTGCATTTATTTTGGAACCTCAATAAAAGAGCAAGTCAGTTTACCTCATCCAGCGTGTGAAGTGTCTCTAAAGCCTGAAAAGACTGTGTGTAACACCCCAATCCCAGGACAAGGTACCAATGGAAAGGAGTACTTTTGTCACAATATTATATATATATTGTGTGTGTATGATCATATAATGTAACTAAACCCCCATTACTTTTGCCTAGATTAGGTGTTTTTTAAAAAAAAAAAAAACAAATAAAATCTTTCAACATTGAAGTTGCTGTTTAGTGGATAGGTGAGTGCGCTGGATCTTCTGTAAAATATATATATATATTTATTTATTTTTTCCAATACTAAAAGTAATTTTACTGCAGTGTGATGGGTAAAATTATTTGTCCTTTAAACCTGCTATCACTAATTTCAATAGGGTGTCTACATGTACATAATTATCGAATAAAGTACAAAAATTGCGAAGTAATAAACATTTATTAACAATCATAAAAATTTTTTACAACAATAATTTAATGTAATAACAACATTTTTAAAATAAAATTTGGAACACAAGTAAACTTTTTTTTAAAAGCATCAACATCGCTAAATTAACTTTATTGTTACATTAATTGGTTTGAAAATGTAAATAATAATTTTTTTTTAATTAAGTAAAACATTATTGTACAATATCAACATTGAACTTTCAAAAATATGACAATAATAAATATTTTAAATTAAATAAAATAGTAAACTACAGGCACCCTAATAACTTAATTTGCATTAAGTTGTTATGGTTCCTGTAATGTAACATGTTAAATAAAACAAAAACAAATAGTAAGTAAGTGCAGCGTCCTGGTTTTGTATAAGAAATTATACAAAATGATCCCAAAAAAAATTATTTTAAGAAATTAAAATTTGTTCTTCTACTACAAATTACAACTAAATTGTACTATAAACAAGTATTTAGCACCATTAACAGAATTTTTATTATTTTTATCACCAGTCCAAAAATTTCAAACACAAATTATACATTTTTGAACATTTTAAAGTCTTCTTGGACGTAAACGTGAAAAGTGACGGTCAACCATTACCTCCGTTGGTGGGCGAGGTGTTGAAGCAATGTTTATTGGAAGTTGCCCTGTTTGAGACTCCCAATTAACTTGTAAGTCACCTGAGGCTATTCGTAGTACGTCAGCCATCATTGGATATATGGGCAATAGTGGTTTTTTCATATACCGTATATACTCGTGTATAAGTCGATCTCCTGTATAAGTCGAGTGCAGTTTTGTGACCAACAATTGTGAAATATGCTATGCCTCGTGGATAAGTCGAGGGTAAAACTTGGGGCTATGAAATTCTGTGATTTTTTTTTTTTTATAATTATATACACACACACTCATACAAACACACACTCTGCATTATATACACACACTCTGTGTATATAATGCAGAGTGTTTGTGTAGTGTGTGTGAACTGGGTGGGGGGAGGGCATTTTTATTATTTTAATTTTTTTTTATTTTAATATTTTATTATTTTAAAAAAATTTTGTCCCCCCCTCCCTGCTTGTTAACTGGTCAGGGAGGGGGGCTATCTTAATCCCTGGTGGTCCAGTAGCATGGGCTGTGAAGTGGGGGGGCCGGCAGGAAGCATTTACTTACCTTTCCTGCAGCTCCTGTCAGCTCCCTTCTCCTCTGTTCTGGTCAGCTCCACTGTAAGTCTTGCGGTCTGGTTGCCGCGCGGATCGTTGCCATGGCTCTGACGGCCGCGGCTCTCTAAGTTGCCATAATACAGACAGTGACTCGAGTATAAGTCGAGTGGGGGTTTTTAAGCACAAAAAATGTGCTGAAAAACTAGACTTATACTCGAGTGTATATACTGTATTTTCTTTATTTTCCAACTTTTACTCCTTTTAGAGTTTAGAGCAGTGCCTGCTTGTTCTTTCTGTATAGTAGCCTGTTCTCTGCCTACATCGGCGTTGTGGGCCAAAACAGCCAGTTGTGTCCTGGCTACCATCCCATCCATCGTGAAATGTACTCTTTTGGGACGGTATTTTAATACCAGGCTATGAAAGACTTCCAGTGAGCCCGTGTGGCAAAAATGAACCAAATGTGGAAAGTGTTTCTCTAATTTTGAATCGGTGACAAAGCTTCGAAGTTTGGAGTATGCCACTCCATTTTTTTCAACCATGATTTCTGTTCAAGAGTTTGATCATATTCCGCATGTTGAAATATTTTGTAAAGTGTTGTAGAGTCCCATTCATGTTCATTTATAATGTGATGCATTACCGACAGCCATTTTTCTTTTAACAAAATTGGATTTCCTTTGCTGTACGAACAAGCTGCCCACATGTGATTTATTATCGAATTTTGCCACGGAACCAATTCCTTGTACATCACTTGGCGACATATGGTTGAAAGTTTTAACCGAATGCTCCTACAATAGTGCCATATATCGAATTGGTGATTAATGGCTTTGTATCTCTCTCATGATTTTCCTTATGCTTACATGAGGATCGGTAACGAGAATTGAAATTAGAACTTTGTCGGCTGGTACTTGGTCCATGCAACTTTTGAATGCCAGTGATTCCATAGCAATGGATGATTTTGCGTCACTCACTTGAATGGTTTTACATTATATTATCTTTTGTGATTTTTCCTCCAAAAGTGAATACGTGCAGGGCTGTCACATTGCCCATCTCCTGACAGACATACCATTTTTCCACATAAACCATCTATCAATATTTATTTATTTATTTTTGCAATTTATAAAGCGCACACAGATTCCGCAGCGCTGTACAATTAGTTGAGAAACATACAATATACACAAACAAATACAAGAGGTAAGAGAGCCCTGCCCGTAAGCTGATATCTAGCCATTGGAGCTCTTTTATATAAAGTGCTTAGCTAGATGGCCCGTGAGCTTACAATCTAAAGGATACCAGGGGGATTTGAGACAAAAGGTAGCAGGGGAAGTTTGGAGGTGATGGCTGAAAGAGTTAACAGAGAAGCAGCTATTGGTAAGATGTTAGGGGAATGAACAGGTAATTGGGTGAGAATCTCAAACAGCTGGAGGAGCATGCTATATATTTAAGAGGGGGGTGGGTGGGGAGAAAAAAGGCAGTCTTCACTGAGTTGATTGTGAAGTGAAGCCTGAGGAATAGAGAGAACAGTCATATGAAGGTATTTACAACTGGGGAGGGGTAAAGGAGAGAGTGGGAGAGGAGGAAGGGGGGGGGAGGGGGCAGAGTAGGCATGTGTTATAGACTATTGAAAAGTTTAGCAATCAAATTCTATCACCCAAAATATTAATAACTGTCTACATGAAATATTGGTCAGAAACATTAAATGACAGTGGTACACACTGCCTGCACATAACATTACAGTGGCAAACTACAGGTATCAATTGTAACAACTCTATAGTAACACATGAGAATTTTGTAGCAATCCAGTAATACGGGAGGTGGAGTATCTTCCAAGCTTCAGTCAGTACCTGAGAGTGATGGGTGTTTCTGCAGGATGGTAAATGCAGTCTTCACTGAGTTGATTGTGAAGTGAGGCCTGAGAGTGATGGGTGTTTCTGCAGGATGGTAAATGCAGTCTTCACTGAGTTGATTGTGAAGTGAGGCCTTTCTTATAATGATGATCAATTATTGGAAATAAAAATAGTTTTTGATATATGTAATGTATGGATTGTGAAATAAACGGCACTCCAAAAATTGCAAATAGTTCCGCAACTTTAGCAAAGTGCGAACCACTGAACAAAATTGATGCACTTGCTAATAAATTTCCACAAGAACGGTTCCCAATCATAGGCTGGCTGCTCCAAAATTCGCAACGATTATTTGATTCACAGACAGTGTATACTTTTAACAAAGTGCCTGATATAATTTTTTCAGTGGTTATCGGAGCGTTACATGTTTCGTGAAAAGTACATGTTTGTACCTTTTTGATCAATAAATCGAGAGAAGTTTCAAACACAATAAACTTCTTTTCGGAAACATAATCCTCAGGAGAGGGCTCTATTAAAAATGTTAGATCGCCAATATCGGTTGTTTCTTCTTCAGGACTGTAAATCGGATCATTGAATTCAGAAACATTCAGAGTTGCATCCATATCCGATATTCTTGTAATTGAAGAAATGTTGGAGAATGGCGTATCTATGTTTTCTACAGGAACGGACTGTTGTGAATTTGGAGATAACAGTAGTTCTGTCTCCATTGGCATTGCACCTGGCATAGTGCAAACCTTTTTTATAGTATCTGTTTGCTGTACAATTGCAGCGTTTGGTGAATTGTCAATGGATCATGCCAATTCTTCTGTAGGACCAGTCCAAGTCCAGACATCCCTTGTTCGATTCAAACCAATTATATTGGTGGATACATCTCTTGTTTGAATTACATTTTGGGTTTGTGTAGACCTGCTCCGCCTTCCGTAGTATTTTGAAGTTGATACACCTTTGGCAATCATTGTTAAGTTTGTGGTGTTGGTAGCTATGTTCCTAAATGATTTATCTAAAGCCAATTTGTAATGGAAACCTGATATATATTCGTGATCGTAAATAGATGTCTCGCCTTCTGCTGATTCCTCAGTTAGCATGCAAGCAACCTCTGACGGAGCACCGAGGTCCTCTGACAGAGCACCGAGGTCCTCTGACGGAGCACTGTGTCCCTCTGTTGAAGCACTGCGGTCCGCTGATGGAGCACTGAGGTCTAACATTTCTATATCACTAATGTTTTCTGCTCTCCTTAAAGACTTATCGTGTAAAGTTTGTAAAACTTTAGCTTTTACAAAAATAGTTGGTTTTGACATTAAAACCAATCGTGTTCTCCTTTCAGACTTCACTATCATATCTGCTGTGAAATGGTCCGAACAAATTTTGAAAATCTCACTTTTTTGTTTTTCGATGATTAATTGAATTGAGGCATCTAGGTTGACAAATTCGTCACCTGTGGCTAAAAGCCATTCTTTAATTCTGTCCGGTGTACTTGGAAAATTAAAGAAAGAGCAATCTGGTGAATGTTTAGTGTGACTGTTTCTGCAGCCTACAACTAAACACTTTGGCATTTTGTCTATGTTTTTAAAACAATAAAAGGGATGACAAAAGAAAATAAGAATAAAATGTAGTGTGATTGTTGGCGCCAACACTTCTCTTAATTAATACTGAAATTTTTTTGACATTGTTAATTTTGACAATTAAAACTATAATATTTTTTACATTTAGTAAACTCAAAAATGGACGATGAACACATAAAAATACAGGCATTGAAGACTACATATACGTCACGTAATGAAACACCTGTACTAATTGTGACTGTAAAATGTGCGATTCACAAAAAAAAATCTCACTCGTGTTCAAAATTTTTGCACACATTCATGTATTCTTATTCTACTGTTAACAATTACTCTGTACCACTGAAAACTTAATAAAACACCACCCCCAAAAAATGTTTTTTAAAAAAAATATATTAAATATATCTTTCATAATTTAGAATATGTTAGTTTAATTTATTTTAGATTGTCTTATGTTAATCTTTGCAAATTAAAGGACCACTCTAGGCACCCAGACCACTTCAGATGAATGAAGTGGTCTGGGTGCCAGGTCCAGCTAGGGTTAACCCATTTTTTTATAAACATAGCAGTTTCAAAGAGAATGCTATGTTTATAAATGGGTAAATTCAGCCTCTAAATACACTAATGGCTGTCTCATTGACAGCCACTAGAGGCGCTTGCATGCTTCTCAACTGTGAAAATCACAGTGAGAGCACGCAAGCGTTCATAGGAAAGCATTGATAATGCTTTCCTATGCGACTGGCTGAATACGTGCGCAGCTCTTGTCGCGCATACGCATTAAGCCGATGGGGCGGAACGGAGGAGGGTCGGAGGCAGAGAGCTCCCTGCCCAGAGCTGGAAAAAGGTAATTTTTCAACAAGGCAACAGATCAGACCAGCGCTGAGGTACACTTAAAAAAGTTTACGCTAAGAACTTTGCAATAAAAAATAAAATAAAAACCATGTGGTCCGTAGTCACCTAAATGTAGATTAGGGCACTGTAGCGTTAGTAGTACAAACACACGTTTTAAAGCAAAGAACGATAATCTATAAACTTTAAAGGACCACAATAGTGGCATACTCGTTTTCCTGGCATTACAGTGCACTGAGTGTGCCCCCACCCTCTGGGTCCCCCTCCGCACGGCTCTGGAAAGGGGAAAGTGTTTAAAACTTACCTTTTTCCAGCGCTGGGCGGGGAGCTCTCCTCCTCCGATCCTCCTCCTCCCCGTCGTCTGAATGTGCATGCACGGCAAGAGCTATGCGCGCATTCAGCCGGTCACATAGGAAAGCATTCATAATGCTTTCCCATGGACGCTTGCGTGCTCTCACTGTGATTTTCATAGTGAGAAGCACACAAGCGCCTCTAGAGGATTTGGGGGAAGGATTAACCCATTTATAAACATAGCATTTTCTCTAAAAATGCTCTTTTTATAAAAAAAATGGGTTAACCCTAGCTGGACCTGGCACCCAGACCACTTCATTAAGCTGAAGTGGCCTGGGTGCCTAGAGTGGTCATTTAATGCGAATAGCCACAGCTTACCGATATTCGGTACATTTACGATTTCAAAATTATAAATAAAAAAAAAATTTGAAAGGTAAATGCACAAAATATACATGACACATGTACTAGATGCAGTGTGTTTATACAGGGGAGTTATGTGTATTTGTGTATTGTGTATATAATGAATGCATAGCGTGTGTGTGGTGTGTGTGTTTCTGGAGGTATGTAATTTAGGTTTCATTCTGTCAAATTTTTAATAAATGTTACCACTCAAAAACATTGCCTACCTTGATCAAAGTCACGCACAGTACTGATTCTGATGACGCAAGACAATTCTCTGAAAATAAAAACAAAACAATATTATATTTAACCCCTTCAGGACGGGTGACAGACGAGGTCCGTCACACAGGGGAGACCCTTAACGACGGGTGACGGACCTCGTCCGTCACGCGGTAAAATTAACCCCGGATCGCCGCTATCGCGGCGATCGAGGGGTTAATGGTGCTCCCGGTATGCCTCTGCATTAGAGGCATACCGGGAGCACCCGGTCAGGCTGCCCAGCACATGTGCTCGCTCTGACCGCAAGTCGGAGCGAGCACATGTGCTCTGTATACTCACCTACCGGCTCCCTGCACTTCCGGGTTCTGTGTGAAGTGCAGGGAGCCGGATCAGTGCTGATCCTGCCCCCTGCTGGAAAAAAAAATAAAGTTTATTTAAAGTCCCCCTTACCCATTTTAATAAAAAATTAACCCCTTCCCTGCCAATTGATCACTGACTACAGTGATCAATTGGCAGGGATTACATTTTACTATGATCTGATTTATTTTTTTAACCCCTGAGGGTTAATTCTTTTTTTTTTAACCCTCAGGGGTTAAATTAATTAAATTAATTAATTAAATTATTTTTAATTATATATTTAGATAGCTGGGGTGGGTGGAAGTTAGTGGGGAATTGGGGGATTTGGCGTTAGGCTAACTAGGGGTTAACGTTAAAAAAAAGTTTTAAAAGAAACTTTAAAAAGTTAAAAATTAAGCTTAAAAAAATGTTTTAATAACATTTAAGTAAAAAAAACAAAAAAAACACACTTTACCTAGTCCAAATAAAAATTAACCCCTTCCCTGCCAGTCGATCACTGCCTACAGCGATCAAATAGAGATCACAGTATTATACTGTGATCTAATTTTTTTTAACCCCTGAGGATTAACTTTTATTTATTTTTTTAACCCTCAGGGGTTCAATTTAATTAATTAATTTAAATATTTTATAACTATATATTTTGCTAGCTGGGGTGGGTGGGAGTTATGGGAAAATGGGGAATTTACTGTTAGTGCTGCGTACTGCTAGTTAGGGGTTAACGGTAAAAAAAAAAGCTTAGAAAAATGTTAAATCTGTAAAAAGTTTTAAGAAAGTTTAGGAAAGTTTAAAAAATTTATAAGCAAAACAAAAGTTTAAAAACTAGTTTTTAAAAGTAAAAAAGTTATAAAAAGTAAAAAAAATACATTTTAAAAACGCTCATTACCACTACACCTGGAACAAACTAGAGAAAAAATATCCCACGCCAAGGTTCAAAATATGCCTTTTGAATTACCCCAGGGTGTATTCTTTAATAAATAGTATGTGTTTGTGGGGAAGTTTCAATAACCAACCGCCTAAACTACTCCAAATTGGAACATGGACACAGCGTAAAACTTCAAAGTTAGAAAAAAACTGAATGGCTGCGTCTCAAATGCGCCCCTTCAACATCCACATATACCTGGCAAAGGTACATACATGGGTATTGCTGTACTCAGCTGACATAGCTGAGCAACATATGAAGTATTATACAGTCATAGCACACATAAGGTTTGCAAAATATGCTGCGCAAACTCACTTTGTATGTCAAAAAGGCAGAAAAATGCTTATTACCACTACATCTGGTACAAGCTAGCGGAAAAATGATCCCACGCTAAGGTTCAAACTATACCTTTTGAAACACCCTGGGTTGTCTACTTTAAGAAATGGTAGGCCTTTGTGGGGTAGATTGAATTTAAAACCTGCGAAGATGCTTGGAAATTGCACATAGGCCCAGCGTCAAAATTCAAAGTTTGGTAAAACGGATATGGCTTGGTCTCCTATATGGCACTGTAGCTTCACGAAATAGTGCCAAAGACATTCATATGGGGTGTCATTTTACTCAGAAGACTTAGCTGAGCATAATTTGGGGGGTTTGAACTTAGTGGCACATATGAAATATACAAAACGCCCAGCAAAATTGCAATCCGTATGTAAAAAATGCACAAAATTATTTTTTACCACATACTTTGGCATATATTGGTGAAAAAATGGGGGTATGTTAAGGCACAATATGCACCTTATGAGATACCCTGGAGTGTCTCCTTTTACAAATGGTAGGCCTTTGTGGGGTTTTTTTTGAACAGTCAAACTGTTATAATACTCCAAATGGAAGCTAAGGCTCATTAAATCCATCTCTCAAAATTCTACTGTGAATACTGAAAAGGACAGGTATCCTGTGTGGCACTGTAACTTCACGAAATAGTGCAAAAGACATACAATGGGGGTGTCTTTTTACTCAGCAGATGTAACTGAACACAAAATAAAACTTTGTACAGGAATAGCACACACCAACTTTACAAAATATACACGAGAATTTCTCTGTTATAAGTTTGTGTGCCAAAAACCAAAAAGAACACAATTTTACTCCAATATTTAGAAGAGGTTGGCGGTGAAATGGCTACGTAGAAAGTGTCAAAACAACCTTAGGTAAATAGCCCGTGATGTCTACTTTATATAAATATATACTTTTGTGTGGCAATTTTGTTTTCTTTTATGGCTATTACGCTTACAAGACAAACATACCAAATTCTAAAATCGCTCCACATTAAAAGTTTATTTTACTCCTTGTGCTTTGTGACCCGTAACTACCAAAAAAAACTTAAAATCCCAGACACATTATATATTCTGTAAATCAGAACAAATAAATAAATTTATTTTTAATTACTTTCCTTAACCTGCACTAATTATGCACATATTATTATTGCAAAAACTGTAAAAAAAAACAATATTTTTCATTTTTTTTGCATTTTTCTGTATTTTTTTTATAATAAGTAAGCATTTATATATATATATGTTATATCAAATTAAAGCCCTTTCTGTCCTTTAAAAAACAGTATATAATGTGTGTCGGTGCAATAAATGAGAGAGATGCAAATTGCAGTTGAACGCAAACAGCAAGAAAATGCAAAAATTGCTTGTGTCATTAAGCGTAAGTCAAGCTTCTGAAGCTGTGTCCTTAAGGGGTTAAAAGAAATTAAAATTCATGTTTAAGATTAGTTGGATACATAAACATGATTTTGACTGTGTGCCAGCAGGCGAAAAATGCAGCCCCAAGAAAGGAAAAGTAAAAATCCTGGGCAGCACTTTTCACGTGCTGAGCAACAGTGAAACTGTGGCGATATGGAGAAATGTATTTCTTCAACACAGCCATTTTATGTATGCCCTCAAGGAAAGCACAGGAGAAGAGCTTGCCTTGCATGCGCTGAAGCGCAAGATGAAGGACAGATCTTTTCCTGCGCTCCAAGGATGGCATACTAAAATGGTACATACCGATTGAAAACTCAATACAACACTCCCAAACGGGTGGAGAAAAAAAATTGAAAGAAAGAAAGAAAAAAAGTGAGTTTGACTGTGTGCCAGCAGGCGAAAAATGCAGCCCCAAGAAAGGAAAAGTAAAAATTCAGGGCAGCACTTTTCACGTGCTGAGCAACAGTGAAACTGTGGCAATATAGAGAAATGTATTTCAGCACCAGAACCTTTTGCATAGATATCTCTTTATCCTATATGTATAAGCATACAATAAGACAAAGAGAGCCAGGCAAACTTTACCCCAAAATAAAGACAAATTAAAACTTACCGTAACCACTTTGAATTTTTCACAAATTCGATTGCGCTTTGAACGATTCGTAAATCTCCGTTCTGAAATTGAAAAGAAGATAAATATTATTTTAAAAATTAATTTGTTGTAATATATATATATATATATATACACACGACTGTATGTCTGTAATGTATTGTTTTTGGTGCGACATATGTAAACTAATGAAAACAATGTATGCAGACATACAAATACATATACTAATACAATTAATAAATACATTGAAAATATCTCAGAAAATATTTTTACAAATACATATATAAAAACACATATAAAAAATATAAAAAAACATATGTATTTTTTTATATATGTATTTGTTTATATATGTACACACATAAAAACAAATATATAAAATTAAATAGCAAAATGTAAACAAAAATAACAGTTAAAATAGTAAAATAGATTACATGTCATATGTAAACAAATCTAGATTTTTTAAAATAATGCAAATAGATAAAGTAAAGATTAAACAAATGACTAAAATTAAAAAATAAAAACAATACAAAGACATTAAATTAATAATAAAATACAAATAGGATAAAAGTTTACTTACAGTCAATGTGCAGCCAGATTCCGTTAGAGGAGATGCTGCTTCTTCTTCTGTACTCAGTCTTCACACTGGCCTCCGAGGAATAAAACTGAGATGAGAACGCTCGGCGCGTTCACATCTCAGCATAGTCTCTAATGCAGGCGCACTCGCATCTGAGCTGCCTGCATTAGAGGGAATGACGTTAGACGTCCAAGAGGACGTCTGACGTCAGCTCACTGTGATTCTAACAGTGAGGATTCAGGAAGCACCATCTAGTGGCTGTCTCAGAGACAGCCACTGTAGGTGGGAATAGGGAAAAAAAATACACTGCTTTTTCTCTGAAACGGCAGTGTATTTAAAAAAAAACAAAAAAACTAGAGGTACCTGGCACCAAGACAACTTCATTGAAATGAAGTCTTGGTGCCCAGAGTGGTCCTTTTAAATATGTTATCATGCTGGAGTATGCACCTAGCAACAAGACTGGGCCAATATCTGCTCATTACATATGGTACATATTAATGAAATTTCTCTGTGTATTATGCATATATAAATGTACATTAATATGTGTAAATATAATATATCTAATATACACATTAATATACATGTCATAAACCAGTGACAGATCCAGAGCCTGAGCCTGGGAGGGGCACTTGTAGATTATTTAAAGAAATATTCCATGCACAATAACCACTACTCCTCTGTGTAGTGGTTATGGTGCCAGGAGTGTCGGCACCCCCTCCCAGAGTAAGTAGTCAAACAGTTTAAGAACAGTTTGACAACTTACCTGGAGTCTGCTGGGATATGGGGCTGTAGTAGGGTATAGGAGCAGTGGTGCAATGTGTGTGAAAGGTTCAGTGTGTGGGGGGCAGTGTGTGAATGTGTGTTTGTGGGGGCAGTGTGTGAATGTGTATGGTGTGTGTGTGTGTGTGTGTGTGGGGCTAGAGTTCAATCCTACTACTGCGACCACCAGGAAGAGCTAGAGTTCACCTTGTGAGAGCCGGAGCGTTGCCCCTGGTCCTCTCTTTCTCCCCCTCTGCTCCTCTGTGTCAATGTCTCCCCTCTCCTTCCCAGTCTCTCTCTTCCCCCTCTGCCTCTTTCTTCCCCTCCCCTTGTGTGTCTCTCTCATTTCTCCCTCTTTGTCTCTCTCTTCCCCCTCTGCCTCTTTCACCCCCTTTCCCTGTGTCTCTCCCTCCTCCCCATCCCCCCTTTCCCTGTGTCTCTCTCCCTCCAACCCATCTCTCCCCTCCCTTCCTTGTCTCTCCCCATCTCTCTCCCTGTGTCTCTCCCCATCTCTCTCCCTCCCCCTTTCCCTCTTCCTCCCCCCTTTCCCTGTGTCTCTCCCCATCTCTCTGCCTCCCCCTTTTCCTGTGTCTCTCCCATCTCTCCTTCCGCCACTTTCCTGTTGACCTCCCCATCTCTCTCCCTCCCCTTTCCTGTGTGCCATGCATCTCCCTCCTCCCCTTTCCTGTATCTCTCAGTCTCCCCTTTCCCTGTGTCTCTCCCTCCTCCCTCTATTCCCCTCTCCCCCCCCCTTTACCTGGAGAAGTCTCCCTTTAACTTTGGCTGCCGCTGGGAAGAGAGATCGGTTGTCTCCTCTCCCTACATGATACACTGCCGCTGGGGAACGTTCCCTGGAGCCATGGAGCCATTTGTGCTTGGTGGCAGAGGCCAGCAACCCTCTGCCCCGTAGCCAGCACTCCAGCCCTCAGCACTCCAGCCCTCAGCACTCCTGCCCCCTGCCCCCAGTCGCCGTGACTTGACTGGGGTCCTGGAACCACTCCATCCTGGAGCCGAATGGGGAACTCACTCTATCCACTCTCAGGCACTGGACGACACTCAGTCCTGGGAACTCTAGTCCTTACAAGGACTTCCCCGTTGAATTCTCCACACTGGAACAAGCTGGAGTAGCCTGGATTAGCCTTATGTGTCTGTCCTCAGTAACCAGACACATAGTTCTGGGAGTACAAGCTTGAATCTTTTAATCTGGCCAGATGGCCTGCTTTTATACATTTTTGAACACAGACAAGCACGCCCATGACACTCCCACACAAAACAGGATAATCCCTCCCCTATGCCTGGGAGATAATTGGCTCAGGAACTGTACAAAACTCAATTATCTCCAGGTACAAAAAACACATATTTCACAGACACCCCAAAAATACCTTTAACTACATGAAAGTTATATCCCTAATAGCCCCGATCTGGGTGACCATCATATTCAAAAATTACCCAGATCGGTTCAGGGGTTCGAGATTTCCATGGAAGTCAAAATTTGACCGACTGCACACAAGGCTCCTGCCCAAAATAGTTCCAGGGGAAAAGTGATAGCGGTCGGTCAAGTTCGTTAGTTTAAAAGAGAACAAACTACTGAACAAAATCCATTGCCATACCATGGAGCTTGTTCCTTTTATCCAGACGAACGATCTCACCAAACAGTGTTCTTCTAAGTTACATAAAACTGAACGCAGGTGATCATGGAAATCATGCGGTGTTCGGGAGTTTAAGAGTCCGTTTGCAGTTCCATGAACTTGACCACCAAACACCGTTGCCTGTGTTCGTGTGAACAAGATGTTCGCCACCACATATTTGTGCATACAAATGGCAGGCACCCAGACTAACCATTAGAACATTGCAGTTAGGATCGTTACAATGTATCCAATAGGCTTAACAAGATCCTTGGTGGTTCATAGTTCGTACGGCAGTTCGGTTCCTGAACAGAATAGGGGAATCACATGAACCAATCCAGTTAAATAGTCTTTTACAGGTTTCCATGCAGGGCCCATAGTCTGTGTGCAGGAGGCTGGCAAGCAGTGGCAAACTC
>OW240919.1:122580844-122600078 GCA_933207985.1 Pelobates cultripes
ACGTGGGAAGGGGTGTTTGTCACAATGTGCGTCCAACTCGTCTTGTTGTAAATACATGTCTGGGAGTCCACCTATTGTACAACGCTGTGGAATTTGTTGGTGCTTTATAAATAATAAAAATAATAATATCAAGCCAATGAAAATTAAATGTAAACTTGGTATATCATGCAAACTAGCAGTAAATATAAAAACTTGATGTAACATGCCAATGAGCAGTAAATACACAAACTAGGTATATCATGCTAATATAAATTAAATGCATAAATGTGGTATATCATGCCAGTGAACATTAAATGCATAATTTTGGTATACCATGCCAAAGAGCAGTAAATTTGTAAAGATGTATATATCACGCAATTTGTTCCTCCATAAAGCCTGCAAGTGCCATGGCAGATTGATGGCATGCAGAGAGATGGGCCATACATAGTGCACAGGCACCACACTGCCTCCCCATCCCACATAGCTGTCTGTCTGGCTGCCAGCTGCAAAATATACCGGCAATGCTGCCAGTATATTCCTAATGGCAGCTAGATTACTGGCCGTTGTTGGGTGGACTGGGATAACAAAACAGCTCTGGAAAAAAAACATATGACCGCCATGTAATTTATTCACTTAACACAAACATTTTGTCAATCATAGACCTTATTTTGTCATTTTGAATGTAATTTGCATAAATACAACAAACTATAGTGAATAGTCTTGATTAGAGATGTATTTAAGTTCTGTACTGCCTAGGCCTGATTGATTTTTAATTCAAAATATTGGTCCTTACAGGGGAAATATAAAATTTTACAGTAAGAATACGCACACACACGCAATCTCACAGACACAAACACACAATACTATGTCCTCTTGTTGTGGTAGCTTTTCTTCTTTTAAAAATAGTCTCATCCTTCATGTATTTAAATGTTTCTATCATATCCCTCCCCCCCCTCCCCCCGTCTCGTCTTTATTCCAGGTTATACATATTAAGATCCTTTAACCTTTCAGCTGCTAACTTTGCACCAGTCAATGCAGTCAGCTGTACAAGCCCCCCAACACCTTCCTCCCTACTTCCCTCCGGACTAGGAACTGTCCATGGGGAAAATAAAATAAAGCAATATTTTAGAATTTTGGGCGGCCTGGGGGCAATTGCTTCCCTGCCCCCAACCACCCTGCCCCTGGGAAATGGGGTTTGGGCAACTTAGAATATTTTGTGGTGGGTATAACATAAGACTGATTATTTTGTTCAAGGGATACTCTAAGCACCAAAATACGTAATCAACCCGTTTTCCTGTACAGAACATAGCCATGCATTCTACCTGCTCAATTCGTCACCACATCACTTTTGTTTCTGTTTATGCATCTCTAACCACACCTCCCCTGGCTGTGACTCACACATACAACATAAAAATGTTTTAATCTTCAATCAGATCTTGCAGCACAGTGTGTTTACTTTAGAAGTGTTTAACTCCTGCTCTAAATGTTTTTGAACTTTATTGAATTGAATCACACCTAGGAGTCTCATGCAGGCTTGAGCAGCCTACTAACAGAGGAAGAAATAAGACATTTGAAATCAGCCATAAAGGTAGTTTAAACATTAAGTCTCTCTTTACAGGGGATGTGTGGGGAGAATATGTAAGAAACATGCAGAAGAGATGTGTGCTGCATAAACAAAGTGATTTAACGCTAAAATAGCAGAGAATTGAGCAGTTAGACTGCAGGGGCATGATATACCAAATCCAGTCCTTTAAATAAATCTGTTTTGGTGCTTACAGTGTCCTTTTAAGCAAGAAACACATATTTGAAAGAAGCTGGTGATCTCTCCACACAGCTATTACAACAATTACATTTCATCATTTCATCTGTTTCACCTTTACAGACTTTATCAAATGGAATAAAAAATAATAATTTGATAAAGGCTGTAAAGGTGAAACGTGTTATGGACATTTAATATTGTTTATTTTAACTTATTAAAGTTTTTTTGGTCACCTTTTTGTGCCAATCTCCTTTGTTATATGTACTTTCCCTGGTAATTTTTTATACTTCAAGTAATCCCAAGGTGGGGATAACACCACCAACGCTGTGTTCATAGAGCCTGCTCTATCCTTCTAAGTATAAATTTACTTAATTTTATGAAAGATTACTCTATTTTATTGAGAGCGCTCTCGGTTGCCTTTTTTATTCCTTCCTGAGTGTGTGGACGTGGTGAACATTTGCTGCATATCCTTTAAAGCGGGGGTTATACCGCTGTACGCCCATACTGCTAGAGCTGGCTATAGCTCTTCTAAATGTAAGTTTTCCATTGTTATCTTATACTTTTATCTGATTGAATTATACAGTCTGCACTATCCTGTCCTTTATATCATCTTGGTGTGAACATGATTGACAGTTGCCGCTTATCCTTTAAAGTGGGGATTATACCGCTGTATACTGCCTATACTGCTAGAGCTGGCTATAGCTCTTCCAAATGTGAGTGTCCCATCGTTACCTTTTCCTTTCATAAAAGACTGTACTCAACAAGCTACACTATCACCTATCCCTGTCTTTTGTCTTCCATATTATCTATGGTCAAGTTGAATTGAGAACAGTACATCCTATCAAGCACTGACTTTTTTATATTTGGATTATAAAAACTTTCTTTGTGAGATTTTTGCACCAGACCTATTTCTGCTTTTGTGCCAAATATGTTGAACTATTAGTGTTTACCTGTGTCACAGTCCTTCCCTTTTCTTTTGTTCTCTCCAAAGGGTTTTGAAGATTCCCTTTGCTGGGGGCTCTGCCTACCCAATAATCCTGTGTTAATTAGCGCTGACCTTCTGTTTTGTATCAGACACACACATAGACAGACAGGGGTTTTGCCAGTTTCAAAGCACTAAAGCTTGCCAAAATTAACCAAGGAGACGGTTACAATTTGCCCAGGGGAACATACACTATGACTAAATAGCAAGATCTCCACATCCAGAATATTGCAATGTCAATGATATCTCATCATGTTGTTCCATGCTATCAGTAAGCTATTAGGCCCTGTAAATCATAATAGCACAGAGTCAATGTGTGAACATCAACGATATGCTTATATTGTAGATGCTAAATGGCCATATGTTCATCTGCAGGTAGAGGAAAAAAACAACTGCCCAAAGTCTCTAAGCAAGGTGGCATTTATGATCATTTTCTTTCTCTACTTCACTTCCTCCTGGATAATTGAACAGTTGTTATTTAACAATATAACTAAAAAGAATATAAAATCATAAAGATTGCATGCAAGAATTACTAATCCAAAATAACCATGCTGGAAAAATAGCTAAATTGGATATTTCTTTGTCTTTTCTAATTATTGTTTGCTTAAAAGTAGCAATTCTCATACTGATTTTTTCTTAGTTTAGACCAACCTATGTTACGGTTCCCCTGGTGGTACGTAAAACAAAAAATTGGTATTTGCTGTTCTGCCAGTGCAGTCACACTGCACAGGTTGGGAATTGCAGGGCCACTTAATAGACATGTGTCATGAGGGGCCCAATTGTACACTGTGGTGCTTTAACAG
This sequence comes from Pelobates cultripes, assembly GCA_933207985.1. NCBI lineage: Eukaryota > Metazoa > Chordata > Amphibia > Anura > Pelobatidae > Pelobates > Pelobates cultripes. The sequence goes on from OW240919.1 coordinate 122,584,368, forward strand.
TGCGCCCCTTCTCTTTTGCAAGAAGTACTTTCTCCCAGTTGACATAACGCCAGTCGCCCGGGAAGAGGGGCTGTGCGCCCGGAGGGGTACAAACCATGAGAGGAGCAAGCCCCTAACTTATCTGTAGTTGTCAGTCTGTGTATCTGTGTTTCTGTATGTGTATCAGTGTATATCACTGTGTGTATCTGTATGTCTATATATCTATATGTGTGTCATTTTGTGTATCAATATGTCTGTGTATCTATAAGTGTGTGTGTGTGTGTGTGTATCTGTAAATCTGTGTATCTGTGTGTGCCATTGTAAGTATCTGTATGTCTGTGTAGCTGTGTGTGTGTCATTGTTTGTATCTGGGTATGTGTGTCAGTGTGTGTGTGCCTGTGTATCTGCACTGAGTGTGTGTGTGTGTGTATATACATATATATATATATATATATATATATATATATATACACACACACACACTTGCCATAATAATTATTCAACCCCCATTGATAATCAGGTTTATTGTCAAAATGTACAGACTTTCACCTGTTTGAAATGAACAAATCAAACAAAAGCAATTGAAAAAGTTCAATACAATGAATGAATACAAAGTGATTTGTACACACACACACACTTGCCATAATAATTATTCAACCCCCATTGATAATCAGGTTTATTGTCAAAATGTACAGACTTTCACCTGTTTGAAATGAACAAATCAAACAAAAGCAATTGAAAAAGTTCAATACAATGAATGAATACAAAGTGATTTCCCCAAATTCAACTGAAAATGCAACTTCTAATAACTTCTCCAAGCCACTGAATAGAATCCCTCAAAATAGCACACATATGAAAAACAAGTATAGTCTCAAGCACACCTGATGGAATTAATCAAGGGCTTCCTTAGTTGCATCAGGTGTGCTTGAGCCGGAACACTTGAAATACCTGAACTGGCTAGGGGTTTTGTTGAATGTCACGAATGACTGCATGTTAGAAATATGGCTAACTCAAAAGAATAGTCCACAAAGTTAAGAGAAGACGTCATCGCCCTTTACAAAAAAGGAACAGGATACAAAAAGATGTAGGCACTTTTTTTTCCTACAGACACTGTTGAAAGCATAGTTAACAAGTTAAAATATTTGGGGAACATTGTTTACAGTAACTGGACGCTGCAGAAAAAGGAGGTTATTAATGGCTTTAACCAGATTTCTGAGAAGTCAGGTTGTGAACAACCCTTGAGTGAATGCAAAAGACCTGTAGCAAGACTTGGCAACAGGCACTGATTTTTCAATGAGCACAGCAAGGCTCATAGTAACTGCAGAAGATTTCCATGCCAGAACTACTAAATACTAAAGATGCTTGCCATGAAACAGGTTGAATAATTTTAAGACTGGATAAGCCATAAAAGGTGCATTTTGTATTTGAATTTGGGAAAACAACTTGAAGCATTAATTGTGTTAAATATATATATATATATATATATATATATATATATATATATATATATACACACAGTGCAGTTGCACACACGAACACATGTGCAGAGACACAGACACTGACACACATGCTGATATAGACATGCAGATAAACACACTGAAACACATACATATACCCAGATACAAACAATGACACACATACAAATACACAGACATACAGATAAACACAATGACACACGCAGATACACAGACATGCAGATACACCAATTGACAAAATTGAAAATTTTGACAATAAACCTGAGTTTCAGTAGAGCTTGAATAAGTTTGATTACAACTGTAGTGGAGCCTGAAGAAGCAGGGAGAGCCTGGAGCAGTGGAAAAGCAGGGGAGCTTGGGGCACAGGAGAACATATAGAGCTTGGAGCAGAGGAGAAACATGGATAGCCTGGGGCAGAGAAAAATGGCTAACATTTGATATAACAGCAACTATATTAATTACAAACATTTTGCTAATATGAGGGGTACAAATTGTGGAAATAGTCTGCCAAGGGATACACAAGTGAAAAAAGGTTGGGAACCACTATTTTAAAGAATAACCTTGAAATGTATCAGTGTCACCAGAGGTAGTAGCCTATTCTATAAAATAAATTATTTAACTCCTCTGCTTTCTATTTGGACATACATTTCTTGTGTGTTTCTTTAATATGAATGCTTGTAACCTCCGCTTACATCACAAGGCTTGGTATCGCTGTGTCTGTGAATGGGAGAATTGTGTTTAGTTAAATTAGGTTTTTCATTTTCTGTACAGAAAAGAGAAGTGTGAACAAATCGTATCAGCGTGAAACCCTGGTTTCCATGAATTCAATAAGAATTGCAAGAAAGAAGAATACTTTACATGTGTAAATTTGTTGTGGCATATACAGAGAGCTGTAAAATGAAAGAACTGACAATGAGTACATTGGTTGTGCACAGGTATTATCTATCTCGCTGTTGGTCTCTAGCTCCCCTTAGTCACTATCAGTTTGTTGATCCAAGCAGAAATCTGATGTTTTTTCCTCTTTTTATGGATCAACAGTCGTAATAGAGATGGTTGAAAGGCTGAATGTTATGAATGTGAGTCTATATTCCAGTCTACAGGAATAGTATAATGTAAGTATGTAACTATAAATGATTCACTGGTAAAACTTTTTCCTCAGAATTCATAGATTACTATATATATAGCAATTAATGTATTTAATATTTGGCTTGGATAATAATCTAATGATCCCAATCATACCTCATATTCCACCAAGGCTTGGTTGCAGAAGAAGTCCTGGAATATTCTACAGTGACGATCACAGCCACCTGACTTGAACCCCATAGAAAATCTCTGGTGGGATTGAAGAAGATGGTTGCATCATGCAATCCCAAGAATATTACTGAAGTGGAGGCCTTTTCTCATGAGCAATGGGCTAAGATTCCTAAGACACACTACTAGAAGCTGGTGTCTGGCAATGTCTTTTGGTTGCAGTCAGCCATATCAGCAAAAGGGTGCTCTACTAAGCACTAAGGATGCTTGTCATGAAGGGGTTGAATCATTTTAAGACTGGAGAAGCAATTATAAGTTGAATTTTCAGTTCAATTTGACTAGAAAAAAAAAACACTTGAAGCATTCATTATGCTGACATATTTCAATTAAAATTGCTTTTGTTTGATATGTTCATTGCAAAAAGAGATAGAAAATTAATAAGGGAAATAAAAGATTTTAGTTATAAAGAAAGGCTAGACAAGTTGCTTTAGATCACTTCAACATATGTCTCACAAGGTGTATGAAAATTTATATATATATATATATGGGATCAGTAGAAAAAGTTATTTTATCTGTTTCTTCTCAAAACTTTACAAAGCACAAGAGGTAATACATTAAAAGTTGATTAAAGGTAATTTCACCTACAGGAGAGGTGGTTTATCAGATAATGAAGAAGTTCTTAAAATAGGTCTGAATACACTTATTTAAAACACAATATTCAAGAATGTAATATTTGTTATTCATAGTGACAGCTTGTTGATCGAAGGGAACGATGGATATTGTCATATTTCCTCTTTTGGTGTCACAACTAGAACTTGCTTCAAACTGGATTTTCTACATAAACAGATATGTGAAAGATTGAACTGAGGACTGAAGTATTTGCTCAGCCTAGTTTAATATGTAATATATGATTGGAGTAAGCTTATGTGCAGTTTGGGCAAAAGTGTTTTTCATATATTTTGATATTGAACTTGAATAATTTGGACTATCCTAGACTTAAGATAAGGCCAGGGACTAATGAAAGTATTTAGAAAATTGGGCAGACTAGATGGACAGTTCTTATCAGTCATCACATATGTTTGTATGTTTCTATGTTTTTTCTATTCTATTGCTACTCCAGAACCACATTGCCCTAAAACCCTGCTTTCATTGAAATATTGAGATCAGAAAATATAGCTATTTCCTATCTTGACCAGAATTCATTGTAAGAAAATGCAATCATATGAAACTGCAAAGATAAGTACAATTTTGAATAACATTTTTTTATAAATTTTTCGCATATTTTCTAATGTATTTTGTATAAAACAAATTCTAAAAAATTAAGATAGTATACAGTCTGGAGTAGAGTTCATTATATATTCTATACTTTTATAAGGAAACAATATATTTTCTTTCATAATCGATTAACTATCATTATGTCATCAATCTGATTATTTAACCATATAAAACGCAGGGCTGTTTGTCACAAATGAAATATGATTATTTATATATAATCTAAGTATCAAAATACATAGTTAAGAAGGAAAATTACTTATTTTATAGTAGAACTGATACATTAAGACACACAAATGATCCGATTATCGTCATCGCTAACATAATTTAAATACACTTGTTTCAAAATGTTTAAACAGCTCTGTATTGTGTTGGCTGAAACACATTATCTGAAAAATGTCGCAATAATATTAAATTATCATTACATTAAGTTTTCAAGGGCTAGCACTGGCCAAGTCCTAATGCACAACATGTTACAAGAAAGCCGCAGAAATTCACATCATTGGCATAAAGCAGACTGTTGATGACGAGGAGAGTAATGGTTAAACCAATTAATTAACAATTTCTACAGTTCTGGAGAGAAAATTAAGAAAATAGATTAGGGGGATTATGGAAATTACAGGAGGTGAAGCAAAGCAGCCTAACCATTATGAACCTCTGTGCAATGTTTTTAGATAAACTTTGGACATTAAACAGGTATAAAAAGGACATGTTGAATTTAGGGTAATGATGTTGCGAAAATGCGATGCCTATAATGCCATAAAAATATTATATTAATGTCATCAGAAACAGTGTTCTTAAAGTTGATTTATTGTTACTGATAGAAAATATGTTTTTGCCTTCTCCAAAAACAATCATGTAACTGACAGCAAAAGAAAAACATATAAATGTATATAAATAAGGCAGCCAAGAAAGTAACAGAAGGCGGTCATTTTGTATTCTTGTTAGCAGACGTACTAGTTTATTAATATGTGTTAATCATGAGGAAATGGTTTCTGAAAAGTACTCACATAAGCTAAATTAACATAAGATGCTACTAAGCGTTGGACTTTAAGTGGACAGAACACAGACACATCAAATTTAATATGTATTGTCTATAATGCTGCAAAATAATTATAATAAAATCATAAAAAAACACATGTTCCAAAGGATGAATTATCCTTGTTGAAACCAAATAATCTTTTTGCCTAGTCCAAAAGCAATAACGTATCAGAAATAAGAGGAGAACATTGCATTTAAGTGAGGCAGCTGAGAAAGAAAGTCGAGGCAGCCATTTTGTATTTTTGATAGCAGTAGGGGTAGTTTATTAATAGTGTAATAACAAGAGGAAATGGCTTCTGAAAAGAACTCATACAATCTAAATTAGGATAAGATGCAACTAATATGAAACATGAAACAATTATAATCGGTGGCATTACTGTTTAATTTGCCAAGCAAATCCAAAGTTATTTATACAAAGAACTAATTGAAATGATGTACTAAAAAGGCAGGGGGCCAACTCTCTTTGAATAACCCAGATCTTCACTAAACAGGTAGAGGAATGACGACGTCAAGAAGACAGGTATTGAAGAGGCAATATCTGCTTAGAATTTATACCATGCAGCGAAAACATCAGATAATAATGTACAATTACCAGCAAGCGTGTGATTATTTCACAGTAAATGTCCTCTAAATTAGACCCATTATAATGAAAAAGAAACCTCTTTAAAATGTATTTTCCCTGTTGGAAAGCTATCTGGTAGCTGATTTTCTGTATTTTTTTTCCAGAGTAATTTAAAGTTTCTTTTTTTTTTTTTGTCAAGATTTTTTTTTTTCTGGAAGATTTGATATTGAAATTGGAATTAAATTACAAAAGCAGAAGCTTGGTGTATTTTTGATTCATAAGGGTTTGCAACCCATCCTACATTGTTTATTAAAATTTGGGTCAAATCGATTTGATGTTCTGTGTGATAATTCTTTCCATTCTTAAAAACACTACAATATTCAAAACAGTTTATCCTTCATTTTATGATAACGCTTATTGAATGAGTAAATATAGCAATCAAATATTTAGCTTAAATAGTATCATTACACTGCATATATGCTGAGGTCTACATAGTACCATTTGGAAATACTGAGAAAATGATATTTGTTCTTTTTTTTATTTTATTTGTGATAGAATGTATCCATTGATATAGAATATATCAATTCTAAAATAATTGATCTGTACAATGCTCTGTGTTTGAGAACACATGACAATGAGGTGCCTTTGCATATATAACATTCTACACAGCAGTAGTGGCTATAATCAGAGAAATTGTATATAATGAAGGCTGTGATTACATATATTTAGTCAAAATCTAGCATTCTCTATAGGATATAATAGAAAATCAGAAATAGAATAAAGACATGACAATCCCCATGTCAAAATAATTATTTACCATCATCTCCATTTGGTCTCATAAAACCATTCTGGCTTGGACTTTAAGTTTACATTTGGACACATTTTCTAAGTCAACTAGCTTCCAGCTTGGCTACTTTGGCCTTGAATTTTACTTTGATTCACTTTAGTAAAAAAAGCTTACATTTTGTCAGAAACCATAGGTGCACTGACACCACAGGTATTTGACATAAGAAAGATCTGTGTCTTTAATGTCTTCACTAACATAAATAAAAGTCACGGTTATTATTTTATTATCATCATACTTTATTTATAAAGTGCCAACACATTGTGCAGCACTTTCCATAGGTGGGTACAATTGATACAATTAAAAAAGCAAAGGTACAATACAGCTAAGAGACAATACAAAATTCGACAAACAAATACAGAAGTTAAAGGCCCTATTCCCATGGGTATGTTTAATCTAAATGGATAGGACGAGTGACAAACAGGAGGTGGAGACTGTAAAGGTGAGAATAATGTTAATGCAGAGTGAGATGAGGGTATTTACTGGTTAAGTCGAATATTTTGTGTCCACATTCAGTTTGGTGCATTAATGAGAGAGTGTGCGTGTGTGTGTATGTGAGGAGGGGTAGGGGTTGTACGGAGTATACAGCATATATCTTACATTCTTACATTAAATGATAAATTAAGGTATGAGTAGTTATTTTATAAATAGCATACGAACAATTAAGATTTAGAAGTAGTACCAAGTACATTAAATATATCAGGGCAGAGTCTTCTCATAATTTTTGCAAACCCTACATTTATAGCACAATACACATTGATCTATATTTTGTCAAAGACACACTAGTGATAACATATTTAATTTAATTATATAATTTATTATTAAGGCGCACTGGTCTCACTGGGCATGTCTTCTTGGCTGAGATCATTAGTACTGATGATCTCAGCCAATCCAATGATTCCTAGTAGGGAAGCTTTGGAGGGCTAGTGTGCATGTCCTGAACTGTGCCAATCAAATGCTCTCTGTGAGCAGCATTTGATTAAGAACTGAGTCTGACTCAGTACACATACGGGAAGTGATTCTACTGGCTGTCAGGTAGACAACTACTGGGGTTTGGGGGGAGGGTTTTCATTATATGGTGTGCTATGGGTTTTGGGTTTTTTTTTTGTTTGTCTCACATCATCTGTCAAATAATTTCCTGGTCATAATGACAATGGCCAATGCTAATGGCCAGCGACAATGGCCATGCGAAGAGGTTCTGCAGAAGCTATTGGATTCACAGGTTTAATGAATGATAACCTGGTCACACCAATACTTATTAAATCATTGTCTTTTCCAGGACGATATCTCTCTAATTAAAAGTATTTCAATAGATTCACCAATTACATGAAATGCCACTCATTTAATATTATCTAACTGTTATAAAAATACTAATTAAGAGTTCACAAATATAACACAGTATGGAAGAAACACATTGTATGTTATTAATTTGGTGAATTTACTTCTCAGTAGCAGTGGGTTACATTTCATTGTAGAATGGTTCTTATAACAACAGGTGTGTGATTAGCCCGTAGGATACCAGCAAATCCTGTATCTCAGCACATATTTGTCAGATGATGTTGTGTGTCAAGCATATAACACAGTAACAAGATATTGCCTGACACTGTGTCATGAAGTGTTGTAGTGGAAAGACTTCATCATGGCCTGTGGATCAGACATTTCAAATAGTGGGAATATATTGAAAGTCTGACATGTGATGCCCACTTGATTAACGTATGATCTGCAGATCATTCTGAACAAAAGAATAAAGAATTAAGATTTGTATAAAAACTTCTTACTACTCAAGACGTAAAGCCATAAGCTGGCTATTTTCACTGTACCAATAATTCTACAAACAGTGCATATTAGAGTCTTGCAAAATGTTTTCATTAGTCTTTATAGAAAGAACCATTATTATTATAAAGAGTCAGGTCTTCCAGTATTTTATGTTAGATTTGATTTTAAATTTCATGTTCTGTAGACAGCTCAAGCTTGAAACTATAATCCTTGTGTGGACACTATTTGGTTGTCCTTGAAGGGATCCTATAGCTCCAGGAAAACAAAGCCAGTTTCCTGGCACTATAGGTTTAATAGGTCCCCCCTCCCTTGTGCCCCCCTCCCACATGGCTGAAGGGGTTAAGACCCTTTCAGCTACTTACCTAAATCAGGTAAGTCAGGCTCTACCTACGCTCCTCCCCCGTTGACGTCAGCCAATGACCGCACACGCATTAGAGTGGACGTCCAGCATCAGATAATGGACCAAAAGTCAGTTTGGATTCTGGAAGCACTCCCAGTGGCTGTCTGGTAGACATCCACTGAGGGCAGACTTAGAGGTGCAATGTAATGCTTCTATGGAACTGCAATGTTTTACATTGCAGCACTAAGTGCAAAAGGGTCACAGTACCCAGACCACTTCAATTAGCTGAAGCGGTCTGCATGCCTAGAGTATCCATTTGATTGTACCTCTGTGTAGGACTCCTTTGAGAAGAAAGATCGGTTCATGTCTAATAATATGTGTAGGAGGCATTCACAATTCCCAGTACCAGAGAATTAACTAGTTATAAGCACAGATAAGATTAGTTTAAATGGTGTCCCTAAGTATCTTGTTAAAATGTAATTTGCATCTATTTCATGTTGATTTTCCAAAAGGCTTGTGTATTGTTGCTATGTGATGCTTAGCTGACAGCTGCAATCCATCGACACCATTAGAAACTACTACCTTCAACCAAGCCCAGCTTTCCAACCTCTATTAAAGTAATACATGGAGTATGTTCCCCTTACAATCCGGAAAAGTAAGCTGACTTTGACTGTCCACAGACTCTGCCCCTCAATGCTGATTAGCTGATCCCTCACCATGCTAATAGATTGTAGGCCTTTACAGCTGTTCAAGACAACATATTCAGCTGCGCTTATTTGATTTATTTTCACACATCAGAGCCAAGCAATAATGAATATCTTCATTTTTTGAATGTATTCCACCAATATTTCATGTTCACATAGTTATATTTTGGGTGATAAAATTTGGTGAACTTTTTCAATAGTATGCAACAAATGTTAGTTCCTCACACCCTCTCTCTCTCCATCCTTTGCCACTGCAAGTCACAAATACCTTCATATAACTGTTTTATCCCCGTCTGTTCCTTAGGCCTCACTTCACACACCCAGGACCTAGTAATATTGAATCTCTCCATTTTCCTGAAGCACTTTAATAGTTTAGTTCCTTTTTGGTTAGTTTAGTTACTTTTCAGATGGTCTCAAACTAAAATAAGCTTTGAGAAATTTGAGTAAAATCAAAATACGCAGTAAGTGAAATTCAACTACCTAGTGCATCAATTCTTTTATGACTTTGCACTGCCATTAAGTACCTTAGCCCGTTGGAGGATTTCAGGATCATTAAATAAATTCTTTCATAAAATATGAATTTTGATGTCAAATAAATAAACATATTCTGAATATTTTTATACCATTAGAGAGGGTCATTTCAGTTTATTCCTGAATAAAAAGTTAATGGTAAAAATATATGTTAAAAAAAAGATAAAAAGCACCGAAAGAAAATTATACATATATATATATATATATATATAAATTAATTAAATCTTCATAAATAGTTTAAATATATACCGGTTTTGACAGAGACTATACCAAAATAAATACATTAGCAGCAAAAGCACAGATGGAGGTTGACTTGAGTTTTACACATGTCCTGGCATGCATTACAGCTATCAAATCAAATTAAAAGAGTTTAGACACAGTATTATTACAACATAGTATTTTTAAAAGGACAAAACCTTGGCTAATATGTGCGACCCTTTTACCTCTGACAATTTAAGAAATTTTATTTCTATTAATACGGCTTGAATTCTACTCAAACTAAATATTACTTGCAATTAGCTCTCAGATTCAACTTAATTAAAAAAAAAAGAAAATGACCATTTACTCAAATTGTGCTTTGTCTGATAGCTGAATTTCCTCGTTTAGGTTTGCAACTATGTTAACTGTTTTATAACGGCTTTATATAAAAAAATATATAGTTTGTCCATTTATCACACATTTTAAGAAGCCCCCAGAAAAAATACGTGCAAGTACTCTAGCACTGCTAGAGTTTAACAGAGTTATAAAAAAAAAATGATTTGTGCGTGGAGAAAAAAATTCATCTCGGCAGAACCATTTTCCTGGAAAACTGATACTTTTACAGTATGGCCAAATTTTGTCCAAATGTCAGTTCAGCTCGGCAAAATTTCGAAACAGAATACCCAGTTTGGGAATTGAATGAGAATTGAGCAATTGATGGAAACCGTGAAGAACAGTAAGAAAAAAATAAATAAAATCTATGCATATTTATTAAATTTATAATATATACAAATAGAAGATTTTTTTTTTAATAACTTCTCCTTTTCCCCCCTATTCCTGACTTCTCACTTGATCTAAGAACATAATCAACATTGTTCCCTAGCCATCAAACACAACAATTGTCTCTTATTTGGTGCCGTGGGTGGAATTCAGAATTACGACCCGAAATATACATGCTCTGCCATTGTGCGTTTCGACCGGTTCACAAGTCAGACACATCTTCTTTGTGAATCACCCAATCTGCCCAAATGAGGATTAGTTTGAAATTAATCTCCAAGTTTAGTAAAAATAAGAAAAATAACTGTAATTTTATTTTTGAAGTACCAACATTTAATGAATTGTGTTTTCAAGTTAGGAAGAAACAGTAAGAGTCCATTTGAATGTGTGGGGAATTGTAATAGATACTCATTGTTCTTTTATAAAATTAACAATCAAACAATAAGGGGGTTATTAAATCACATTCTTTGAGGTGGCACCTTGTGATCTGTAGAACTGCTTTGATACTCATGTGGCATTTCCTGCAACGGATAAGTATTTTGCTCCCTCCCCATGACTTATCTGTTCACTCTGATGTTAATGGTGTGTGTTGGGGTGTCACTGGCGTATGGCCCAGGAACAGAGAGAGACAACACAATAGCATAACTCTCCAGGTGATGATGTTTATTAACAAAACTAAAGGACCATTGCAATACTCTCAAGCTGTGGGTTGAGGAAGTGGTGCCACAAGGTGAATGTATCCATTGCTCTTGTACAACTCTTATTTCTAAAAAAAGGTTTGGCCACAAAAAACAGGATTTTTAATTCATATGCAGACATGTAGGATGTCTATAAGATGTATTTGATTCTCTCTAGTGTTTGTTTTTTTATATATATATTTTTTTATATTGTCCCGTTACATTTTCTCACTTGGGAAGTGCCATTAAATGGTACACTTAAGCTTCTTCGAATACCGGATTATTCTTAATATCTATATATTAACGGAACACTCCAAACATCTAAAGCACTTTAGCTTGCTGAGGTGCTCAGTATGTGAAGATGTGTCCTCTTTTTTCAGTTTACAAAAAGTTCAGATTTCTAAACAAATTGTCACTTTTATAAATAAACTTTGTTACCTCGCCTCTCCCCAGGATGTTAAAAAGACAGGCGGTCCTGTTATTTCCTAGTAGTTTAGATCAATGGAAAAAAACTCGAGACAGGCAATTTCCCAAATCACCTGCCCTGCATTTGTAAATGAGTATCTGGCCTGGGTTAGAATAGGAGGGCTTTTAAACAAGAGATCTGTGGCTTTTCAATCGGATTAAGATGTCCCCCCACTGAAAGAAATGCACAATTAAATGCATGCATATTTTCATTTGGGGTATATCTACTAAGAGTGAAGTAAAGAGCCATGTCCTGGTTGGTTTTTTGTGCGTTATGTAACCTTGATGTTATTTTCAAAGAAAAATGAGAATCTGTTGTGAATCTGTTGTGGCCCAAACAACAGGGATATAATAGTTGGAACAGTTACCAGACATGCACAAGGTTGAGCACTGATGACTGCGACCGAGTTAAAGGTCACGAGGACCTACAGCAGACCTGAGGGGCCCCGCTTCCCCATAGCCCTGACTAACCCATTGACCATAGGCCCCACCACCATTAAGACAGCACGACACACGACAGATAAAACAAGATAAATCAAAAAAACAAAAAAAAACAAAAAAAAAAACACACGACGTGGGACACTAGAACAACAGACTCCCTCCATAGCCAGGAGAATTAAAAGCAACACCCCACAGGACAGTTCCCATGCACCGAGACAGACTATACCCCCTCCAACAGCGTTGACTATACCCCTGCAGACCCCCAACCGACCTATAGTGCAAGCAGGTACCGAGCTCTGGCCACCGGTGAAGGACAGACTCAGACCCAGACCGGCCAGACACGACCACCTACCCCCTAACCAAGGAGGTTAGCCAAATGACCTCCAAGATGATACCTACGGACGCCCCAATAGTGGCGTTTACATGTTATTTTAAGTTTATATTGATTATGTTATGGTTTACGTTTGTATGTTTTTTAAACAAATGTGTCAGAATTACACCCCAACACCACATGGCAAGCCCTTCTTTTAGCTGCACAACCCAAGCACCCCAAGATACACACAGAGCTCCAGAACAGCATAACAAACTCATAATACCGTAGTATGAAGATATACACACACAACGTTAGGGGCCTGAACACCCCGCACAAAAGGCACACCCTACTCAAAGATCTAAAAACCTCCCAAGCAGACATAATTTGCCTGCAAGAAACCCATTTCCAATCCAACTCTAACCCAGTCCTAGGAAAGGCAACATACCCGCATCAATAACACGCCACTGCGCCCACAAAACGTAAAGGCGTCTCCATCCTAATCAGCCGACACCTTGCATTTGATGAAATAACGGTCACAAAAGACCCACAAGGGAGATACATTATACTGATCTGCACCATTAATAGCTCTACATACACAATAGTCAATACGTACATGCCAAATGCAAACCAAGGTAGATACCTACACAACCTCTTGAGGCTCATAACCACAATACAAACGGGCACAACGATCATATGCGGAGATTTTAATCAGATACAAGACCCCGCGCTAGACTCAACAGCGCAGCATACACCCCATAGGAACAGGGTACTCCACAGGCAATGTAAATCTTTAACCAAGCTCCTACAGACACACGGCTTATACGACGCATGGCGAACATTACACCCAACAGGGAGGGAATATACACATTTCTCCCAGGTACACAACACCTACTCTAGAATCGACGGCTTCCTCTTACAGAGCGCACATCTGAACAGAGCAGTAGCGTGTGAGATAGGCACCTCTGCCTGGTCAGACCACAACCCAGTGGAACTTACACTAGCGGACCACTACAACTACAAGAACAGGGGCCCTTGGAGGCTCAATGAGCAACTTCTCACTGATCCTCAATTCACCCAATCACTACGACACGACTTGCAGACGTACTTTCATACCAATGACACCTCGGAAATTACCCCGCTCACCCTCTGGATGGCCCATAAACCGGTCATCAGGGGCATACTAATGAGACGAGCAGCTTATCTTAAAAAACAGCAACAACACGCACATATACAGAACCTCAAACGGTTACAAGACCTACACAGAAAAAAACAAATAACTCCCTCCAGGGCCACGCAGGCCGAGATCACTGACCTGCAAACACAAATCCACACTGCCAACTTCCAAAAAGCAAGCTACGCACTGAAGCGGCTCAAAGCGTCCACTTTTGTCATGGGCAACAGAGCCAGCAAAACTCTGGCCCAAAGACTGAGAGATAAGCAAGCCCAAAGCAGAATTCCATACTTACTCTCTCCCCAGGGACAGAAACTGCCCCAACCCACACAAATCTGCAATGAATTTGCAACTTACTACAGCTCTCTCTATAACTTAAAAGACAACACGCAAATACCCCAGCCGACTCGCAGCACCATCTTGGAGTGTCTCGGCAAAATCGACATGCCCAGACTCCAAGCACACCAAACAGCCGACCTTGCGGCCCCCATCACCACCCTAGAAGTAGCACAGACCATCGATACCATGCCAAAAGGCAAAGCCCCAGGCCCTGATGGCTTCACCACTCTGTATTACACCACCTTTAAGGAGATACTAACCCCCTACATCACACGGGCCCTAAACCTAGCCACGCAACAGGGAACACTACCGCCCGAATTCTTAGCGGCACATATAATAACCCTACCCAAACCGGGTAAACCACCGACGGTCTGCCCGAATTTTAGACCCATCTCCCTGCTTAATGCCGACGCCAAGCTATATGCTAAAATATACGCGGCTAGGCTCAAAACACTCCTGCCCAGCTTGATCTCGACAGACCAAGTGGGATTTGTGACGGGCAGACAAGGCCCAGACAACTCCCGGAAAGTACTGGATATACTTCAATACCTCAACCGCTCCACACTACAGAGCACACTCCTCTCCCTAGACGCCGAGAAGGCATTTGACCGCCTCAACTGGCAATTTCTGCATGAGGCGCTGTCGAAATACGGATTCCCACCGGACTTTCAAAATGTGATAAAAGCCTTATACAGCACCCCATCGGCCACAGTTCTTAATTCAGGGTTCAGCTCTGCCCCCTTTACAATAACCAACGGAACCAGGCAAGGCTGCCCCCTATCCCCTCTATTATACGTGCTTGCGCTGGAACCACTAGCGATAGCCATCAGAAATAACCAAAACATAAAAGGGGTAACCATAGGCGACAGGGAGTATACACTAAACCTCTTCGCAGACGATATACTCCTCACAATAACCAATCCGACAATCTCACTCCCCAACCTCCACAAAGAAATACTAGAGTACAGTACCCACTCATATTACCAGCTGAACCTAACCAAAACACAGGCCATGGGCATAAACATGCCCAAAGCGGAGGAGGAACGTTTCAAACAAAATTTCAGCTATGACTGGAGGAACGATTACTTAACATTCTTAGGCATTAAGTTAACGAAACACCATTCGGGCCTATTCGCCACCAACTATATCAAGCTCCTCAAGGAAGTGGAGCAAACGCTACAATCATGGCAAAACAAGTTCCTCTCATGGCTCGGCCGCATAGCGGCCATCAAAATGACAATTCTACCAAAAATCCTCTATATGTTCCGCTCCCTACAAATCCCTATACAACAGTCGTACATTCAAAGACTACAATCGCTCCTGATTAGATTTAGCTGGGGAGGAAAACACCCTAGAGTCCCCCGAGCTTTATTAATGAGACACCCGGAGAAGGGAGGCCTGGGATTCCCTGACCTCAGGGCATACTACCATGCAACACACATCGCCAACATGCTCCAAATGCACTCCACCACATACACCCCCCAGTGGATCTCCCTTGAAGCCAGCTGCGGAGGACAAACGGACCTTGCAGCTGCTATGTGGATGCCCAAGGCAC
>OW240919.1:122600178-122651727 GCA_933207985.1 Pelobates cultripes
GTGAAGGACAGACTCAGACCCAGACCGGCCAGACACGACCACCTACCCCCTAACCAAGGAGGTTAGCCAAATGACCTCCAAGATGATACCTACGGACGCCCCAATAGTGGCGTTTACATGTTATTTTAAGTTTATATTGATTATGTTATGGTTTACGTTTGTATGTTTTTTAAACAAATGTGTCAGAATTACACCCCAACACCACATGGCAAGCCCTTCTTTTAGCTGCACAACCCAAGCACCCCAAGATACACACAGAGCTCCAGAACAGCATAACAAACTCATAATACCGTAGTATGAAGATATACACACACAACGTTAGGGGCCTGAACACCCCGCACAAAAGGCACACCCTACTCAAAGATCTAAAAACCTCCCAAGCAGACATAATTTGCCTGCAAGAAACCCATTTCCAATCCAACTCTAACCCAGTCCTAGGAAAGGCAACATACCCGCATCAATAACACGCCACTGCGCCCACAAAACGTAAAGGCGTCTCCATCCTAATCAGCCGACACCTTGCATTTGATGAAATAACGGTCACAAAAGACCCACAAGGGAGATACATTATACTGATCTGCACCATTAATAGCTCTACATACACAATAGTCAATACGTACATGCCAAATGCAAACCAAGGTAGATACCTACACAACCTCTTGAGGCTCATAACCACAATACAAACGGGCACAACGATCATATGCGGAGATTTTAATCAGATACAAGACCCCGCGCTAGACTCAACAGCGCAGCATACACCCCATAGGAACAGGGTACTCCACAGGCAATGTAAATCTTTAACCAAGCTCCTACAGACACACGGCTTATACGACGCATGGCGAACATTACACCCAACAGGGAGGGAATATACACATTTCTCCCAGGTACACAACACCTACTCTAGAATCGACGGCTTCCTCTTACAGAGCGCACATCTGAACAGAGCAGTAGCGTGTGAGATAGGCACCTCTGCCTGGTCAGACCACAACCCAGTGGAACTTACACTAGCGGACCACTACAACTACAAGAACAGGGGCCCTTGGAGGCTCAATGAGCAACTTCTCACTGATCCTCAATTCACCCAATCACTACGACACGACTTGCAGACGTACTTTCATACCAATGACACCTCGGAAATTACCCCGCTCACCCTCTGGATGGCCCATAAACCGGTCATCAGGGGCATACTAATGAGACGAGCAGCTTATCTTAAAAAACAGCAACAACACGCACATATACAGAACCTCAAACGGTTACAAGACCTACACAGAAAAAAACAAATAACTCCCTCCAGGGCCACGCAGGCCGAGATCACTGACCTGCAAACACAAATCCACACTGCCAACTTCCAAAAAGCAAGCTACGCACTGAAGCGGCTCAAAGCGTCCACTTTTGTCATGGGCAACAGAGCCAGCAAAACTCTGGCCCAAAGACTGAGAGATAAGCAAGCCCAAAGCAGAATTCCATACTTACTCTCTCCCCAGGGACAGAAACTGCCCCAACCCACACAAATCTGCAATGAATTTGCAACTTACTACAGCTCTCTCTATAACTTAAAAGACAACACGCAAATACCCCAGCCGACTCGCAGCACCATCTTGGAGTATCTCGGCAAAATCGACATGCCCAGACTCCAAGCACACCAAACAGACGACCTTGCGGCCCCCATCACCACCCTAGAAGTAGCACAGACCATTGATACCATGCCAAAAGGCAAAGCCCCAGGCCCTGATGGCTTCACCACTCTGTATTACACCACCTTTAAGGAGATACTAACCCCCTACATCACACGGGCCCTAAACCTAGCCACGCAACAGGGAACACTACCGCCCGAATTCTTAGCGGCACATATAATAACCCTACCCAAACCGGGTAAACCACCGACGGTCTGCCCGAATTTTAGACCCATCTCCCTGCTTAATGCCGACGCCAAGCTATATGCTAAAATATACGCGGCTAGGCTCAAAACACTCCTGCCCAGCTTGATCTCGACAGACCAAGTGGGATTTGTGACGGGCAGACAAGGCCCAGACAACTCCCGGAAAGTACTGGATATACTTCAATACCTCAACCGCTCCACACTACAGAGCACACTCCTCTCCCTAGACGCCGAGAAGGCATTTGACCGCCTCAACTGGCAATTTCTGCATGAGGCGCTGTCGAAATACGGATTCCCACCGGACTTTCAAAATGTGATAAAAGCCTTATACAGCACCCCATCGGCCACAGTTCTTAATTCAGGGTTCAGCTCTGCCCCCTTTACAATAACCAACGGAACCAGGCAAGGCTGCCCCCTATCCCCTCTATTATACGTGCTTGCGCTGGAACCACTAGCGATAGCCATCAGAAATAACCAAAACATAAAAGGGGTAACCATAGGCGACAGGGAGTATACACTAAACCTCTTCGCAGACGATATACTCCTCACAATAACCAATCCGACAATCTCACTCCCCAACCTCCACAAAGAAATACTAGAGTACAGTACCCACTCATATTACCAGCTGAACCTAACCAAAACACAGGCCATGGGCATAAACATGCCCAAAGCGGAGGAGGAACGTTTCAAACAAAATTTCAGCTATGACTGGAGGAACGATTACTTAACATTCTTAGGCATTAAGTTAACGAAACACCATTCGGGCCTATTCGCCACCAACTATATCAAGCTCCTCAAGGAAGTGGAGCAAACGCTACAATCATGGCAAAACAAGTTCCTCTCATGGCTCGGCCGCATAGCGGCCATCAAAATGACAATTCTACCAAAAATCCTCTATATGTTCCGCTCCCTACAAATCCCCATACAACAGTCGTACATTCAAAGACTACAATCGCTCCTGATTAGATTTAGCTGGGGAGGAAAACACCCTAGAGTCCCCCGAGCTTTATTAATGAGACACCCGGAGAAGGGAGGCCTGGGATTCCCTGACCTCAGGGCATACTACCATGCAACACACATCGCCAACATGCTCCAAATGCACTCCACCACATACACCCCCCAGTGGATCTCCCTTGAAGCCAGCTGCGGAGGACAAACGGACCTTGCAGCTGCTATGTGGATGCCCAAGGCACTACGCAGCGTCCCTCGGGACACCCTACCCACCACAAAACTACTATTCAACATTTGGGATAACCACAGGGCCGCATTCTGCTCAACCAGACCGTGGTCAATGGCAACACCACTAAAAACAATTGCACTCCATAACAACACATTTCCTCACAGAATATGGCAAGCCCACAACATCACACACCTACACCAAATCTGCACCGAAAAAGGCCCACTCCCGTTCTTAACACTGCAGACCAGATACGACATTCCAGCCAATCTAACATTCTCACATTGGCAACTGAAAACACTTCTAGACAACACTGCGGGCAACGAGCCACCACCCCGATTTGATCCCAACCTCACACCATTCGAAAAAATGTGCCTCCACATCACACCCACCCAAAGAACATTATCAGTGTGTTATAGGCACATAAATGCACACAAGCCAGAGCCAGAATGGCAATTTAAAAAGGACTGGCACAAGGATATCGATAAAACCCTCACGTCAGACGACTGGAACCACATATACGCCAACCACAGGGGACTCACAACGTGCGCCTCGCACCTAGAAGCCTCACATAAACTATTATACAGGTGGTACATGGTCCCTACGAGACTTAAGAGAATCTACCCTAACACGAGCGACAAATGTTGGAGGTGTCGGACCCAAACGGGAACCATGTTACACATATGGTGGACATGCACCCAGGTCCAACAGTACTGGTCAAGAATAGCAGGGATAATAAGGGAGGCCACAGGATGCATCCTCGAACACAACGCTGAAACATTCTTACTCAAACTTTTGCCCGCCAACATACCCCATAGTATAACTAAACTGATGTTCCTCACGCTCACCTCAGCGTCCATCTTACTGGCAAAACACTGGAAGACCCCTCAGATCCCTTCCACAACGGAGGTGACAGCAATGGTCACTACCACCCTGGAGTATGAGGTGATCTTGTGGAACCAAACAAAAATAGGCAAGGGGAGCGCCACAGCGAAAAAGATTTGGACCACTTACATAGAGAAGAAAACCCCCCAAGATGCAGCTAAGGGCACTGCCAACACTGACACAACCGAGTAATAATAGAACCTCGGTGGTTCACAGCAGCCACACATGACACATTAGTTACCCCAGTTATCCCCCTCCCCATTTCACCCAGCCTTAACCCTCCCTTTCCCATCCTGGAAACGTTCAGGGGTACACGCCAGAGGAACACCCCCAAATAGCCTGGAAAGGCAAATGATAATAAGGAACCACACACCATAGACAAACAGACAGGCATGCTAGCGGTGATCGAATTAGCCCGCCATAGGAGAGTGACCTAACAACTCACAACCCTCTCGTAAAGGTGGCCTCTGTCTACACAGACGGGCATACCACATGTGTCTCCAATGAGGTGATTAGTTCACTCAGCACGCCACCACAGGAGGACCCACATACAGGGGTAACAAGTAACAACCCTCCATACACAGCAGACGAGCAGGGCCGTGTACAACAACCCGCACTACGCAATGTATAAACGATATGTAATCAAATGGAAACACAATCAGCATTACACACTGTAAGCAAGTAGAAATGTCGAATATTGTACGAACGCTGTTAAGTGATATGCTCAACTGTAATATCAAAGACAACGGAATCTGAATGCACCCCCCTGATATCCCCCCCCCTTTTTCCTTTCTGTACCCCTCTGAACCTCTGTTTTCCGACAAAATAAAAACTGTCAAATTGAAAAAAAAGAAATGGAAGTACATCTAATTTTTTTTTCCTGTTTTTCCACTTAAATGGAAGCTGTTTAATGTACTTGTGCTCCTTCATTTTTCCCCTTTTAACAGTGTTTTAATTTCATATAAAGCTTTACTTTCTATCTTAAAACTTATGTGAAATATAAACGTTTTGGCTTTTTTTTCTGGTAAAGGAGACGATAACCCTAAATTTTAAATGTATTCATTTTAAAACAGACAGTAAAAAGGCTTAAATAAGGATTTTAAACCAATACAATAAGAGGTACAGAGGTTCAGACAAATATTTTATAAAGTTATATTACTGAACTCTGTATTACCCTGGCCATTTCATATTTCGTAGTTAACATACATGCAGCTGCTCCTGCCTAGTAATCAACTGATTGTTACACAAGCATTTTCTAAAGGTATGACAGCTAGAGATATATGAGGTCAAGAAGTGCAGACATAATCCTTTGAATAGCCAAAATTTATTGTCTGATTATAATTGTATACACAAACATTCTAATGATTTAGATGACACAGTGTAAAGATGAAATCCGTTTATTTTAAAAGGGGTTCTAACCTCGAAAATAAGTTACCGAGAACACCTTCCCATGTCCTCTTTTAACAACATTGTTATTTTTTTATTGATTGGGATTTTATCACTGAGTTGAGACTTATATTTCATGTTAATCGAAAAATATCTAATTTACCTACATGGTTTTACAAGATGAAAGCAATTAATTATAGCGCTATTATGATCCCGATGTATTGCAAACGTTTAGTGCAGTAACTGGCACTACAGATGACAAGTGTGCAGAGATTATTAAGAAAGTTAACACATGTAAAAATGTAGATATAAAATATACAAACACAAAATGCAATTGCATAGAGATATGTATACCGATAGGAAGAAATATGAAGTATAAATAAGAGCATTTGTAACTACTGAAATGTTAATTAGCCAACTTGAAAAATTAATAAAAAAATGATACAATGATAAAGTACTCTTACAAAAAAAAAATTAAAAGACAAAATCCCCAAATTTCTCAAAATCCCCAAATGTCTCAACTTTCAAGAGAACAAATGGATCATTTTAGCCAAATGTAACTTGGTTGTCAGAAACATTCCAGTGGGAATCACAAATTTACAATGAGCATACATTTTTATCTTTATTACTAACTTATTTAATTAAAAAAAAATTAAAGTTAGTGCTCATGATTTCTCACAGTTTATCGAGTAAACACCTATTTATGAAGAGTTTTATTTGCTGGGTGTCACAGTTTTAGGCTTGTAAACTCAAGTGTGCAATGTACGAAAATTAAACTACTTGGTTCTACACCTATATTGCATCTATTATTTTATATTGTGGATGGATACATGTTTAAAATATTAAGAATTTATACTGTGCATTTTCACTGGCATTGTTCTCTAAAATCTATGATTCCTGCCCTGTATAAAACATTCTTAGAATATACATATACATTAATGTTATTACAGAAGAGATTTCAAGCTTATTGTACTGGTAGTGGTGCACGAGATGTTCCGGAGAGTTTGTCTTGAATCCTTGTTTTTTGCCTGAGTTCCCTCTTTATATCTGGCCTTTTGCCGCTGATGTCATTTAATAAAACAATGCTTTCAATTCCTTCAACACACACAAGGTTAACTTATGATTTTGATAGACAAATAGGGAGAGAAAGAGAGAGTATGTGTGCATGTGTTTGTGTGCTACTCCCAAATTATACTCTTAAAGATGCAAATTAATTTATAAGTGACTTAAAGGAAGCATTGGAAGACTAGTGTGCATGCATGGAAAAAGGCATCACTGCACCAATCAAATTATTTTTGCATATCTACATTGTTATTATTTATTATGAAGTGCCTACAAATTCCACAAAGCTGTACAACAGGTGGACAAACAGACAAGTTTTTGTAAGAAGACGAGTGGATGCACAGGAACAGAGAGTGGAGAGGGCCATGCTAATAGAGTGGAGAGGGCCATTCTAGCGAATGTAAGCTCGTTTGAGCTGAGACTTTTACAAGTTAATAAGAATCAAAGAAACCTGGTTAAATTAGACTGGCCATCATAAAGGACCCAAAGTACAAGTTCCACAATTCTAATTTTCTATTTGATTGCCATTGGTTAGTTCCAATCTTATTACAATACAATTAATTCAAATAAATCATACAGTATACAGAAAAACGATTACTATCTTTCAAACTATATAAAGTTTCCAAGTAAATAATGAGATATTGAACAAGGTTGTTGAGACATAGGGAAATACTTCAGCGTATTTACATTAATCATTTTATCTTTTTTTCTTTATAAATTCATCACTTACACTCCTCGTGTGAAACTATCTGGAGCCCTCCGCTATCAATCAGATATAATTATTGATGAGAGTAGGAAACTTATAAACATATAAATCATTATATTAAAAGTAATCATACTTTGGCTTCTGCCTTCAGACATCATCAATAGAATAAATCTAGTTTAATTTATTAGATTCATTTAACAATGAAGAGTACATATTTAATCCCAGGAGTTTCCACTCTTCTGCAGCATTCTAGCTATTTATGCTTAATAGATATTCATGCCTAATTGGGAGCAGTGATTATCCGCTCCCACGAGAGTTACCCATCTTGATGTTAATTCAGATTTAGGCATAGCCCTTCAAATAAACTCTTCAGTTAAGTACAATTCAACATTTTCTGTCCAATTGCAGGGTCATTTCATATAACCTTGTAATGGTAATTAAAGATTAAGCCTACATTTACTGAAGACACAGAATTGTCACAATCCCCAGGCACGAGAAGTTGTTCCAACATTTCAATACATATACTGTTCATTATGATGAGTTCTATAGATCTTACCCATATTCTTTCTTAATTGTGCACAATAACTACCGCTGTAAAATATTAGCAAACACAAAATGACAAAAAGATAGTTATCTATGGCAGTGGAGAATAAAAAATGGGTGCAAGGAGAAAGTGAAGCCAAAAAAGAAGATCAAGCAGTAGGATGGAGCAGGGAAAATACGGCAAGGAGTGAGGTCTATGAGTATAAAAAGAAGGTCAAAGAGTGGAGTCTATGAGCAGAATGAAGGCAGTCTATTAATCAAAGAGCAGATGGAACATAGAGTGATCTGTGCAGCAGAAAGTGGAAGCCAAAGGGAGGAAGCGGTAAAAAAGAACAATGAATTGAGTATAAGGAAAAGAAAACGAAGCAGAACAGTCTACATTATACATATGAGATAAAGTAAGTTAATAAGAAGAGGACTCAAGGAAATAAGAAACAACCATATAAATTAAGAAACAAAACAGAACCCCTTTTCAGAGGTAATAAGTGATACTATGTAGTACCTAAATACAAAGCAGCTGAAACACATAAAGTGGAATACCCTTATTTCCACAATCAGTTAACAATGGAAACATATGGTATAAAATATACACCAACTAGTGGAGAGCTTATACATACCCCATAAATTTAGTGTGATCAAAGTATGCTTGAAAATACATATAGAAGGGAAAACAAAAATAAAGAACATATAGTGTAGATGGTCTTCAGCAGTGATGAGTGATATAAGTGAATAACTAGAACCACTCACATGGTCTGGAGCCTATATAGTATTGACTCCGTAAAATAAACCGTTTTGCTCTTTGGGCAGCAACACACCACGTCCTCTATGATGTACCTCCGAAAAGACACAGGAAAGGGGAGAAAGGGGAGTACTGTGCAAACTGGCAATAAATATGATTCATCACTGCTAAAGACCATCTACACTATATGTTCTTTAGTTTTGTTTTCCCTTCTATATATATATATTTTCAAGCATACTTTTACGTGTGTGATCACACCACTTTATATTTGTATAAGCGCTCCACTAGTTGGTGTATATTTTATGCCGTATCTTTCCATATAAATTAAGAGCTTAACATGAAAAGAGGTCATGGAGAAGGTGTGTATAAGGATTACAGAGGAGGCCAGGGTAAGAGATATTGATGAAAACAAGAAAAGGTGCTAATTGTGAAGTAAAAATGTAAAGAAATATTGTAAATTAGGAAAATAATGGAAACAAATATGGAGAAAAGGGGGTTGTTCTTGAGTATACTCTACGTATCTTGATTAAATTCACTAAATTTCACAAAGTGGCCCAGATTTTATTACTAATTGCTAAACCTTTTTAAATTCATTTATTTATGTTTTAAGGTGACTTTTATATCTTTATCTCAAAATATCTAACTATTCTTTAGTGGTGGTGTAGCTGCACCCACGTTTTAAATGATCCAACTACATTTGTAAGTGATCTGTCCACTTTTGCCACAGAATTCCTTACTTCTGTAATGCTACTAACATTTCGATATATGGTGATGGTGACATTGGACTGAGCTCTATCTATCTATCTATCTATCTATCTATCTGTCTATCTATCTACCAATTACTATTTTAATTGTAATGATATATGCAGTGGTGACTGGTGAAGATTTTAGGTGGTGGGATGCTAGGCTCGACCCCTGGAATTTGATCCCACCCTTTTTGTAAACGTTGTCTCTAACCTATTGGACTATTCCCACAAAATGTGCTAAAACCCATATCCTATCAACAATATATTAAGGTTGTTATTACAGTGTCACCTAGTGGTCATTTTATTTTTAATTTATTATTTTATAAAAAAAATATATATATTTCCTGCTTTATGACCATTATGCCTTACCAGTAACACTATAGTTCGAGTACATTATGTTTCTCAAGACGCTTAGTGATGATTCTCATGGAAAGGTAGTCAGCAAGAACTGCAGTTCTAAAGGTAAGACATTACTGTTTGAGGCCATTATTTAACAACTTCAATTTCTATAAGCAGAGTATCATATAAAGTTCAACCTGGCTAGGCAACAGAGCTTACAGTTCCTGCCTGGATGAGTGGAGAGTCTACAGTGGAGAGAGTGGAGAGAGAGAGCTGTCAGCAGAAGATAGAGTAAGCGAGTGAGGTACTCAAAGTATGGAGCCAGGGAAGGATTATCAGAGATTGCATGAGAGAAAGTGCAGTGATGTATGTATCAGGCATGGAGTTAATATGAATGCTGCATCAGGAGAAGTGGGGTCCTACCTATGACAGCCCAGTAGGCAGGTATGTCTTTTAGGGTAGCATAGTTGCTGCCTATGTTGCCCAAAAATGAGACATTGGGAACAAAAGCTGGCTGTCAGACAGTCAATGAGGGTGATTCACAAAATCTGTAATCAGGTTTTTGGGCAAACATCCATAAATCTGGCCTTTTTTTTTTACTCTCGCTACCAGCAATAGAGGGGCATAATAAGGGAGAGGAAATTGCAGTACTAATAATTAAAAAGACATAAGAAGCACATTTGATCAAACAGACACATCTCAAAGGTGCTAGTTTACACAAAAAAAGTTAAGAACCTTAACAAAAAAAAATAAAAAATATTTGATTAATTTATTAATTATTTTTATTGCAACAAAAACTGGTGGGGCACTGCCCCAGCTAATCATACAGACGAGCCTCCACTGGGTATGCTAATTCCGTCTTTTCAGTGATATATCTTAGCAGCGTGAAAACTCACTTGTTAGTAAGCAGAAAAAAATATATTAAAATTGACATTGCATTTTAAAGTAGGGTAGATGGTCTGCACTGGTATATACCAGTGAACGCATAGAAACAAATATTTCTATGGTTTGCAGTGAGGTAGTCAGGTGGCTTTATCCGGTTTGTATATACAGCGGATGAAACTGTTCACTGTTGCCTTTAGAGTCTTCAAAATTGAAAAATATTTTCAGTATCACGTGGAAGAATGATAACCAATATATACTGCTCTACAATTGCCTACATGTAGCAATTGACATCAATATTTGGTGCGTTTTTTCCACTTCAGTATATATTACAAAAATATAACACAGAACAACACATATACCTAAATATGTCATTGTTTTTTTGACCTTTGTTATATCTGTGTTTATTTAAAATTTAGCAATATGAGGTTTTTTTGTGTGCTGTAAACAAAACCACCCACACAACATAAACAAAAATATGCAACAGACTAGAATGAAACTGGCTGTCAAAATAGTCGCACTATACCTTACTTGCTCAAGTAAACACACCTGTTTCAACCACTGAACTATACATGATGGACAAGAAAGGAAATAAAAAGAGGGTGAGAGAAAGAGAGAGAGATAGAAAGAGAAACAATATATAATGTTTAAGTGCATATAACTCCTGATTTTATTAAATACACGGAGGCTCCTATTATGCTGCACACTTTTTTTAATTCCCTCAGCAGCAAAGAAATAACAAATGAAAATCAATAGAAAAAACAGGTTTAACATCACAATGACAATATCCGTCTAGTAACATGAACGTCCAATCAACGACATCCTTATCCTATAGTAGGTGGAACATAGGTGACCACTTACTCTTTCTGTGCTGCTCCTTCAGTTAAGTACAAGCAGTCTTTATTTCATTGTGATTATTGGGATTTGTCATAATATTACCTTAGTGACTGGTACATTGATTGCTGGTCCTTTTTTAGTACTATTATTTTATTATATATTTTTTTTTTTTTTATTTGTTGTGCTTTACAGTAAAATTATTATGTAGACTGAATATTTCCCTTTCCATATTGGGGTTTTCTTTTCCCTCCTTACTGTCCCCCTGGGATTTCAGATGACCTGTTGGAGTTTTTTCCTACCTCTATTACACTACCGCGCTCTCCACTTGGTTTGCAACCTGCGTGGTCTCTGCTCCGTTTCTCAGATCTGTTTGTTCGGCCTCACATGCGCGTTCCATCAGGAACACGTTTGGCGGCCATCATGGAATTCTTCAGTTTGCCACGTTCGCGTTCATAAGATCCCAGGTGTTTCTCACTGCCTTCTTGTTCGTGCAGACACTGCATTCGGCTCCCATTTGTTTTTTCTCTGGACCCCCCCCCCTTTTTTCCCCTATTGGAGTTGGTGTCCAGTAGTAGTTAGTGGTCGGACGGCTCCCTGTTTGCTCCTGCACCCCCCTTTACTATTTAAGTAAATTTTGTGAATAATTTTCTTACCTTAATTAATTTCCTGTGGGTTACTTAAGCCTTGAACTTTCAGCATTTATTTCCTGTGGGTATTATTGTTTTTTTCAATATTAATTGTATTATAATATCAATATGCAATCTTCTAAAGCACTCCTCCAAACCTGTTATGATGGACAGTTTAAAACCTGTCAAACATGACACGTTTATAGAACCACCGCGCAATAGAGCCTCTAGCTGGGCAAAAGCAGCTAGACATTGGAAATGGGCTAAAGCCCAAATTGATTCCTCTGAGTCAGATCTCAGTGAAGAAGAGGAGAGTGCTCTGGACTCTGATTCAGACCATTCTGATTATTTATCCGACCCTGATTCGGACTATTAATTTGAGGAGAATCATAAACCCTCTCATGATATTCTTGCCACTGCAACTTCTGGCTCTGACTTGTCTCACCTATTTGGCTGATCAAGGATAACGTTTGCAATCAGGATCAAATTAAAGCTCACCCTGCGGGTCAAGTATTTTACCATCCTTAAACCACATGCACCAATATCTCCTTGGCTCGTTGGGTCAGGTGGCTTATCTCCTTGGCAGGTGTCAATACTTCGGTTTGTGGTGCTATGGCATCTAAGGCCATGTCTTTAATAAAATTCCTAGATTTTACTATTAACATGATGTATGTCAAGATTTTATTAAAGACACAGAGGCGCGTATTATATAACCCACTTGCTCTTAGACGGCTATGTTATATGTCAAGGTAAGTTACTCACCTTTCTTTACTTCTCAAGTAACCTGTCTTCGACCGTAAATCTGGGTTTTAGCGCTATTACTGTTATATGCCTTCATGTCTAATCTAGAGTTCAATTTAATCTAGAATGCAGTTAGATTGTCTTTAGTTTCCTAATACAGTTATGATTCTCCTTACATCCAGAGTCGTTGTCATTGATAAGTTAGACAAGAGTGTTCCTATTGTATTGCCGTTCTATGATTACACAGTATTACCATATTTATCTTGTTTCTTTTAGCGTGACCTTAATTGCAAGACCCTTCTGGATTCTATTCTCTGTTCTGGCTCTGTTGGTTTCTGGCGTGTTCGGTTGTTTTCCGGCTTGTGTTAAAACGGCACTGCCATGCCGAACTTACCTTTCCTCAATCTCTTCCTCTTCTCCCCCTCTCTCAGGATCTTTTCTTCTTTTCTTCCTGTCTTCTTTAGTTTTCTTTAAAATCATAAGACAAAGTAGGGACTCTTTGCCTTATGGAGGTTTCCTCCGCTTGACCAGCTCTGACCAGCGGAGGAGCAAAGTGTGCTTCATTTCCGCTGGTCAGAGCAATTTTCCCATAATTCTTACCTTTCCTCTGTGTTTCCACGATGCTTCCTGTCATTTTAGCCGAAACTACCGAATTGCGTTCTAACAGTATGTTTGTTTGTTTTAGAACGCAATTCGGCACTTTATTCGTGTCGGAATTTCATTCAAATGAATGAAATTCCGATCCTATTCGTGCTGTGGCTGCAACATGCAGCCGCTTAGTAGATAACTCCCTAATTCACACGGTATCAGGGAGTTATCTACTAAAAGGCTGAAAGACCTAAATTGGTCTTTCAGCCACATTTACTAATACTAAGTAAAGATTACTTAGTATTAGTAAATGCTGCCCCTACTCGCTATACCGTGAATAGGGGCATGTCTAGTAAACAGTGAGCAGCCTGTGGCTGCTCACTGTAAAAAAACAAAAAACCTATTGGCCCCAACCCATAAATGACCGGTGGGGGCCCTAAAGTAAAATAAGGGGGGAGACCTATTGTCCCCCCCACCCCCACCCCTGCGAGGGGCGGTTGGGGGCCATAAAGATAATGAGGGGGGGGACCTACTGTCCTCCCCCCCACCTGGCCCCCACCAAAGAACTTTCCCACGCTGTGTAAAATGACACAGAGCACTGTGATTGGATGGCTTGAAATCCATCCAATCACAGTGCTCCGTGTCATTTTACACAGTGTGGGAAAATTCCAAAGAACCCACAGGCTGCTCACTGTTTAGTAAACATGCCCCTACTCGCAGTATAGCGAGTACGGGCATTGGGGAGATTTTAATCTCCCTTATGCTATTATGGGGGTCATATTGACCCCCATAGAGTGAGGGGGGACCTGGGGGACTTATAAAGTGGCGGGGAGCACTGCTCCCTGCCGCTTCTATAGTTACATATTACAAGGAGGGAGCTGTGTGCCAGTAGCTCCCTCCTTGTAATAAACTGAACGAACAAACGAACACTGATACTCAGTGTTTGTTTGTACATCTGATTTTTCTATTCATTCATTCGTCTGTCTGATGAATGAATGAATAGATGAAATTCCTGTTTGCATGTCCAGGTGTTTAACTGGGCATGTGTGGGAATCTTACAGTCTGTCTAGTGTGGGCAGATGACGTGTCCCACAGGGACTTCCTCTACCCACACAAAGATGGCAGCGCCCTGAATATAGGTCGGGGCAGAAAATAAAGAATAATAAATAGGTAATATGAGGGGCTTTGGGGCATTTGGGGGTGACTAGGGGGTCAATTGGATGTAGTGGAGGCGGGAGGGAGGTTAAAAAATAACGGGATTAGGCATGACAGTGCTGCTTTAAGTTCTACTTCGGAATTCGCAAGAAAGAGGAAGAGGTCATCTATGTTCCGACTACTATAGGATAAGGATGTCGCTGATTGGATGTTCATGTTACTAGGCGGATATTGGTTTTGTGATGTTATACCTGTTTTTTCTACTGATTTTCATTTCTTATTTCTTTGCTGTTGAGGGAATTAAAGAAAGAGTGCAGCATAATACTCGCATCCATGACTTTACGTCATGTTAATAGTAAAATCTAGGAATTTCCATTATTATTTATTATTATAACCCCCACACAACCAAGATCTATTCTTTAAAATCACACTACTATTCTGGAATAAATGAATTTGTAGATATGAAGGAGAATTCTGGACTTGAGGATTGCATCATACTTTTCTATAAAGTGGATCTCGTGGCCTCTGCAATCAGCAAAGTGTGCTATTCTAAATCTTTCATCTCTAAGCCACTCTCCGAAAATCATCTCATGCCCTCTCGTACCTACCTCAATTGCTGTACAATTGGGTGTAAAACCTGGAAAAAAATGGACTTCAGTTGTACATCTACAAAGGCATGGAGCATCACACAAAGAAAGAGAAAAAGGAAAAAAAGGACATTTCAGAAAGCTGAGGAGCCAAGAAGGTAGACATATGTGGAGGTGGATAGAATGTGTTAGATGTTAAAAAGTTGAAAGAAAAACAGGCATACAAGGAACTCCAGATTATAATCCAAAGAAAATAATGTTGTGTTTACCAGTGGTTGTTACAGGATGCCAGTCAAGGAATTAACCCCTTAAGGACACATGACATGTCTGACATGTCATGATTCTATTTTATTCCAGAAGCTTGGTCCTTAAGGGGTTAAACAGATTTTTTTTGTTATAGTAAATGGCTGTGTCCCCTGCTTTGGAGGGATAGTTGGTAGTATTTGACATGCTGAACATATGTTGACTTACTGGTGGAGCGTTGCAGAATAGATGTGAAGTTGAGACCTTTTTCCATTTCAACCAATTCATTTTCCAGAAGAGCATTTGTTTACATGCATACACATATCATAATACATATTCCTCCTTTTTCTACTCCAGAGTGCAGAACATGCTACTAAAGTATAATATGATGAGAAATGATGTTATCTTTGCAATTTAGCTGTGTGAGTCTTACATTAACGAACATACTTGCCACATAGACCTTAAAAGGCCTATCACCCACATTAATTGGGAATGTCAGAAAGGCTTTTTCAGCTTTGTTTACTATAACTTAAATCCACCTCACTGTTTAGTGAGAAATGTCCTTTATTATTTGAATGAGCATCCAAAAAATATATATTTTTATTTTATTTTAATTGTCATATGATGTTTTTGCTCAACTTGCCTTTCCTGTTAACAGATGAATTATTGATTAATATATCAAAAACAACAAAAAAATCTTAGTTCCTTAAGTTCTTTCAGATAATTAGCTCCCAGGTGGATGTAAACAATAATTCAATGCTAGATTTATTCTGTTCTTATAATTGCTTGGAAAAAAAAAAACAACAAAAGGTTTTTTTTTTTAGGTTTTTTTTTAATTTGAGTTAATTAGTTTGAATCAGCATAAAAAAATTATTCAAATCGGTTAGAAAAAAAACTTTCCAAATGATTTATCCACAGAAGTTATTATTAAAGTTTATGCGATCTTTTGAATGTAAATCATTTGGAAAAAAATATTTTAACAGATTGGAATAATTTCTGATACTAATTCAATCAAATTAAATTGATGCCTTTATTGATAACCATATTTTTTTATTTTTATATAAGTATGGAGGGCTTTTATGCAAGCACATTTTAAGTATTCAAATATAAATACGTACAGTAGGTGGATCGCACTTTAAAATCTCTAAAAGAAAAATAATAATAACACAATAGTGTAATACAGTAGACAAATGGATATTCAAAGTAAAATGTAGATATCAGGTACTCACAAACCGAGAGCCAAACAAGAACATGTGGCTCTCATGGGAATAGCGCTAGGACTATTTATAGGATGTCCCCTTCCTTCTGTGAATCTTCCAATGACCAAAAAGGACAGGCTGGAAACACTTACTTGCAGCAGTGAAGTGTTTATTTATCCAAATCAGGACAGAAGTAAAAATAGGAGGATGTCTCCAATTAAACTTTAAACAATCAAATATAAAAGAGTCCAAAAAAAGTCCAATGTGATAAAAGAGTCCAGTATAGGAGTCTTTCTATTGCCAAAACGCGTTTCGCCCTATAATCAGGGCTTCCTCAGTCGGTAGTGCTGTGTTGCTACTGTGTTCTCCTTTTTATATCGATGGTTTGCCGGTATTTGGGCCCTGGAACGCATAAATTCCGCGGTGGAACGCATTTCCGGTTTCGCCGTGCGTCACTTCCGGGTTCTGACATCATCGCGCTGAAGACGTCGGCTCGGTCCCGAGCATAATACCATCTTGTTTCTATAGCAATAGTCAGCTGGAACGCACACTGTGTGATGTGTGCGTTCCATTTTGGAATACATACACAGCACAAAAAATACAGTACATTGAAACATAATATCTAAAGTGTCAATACTTATTAGCCCAAACCAGTATCAGTAAAGTGAGATAGTGACAAATTAAAGTGCTTTATATATACACATTAGTAAAATGCTTATAATGTAATTAATATTGTGAAAAATGTTACTATCTATGTAGTATTTCTTTTTTATGTTGAAAGGGAGAAAATTCTTTTTCTTATTTGGAATGGTATTCTATTTCAAGTGGATAATTATAAAGTGCATTAGGATAAATTCATTATTTATTCTAGAATCTATTTAAAGTGTTTTTTTTTATTATTATTTTTTTTATAAATATTAAAAAAAGTGACATGTTTCAAAATCAGAGTTCAGACCATGTGGGATAAGGGTATTAAAATTAAAAATAAACTTCATCTCTTCTAACCCTATTTTCTTAATATAGTCCCCTCCTCTCCAGTCTTGTGTAACTATTTTAAGGGGGCAAAAAAACAATAGGTCGGGATTTTGATTATGATGAGTTTTAAAATGTTTGGAGACACTATGGGTCTCTAAACCCTTTCTTATATTCCGTATATGCTCGGAGATTCTGATGTGAAAACATCTGATAGTTCTCCCAACATATAGTAAACCGCAAGGGCATTTTAAAATATATATTACGCCTTTGGAAAAACAGGTTAATTTGTCTTTAATAACAAAATCTTTTGTTATTAAATGCGTTCCACCGCGGAATTTATGCGTTCTAGGGCCCAAATACCGGCAAACCATCGATATAAAAAGGAGAACACAGCAGCAACACAGCACTACCGACTGAGGAAGCCCTGATTATAGGGCGAAACGCATTTCGGCAATAGAAAGACTCCTATACTGGACTCTTTTATCACATTGGACTTTTTTTGGACTCTTTTATATTTGATTGTTTAAAGTTTAATTGGAGACATCCTCCTATTTTTACTTCTGTCCTGATTTGGATAAATAAACACTTCACTGCTGCAAGTAAGTGTTTCCAGCCTGTCCTTTTTGGTCATTGGAAGATTCACAGAAGGAAGGGGACATCCTATAAATAGTCCCAGCGCTATTCCCATGAGAGCCACATGTTCTTGTTTGGCTCTCGGTTTGTGAGTACCTGATATCTACATTTTACTTTGAATATCCATTTGTCTACTGTATTACACTATTGTGTTATTATTATTTTTCTTTTAGAGATTTTAAAGTGCGATCCACCTACAGTACGTATTTATATTTGTGTTCTATTTGAGTGGTATAAGGGGTTTCCCACTCAGGTGTTTAGACCGCACTCATATTGTCTTTCACTGTATATACTGCATTCTTTTTAACATTTTACATTTTAAGTATTGCTTGTAAATAAAAACATTTTTTACAACTTCAATTCATATGTCTGACCATAGTGTAATTATAATAATTATCATTATTATATTTTAAAGGATCTATAATAATTGAGTGAAGGAGATATATAATTCACCTATGAAGGAACATTTTTCTAATCGTAGCTATTTTACTGGTTGGCTGTCAACTTACTGCAACTTACAGTCTAGTTAGTAGAATGGCACAAGAGAATTTTCCTTTAATATATACAGACTGTAGAGAAAGATCAGATACAAACATTTTTTTAAATGTATTTTACAAAAAAAGTGCTGTACATTATCAAATCAATATTTGAAGGCAAAACTAAATCTAGACTTCATTTGTTAACCCTGTTTCATGTATAAATCACACTTTGAGTTAGATTTGAATTGCACTGCAGTCCAGTGGAGCCAAGTATTATCCCATCAGGCTACTAATCAGTCCCTCTGCCACACATAGAGACTTTTTATAATGACATCACCTCAGATTCCCAAACTATAATCAGCATGACTCAATGTACAGTGCTTCAAAATAGAAGCAGGTGGGGTGGGGGGGAAGATGCAGGGGAGTATTTGGAATGCTATGGGCACATATCAGGGCAACAGCAGTCTGCAAGAACTCTCTGAAATGCAAATGTCAAGATTTATCAAGCAACTGTATTTATGTTTACTTTATGTAACCACAAAGTAATGGCATTTTGAAAAGCTGCATTTAAACAAATACAACAGATCCCTCACTAATACATACCAGGAAAAGGGTTCAAAGCATTTCTATTACATTTAGTTATGCACTTATTGTATGTTAAGAAATGAAGATTTATCCTGCTGAGTCAATTGTTTCTGGTGTGTCAGAATAATTTTAAAGCAAGGGTTATTGTAGTGTTTGTAATACTTTATATCATCTAACTTTTTCTCCAATGGATGAATGAATAAATAAATGAATGAATGAATGAGTGAGTGAATGAATCAACTCAGTGAAGACTGCATTTACCATCCCGCAGAAACACCCATCACTCTCAGGCCTCACTTCACAATCAACTCAGTGAAGACTGCATTTACCATCCTGCAGAAACACCCATCACTCTCAGGCCTCACTTCACAATCAACTCAGTGAAGACTGCATTTACCATCCTGCAGAAACACCCATCACTCTCAGGCCTCACTTCACAATCAACTCAGTGAAGACTGCATTTACCATCCTGCAGAAACACCCATCACTCTCAGGCCTCACTTCACAATCAACTCAGTGAAGACTGCATTTACCATCCTGCAGAAACACCCATCACTCTCAGGCCTCACTTCACAATCAACTCAGTGAAGACTGCATTTACCATCCTGCAGAAACACCCATCACTCTCAGGCCTCACTTCACAATCAACTCAGTGAAGACTGCATTTACCATCCTGCAGAAACACCCATCACTCTCAGGCCTCACTTCACAATCAACTCAGTGAAGACTGCATTTACCATCCTGCAGAAACACCCATCACTCTCAGGTACTGACTGAAGCTTGGAAGATACTCCACCTCCCGTATTACTGGATTGCTACAAAATTCTCATGTGTTACTATAGAGTTGTTACAATTTATACCTGTAGTTTGCCACTGTAATGTTATGTGCATGCAGTGTGTACCACTGTCATTTAATGTTTCTGACCAATATTTCATGTAGACAGTTATTAATATTTTGGGTGATAGAATTTGGTTGCTAAACTTTTCAATAGTTTATAACACATGCCTACTCTGCCCCCCCTCCCTCCCCAGTCGTAAATACCTTCATATGACTGTTTTATCTCTATTCCTCAGGCCTCACTTCACAATCAACTCAGTGAAGACTGCATTTTTTTTTTCTCCCCATTTCCCACCTACCCACCCAGGCTCCCCTTAAATATATAGCATGCTCCTCCAGCTGTTTGAGATTCTCACCCAATTACCTCTTCATTCCCCTAACATCTTAACAATAGCTGCTTCTCTGTTAACTCTTTCAGCCATCACCTCCAAACTTCCCCTGCTACCTCTTGTCTCAAATCCCCCTGGTATCCTTTAGATTGTAATCTCACGGGCCATCTAGCTAAGCACTTTGTATAAAAGAGCTCCAATGGCTAGATATCAGCTTACGGGCAGGGCTCTCTTACCTAATGTATTTGTTTGTGTATATTGTACGTTTCTCAACTAATTGTACAGCGCTGCAGAATCTGTGTGCGCTTTATAAATAGCAATAATAATAATAATAAATAATAATGAATGAATGATCGAATGAATGTATGAAAAGAAAAACAGATCTGTAGATTTCCACACGTTTTATTTTTTAAATAACAAGCCATACGCAAAACAATGCTACCAATATTGCACGCTTTTGCATCCAATGTTAAAATAAATTGGTTACATTTTTTTCCCAAAGAGAACATAAATAAATGTTTATTATTATAATCTCAATTTAAAATTGAAGTAAACAATCAATAGATATTTAATTACAGTGAGTTGTGATGAACTAAAGACCAAGTTGCAGAATTAAGGCCAACACAAACAGATAACAACCATTCACTATTGAATGAATAAACCTCTTAGTTTACCATAGACCACGGGTCCTCAAACTCCGGCCCCCCAGATGTTGCTGAACTACAACTCCCATGATTCTTTGAATTACATAGATAGCCAGAGAATCATGGGAGTTGTAGTTCAGCAACATCTGGGGGGCCTGAGTTTGAGGATCCATGCCATAGACCTTTTTTTCTATCTAGAGAGAAACTGCTATATTAAAGCTGCGGTATATATTTAAAAGTAATATCTATAACTTTGCCTATTTCTCTACATGTAAATATAGATGAACTGGTTAAGCAACAAAAAATGATAGTGATGAATAATTTACTTACAACGGATATGAAGATCACAATGATAAAAAAAAATTACGTTTTTATGAGATAATTTTGATGCAAATGTGTAATACCCTTTTTATGTTCTAGTAAATTCATATAGGTCAAGCAGATTTTTTGCAGCATTTTCTATTTCCTATAATAAATAATTTTGCAGAATTATATCTCCTGATATAGGAGTTTTCCCATTTACAATATTCTTTCTTAATTTCCTTTTAACAATGCAATATGATTTATTTGTCTGGCATATCCTTGTAATAGAAAATGGAATAGATGCCTTCATGCATAAAATCTGCAGGGCATAAAAAATAAAATAATAAAAAAAAACTAACTAGCTTTCAAATGAGTTGTCAAAAGTGTAGTTTTAAACTTAGTTGTTTTGCACTCAAGGCAAAGACTATAGAGTTCTTGTATAGTCATCTAATTTGCTTGCTTGATCCAGTACTAAGCAAATATGTATCCTGGAATATATCTATACTCAAATAAATTTGCTCCTCGAGGTGCTTTTTAACAGTCTGCAGTTGCATAATTGCAAAAAGCCTTAACAAAAACATGTTTTAAATAATTCATTTTGATTCCTGCTTCTAGTTTTGAGATCTTGCTCGTCCCGAAGGCATTCGGTGTCTGCAAGTAGTTTGTGGATAGCCCAGCATCATAATTGTCAAGCATTTTCAATTCCGTGGAGAATAAATAATAATAACAGAGCTACTTTAATAGATACTTTTTTCTTATTTTCTCCCCAATGAGATTTAAAAAAATGGTTAATGGATAAAAAAAAAAGGCCTAATTATCATTATTAAGGCAATAAAACAAGGTTCAAAATATGACTAAAACATTTAAAAATGTAGAAAGTGACCATTCAATCAAGAAAAAAGTGAAGGGGACTGGAAATGCAAATGAAAAATAGTATAGAAATGATGATGTTCTTGTCATTCTGTTTGATACAATACTTCCCAACTATGCCACATGAAAGGGTTCTGTTTTGAGGAAGAATAGAGAATAGAAGAATCAAAACCTGCACTAGTGTATTATCTTTAAAACAACACTATATTGTTAGGAATACAATTGTGTATTGCTAGCACTATAGTGTCCTCTAGCCAATTAGGTGACTGCTCCCCTGAGTGCAGTGCTCTCCCCATGATTGGTCCCTCCTCCATGGCTGAGATCATCAAAACTGATGATCTCAGTCAATCCAACGTTTTCGCATAGGAATGCATTGGTAGGGTAGTGTGATGATTTTATTGGTAGGCTAGTGCAAAATGTACAGCTGTGTAAATCAAATGGCCTCTTTGAGAACATCTGATATAGCAATCTTTTACTTTTACTTTTTTCTATTTGGACAAAGCACCTCTAGTGCAATGCTATGCTATAAAGATAAGCAAGTGTTCTTCAGGGACATACAAGGGCCACATTTGGCCTCTGTATCAGCTATAGAGGGGTGAATAACCTAATTCTATGAATTATGAATTATGTCAATAAGGCACCCATGCACCCATGACTTGAATTCCCCCCTGCTTCTTTCAGTCTGTCATTGGAAGTTGCCATCAATATGTACACTTTCACATCTTGAAAACTGTGGCCAGGGCAGTTGAAATGTTTGCCCATGTGAGTGTCAGTTTTCTTTCATTAATTGTAGGTTCATTGTTTTGCACAGTTTCTGACCCGTCTCACCAACACAGGTCTTAATCTAATTTTGAATGATTCCAATCTGTTAGAAAACCACATTTTTCAAATAATTTATCTACAAAAATTCCCATGGACCTTAATTGTGACTTCTGTAGATAAATCATTTGGAAAGTTTTTACTAACAGTATGGAAGTATATCTGATTCTGATTGAAGTAAATTAAATCAAGGCCATATTGCCTGCCATCTATGTTTTTCATTGCACAAACTTCGATCATTTTCCATCACATATAAACTGTTCCATCCTAATATTATTTAGCTTTTTTTTGTATTTTTTTCTCCATCCGGTAAACAATGTAAAAATATGTCTGACCTTCATCCAACAAGCATGCCTGGTGAAGGGACCAGGTCTCCTGAAAGCTTGCAATATACCTATTTTTTTGTAAGCCAAAACTGTATCACTCGTAGAATTTGTTTTTGTTATTGTATTCTTGTGTAGTTAACCAGCTAACATGGTACCAACAAAACAATTATTGATATCTCATGTACTTACAAGTATTTTTTAGTTTCTAATCGTAAATCTGTGGTCCACCTGTTGACATTGACTTCCCTGTCTCTGAAGCACAACTACCTTTCTCCAACTATGTCCTTTATCCACCTCCACATTTTTCACTCGTCCTTTTTCTTACCCTTCCTCCTAATCTCGTCTTCACTTTACTCTTAAAGGAAGTCACTTTTTACTTAGTTTAGTGTATCTACTCATTTTCTTCTAATCTTTTCCATAAAGTAGTACGTTTTCAGAATTGAATGTATTTAAACTTAGCCTCGGTGAAATATGTTGCAAAGCAGTTATTGACCGCAGATAGAGTGACCAAGATAGATTGATAATCATATTTCATCTGATCTGATACATAGAAACATAGAATGTGACAGCAGATAAGAATTATCTAGCCTGCCCAATTTTCTAAATAGTTTCATTAGTCCCTGGTCTTATCTTATATCTAGGATAGGCTTATGCCTGATCTGGTGTAAAGAGATTTTTAGACAAGATATAATTTTGTATTCACACAGTCACAATCTCTCCCACATACACACAGAAACACACCTATTGTCATTGTGTCTCACAAAGCTATCTCTCTAAAATATTCACAAATATGCAATTGCACACAAACTCTTACTCAAAAACCATTACACGCTCTAACATGCACATTCATTGACAAAATCTCACATATAACACTATGCAATCAAAACTATCTTTCAATTCTGGTATTTCCTCCCTCAAGTGTTACTACTCCCGTGTCTGTCTCCTTCCAAGTCAATGGCGCTACCATCACCTCTACCGCGAAGGCTCGCTGCCTGGGTGTTCTTTTTGACTCCAACCTCTCCTTCATCCCTCATGTCCAATCAATTGCCAAATCTTTTCGCTTCCATCTCAAAAACATAGCGCGCATTCGCCCCTATTTAACCCCGGATACGGCTAAGGTGCCGGTCCATGCTCTTGTTCTCTCTCGCCTTGACTACTGCAATACCCTTCTCAGTGGTCTTAGGTGTTCCCAGATTGCACCAGTCCGCTCGCACCTCCCACGCCTCGCTGCTCTGTCAGTCCCTGTATTGGCTTTCAGTTAGATATAGGACTCAATTCAAAATTCTGGTGCTTGCTTACAAGTCCCTACATAATGCTGCTCCAACCTACCTATCCTCCCTAATACACAAGTATGTCCCATCGAGGCCCCTACGCTCTGCCAAAGACCTACGTCTATCCTCTGTCCATACTCCCACATCTGATGCTCGCCTCCAAGATTTCTCAAGAGCTACACCTCTTCTGTGGAACGCCCTTCCCTTCTCCTTAAGACTTTCACCCAGTCTCCACTCATTCAAAACATCATTAAAAACTCACTTCTTCAAGAAAGCATATCAATTAAACTGTTAGCAGGTTTTTATTTCCTCCCCACCCCCCATGACAACTGTCAAAAATTACCTACAAAGCCCTCAGTGAATACTTTTCTAACAACCTACTTCATACTCCTACTTTTACCCTTTGTGTCACTATACCCCAACCCCCATTGAGCAAGGCCCTCCACCTCTGTTCCTGTGCGTCCAATTGTCTGGTTACAATTACGTCTGTAAGTCCACCTATTGTACAGCGATATGGAATCTGATGGCACTAT
The DNA here is from genome assembly GCA_933207985.1 of Pelobates cultripes. Lineage (NCBI taxonomy): Eukaryota > Metazoa > Chordata > Amphibia > Anura > Pelobatidae > Pelobates > Pelobates cultripes. The sequence goes on from OW240919.1 coordinate 122,625,104, forward strand.
ATAAATAATAAAATAATAATAATAATAATTCTGTTCATGAAAATCTATAATGTAAGTGATGTGACTTTATATCCAAGAAGGTCCTTTGATTCATTATATAGTGCTGAGCTATGAGGGAACTCTGATGGTAGTTTGTGTAAGAGGAGAAGACATGGGCCACTTATTCCATTACATTAATGAACGGGAAACCATGTTTTCAAGCCACCTGGCCTGAGGAGCTCTAAAAGTATTCCTAAATAATACTGTATGAGGTTTAGTGTAGTACCAGCTATGCTTCCATCTAGCCATTGACATTGCACCGGATAAAGGCGACATTTTTATTTTACTGGTCTCTTTATCCATAGTAGTATAAGTAAGTGGTCAAACATATAAAGCACCCTAAAATGCATTTGGTTTTTAAAACATTTATTGCTGCTGAAATTGTCCCAAAAAGTAATCTGTCGTGATATGCATTATCACCCCTGACTGTCAATTGTCTTATATGTGGCTTCTATATATATTTTAAAGAATTGTAAATATATACTGCCAGATTGAAATATATTTATATTTTTATTCTTGCAGCAACCCCAGGAGTTCTCATTTCTTTAATGTTGACATTTTAATATGCAGATACTACTGCACTTTCCTTCCTCTATACATTAGACACATTATGTATGCATCAAATATATAGGCCTATCTCCTCTCAGATTACTTTATCATAATAATAAAAAATGAATTTTAGGCCAACATGGCTCTGTCGAATCAAGCATTTAAATAAATAATTAATAATAGCTGTGATAAAAACATTCTGTACATTACCTAGATTGAAAGTTTTTTTTTTTTCAAATTGCGTGCTTTGACTTAAATTTTGTTAGTATGTTGACATCTAATTGCAGCTCGGTATAATGTGTGAGCACTAGTATGTAAGTAAACGCAAACAGTTATATAAGCTAAATTATCACAATAGTTGTTAGTTACTCTCAGACTTTTTAAAATGAATATGTTGCCTTTGACAATTTGCATTCTATTGGAGGCGTCCATTTTTTACAAGATTGACTTACTTGTGCCTTTACATTAAAGTCTAAGCACCAGAATAACTTTATGTCATTAGGACGTGTTTGGAGCTTAGAACACTCTGCAGCCATTCTTATTTCTGGCACTGGCTTAGAGCAGCCGTAAATTGTTAAAACTCTACGGCAATACTGAAACACTATGGCAATACTGAAATAGTTATCCTTGATGCAATGTTTTGTACTCTTCTCCTTATTTATTCTTATGGATACATTTTTTGTTTTCTATCTTTCTTGGAGGATTTGCCTCATGATATTTATGATTATATTAGAAATTCAATTGCTAGTGGGGTTTTTTTCCCTAGGGCTGTCAATCAAACAACTCAGAACACTTGGTTCTGGGTTGCATTGTATCTAACAGGAGAGAGAAGTCAAGCTGAATGCACAGTCTTTGAGGTCAAAACACAGCCAGGTTCTGAAGAGTAAAATGAGCTATATAAACTGATACTAGGTAGGGAAGGGCTGAAATCACTTGAAATCATCACCTGTTTTAATCTGCTTTTTGGGGATAAACAAATTCCTTTCTGGAGAGGAAAACATGGGATATGATTTGCACTGGAGCCATGTTCATAGAGGCACTTGGGGCATGCCCCATCATTTTTTAGGTGGGGGAAAATTATTTGCAGCAGTCTAGAAACACTAAGATTCTCTTTCTGGAGAAAAGGGTGGTATGAAAATATAATATGGGAAAACATTAGTGTCTTTTTAATTCTGTAACAGGCTTCAGTTCTGGAGGGCCCCTACTTTCATTGGTAGATGTTTGGAGAAGCTTACTTGACAGCATCTAGGCATGTCAAAAATGGGGCTGTTTCGAAATCTGCCCTAGTGTCCTTTAAGAAGTAATTTCAGGAATTTCCATTCAATTACTATTCGGGCAGAAGAGCCAGCAGCCCCTGAGTGGAGGCTTGCTATTGGCCTCTCAATTCATGGGCTGAAAGCACATTGTGGGGTTATAATGCCCACATGAGAGAGAAGCAAGAGGTCATCTTGTAAGTAACACAGAGAGAGCAAAGCAGCAGCAGCTCCTGGCCCCTGCCAAATGTAGGCGTGTAATATTATCTCTTTCTCTCCCCCAATAGCCCTAGTGACTGCCTGAGGGCTGCTTAAGCAAGGGGATTTGCACAAACATATAATTAATATATAAAATCCACAAGAAGCCCAGGGATGACAAGTGGAGGGGGAACATTTTTTGACACAGAGCACTGTGCTGCCTGTTCTTTAAAATGCTCAGTCACTCTACAGCTGAGACCCGAGACACCCATGCTGTGGCTAGCGGAAAAGTTGTGAAGCTTCAAACTGCACTGGGGCTGTGACTCTGAGGACTGATCTGATTCTGATTTCAATCTGACGTTATCTGTAATAATGGTTGATTCTGTTAACTGTGTTATGTACTACTTGACTAAATATTACCAGTGCAGATTAAATATATAGCCTGCTGCAAATGTGATAAAGAGTCTCATGCTGCTTTAACCATGTGCAGACTGTGTGCTGAAAGATAATAGTGAGTCAGGAGTAGCTGAAATGGTTGGAGTCTATCAGTATATTGATGCTTTAACCATGTGCACACTGTGTCCTGAGAGCTAAGTTATAACAGGAGCACTACTGAAGATGAGATTGAGAGAGAGAGAGCTAAGAGAGAGCTAGGAAGATAGAGAGATAGCATTTTACAGAGACATCTACTATGTGGGTATCTCTCTATTGCAGCTCTGTGTAATGTAAACGATCACACTGATCCTAGCTGTGTGGGATATTAGCAGTATCTCCTTATTGTGCCCAGTTCTGTAAGTGATTATTCTGTCTTCTACTCAGCTCTACCTGTTGTATGGGTATTTCCGTAGTCTACTCAGCTCTGTGTATAGTACAGGTATCTTTGTTTTGTGCTCAGCTCTGTGTATTACATCTCTATTTTTTTCTCAGCTCTGTGTATAGTACAGGTATCTTTGTTTTGTGCTCAGCTCTGTGTATTACATCTCTATTTTTTTCTCAGCTCTGTTTGTGGTATGAGTATCTCTGTATTGTACTCAGCTCTATGAATTTTACAGATCTTTTTGCTTGTTTTATTGCGTGGACATGTTTGTGTTATACTCTGCTCTCTTTGTTGTGTGTAGCTCCGAACTGTATAGGGAGGAGTAAAATCCTGGGTAAGGAGTCTGGCGCCCGACCATCTTAAATGCACCCACCGCCACTGAAGATTTATCTCATCCTGGTCTGGGAGTGATCTGAGCTATGCATTAAAAGGTATGCAAATGTTTTGTATTTTTTTACAATTGAATTTTTGAGCAATATTTTATTTAATTCTTTATCTAGATAATGCATGTGTTAAATGACACATAGACACTGAGCTTATGCCATCATTCAAGAAGTACACTCTTGCAAGGCACTGTTTTGCTCTATAAGGCACTTAATTGTCCTGCCGGAGAAGACCAGATAGAGTGGATGTGACTGGACATCTGGCAGGACTCAGGTGTAAAGCCATGCTAAGACAATTAGACATCTTATTGTTGGATAGCACTAGATCACTCCTGCCACCATAACCACTACCACTGCCTATAATGGTTATGGTGCTTGGAGTGTTCATTTAACGGCTTCACAACAATTATACGGTTTGTAAAATAAAGGCAAAATGTATGGTAGCTTCATGAATAAATTGTTAATCCCAAAGATTGTAAAGCAACTTCAACAAACAGAAAAAAATGCACCGGCATACATTTGCTGGCTTAAACAAATTAAATCACACAGTTCTAAATATTATATCCAAAATACCGTGGCACAACTAAAAAGTTTATCATACAAATTATACTGTGTACCATACTCCAAATTAAATTACTGTACGTTTCTTACAGTGCACAATATCTTACATTTTAGAAATAAAAAATATGGTAAAGATAAACCTACTTCTGAGAATTATTATAATTAAACGTTTGATATATTAAAAGGCTGGAATATGTTTAACCTTGGAAATGGAACTAAATAATATATTCATTTTGGATTAGCTGTCTCTCTCATGGGAGTGTTGCTGTTTGCTAAACTACCTCTTTAATAATTACTCTTTGCCTGAAAAAAAAAAAGAATTGAATTATTTAATTTTTTAATTCTAATTTTGCTTACCCAGCATGGCCTGAAGCATGCTGAAAGTCCTATACTGCATAAAAAGGTTGTGTTTATCAGTATGGATTTTCTTTAACACATAATTTGTACTTTGACCAGAATTAGCAGAGTAAAATATATGAGAAAAGAAAATCTGTGTTTTTTAAAACAATTTATTTTGCTTAAAAGCTCCATGATTTTAAGATGATTTTGTTTTATCGTGGCTATGTGATTGTTATGATGCAGAGGTAACACTATCAGTCAACACCTAACCTTTACACCTTGTTCCAAATTATTATGCAAATGCTATTTTTCTCACTTACCTAAATAATTGATGTAAATAACAATCAGAATAATTCTCATGTTATCAACTATTAAGAGTACAATTCAAATTTTATTGAACAAACCTCCTAATAATAACAGTATTGTTTTAAACATAAAAACTTACAATGCACTGTTCCAAATTATTACGCACAGATTTAGTTTCGAAACACTTTATAGGTTGTAAAGAACTGAAAATTGCTACTTGTTGTGTTTGCAGCATATTTACGGAAATCAAAAGCTGTTTCAATCAAACTTATAACAACATTTTAACTTTTTAAACATTTTAACAGGTCACGTTACAGTTTAACATAGGACCCCTTATTTGATAGCAGCTTCACAAGTCTTGCATCCTTTGAACTTGTGAGGTTTTGGACAGTTTCTGCTTGAATTTATTTGCGAGATGTCAGAATAGCCTCCCTGAGCTGTTGTTTTGATGTAAACTGCCTCCCACCCTCATAGATCTTTTGCTTGAGGATGCTCCAAAGGCTCCCAATAGGATTGAGGTCAAGGGAGGATGGATGCCACACCATGACTTTCTCTCCTTTTATCCCCATAGCAGCCATTGATGTAGAGGTATTTTTTGCAGCATGAGATGGTGCATTGTCATGCATGAAGATGATTTTATTACGGAAAGCATAGTTCTTCCTTCTGTACCAGGATAGAAAGTGGCCAGTCAGAAACTCCACATACTTTGCAGAGGTCATTTTACACCTTCGGGGACCCTAAAGGGGCCGACCAGCTCTCTTCCCATGATTCCGGCCCAAAACATGACTCCGCCACTGCCTTGCTGACGTCGCAGTCTTGTTGGAACAGGGTGGCTGTCCACCAACCATCCACTACTCCATCCATCTGGACCATCCAGGGTTGCACGGCACTCATCAGTGAACAGGACTGTTTGAAAATTAGCCTTCATGTATTTTTGTGCCCAATGCAGCCGTTTCTGCTTGTGAGCATTGGTTAGTGGTGGCCGAATAGAAGGTTTGTGCACAGTTGCAAGACTCTGGAGGACTCTACACCTTGATGTCCATGGGACTCCAGAGGCACCAGCAGCTTCAAATATCTGTTTGCTGCTATGTAATGGTATTTTAGCAGCTGCTCTCTTGATCCGATGCATGGATCTGGCAGAAATCTTCCTCAATGTGGCTTTATCTGCACAAACCCGTCTGTGCTCTGAATCAGCCACAAATCTCTTAATAGTGCGATGATCATACTTAAATTTTCGTTAAATATCTAATGTTTTCATACCTCGTCCAGGGCATTGAATTATTTCACTCTTTTTGGCAGCAGAGAGATCCTTTTTCTTCCCCATATTGCATGAAAATGGTGCTCTGCTTAATAATTTGGAACACCCTCCTTTACTAGTTTTTCCTTAAATTGGACTCACCTGGCAATCTAATTATCACAGGTGTCCGAGATTGTTTTCAGTGATCAAAAGAGCCCTGAGACACAATGCCATCCATGAGTTAAACTGAAAAACAAAATATTTAATCTTTGTGACACTTAAATAGAATTTGCCTAATAATTTGGAACAGGGTGTATATTGGATATAATAGGAGAGAGAATAGAGAATAGAGAGAAAATGATTGGTCTTATGTGTGGATTGGTTTCTTGCGACAAAAGACAAGAGAATAGTCAAGACACTATCCAAGTTCAAAGACAGGAGAGATACACATAAAATAGACTTGTGCATGGAGAAATAATTGGTTTTGGCTGAACCAATTCGTCTGAAAATAAACCAAAATAAGAGGATGGCAGAATTTTGTACATGTGCTGGTTCTGCCTGCCAGAATTTCATCCACCAAAAATATTCGATAAAACAAACCAGATGAAACAAAAAAGTATGAAAAAGAGCAAATCAGTGTACAAGACTTATATAAAATATATTCCTTTCATTTTGTTCACAGAAACATTAACCAAAAAAGGAAGAAAAAAAAAGAAGCTGTTAAAAAAATCTATGCTTATTAAATATTTAATATATGAATATAGATTTGTTTTACTGCCCCTCCTTTTTTCCTTGGAAATCATCCAATCGGTCCGAAAACAAATCTTTAAATCTAACATAAATGGTTAGATTGAGTCAATTCAGAAGATACCATGGAGAAACAAAATCAAGGCAAGCTGGGCCAATATACCAAAAATGTACAATGGCAAGGAATAAGCTATTAGGCACAACGGAATCCACAGGGCACTAGAAATAGTCAGACTGAGCTTATATAGGTAAAACAGGATTGACACCATTTGCGTCATTCTTGTGATCCCAAAATATTTGGGAGCATTGTAAATGAGGCAACGGCAACTAACTTGCATCATTATTTTGACACTGCATCATAAATTAGCACTGTGAGGGTGTACGTCAAGCATGTCAAACTCGCGGCCCACGGGCCGCATGCAGCCCACAATGGACCTCCTTGCGGCCCGACAAGACGCGAGTACATGCCTAGTGTAAAAGCAGAGTCGGCACCTGCTCGCCCCACATTGCAGATGCCTACTCTGCTATCATTTACCTGGCCGGAAGAGAGGAAGCAGGACACCGGCGGCAGCGAGGGAGCTCATTGTTCCTGGTCCTCACTGCTCCCTTGCGCAATCTGTAGTGATGCCGGGCGCTGGAATATGACGTAATATTCCGGCATCACTAAACTGGGCACGAGGGAGCAGTGAGGAACATGAAGACTGAGCTCCAGATAGAAGATCCCACTGGATCCCAGGGAATGATGTAAGTGACTGAGTGTGTGTGTGTATGTGTGTATGTCTGTCAGTGTGTGTGTATGTCAGTGTGTGTGTGTCTGTGTGTGTGTGTTAGTCTGTCTATGTGTCTGTGTGTATGTCTGTCTGTGTGTATGTCTGTCAGTGTATGTGTCTTTGTCTGTCAGTGTGTGTGTATGTCTGTTAGTGAGTGTGTATGTCTGTCAGTGTGTGTGTATGTCTGTCAGTGTGTATGTCTGTCAGTGTGTGTGTCTGTCAGTCTGTCTGTGTGTCTGTTTGTGTGTTTGTCTTTTTGTCTGTGCGTGTGTCTGTCTGTGCATGTGTATGTCTGTGCATGTGTCTGTCTGTGCATGTGTCTGTCTGTCAGTGAGTGTGTCTGTCAGTGAGTGTGTATGTCTGTGTGTGTATGTCTGTGTGTTTGTCAGTGAGTTTATGTGTGTGTGTGTCTGTGTGTTTGTCAGTGAGTGTGTCTGTCAGTGAGTGTGTGTGTCTCTGTCAGTGTGTGTGTCCGTCAGGGAGTGTGTGTCGGTCAGTGGTTTGATGGCCGCGGCTGGATAGTGGAGTACCTGGAGGTGCACAGAGGCACTCCATGTCACATTCCGACGTGAAGTCAACGTGCTCCACCTTCACAGGGTTTCAAGAAGTAGCGGGAGGATCCGTTTTGGCACAGGGTGCTGACCTTGACTTTTGGGGAATACCAGAGGCCGGACTCCGGAGTCGTATACAGGAAGCGGCAACGTAAGTGGAGTCTGCTTGTTGGCTAGAGGGGGGTGCTGGGATTTAGTAGAGGGGGGAAAGGACTGGGATTTAGTATAGGCGGAGGATTGGGATTTAGTAGAGGGGGGTGCGGTTAAAAAAATAAACCTACGATTCTATGAAAATGTAAGTAGTTTTTTTTTTTTGCGGCCCACATAAACTTAAGCTTTGTTTATGTGGCCCATGCTAGACTTTGAGTTTGACATGCTTGGTGTACGTCATCACAGTCAATGCCAGAATGACACAAGAATGACAAACTGGCTACTTTTTAAATTTAATTATTTAAGCAATGCCTATTTTTATTTCTAAACACTACAAGACAGCAAAAAGAAAAGCTACATATATTATATATCACTTTTTCTTTTAACAGTATTGTGTTTATACACTATCAATTGTTATATTGCTGTTTAAATTTATAATAACTGTTTGCCTTTTATTTTTATATATATATATATATATATATATATATTAAAAAAACAATCCCCACACACACATGTATTCACAGTATGGCTCTTGCAAGAATGTGAATCCCCGCAACAAAGAAATAATTAGATCACTCATGACATCAGTCGGAACGGGAGTGTAGCTTGAACAACACAAATTAACGAGAAAATGTGAAAAAAATATCAGATTTAAAAAGAAGTCTTCAGCTTCCTTGATTTTGATCCATTGAAATTAGTTGAAGTAGCTTTAATGCTATGGTGCTTCAGTGCCACTTTAATTTCAGTCTGGACCTTTTTGGATTCTAGTTCCAAAAAGTGAATGGATAAGAATATCTACTGCCAACCCGTTATGCAGTCTATCAAAAATATAATTCTGTCATTGATAATCATAAAGCACAAAGATAAGGAGTCCATTCCTCCTATTAGATGAGTTAATAGAATAACATTTGATTTTCCCAGCATTAAACCATACCCTGAATCGTCATGGAAACTGATTAAACAGTAAACAGCTAATTAGATTGCCAATGTAACAGAAAACAAGTTAAACGCTGAAGTGTTCAAAACTCATTCCAAGTGAGAGAAAATGTCTTATTAATTAGAGATCTACAGATAATCAGCTACTACTGAAAATAGATAAATAACTATTTTAAGTATTTAACATGCTAAATGAAGGATAAATGAATACTGTGTTGATCTGAGCCTGTTCTACAGCATTAACAAAGATAGTTAGCCTCTTAAAACAAAAGCAGGATTCCCCGCTCTTCAACATGTGAGTGTAAACCCTAATATTTTACCTGCAAAAATTCTCTACATAAAACATTTTCCTTAATTGTTTATTTTTTTACTAACCTCTTCTTTCCTGGGCCAATCCCAATCCAATGCCCATAATAGAGAAACATTGGCAACACGGAAAGCTTATACAGCGCGTGCCGCACTCTGGCAGTAGAACATGTCTCGTGGAGAATTCAATGCTTCTCTGTAAAGAAGCACTCACTTTACCTTTAAGCAAGTGCTCATAGCAATCAGGAAGGAAAGGGGGGGATCATTTATGAAAGTGATGATGTATCTTGCAATCTGCACTTTTATAAGATAAGACAGAAGACATGATGTTAACCTCTAAAGCACTACAGCCAGCTGAAGTGCTTTAGGTGTTTGGCGTGTTCCTATAATATCAGAGGAGTTTCAACTTAACTTTTTTTTCTGGATGCTTATAAATTCTGCATTATGTCAGGCAGAGATTGAAAGTGCTGCCCAGCAGACACTGGAATTCAGGTGCTTCAGTGTGAAATCAATGAATGAACTATTGATGGTTTTTCCTTTGGAATCCCTCACCTTGATTAGATAATTAATATTACAGTGAATGCATAAAAAATCAACGTACAGCCAGGCTGCGTCTCTAAATTATACCTAACAAAATTAACAATTCGTAAATTTCCCAAACAAAGTAACTAGGTGAAAATCCCAAATGATGCATTTTTTACCGCAAACTACTTTAATTACAAACTAATTTCTTTTTTCTAACCTTAAAGGATGTTTATATTATATAATGATATAGTAACTTCACTCTTTCTCATTGAATAATTTGCATTTTTGTATTTATTTTTTTTAATGAAAATATAATTTTATACTAGAGATTTATTTTTTAAAAAAAAGAAAAAAATTATACATGCTCTAAAATAATTTTCATACATTTTCTGCAAGTGTTATTAGTTTTATGTATAATTAAACTAGATTTAAATCTCTCTAACCAGCCTGGATGTTCCAGTACCTTTACTTTGCTTCCATAAATACTTTGCAATGCCTCAGTTTGTTATGCATTTCTTAATTTTACTGTCCGTATCATCCAGTTATACTTTCTTGGACGTCGTCTGTGTGAAGTTGTTAAAATTAATAATTCAGAAATTCCAGCAGAGGGCAGCCAAGCAGGAATAATGAATCCTGCTAAGGATCCTTGCTGCAACAAACTTTTCAAGCCTGTTTTCTTTTCATTCCTAATTGTATAATTGTAAAAAAAAAAAGGTCTCCTCTTCAGTTATATAATATAAAAAAAAAGAAAATAACACTTCTAGACCTAGATTAATTATTACAATTATTTTAAATTACATTTGGTAAATATAAATAAAGATGGGAGGCATGGGTCATCAAGAAAATGAATTGTTAGATATATTTATTACCTAAAATAGCTACTCACATAATTGGGTGTTACAATTTAGTATCTTTGTGCAATCTGAATTGCAATGCGTCTGAAATTATGTCAATCATCTAAACTCCGCAAGTCTGAAATGCCAAATATAATCACACAAGAACATAAAAGGTAATGAATGCTTTAGAAAAAGGGGGGCAAAATGTATAATAAGCTGAAAGTTTGGAGAGGGCTAATAAGTAGCTAATGTTGGACAAGAGTTCTGTCCAATGATGTGAGCTGTAGCTCCTGGCCAATCAAGAAGTAGAAAAAAAGATGATTGATGGTTAAGTGACAGCCACTGAATTGTATCCACAATCAAGGTAGAAGTAGCTAATAGTGGAGAAAAAAAGAAATCTATATGTTTCCAAGCCAAATTATTCCAGACGCTTTGGCTGCAAATATTGAGGGAAATAAACAGCGCTGTGGAATTTGTTGGTGCTTTATAAATAATAAATAAACAGTTATATTGTATGTTTTACCATTGCTGTGCCTGTGTGGAAGTGGGAGCTTGTGTTATTAATCCTAGTATGAGACTGATTAGTTTACTGCTGTGCATAGACACTGGCAGCACCACTTACACCGTGTCTGAGTGAAAGATGAGAGGCAGTCTGTTTCATTGTGCAATTGATCCCAGTGTAAGAGTGGTGAGGTGGTTTTGGTTACTGCTGTGCTTAGCTGCTGCTAGTGACTCTTACACCAACCTTTTGGTATGTAAATAAAACTTATATTTTCCCCCTCTCTTTCTCCATTCTCCGATTGGCTGTCTAAAGCTCCTGCAATACAACATTCTGGCTCTTTTTCTCCCTGCTGCTGATGCTCTCACACAGAGCCTGTCCCTTAGGGTGAAGGCAAGCAGCTGAGGAGCCCAGAGTAGGGTTTCCCTCGTAACATATATACAGAACACAGCCTTCTCATTTCTGTCACGATCAAAACATACTGCACTGACTGACAGGAGGGGAATAAGACTGTTTTTTAATCTCTGATTTTAGAGAAATGTAGACATTTGCTAGCAATATTGTTGTATTTGTCATAATAGGTACCCTTTAATACTGCAGCCCTTTTTATTCTTGTTGTTAAAACACTATTTATAAATAAATACTCAGTTTAAGCCATGCATAAGTGCTAACCCACTTTGTGGTTAATAAATTCTTAACCTTGTTAGTAAGATTAATTGCCTTCATGGTTTAGTAATAACATTTGAATTTGCAATCAAAACATTTATTACATTATTCCTGCTTCTGCTGCACCCCCTTTTTAAAAATGCATTTCATTGTATTGAATTAGGCCTACCCAGATGAGTCTTGAGGTGTGACTACATCTAATATCTTCACAGACACAGTTGGCATTAGCTATTAGGGCACTGGCTTATCCACACTGAAGAATAGTCACTCACCCTACACACTCGATGTGTGGGAACGTTTTATTGGAAGGGGTGAGTGGGTTGTGAATTTCCCACTGACATTTTCGTGTAATTTTTTGAAAAATCCTCTTTTTAAGTTAAAATGTCTCCTGCTGCTGATGCTCCCCATTTTTCATTAACCCCTTCTCTACCAGAATTGAGTATAAATGTTTTTTTTTTTAATGTATAACGTATTTTGCAGCATTTTAGTCCATAAAGCCTCACTTATTCTCATTTATACTCTAGGAATGATTACCAATCTATAGAGTAACACATTTCTCTTCCATAAACCATTATGACAGCAAGTTTACTGAAAATGTCTGCTCACTGCTTGCTTTTATACAAGTAAAGAAAGGAAGATTTACTGGATCGTATCATTCCTACAGTATGATGGGTAGAGGAGTGAATGCACTCTACCATTACACTCTTAAATGAACACTATAGTCACCAGCTTATTGAAGCAGTTTTTATGTATAGATCATGCCTCTGGAGTCTCGCAGCTATATTCTCTGTCTGAAATATATGATTTAACTTTAGTTACTGCATGTGGGCATTATGCATACATACAGACATTCTTTTTACATTCTGTTTGCCATTTTCAGTAAGCTGCACTGCTAGCAGTCCCTTCAGGAACCTTATGGATACCTACAGGATACCCAAGGGTGGGAGGGCAGACAATAGAATGTACATCCCCCATTGATTATTAAATATCCTGCACCCACTCTCCATGGGTGGAGCTGAGGCAGACATTTGGTCCTCCCTTATCAATATCAGAGCGCCAATCAGCCACCCATGGTTGACATTATGTCTCTCCCATATTATTATTTAAATAGAGTCCCACCCATATGACTCCAAGTATAACTATTTAATTAGAGTCCCACCATGGAGACACAGTTGGTGATAGTGGTCTGTCTATCCCTGTTCTTTAAATTGATTTACAAAATGATTCCGGTTTGGATGTACATTACTAGCATGTGGGTAGCAATAGCTGTGCAGTTGCTTGTCTTGTATTACATAAAACAGCCACTGGCTTCACACTGTTTAGCAGACATGATCCCACTCACAGCACTCACTGACTCGCAGTCTCACGCTAGTACTAGTACATTAGTACACAGACACAAATTAGCAGAAATCCATAGACACATATTAACACATATACTAAGATGTATACACTAATAGAAAGAGTGTAATTAAGCTTTATTGTGCTGTCTGGAATATCCAGAGTGGAAGGAGAAGGACAGCTGTGCATTGACCAGCACAGCCCTCCCTTCTCCACTCCTTAGCCCTAGACAAGGGCATGGTGTGGGTACTGGGAAGGAGAATAACATTGGGGCATAAACAGGAAAGTCCTTGAGATGGGAAATATTTAAGTGTATGGGAAGCTCTCCTTTTCCAACATTCTCCAGTGCATGAGGTATAGGAATTTGAGACACACCTGCAAAGCAGGGTTTTCCCTGGTTGGGAAGAGGTCCAGATGAGACATGCAAGCTCTACCTTGGTTAAGGGATGAAACTGGTCGGACTTTGAGCAGTTTTGTGGCCTTCTATTATCCAGCCTGGACTTTTCCCATTTACCAGTACAGAGGATCCTCCCCTATGGCAAGAGAACCAAAGAGAATTGGGAGGATAAACTAATAACAATAACTCTGGGGACATCTGGGGGCATCCTACAGTCCTGTGTTGGAGAATTTTTAGACCTAAGTATGTGCCGAATATATTTGTATAATGCTATCATATGCCCTCTTCGGTGCCGTTTTTTCCAAACTAAAGAGATTTACATTTGTTAACCTTTCTTCATAAATAAAATGATCCATTCCTTTTATCAATTTTGTAGCCCTCCCCTGCACTTTTTATAGTGCCATAATATCCTTCTTTCAAACAGGTACCCAAAATTACACCAAATAATTCTGTTGTGGCCTTACCAGCGATTTATAAAGATGCTAAATTATATTTTCATCCCAAGAATTAATACCCCTACTTATTAGGACGTTAGCAACTGACAATTGAAATTGCAAATTGTTGCCTAGTTTATTGTCTAAAAAAATTCCCAAATCGTTCTCATTTATTGTAATCCCTAATTCACTACCATTAAGGGTATAAATTGCTTGTTCATTCGTTACCCCGAAGTCTATAGCTTTATATTTTTCTACATTAAATTTCATCTGCCTTTTTAGTGCCAAGTCCTCAAATCTATCTAAATCACTCTGCAGCAAAGCAATATCCTACTAACATTGTAATCTTTTACAGAGTTTTGTGTCATCTGCAAACATTGAATTTCAATGCCTATTTCAAGATCATTTATAAATATGTTAAACAGAAGCGGAACCAGAGCAGAACCCTGAGGGACGACACTTAACACTTTTGTCCAGCTTAAAAATGTACCATTAATGACAACTCTGTGCTCTATTTTAAGGCCATTGATTTACCCAAGAACAAGAATTTTCGTCAAGACCAATTTCTTTTAGTTTAAACACTAACCTATTGTGAATGTATCAAATGCCTTGGAAAAATCAAAGTAGATCACATCTACTGCAACACCCTGATCTATACTTCTACTTACTTCTTCATAGAATGCAATTAGTTTAGTTTTACATGTTTCACAAAACCATGCTGATTATTGCTAAAAACACTGCTCTTCACAATTAATCCCTATTATTTTTTAGCAACCCTTCAAATACTTTCCAAGCCACAGAAGTTAATCCCAGAGGTCTATAATTTCCAGTCAAAGTTTTAAAACCCTATTTTAATATAGGAACCACATCTGCCTTCCTCCAATCCTCAGGTACAATTCCTGAAAGAAGATAATCTTGAAAGATTAAATACAGAGGTTCACTTATATCCACGCTTACGTCCTTAAGTACTCGTGGGTGAATACTGCCAGGCCCCAGAGCTTTGTTTACAATGACTTTCTTTAGCTGCTGTATTGTTATTTTGTCATCTGTGGTTCTACACCATGTTGCACTTGTTCTATGTTTTTAAGTGATTTAAGTTTAAGAATAGTTATTTCATGTTTGGAATATTTTAATGCCTTTGTATGGGCAGAATAATGCACGTAAACTGATATATCTTCTATAATTTTATTGGTGGTTTCACACATTTGACATATTTATTTGAAATTGCTGTTTGTATTTTAGATATCACAGTTTTTGGAGTTAACCAGTGTGTGAGTGCCATTAGGGTACACACTATCATTTGTTTTATATTTAAAGAAATACTTAGCAAGAATTATATATAATGTAAGAACAACACCTCATTCTGTTTATTGAAAAATACCAGAAATACTAATATTGTAAAGATATGAAGAAAAGAAAATCTAATCTGATCTAATGTAGAACGTTTTGCCAAAATGAACATTATTTTGCGTTATTAATGATAACCAATATGCATTATAATAATGATATATGCAGTAAGTAATGTAAGTTATGGATTTTTCTAATTTTTCGCCAGACACATTACCGTTTTCCATCCTAGAAAATTTGCCTCATTCACTGTCATTGAATGGAATATATTATGAATCTATTGTAATTTTATGCATTTCACCATTAAGTAAAAGCTAAGTCATCGAGTAAACTATAAAATTAAAATAAGTTTTGCTTGTTTTTTTGTTGCATGTATGTATGTAGGTATGTATGTATCTATCTATGTAATATTGTCAAACTGATGATGGTTGATTTGATTGCAGCCAATTGATCAAATGTTGATGTTTGTACTATTTTATCTCATTCTTGAATAAAATGATAGTATAAAACACTGCTGAGGATTTAGACCAGGGGTCCTCAAACTCCGGCCCCCCAGATGTTGCTGAACTACAACTCCCATGATTCTTTGAATTACATAGATAGCCAGAGAATCATGGGAGTTGTAGTTCAGCAACATCCGGGGGTCCGGAGTTTGAGGACCCCTGATTTAGACAGTCATGCAGTGCATACGTCACCCATTTGAGTGGCTCATTGCTGAATTGCTTTCTGGACTGGGTCATACATCAGCCAGTGATATAAATAACCCATATCTATTGTGCAACCTGCCACTCTATTTTTTTTTGTGTGTGTGCAAGGTATATCAACAACTCTTGTTCTGCCACAACAGCAGGTGCAAGTATAATAATTTCAACATAGCAAATACAAAGGAATGGCATGAAATAAACAGCACATTTTTTATGGTGGGAAATGGTGAAGTGCGAACTGGTATATCACTTAAGTGTAGGAGCTAGGGATGCAGTGTTGCATAGTCTGATATGTTGTTTGTTTAGCCTATCGATGGGTGCAGTTATTGACATTTTGGAGCGGTATAGGCCGTGTGCCTCTTGGTTTAGTAGGGAGGAAATCAGTGTGTGTCTTCATGTACAAGAGGCTGTCACCCACTGGGTATCATGATGGCACTAATGTAAGGTCAGAGGGTGGGGTGATTAGAGGTGTAACCCTCCAGCCAGCAGATAGGGGGAATTAGATATCAGCTGGTTTCACACTTAGTGCCGGATTCATATAAGATTATTGTATAACATCATTTAAACTGTGAAATAAACAGTGAAACAAACAGTTATAAGCTTAACTGAGCTAGAAGCTGGTATATGTTAAAGTGGTATTGCGATCTTCGGGAGATAGCTGCTGAGGCAGAGTTGCCCCGTTTGGCGGCTGGTACAAATGGGCGAAACGGAGCTGGGTCCCAGGTGTGTGGTTGTGGCCCTTGTGTTGTTGGTAAGGTACCTTCTGGAGTCGTGATCAGTCCCAGTTGCTGTAGGGTATTAGTAATGTCTGAGGCCTCTTGGACTTTTAGGTTTCTTGAGTCCCGGGGTATCAGCAGACATTTTAGGGGTGCCCCATTTGTAAGGTATGTTGTGTCAAATCAATTCCGTTGTCAACGGTTTTAAGGACCTACGCCCCTCCAGTGTTGCTCTGGATGGGTCTGGATAGAACATTACCGCGTGACCTTTGAAATTATATGGTGATTTATTTCACAACGCTGTTAGGAACGCTTGCCTGTCCGGCCCATGTTGATACCACTATTTTTAATCTAATAAACCCCTAACTTCTCTCTATTTTACTTGAAGGGCACAGGTGGCCCTTCTGCTCTCCATCCATAGCAACCACAACACATACACTGTGGTTGCTATGATAGCAAGCAAGCAAGCAGCACTGGCTAGGTAGTGTCATGTTTGTTCTTAACCATAAATTAGCTTTTACAGTTTAAATTTTATTGAAGAATGATTGACGCCAACCTGTTCAGATGCCAGCATGTTGGCAACAAAGTCAGTGCGTCCATGTCATGGAGAAGATTTGCCCTGCATGGGGAAGTGTCCCCAACTGTCCTCGAGCAGGGTAAGTCAGTGAAGCAAGAGGAGCAAGGGCAGACTGAAGGTGGGTGCTACAGAAGAGTAACACCCACCTCTGTAATTAGATCACAGCAGGGAAGTGGAGAAGGGATTAAGTGGTGGCAAATTCTCTTTAATCCATATGATAATAAATGACAAAAAATTCTACCCCTTCTGTCTAATTACAAAATGTTTACCCAACTTTTTGCATGATATGCCACCAACTTTAACTGAAAATATCTATCCCTTCATAAACATACCACTGGCACCTCTCCCAATAAACCATCAACCCTATACAACCAACCCTATCACTTATGACAACCCATAAAGGAAGTGTGTCATCCAAGCTTGCAAATACTTAAAAGTGACAAAAAATCCAGTAGGTTAACCAATTATATATATATATACAGGAAGAATGGGAAAAAGACATAAAATCTGGAAAAAAGAAATATGCAACACAATAGTATAACATCATTTAGTAAATAATCTCTCTTAAAATGAATATCACTGATATAGTTGTTTTCTAAATCTTTCTTAATATAATAAAAGGCACAAATCAGTAACGCATATCAAATATATATCCAAACTTCATCATTTGCACTTTATTAAAATTTCAACTGTAAAAGTTAATTTATGGTTAAGGAAAAACATGATTTTATATTGTATTTATCATACAATGTTTTTTTTATGATATGTAATATACAACTATTACTTTGTATAGCCCAATCAGTTTCTAGCACAATATTACTGTACATTATCCAAATTGCATTCTGAAACAAATTGCTAATAAAAAAATGATTTAGGAAAATACAGGATAGCTAATTCGTGGGTAAAAAAAAAAATACATATTTTTACATTCAGCACCAGTAATATTTCAGTAATCAAATAGCGATTTTGATTTAATGATATACAAATATATGCACAACATCATATTATTTTAACAAGTTTCCCACTAAAAAAAACAAACTGCTAATTCCTTTAACATGCTGTTGTTTAAAGTGATTTTCAAGTGATATATATAAATATATATTTCAATGTATTTTTTAGTTACTATTTTCACCCCACTTAGTTACATTTTGCTCCAATTAAAGACTAGAGAAAAATGTAATTATTTGTATTCTTTTTTTTATTTATTTTTTTTACATGTGGTTTGTTAATACAATTTATTTTCTATTGCAGCTGCTTAATATATGACATAATGATATAATTAGAAAATTATTGTGTTGCTATTGCCTTTTTTGACTTTTTGTTACTGATTTTAACTCACAGGTTATTGAATAAAGCCAAACTCAAAAGAAAGGCAATCGATATGATTTGACTGTCTCGTTGTTTACGGATTCCATCATCAATTCATTTTACATACATTTATCAAAAATAACACTTCACATAACAAGAACATAATACTTTAAACAATGCAATAAAGATCTTATTTTTATTTTATTTCAAGCAAATTACCCATATATAAAAAAAGACAGAAATAGTGAACACTCACATAAATCACATAACATATTAAAACCTCAAGGCAGCCTCAGGCCATTGTTATCTAGTGTATCATAGAGATAATGTGACTTGTAACTAAAATGTAAATATTTAACCCTTTCATGACTGTAGTTTTCCACAATTGCATGCGTTAACATTGAAGCAATTTTACATTTTTTTGATACATTGGTTCTTTTTTTTGTTAAGTGCCTCCATGTGTATATTTTTGTTTTTAAAGGACAAAGTGCTTTATTTTGACAGTCTAAATAATAGACACATAATACAGCAATTAGCATGAATAAAATATGACTTAACTCTGGACAATTTAAAAAAATTACACTTATAATAATTTCTACACAACTATTTTTTTTTGTCCTGATTTTAACAATACTTCGTGTAGGATTCCAACTTATTTTTAACAGTTATAGGTCAAATACAATTATTACTGAATTAAATTTTGTCACCCCTAAAAAGGGGTTACATAGTTCTAAAAATATATTGTCCAAAAAACAATTCTATGGTGTTAATTTATCAAGATGCAAATTTTGGTGACTTGAAAATCAAACTGCAAAACTGGGGCTATAAAAGAAATCTTCTGCTCAGCAAAAAGTCACAGCTAAATAAAAAAAAAAGGATTATAATTTCACAATTTTAGTGAATAAACTCCTTTATTTATAATATTAGAATAGCAGCCCCAATCCAAAACGATTCTCAGTTATGGCATACCATACCCCATTAGGTGCTTATTTAGATTAGGCTACTTCACAAGGGGCATTTAGAGTATTTTCCCATAACCATTTCCTCATAAATAATGTCACTGGCCCACCACCATTTTGTCCCTTTCACTGAAGTCCTGTGAAGCGAGTTGTATTTTGTAGTCTTTTCATTTGGGCTATATAATTATATAATATTTTGTGATTTGCTACTTTGTTTCATTGTTTGCGTATTCATTGCATTTTCATAGTGAATTTATTTACAGTTGATGTGTCCTACTATATTAACCTCCTTTTACTTGGATTCATTAATACCATACATACTGAATATGCCAAGCATCTCAAACGCCATCCCCAAGAAGTTGCTGAACTACAAATACCATGATTATTTGGCCATCTATTGCATTCAAATAATTCTGGGAATTGTAGGCCATCAACATCATGGGGGCCAGAGTTTGAGTTCTCTGGGATATATCTTTGTTGAAATTTACAGGTTTAAATTAGGCACGTACATTAATTTTTACTGATGCTAATAGTAATCAAAAATTTCATTCTATTCTTAATTTTAGCCTTAATACTAACCCTATAACGCATTACTAGTTACTGATTACACTTTCCTTTATTTTTATGCACTTTGTTCTTGTGTATGTAGTTTTCTGGTATCATCTGACCCTGCTTGGCTTTTCATATGTTTATTTTTCTGTTTTTCTTAGACCTAAACACAACTTTAAATACATTTTCCTTTTCACATCCTCAGAGGATTTGCATGCTAACCTTGACAACTGAAAGGATCTGTATTTCTACACTAACATTAAACTTAAAGTGACACTAAGCACCAAAACAATGTAAGCACTTGGTTTTGAAGTATAGATCATACCCTGCAGTGTCACCGCTCAACTATCTGTCATTTAAGAGATGTTGATGCACCCCTGTCCACATTTCTCCCCTGGTTGTTTTGTCACTCTCACAGTTTACATAAACACTTCCTGAAAATAGGTCGAATTATTAAACTTTCCTTATTGCACAGTATATTTCATTTAGAAGTTCTTATCAGCTGCTCTGTCATTTGCCTGCTAGAGTCTGCAACAGCCAACTGTGTGTGCTTAAAGTTCAAATAACAGAGTAGGCAATACGAATCTCTAAATGAAGCACACTGTGCTGTAAAAAACGAAACCTAATTAAACTTAAAATGTTAATAAAAATGGTTATGTTTGTTCATATTGCATTGTTGGTCATGCCTCTAAGCTAAGGGATTTTTCTTCAGCTTCCCGCCACCCCCCTACCCTTATCCAACCATCTCAGCTTAAGATTACAGGGCATTATAATACATTAATTTTATATATGTATAATAATTACCTTTTTCTGAAAAGTAAAGAAGATATATATATATATATATATATATATATATATTTAAACCAAATGTACCTTGCACTCAGGCTTCAGTTATATGACCGGGTGCATCACCGAGGCTCCAGTATCCAAATAGTAGTAATGGTTGGCTGCACTCACGGATTCTTTAAAACGTAACTTTTATTTGTAATATTAAGAGCAGATCAACGTTTCAGTCCCTCTTGTGGATCAGGATCATGATGAAGAAAGGAGATGCACTCTACAGTCTTTGTTGAAAAAAATCACTGGTGTTTAATGTAACGAAAAGTTTACATCTGTCTGATAGACGTTTCGACCTCTTCAGGTCTTCCTCAAGATCTATATATAAAACGTAGATATTCTTTACTTGTCAGAAAAAGGTAATTATGAAAGAAATCAAATATGGATGCTTTTTCAGCCTGCAGAGTGAGGCAACTTTATCATTCAAATATAAAGCTTTTGAATGAAGCAATTGTCTCAAACTAATGCATCCCCTTTTACTTGTGTAGTCCTCTGTACTTAAAACATGTGGTAGCCACCACTTTAGCCACAACAATCAAATCATGGTCAAAGATGACCAAGTAGATCATGGGTCTTCCCAATTTTAACAGGAAGACAAAAAATAAACATAAAAATCCCTTGATTATGTCTGCCGGAGGCTCAGATAAGTTAACACAACTATAACCATTTCACATCTGATAGTTTGTTTCTAAAGAAATGAAAAACTCTAGACACATTGTAACTTTCCATTTTAAATGAAAGATCACTCTCTAGCTCTATAATAAAAGGCAATTTCCATATAATTCCTTCTGTATACCTTCCTTAGTGTTCTATACTAGTTAGTGTGTGGGTAATAATAAGATACATTTACTGTTGCAATTATCCATCATTGTTGAATAGAAGAGTAATCCCAAAGTGGAGAGACTAGAATAGTTTGTATGTTTAAGCTGCTTCAGAGCTGATGCTCAAAGTCCTTAATAATGGTTTTTAAGGCAGCAGTCCACAAAAACCTTTTTTAAGATTAAACTCTTGGTGAGTCCAGTACTGCATTTTTAGCATAAATAGTTGGGTCTTTAAAACGGAATTACTTATAATTATAAAACCATCTGAGGTTTTAATGCTTGAAATGAAAAAAGCCGTGTACAGACCGCAATTGGTCTCTTGCTGGGATGAGACAGAAAATTACAGTATCTAAACGTCTTCTCGCGATTACTCTCATTTGTACAATTGTCTAGTACTTTTTCACCTTGAACAGGAAATGTTGTATGGCCAAAGAAGTCATAAAAGTGTTATTTAGAACATTTCATATGCTGTTATACATTTTGAAGGCTCAGACGCTATTTTTTCCATAGAAACTGAGCAGGAATTAATATGTCCAGGGCCAAATGGTCATCTCCAAATGGTTTGGAAGTGGGGCAGAGGGATACAATGTAAACCTTTGGGAAATTGTTATCATGTTCAATGGTAGATTTTTGTGTGAATCTTCGATGATAGATTGTAAACTCGTTTGAGCATGGACTTCTTCACCTCTTGTCAAATATCTTCATTTTATAATTGTGAAGTGCGGTGGAATATGTTGGCACGATATAAATGATAATAATAATAATACCATAGTTTTTAATAAGGTCTATTCATTTCTTAAGTGACCTCTATTTGTAGGGCTATTTACAGTGAATAGAAGGTAATTCCATTAACCGGACTCATGACTCATGGAAGAAAAAAACCACAATGAAAAGCTGAACTGTGTGTATGGAGGTAAAGATATTGAAGTACATTCAAAAAAACCAAATGTAATTATTTGTTTCAAGACTTTGAGAGATTAATGAATATTGAAACCAAAATATGTTGGAAAATAGCAAGCCTAAATAAAATACAATGTATCAGTATATCTTACAAAAAAAGATATAAAATATATTTTTTTCGTTATTCAAGGTTTATTAAAGGTGTAGCAGATTACAGCACATCAAAACAAGGCCTGTGTAGGCGGTAAGAGTAAATATATAGTAGCATGAAGCAAATGCATGCAGAAAAGACATCACAGCTTCGTATAACAGTGCCTATAAAGGTAATAAGGGAAGAAACAAGTTAGCAAGGAATAAATGCGTGAATCAGTAGTACGAGTACTTGGAACACAAGGGAAGTGCAAAAAGGAACACTCTGTGTGTGAAAATTAGGTTTAGATGATATTACCCTTGACATGGACAACAGAGTATAGTGCAGCGCTAAACAAACTTGCCCATACAGCATGGGACGTTTTTCATAAATGACCAAAAAAAGACAAAATACAAAGAAATGCATAATGGTACAATATCGTTAATAAATAATTGTGTATAGAATAAAAAGTAGGAAAATGAATGCTCACAAGTCGGGAGCCTTTTCAATGCTATGGCTCTGAACGTATTCGCTTGCTGTGCCTTTAAGGTAGCAACAGTAACCTTCTTGTTTATCCCCTTCACTGGTTTTGGTGCGGTATATACATATAGGAGACACAAAATTGCAACACGGATAGTGCAGATGGTTGAATATGTGTTCACAACGTAATAGTTGAAACTGAAAGTTGCTCACCTGGTTTTGGAGCCCATAAAATACTGGCTCCAAGTTTGTGCACCTACTTGCCAGGGAAATGCAACCTATATAAGGATAAAGGATATATTGTGAGCACAATCAAATACATACAACTTAAACAATTGTATGAATATTAATCACTAAACCACTGCAGGGAGATCAGCCCAACTTTAAAGGACCACTATAGGCACCCAGACCACTTCAGCTTAATGAAGTGGTCTGGGTGCCAGGTCCAGCTAGGGTTAACCCTTTTTTTTAAATAAACATAGCAGTTTCAGAGAAACTGCTATGTTTATGTTAGGGTTAATCCAGCCTCTAGTGGCTGTCTCTTGACAGCCGCTAGAGGTGCTTGCGTGCTTCTCACTGTGAAAATCACAGTGAGAAGATGCCAGCGTCCAAAGGAAAGCATTGTAAATGCTTTCCTATGAGACTGGCTGAATGCGCGCACAGTATGTTTTCCTGGCACTATAGAGGTCTTTAATGAGAGACAGTAAATCTGAGGTCCCTGCAGTAAGCAAATAAAGCATATATGTATAAGAGAAGAGAAAAAAGAAGAAAAAACATGCAAACGTTGCAGTGATAGTCCGTTGTAAGAAACCTTTAGAAATTAAAGGCTCCCTTTATATATTATACTAGGACTAGTGAAAAATATGATGTGAAACTAAAAAACATAGTGTATACGCTTAATCTTTTTAAATGAACTAAAGAGGAATAAGAAGGTAATTAATTGGGCATTTTGTAAATCAAGAAGGATTTTGTCAACTCAAAGGATGGGAACACAGTAAATGTACAACACTGTAAAATGTATTGCTGCTTATTATAAGGCATGGTATAACTATGTTTAGTTCCTTGGTTACTGCACAAGTTGTTTCCCATGAGACACAAGATTTGGCAGTTTGCTGGTATTCCAAATTAATTTTACTTTGACAAATAGTGAGCTTATAGCATTTCTAAAGACAGACAGATTGAGTTCCATAAGATCCACGAGCAACTGGAAAATCCAATGGGAAACAGAAAAGAGTCTGTTGTTATATTTGATACCGCCTTCTATCTCGAAAGGCATGGCATTGCAATGGGTGCAACATTTGCACCATTTAATATCAACCTGTATGTTGAGGCTTTGGCACAGTGCCATATCACGCAAGAGAGAGACCTGCAAGAGAGAATTTTTAAATAAAAACATAAACCAATTTAATAAAAGTATGACTCTCTTATTTTGTCAAAATGTTGAACAAAAACAAGTCAATGTTTCTTTGTAGCATCTATGCTTTTATCTCTCTGCAACTGATCCCACAATTCCATAATCACTAAACCAGTCATATTCCCTTTCTCCCAGTGAGAATAAAAATTATTAGAGATTTTATATTTTCTAGACTTTAAGATTAATTTTGTTAATTATGATTTTGCAAATCATTTCAATTAGAGCGGTTGGGTGATTGTCCAAATTCCCAAACTTTGAGCCAAAATGTTGATGAATTATGAAAAAATGAATTGGGCAGTAGACGAGCATGTTAATTTTAAATTGTGATTTGACATTCTGCCCAAAGTGCCAAAAGAAAAAGATGATTTATGATTAGGGGACAGCCACTAAATGATGATTTAATTCACAGAACAAGTAAGAAGTGATTAGTGATGTCGCAAACCCGAAATTTTTGGTTCGCGAACGGCGAACGCGAACTTCCGCAAATGTTCGCGAACCGGCGAACCGGGCGAACCGCCATAGACTTCAATGGGCAGGCGAATTTTAAAACACACAGGGACTCTTTTTGGCCACAATAGTGATGGAAAAGTTGTTTCAAGGGGACTAACACCTGGACTGTGGCATGCCGGAGGGGGATCCATGGCAAAACTCCAATGGAAAATTACACAGTTGATGCAGAGTCTGGTCTTAATCCATAAAGGGCAGAAATCAATTAACATTCGCAAATCAACAATCAATATGATTGACACCCACATAAGGACAGGTTATTACCTTTGACATATTGGATGATTGTTGTCCCCGAGCCCCCTGATGCATACTTGACAGAGAAGAATAGGGACTGGTCCCCCTACATCGGGTCACTTGGCAGATATGGACTGACACCTTGTTACAAACTGCTATTTGTAACGGGCCCTTTAAATGGCAAATTGCCCTGCTTCCCTGGGTTGTGGAGAAGCCTACTTGCCAGCCTCCTCCCGCATGACTATGGCCCCTGGGAGATTGTGAAATGTATGCACTTTTATTTGGTGTGTATGGCCCTTTAAGACTGTCGGTGGGCATATTGGGGCTTATGGACTCTTTATGTGACTGGTGCTGGCCCTTAAAACACCTTTTTTGGGACATCAGGAAGATTGGGACACTGCCCCTTTAAGGCCGTGTCCCCAGACTTGTTGGGGACACGGCCCCTTAAGACGGTGTCCCCTGTGTCCCCAGACCTGGTGCAAACCCTTTGTGCCTGCCTTGCTATTTCCCACTTGGTTCAGTAAATGGGAAATTATTTCAGCTACAGAGACTAAGTCCCATTCGGCGATGGGACTTAGTCTTTTTTTCAGCCTTATTTCAGCCTTTATTTCAGTTGTAGAGACTAAGTCCTATTCATGGGATCAGTCAGCAGCCTGAAATAGGATCCCACCCCACAGCCCAAACTTATGGAACTGTTTGGGGTAGAAAATGTGTTTGGCGGTCGGTCATAAAGGGACCTCCAGCTAACTTTTTAACCCCTGCATGGATTTGGCTGATTTTTGGTTATGTTTATGTTTTAAGTGTGCTGATTCCAAATATGTAATTATGAAGATGGGATGTGTAGTTTAAAGTTACAGGGTATGGCTAAAAACTGTATTTTTACTGCCTGTGTTTAATTATGTTAATCTCTTCCCAAACGTCATTTCGTTCAAAGTGGAGAGAATGTTAAAAAATATATTTTTGTTCGGAGTGTGAGAAATGCTTTTCAGCCGCTTCTAATCTTAAGCATCATTTGAGGAGCCATACAGGAGAGAAACCTTATTTGTGTGTGTTTAGTATTGTTCTGATCAGTTTAATACCTTCCGCGTCTCCTATCAGTGGACGTGTATATGGCAGCCATTTTAGGAACCGTACACCTGGGACCCGAAAAGAAGGTCAATTGTCAACAGGTTTGCAGCCGCATTCTCCCATAGAAGAAGAGCCAACCCACCGCTGCACGGTTCACCTGTACAGGAAAGCGGTTCCTTGATGAGCCAGGCTGCCCGTGAGTTACCGATGTCCCGTGGAAAGCACCTGTATCCTGT
>OW240919.1:122651827-122867936 GCA_933207985.1 Pelobates cultripes
TGGGCACCGTATCCACTGTTAGCGTAACACACCCGCTTTAAGGACACTGACTGCTATTCAATCTATAACAGTGAAAAAAGTTTTTTGTTTTTAAATCCAAGCTATTATGACACCAGTGAGTGATGGCACTGGGCACCGTATCCACTGTTGGCGTAACACACCCGCTTTAAGGACACTGACTGCTATTCAATCTATAACTGTGAAAAAAGTGTTTTGTTTTTTTAAATCCAAGCTATTGTGACACCAGATCTAATTAGTGGCACTGGTCAGCGTATCCACTGTTAGCGTAACACACCCGCTTTAAGGACACTGACTGCTATTCAATCTGTAACAGTGAAAAAAGTGTTTTGTTTTTTTAAATCCAAGCTTTGTGTCACCAGATCTAATTGGTGGCACTGGTCACCGTATCCACTGTTAGCGTAACACACCTGCTTGAAGATAACTAACTGCTATTCAATCTATAACAGTGAAAAAAGTGTTTTGTTTTTTTAAATCCAAGCTTTGTATCACCAGATCTAATTGGTGGCACTGGTCACCGTATCCACTGTTAGCGTAACACACCCGCTTTAAGGACACTGACTGCTATTCAATCTATAACAGTAAAAAAAGTTTTTTGTTTTTAAATCAAGCTATTGTGACACCAGATGTAATTGGTGGCACTGACTGGGGAAATGGGCACAGTATGCACTGTGAGCCTGACACAGAAGCTGGCAGCAGTGGCAGACAACTGACTGCTATTCAATCTATAACAGTGAAAAAAGTTTTTTGTTTTTAAATCCAAGCTATTGTGACACCAGATGTAATTGGTGGCACTGACTGGGGAAATGGGCACAGTATGCTCTGTGAGCCTGACACAGAAGCTGGCAGCAGTGGCAGACAACTGACTGCTATTCAATCTATAACAGTGAAAAAAGTTTTTTGTTTTTAAATCCAAGCTATTGTGACACCAGATGTAATTGGTGGCACTGACTGGGGAAATGGGCACTGTGAGCCTGACACAGAAGCTGGCAGCAGTGGCAGACAACTAAGTGCATTTACATTACATAGAAAAAATAAATAAAAAAAAGCATACCCTTATCCCTAACCTAGCTATGCTTTTCCCTATCTTATGAACAGCAGCTACACTTTCCCTCCTCTTACTAAGCATGCAGCTTGAGAATGAATCTAAAATGGATGCTGTCCAGTAGGTGGGAGGGTCTGCTAGGGAGGCTGTGCTGCTAATTGGCTGGAATGTGTCTGCTGACTGTGAGGTACAGGGTCAAAGTTTACTCAATGATGAGGAATAGGGGGCGGGTCGAACCGCGCATATGTTCGCCCGCCGTGGCGAACGCGAACATGCTATGTTCGCCAGGAACCGTTCGCCGGCGAACCGTTCGGTACATCACTAGAAGTGATCACTAGAGGGATCAGTAAAAAAAAAAAAAAATATATATATATATATATATTATAAATGTAATAAATGTATATAATGTAATAAATATAATATATAGAATTTCTTTTACTGCTCCTCATTTTTTTCCCCTCTATTGGTTACTTTTTCTCATTAATCAGTGGGAATATGCATCTTTCAATGTAATACAAACTACAGTGGAACCTCAGAACTCGAACTTAATCTGTTCCAGAAGGCTGTTCGAGTTCCAATTTGTTCAAGAAACGAATCAACATTTCCCATAGGAATTAATGTAAATTTGTTTAATCCGTTCCAGATCCCCAAAATTACATGGATGTGGATAGGAACTGTTCTTCTGGCATTACATACAAAAGCATATTAAATGTCTATATCAGGTTCAAAAATCTAATACACCTCTTTCCTCTGCTTGTATCCTTATGTCCATAGTCCCTCTTCCTTTACTCGTGTCCCTATGTCCTCTGGTATCCTTCTCCTCATATTTTCCTCTTTCTCCTTGCATAATAATTCTGTCCATACACCTTCACCCTTTACTTGTGTCCCTCTGGCCCCTGTTTTTGCCCTCCCTATATCTCTCTCTATCCCTTTACATAGTCCATCTGCCCATATTTCCTCATCTCACACTTGTATCCCATGCTTCCCCACACTTGTGTCCCTCTGTGAATGCCACGTGATGTGTTCGGGTACTGAGGATCATTCGCATATTCATAAATATAACCTCCCTCAATATGCTCAAAATATCCTACTGCACTTTCTGAAAATTCTAGCTTCAGTACAAGGTAAAGAATGTTTTTAGAGTCATTGCTACAAATGATACATTAATTTCTCTGTTGGGTGAAGCACAGCACAGGAGCAGAGATGAAAATAAGTTATGGTTAGTTTTATTTCTTTTTATTTCTTTTTACAACTCAGTGCAAAACGAATCCAACCCCATGTATACATGGGATTAGGAAGAAATTTGTTAAATAGGAGATGTTATCTTGTACGCAATTCTACTTAATCTACGTAGCTGTGTGTCCACAGACTGCAATAACATATGCTTTAGAAATCAGTTACCTATTTGTCAGTGTCATTTTAACTTTTAAGACAGGGTTTGGAAAATAGTTACTACCAATTTAACATTTCCTTTATTTTTGAGTGAGCTGAAGATTTTATTACTTTTACACCCAAAGATCACTGTACTCCGCTCTTAAAAAATAATAAAAAAGTGCTTGCAAATGAGCGCAACCTTCTAAAAAAGAGTGTGGTTACCTCCAGGAAATCCTCCTCAGGTATTTTGACATGCCCCATGGTTGTTGAAAGCACACTAGTTTCTTCCTTACTTTTGGGGTCCTTTTAAACCATCATTTCCACTCAGGAAAATGTTTTTAAAAGTTCAAAAATAAAAAGTAAGGCTTTGAATTCATATTTTTGGAAAATTCTTTTCAAATGATTTAATATTTTTTGGATAAACTTGTAAAATATTTTTTTCAAAATATTAAAATATAAAAAAAAAATATGTCATATTAAAATAGTTTCTAATATATCAAAATATTACAATATTCAAATATTTTTCAAAATATTACATATTTTTAAAACGTTAATCCATTTATTATAGCATTTGAAAAGCTTATCCATAAATAGGATATTGCGGCCTATGTGAACTTTCAAAATGTTTGTGATTTTTTTTGTGACAGCCATGATGAAATCTGCATACTAATATGGCAGCTGCACAAGATGATAATTTTTCATCAGGACTTGGGTGGCATGGCCAAGCTCCTTTCCCATGAAGGATTGCATATGCCCTTACTGGATGATAACAACCCCTTCCAGCAAAGAAGACATATATGCTTTCGTTAGTAACCTTTACAGTATAGATGTGGAGGCGGTTGGTAAGACAGGGTATGAAGGGATGTGTTGCCCCAATAAAGATGTATTGAAAGCTGACCTGACCACCCAAAGGTACTGAAGGAGAAAACATGACCTGGAGACAAGCGATAGATTAATTTACCCATTTCTATGGCCAAGTTAATGTCTATAGATACTGCCTAACATGTGATGCATCCCAAGTCCCTCTAGTAAGTGGTGGTCTACTACATTTTGGTCAAATTTATAATTAAAATGAATAAAATTTGTATCATGCAACCTAGGAGGTATACAGGAGAATATTCTTATAAGACTTAGAGGTAGACAGTTTAGCAGTCTTTTTAAAGTGATTGTGCCTTGGCATCTAGTCCTGAGATGCATGATCGCATTTCTCA
The DNA here is from genome assembly GCA_933207985.1 of Pelobates cultripes. Lineage (NCBI taxonomy): Eukaryota > Metazoa > Chordata > Amphibia > Anura > Pelobatidae > Pelobates > Pelobates cultripes. The sequence goes on from OW240919.1 coordinate 122,655,476, forward strand.
GAAGAAAATACATTTTGTGTAGATGGGACCACATATGTTCTCTTATGACGAGAGACTGTGGAGCTACATGCAACAAAAGGAACATGTCTGAGGACTCTCAGTATTCTCTATAGTTCCGCTTAAATTTCACAATCCCTCTCTCTCTCACAGGAGAACCAATAAGTTAACCTATCTTTGAGACATTAATAAAATTCCTTCATTTGTACCTCGGACATACCTCACTTAACACCCTCATTAGAAACATAGAAACATAGAATGTGCTGGCAGATAAGAACTATTCGGCACATCTAGTCTGTCCAATTTTCTAAATATTTTCATTAATCCCTGGCCTTATCTTATAGTTAGGATAGCCTTATGCCTATCCCACGCATGCCTAAACTCCTTTACTGTGTTAACCTCTACCACTTCAGCTGGAAGGCTATTCCATGCATCCACTACCCTCTCAGTAAAGTAATACTTCCTGATATTATTTTTAAACCTTTGTCCCTCTAATTTAAGACTATGTCCTCTTGTTGTGGTAGTTTTTCTTCTTTTAAATATAGTCTCCTCCTTTACTGTGTTGATTCCCTTTATATATTTAAATGTTTCTGTCATATCCCCCCTGTCTCGTCTTTCCTCCAAGCTATACATGTTAAGATCCTTTAACCTTTCCTGGTACGTTTTATCCTGCAATCCATGAACCAGTTTAGTAGCCCTTCTCTGAACTCTCTCTAAAGTATCAATATCCTTCTGAAGATACGGTCTCCAGTACTGCATAAAATACTACAAGTGAGGTCTCACCAGTGTTCTGTACAATGGCATGAGCACTTCCCTCTTTCTACTGCTAATACCTTTCCCTATACAACCAAGCATTCTGCTAGCATTTCCTGCTGCTCTATTACATTGTCTGCCTACCTTTAAGTCATAAGAAATCATCACCCCTAAATCCCTTTCCTCAGATGTTGAAGTTAGGACTCTATCAAATATTCTGTACTCTGCCCTTGGGTTTTTACATCCAAGATGCATTATCTTGCACTTATCCACATTAAATGTCACTTGCCAAAACTCTGACCATTTTTCTAGTTTACCTAAATCATTTGCCATTTGGCTTATCCCTCCTGGAACATCAACCCTGTTACATATCTTAGTATCATCAGCAAAAAGACATACCTTACCATCAAGACCTTCTGCAATATCACTAATAAAAATATTAAAGAGAATGGGTCCAAGTACAAATCCCTGAGGTACCCACTGGTGACAAGCCCAAGCTTCGAATATACTCCATTGACCACAACCCTCTGTTGCCTTTCACTCAGCCACTGCCTTTGCTATTCAACAATATTAGAATCCAAACTTAAATATTGCAGTTTATTGATAAACCTTCTATGTGCAACAGTGTCAAAAGCCTTACTGAATTCTAGGTGAGCAATGTCTACTGCACCACCCTGATCTATAATTTTAGTTACCCAATCAAAAAAAATCAATAAGATTAGTTTGGCATGATCTCCCTGAAGTAAACCTATGTTATATCTGATCTTGAAATCCATGTGTTTTTAGATGTTCAACAATCCGATCCTTTAACATGGTTTCCATTACTTTCCCCACTACTGAAGTAAGGCTTACTGGCCTATAGTTGCCCGACTCCTCCCTATTACCTTTCTTGTGAATGGGCACAACATTTGCTAACTTCCAATCTTCTGGGACTACTCCTGTTAACAATGATTGGTTAAATAAATCTGTTAATGGTTTTGCTAGTACACCACTAAGCTCTTTAAATAACTTTGGGTGTATTCCATCAGGTCCCATTGACGTATTTGTCTTTGCTTTTGACAGTTGAAAATGAACCTCTTCCTCTGTAAACCCACGTGTAATAAATGACTCATTTATCCTTTTTCTTAACTGAGGTCCCTTTCCTTCATTTTCATCTGTAAATACCAAACAAAAATATTAATTGAGGCAGTCTGCTAGACCTTTATCCTCTTCTACATACCTTCCTTCTTTTGTTTTTAATCTAACTAATCCTTGTTTTACTTTTATTTTCTCATTTATGTATCTAAAAAAAGTTTTGTCCCCCTTTTTTACTGACTGTGCTATTTTCTCTTCTGTGTGTGATTTGGAAGCTCTTATAACTTGCTTAGCCTCTTTCTGCCTAATCTTATAGATCATTCAGTCTTCCTCACTCTGTTTTTTTTTTATAATTACTAAATGCTAACTTTTAGTTTTTTACTATTTTGGATACATCTATGGAGTACCACAGTGGTTTCTTGAATTTTTTGCTTTTACTGACAAGCCTAATGTAATTTTCTGTTGCCTTCAGTAGTGCAACTTTTAAATAATCCCATTTCTCTTGGACTCCATTTAAATTGCTCCAGTCTGATAATAACTCCTTTACACATATTCTAATTTTAGAAAAGTCTGTTTTTTTAAAGTCTAAAACTTTTGTTTTTGTGTGATGTGACTCGGTCACTGTTCTTATATTAAACCACACTGACTGATGATCACTGTCAGAAGGGCCAAAAGGCAAAAAGAAGGGACAATATTCCTTTATTAATAGTATAAAATATCAATATAAATACAGCCAAAACACATTTCACCACACAGGGCTTTATCAACTGGCATTTAAAAGAAAGAAAAACCTGGTACAATAGATACTTATATAAGTTAAAAAAGGAGGTGTGAATTCAAATTTTGGCGCCAATATGACGTCATTAATAAAATATGCACGAAATTTAAAAGTTACAAAACTTAAAACTATTGATGCTATATTTGACCCTGTAACTTCACAAAACGCCATAAAACCTGTACATAGGGGGTACTGTTTTACACATGAGACTTTGCTGAATACAAATATGTGTATTTTATTGCACTAAAAGCAAACCGTATTATGACATTGACAGTTAGAATGTCATGTAGAACAAATTATGTTTCACAGCTAAATGTTTGATATTAAATGAAAGCCCTGTTTCCCCTGAATAAAATGATATATAATAAGGGTGGGTGCATTTACTATGAAAGAGGTGAATTACGGTTGGACAGACATGTAGCGCAAATGCCAGGTTTTGTTTACATTTTGTTTTGTTCACAACGTGTACATTTGACTCCGTCCTTAAGGGGTTAAGCCTTTTTGCACATACTCTTAATTTTTACTTCTGACTTCTGGGTTCTGCATATTTAAACTCTAGTTCTTTTAGTGCATGTTTTTCTATCTGTATGGTGAAATTTCTGAGAACTACTACATAAATCGCAAAAAATGAAACAAAATATCTTTATAATCATAAATTTTTTTTAATACATTTTTTATTCATATTGACCTTAATACAAATATATTACTATGACAGGGCAGCAGTAAGCTCAATCAATTACATTATTTAGTTTAAGGCAGGCAATCAATATGTTTACAGAAAGATCAGGTATTTTCTTTTTTGGATGTCAATTAAACACTGAAAGCATAGATCCAGCACAATTGGAAGGATACTGTGTAAAGACAAACTCCTAATCAAAGAACATCAATATATTGTGCTTTAAAATGACCATGAATTATTAAAGATTACTACATAAGCAAAGCAGCACACATAAGATGTGTATATTATTTACAACAAGAATACTATACTCTCTCATCTTTCAGGTCACAAAAAACGCTGCAGAAGTGTTTATTTTCTGCTTTCATTTCAACATAATTTTGCGAGAAAATGAAGTCAATTGTATTGCAAAGTGGAAATTCACTTATCTTATTATTCCTGGGGAATAATATTCCTGGGGATGCATCAGCACCTTTTTGATTCTCTACAAATAACATGCTATATATTCCTATAAAATCGTATGCATAATATACCTGCTGAATTCTTGAAGATTATGTGAAAATAGATATTAGTAAATATTACAGAATGTAAACATCATAAAACAGTGAATGCGTATAAAAGGGTTATGTGATCCAAAAAATATAGAAAACTCTACCATAAAGACACCATTCTATAGAGCAAATGATAGATTAAAGACTTGGCTCTGTATTGTTTTCAATGTGTCCTTTTTAGACTGGATTGTTATGGTAAACACCTGGTACACTTATTAATTAAATTGAAGTCCTACTAATATATTTGATTCGAACTGTGATTTAACATTTTTGATTATGATTAAAGTAAAGCATTTTTAGGCTGCAGTTTGGCTCACGGGCACTCTGGAGCAGGAATACATGACTGCACAGACACTAGAACGAGTAATTCATAAGATAACAAAAAAACAGACAATATATTACATATATTGTTACATAGTTACATAGGCTGAAAAGAGACATGTGTCCATCAAGTTTAGCCTTCATCACATTTGTTTTTTTCTTTTGATCCAAAAGAAGGCAAAAAAAAAATTACAAAAAAATTGAAGCAACAATTTTGCAACAAACTAGGAAACAATTTTTTTCTTGACCCCAGAATGGCAGTCAGATTTATCCTTGGATCAAGAAGCTATTACCCTACAGTTGAACAATTATATAATTGAATATTATGTTTTTGCAAGTATTCTTGCAGAATAGCAGAACATAAGATATCCAAGGTCTTGTACAGTATGAAAGGGCAAAAAGTGTGATAGACAAAGCAACAGGTCAGGATTGGTGAATACATTTCTGAACTGGTGAAGCAGTTCCAAAGAAGAGGGCCAGCACTAAATTATGAGGTCATATGACATTGTTAAAAGTCAATAAACTGGAAAACAGCACAAAAAAATTGGAAAAAAGATTGTACATCTTAAAGTTTATTGTATTGGATGTATAAATGGGGACATATATGTTCTTAAACACATTTATTATTTGGGTAGAATTAGTCAGTTCCTGCAATATATTGCAGGTGAGAATTTATTTCAAATAAAAAACCAAAGAAAAAAATGACTTGCACACAATCCCAAATCCTTATGCATATTTAAATAATTGGAGTTGTTTTTTAGTATCACTTCAATGGCAATTAGGTGTTAGCTCACTTGCCATCTCCAAGGAAAAACCTCTTGGTGGGTCCTACCTTAACAATTCATCTTGCTTCTTTCAGTATTAGGTATAAAATGTGTAGACTGTAAGCTCGTTTGAGCAGGGTTCTCTTCAACCTATCGTTCCTGTAAGTTTTTTGTAATTGTCCTATTTATAGTTAAACCCCACTCTCATAATATTGTAAAGTGCTACGGAATCTGTTGGCGCTATATAAATGGTAATAATAAGAATGAGACAGAGAGGAGTATGGCAGAAATGACAATAGTACATAGAACATTAATATTTTGTCATTTTTCTTATTCTTTTTAATCCAATTTTTTTTTAGTTTATTAATAATACTCATTTTAGGCAGGAACCTATACTAACATACTAATAATCTTTTGTATGATTTTTCCTATATCTTTTTTTCTATTCCTATTCTACTTTTGTTTATTTAATGTTTTTACTCCATAAGTTTAAAGGGTAATCCAGACATGGACCCCTTGCTCACGGTGCCTAGAGAGATATCAGCTATGCCTCACTGATGATGCCTAACAAGGCTGAAACGATTGTCTGCGGTTGCTGTATCTCTCATGCAGAGGGAACTTGCTGGCATTTCAGATCTGGACTGCTCGTATGGGTGGGACCAGTCTGATATGCTTCAGATATGTTCTCTTTGTAATGGCAGAAGATGAGCTAAAACCAGCTTGAGTTCTGAGCGGGGATCGACCGAAGGGCAGACTATTTCAGTTGCTGTCCGTTCTCAGAATACTCTTGTGACCCGTTTTTTGCTCTCCATAAGTTTAAATGGTAATCCAGATGTGGACCCCTTGCTCACGGTGCCTAGAAAGATATCAGCTATGCCTCACTGATGATGCCTAACAAGGCTGAAATGATCGTCGGGGGGTTTCTGTATCTCTTCTTGCTGGCATTTTGGATCTGGACTGCCTGTATGGCTGGGACCAGTCTTATATGCTTCAGATATGTTCTCTGTAATGGCAGAAGATGAGCTAAAGCCAGCTTGAGTTCTGAGCGGGGATCCACCGAAGGGCAGGCTATTTCAGTTGCTGTCCGTTCTCAGAATACTCTTGCGACCCGTATTTTGCTCTACATTTTATTTGTATTTTATTTATTTCTTATTATTTTAACTATTGGGACGCACACGTCTTCTATAGACGGACGGAAATACGGAAACCGGAAGGAGAATGAGATTGAGGCTTGGAACGCATAATGACGGCAGCTTAGTGGAAATGGAACTCGCTCTGGGATTGGCTTATGGTGCCCAGAGGGAGGACTTAACTGGGATATTTAAACTGTAGTTTTACACTGTGGGTTTTTGTGATTGATGCCTGCACACTGATCTGTTTATTATTGCCCCTGAGAAAGGTCATGCAGTTGGATGAAACTTGTGGGGCTAATATTTAAGTATATTTTTATTGTTCTATTGTTGATGGCTTCTCCAACACCCTGATAATCCTTTCAAGTGGAGTTCCAGTGGATACGGTAATAATCTCATTCTATTTTTAAATCTTGTAAGTGTGACCCAAAAATTTAGCTTTTTATAGTCAGTGAAGATCTACTCTACGTGTCCACTTCTCTCTCCCCATTTGTATGTTTTGCATGTGAGAACAAAGAAGAGAGAAGAATTCTGTATTTGAGGATCTTCAGGCCTACTATCGATTAGTGTTTGTGAGTGCAATATATAATTTTATCCTGAGGTCTATACCTTGCTGCATTATGCTATTTTAGTCTTTTTTTTGTAGATATTGATGTGTGTTCTATAACTACATTGTATTGTATTTGTTCTGGTGAGTATAGTCAGTTCCTTCAGGCTCTTTGCAGTGAACAATGTTTTTTTAAGAGAAAATGCAGTGCTTACATTACAGCCTAGGAAAACATCCACTTGCCACTCCTCAAATACTACTAGAGGTGCTTTCTGGGGCAGTGCTGCACAGAGTGCATCACTGCTATTAAGCGTCTCCACCATCTTCAGCGTCTCCAGCCTGAGATGCTGATTGGCCAGGGCTGTCTTTGGCTCTGCCACTGAACTACCTCCTTGACTAGCTCAACCAATCCAATTCTTTCCTATGTAAGAACATCGTAATTGGCTGAGAGAATCACTTCTGATTATGTTAGCAAAGGAAACAGATCAGGGGCAGATCCAGCAGCAGAAAAATTGAACACAAGTAAGATTCAACTATATTTAGGGGTGCCACGAGGTCTAGATGGTAGTTTCAACACTATAGGGTCAGGAAAACAGGTTTTTGTTTCTGACCCTATAGTGTACCTTTAAGTGATTAATTTGGTAAACATTATATATACTTTATATTGTAGATGTGTTTATTTATGCAATTGGCATTGCCAGAAATGATTCCTTATGAAATGTATGCACAAAGCTCACACCTAGCAGCACAGTGTAAGCGGATTTTAATTAAAATTTTAACTGTCAAGGATCAACAGCCCAACATTCAAGGCAGAGGGAAACAAGTATCCTGTACTACAAGAACACATATTACTATTCCTTAGAGTGACCTGCTTTGTTTAATTAACGCAGATTGACTCCTCGTCAAAATATGATAAAACCTAAATGAGAATTTTTAGCAATAATTTTGTTTTGTATTCTTGTGTTCCAAACCTAAATGTATTTAGCTGCATTATGTTCTATGATTATTTTCTTGGACTTGGATGCTATGAAGCATTATAATCATAGTGAGTAAGTCTAAAAAAACCACAACTTATCCAAGCATTATGAACACCATAATTTAAGTGAATAAAATATTTTATCGTTGCATTAACACTTTAAAACACTCAAAAAGATAAAATAGAAAAGTAACTTTTGAGAAAATAAAATTGAGAAAAGAAGTAAGAAAAGAGACAGAGATAAGGTGCTTATTGATGGACAAATAAAAACATTAGTTCAGTGGTTCACATGATATTGGATCTAGAACATATATAAAGTCTTAAATTCCCCAAATTATTTACTGAGTTTATTTATTTTTTGTTATTGTCAATTTTATCGACAATAGATGTTAAAAACATAGGGTTTGGGGGAGGGGCCTGACAACAAGATGGCCGGTCGTGCTTTCTGAGAGCTCCGGCACCAGCAGGCACAAATAAGCTCTTTCTGACCGAAATAATAGCAACAGCAGCTCAGGGTGCCTGGAGAACAAAGCAGGATCAAACAGGGACCAGGGGGATACCCATCTCGAGTCATTACGCTACGAGACTGCTTTAATCGACCATGTGGCCTAATCCCCCAGCACGGGACATGCTCACACTGGAGCATCCACTACAGTCCTGCTGCCACACTCTCCCCCCCCCCCACGGGCTGGCGGGGGTTATGTCCTCGCTGGGGATGCTTACCTAAACAACACAGCATGCACCCCAATGGATTCGGAGTGCCCCTGAGATTGCAGCCACAGTAGCACCCACACAATCCGAGGAGAGCAAGGCGAGTCCATACAATTGCCACACTGAACACGCTGCTTACACCACAAGGTTAGACGCGATCTTCGAGGCATTCTGGCATAAACCTGAACAGTGCATACAGCAACACGCCAGTAACAAGCATGGTGTCCACCCATCACAGCATCCACGCGCAGCACATAAAATATCTGCGAGTAAACCCCATTGCCCACAGGGCCAACAACAGCGCCCAACCCTGCACAACAAACCATGGACACACGCAACCACTTGGAGCAACAAACCTCCTTGCGGGCAGGGAGTCCAACAGGACCAAAATCCACACCAGGAGGGGCTTTGGGAAAGCTGAGCTCCAGAGGGCCCACCACACATGGCAGGGGGACCCAAGGACACAGGGAAGTGACTCCCACATCAACCTGGGCTGGAGGATCTGTGCGGTCGCAGCACCACCACAACAACCTTCCAAGACACCCACTAAGCTCCATCTACTGCGGAGCCCCAAGGTGGAAGGAAGATGCCACACATGCCACATGGAGATATCTCCAACAAGACCCACATTTGAGGTTAGCTGAATGACACCGGGAGCAACTGGGCACAGAGACATGCCGTGCAAATTCAATTCAAGCTACTTGAACCAGTTCCCAGCAATATATATAGTTAACATTTTATTTACTCTTGCATTAGCACAAACCTAATGTTAAGCTGTGAGATTTGTCTACACACTTCAGGGCTAGTTAATGAAGCACTCAACAACTCACATAATGACCTAGACATTGCACTCGACATTACTCACTATAATTACCATGTGTTATTCTTGTCTACACCAAAAGATCACTATAGATGTCACTATCTATAACCCTGTACCTAGCCTCCCCCCCCCCCACCCCCCCCATGGATTTTTCAGCTTGTGCTGCTATTTTTTGTTTGTGTGATAATAAACTGCAATACAGCTTATCTCTGCTTCTTTCTCCTAACTGCATCCGCAGGGGAGCAGCACAGAGTGTAGCCTACAGATCAGGTAAGTGAGGGATGGGACTGCAAGGTTCTGCAAGGAGCAGGAAGGGGCAGCAAGGAGCAGGAGGGGTCAGCAAGGAGTAGGAAGGATCTGCAAGGAGCAGGAAGGGTCAGAAAGGAGCAGGAAGGGGCAGCAAGAAGCAGGAGGGGTCAACAAGGAGCAGAAAGGGTCTGCAAGGAGCAGAAAGGGTCAGCAAGGAGCAGGAATGGTCTGCAAGGAGCAGGAAGGGTCTGCAAGGGGCAGGAGGGGTCTGCAAGGAGCAGGAAGGGTCTGCAAGGGGCAGGAGGGGTCTGCAAGGATCAGGAAGGGGCAGCAAGGAGCAGGAAAGGTCAGCAAAGAGCAGGAGGGTCTGCAAGGAGCAGAAAGGGTCAGCAAGGAGCAGGAAGGGTCAGCAAGGAGTAGGAAGGGGCAGCAAGGAGCAGGAGGGGTCATCAAGGAGCAGGAAGGGTCTGCAAGGAGCAGGAAGGGCTTGCAAGGAGAAGGAAGGGTCAGCAAGGAGCAGGAGGGGTCGGCAAAAAGTAGGAAGGGTCAACAAGGAGCAGGAGGGGTCAGCAAAAAGTAGGAAGGGTCTGCAAGGAGCAGGAAAGGTCTGCAAGGAGCAGAAAGAGTCTGCAAGGAGCAGGAAGGGTCTGCAAGAAGCAGGAAGGGGCAGCAAGGAGCAGGAAGGGCCTGCAAGAAGAAGGAAGAGTCTGCAAGGAGCATGAAGGGATCAGAAAGAGAAAGGAGAAGAAGAGCGCAAAATAAACAGAAAGTAGCAGAAAGGTAAAGGAGAAGAAGGAGCCAAGGAGGAGAGAAGACAGTGTCAGAAGAAAAAGAAGACTGTGTCAAATGGAGAAGAAAATGAGATTGGAGCAGGAAGGACAAGTTAAGTGATCCCTCCACTTCATTCTGGACACCACATCATAAGGCTTTGGTACCTGGGCCTGGCAGGAAACTTTGGACCTTCTCATCTCACCAGGTAAAAAAACAGATCAGTGTTAATGTGTTCACTTTGATTTACTGAGTGTCAGGAAACCCAGAGGGCCGCTAGGTAGGGGTGCCACTGATTGGGTACAACGGTCAGCTGGCACTCTAAGCCAATCAGTAGCTCCCCATTCATAAAACCGTAAAAAAATTTATGAATTGGGAACTAGCGATTGGCTTATAGCGTCAGCTGACCACTCTAGCCAATCAGCAGCACCCATGCCTGATGTCAATCTGCACTTCCTGACACTCTGTTTCAGAAGCCAAATACCACTGAGTGACCTGGAGATCTGGAGCTGGAGGAAGCCTTTTGGGGTTAAACCATTTGAGAGCGGTTTAACTCCTTAAAGGAAAGAGAGCACCCAGGGGCCTCGTGGCATCATAGCATTTTCATTTAGATGAAGTTGTTATGGTGACCAGAATGTTCCTTTAATTTACTTAAAGGAACACTATAATGTCAGGAATACAAACTGTATTCCTGACACCATAGTTGTGAAAACGCTATTCACCCTGGTTTTATGTAATAATAACTATGCTCCTCCCCTTCATGACACTGTCAAAAAGGGGCCAAGCATGGATGTCATTACAATTATGCACCCCCTTCCGGAAAGATTCTTGTGGACGCCCATGTCCACAAGCCTACTACAGTATTACAATGTTCAGTAAATTTGAATGCCGTAGCCAGTCAGCTCAGACATGTATGTTTAGTATGTTCATCTCCCTGTTAAGCTTGATTCTAATATAATTTAAAATTGTGCACGTTTGCTTTACTAACCCAACTGTTAAGCATGATATGGCACTTGAGGATTGCCGTTGGGGTACCTCAAGCCTGCATGTACCAATCTTATGCACTGCAAAAATATAAAAAAATACAAGAAATACAAACATCTTGGGTTTGTTCTGGACATGTGCAATGCACAGTTTTGCAGAGAATACAAATATATAAATAAAATCAAGAAAAAATAATATTTTTTCTATAATGTTGCTTTTTACTGATAAACATATGTTATCTTTAAGGTTTAACCCCTTAACCCCTTAAGGACCGAGGACGGTTCAGGACCGTCATCGGCATTTTTGCCTTGCCGACCGATGACGGTCCTGAACCGTCCTAACGGTCTGGGGGTACTTACCTGATCGCCGTCGTTCCCCCGGCGGCGATCAGTGTTCCTCCAGTTGTGGGGAGACTGCCTGCAGCCCAGACAGTCTCCCCACGGCAGATTAGGACCCCTGTGGCCATGTGATCGCTTAACACAGCGATCACATGGTCACAATAGGTGTCCATAGTGCTGCCTGCAGGGGGACTGTCTGTGCTGACAGGCAGTCTCCCTGCTTGTGTAAAATCAGAAAAAAATAAATAAAGTTAGTGTTAATTAAAAAAAATAAAATAATTATATATGTGTATATATGATATATAGACATATTATATCTATATAATATATGTCTATATATCATATGTATATAATGTCATACTAAGTGTATTTTTATATTAATATGTACTTATATTAATATAAAAATACACTTATAATTAAATTACACACTTATATATATAATATATATAATAACTATATATATTGTATATATATATTATTATAAAATATAAATAATAAGTAATTTAAATTAAATAATTTTTTTTAAATAATAATAAAAATTTTAAAAAAATTATATATCTATATGAAATTTTATTCTAACTGTATTTTAAAATTAATATATATATATTTATATCAAAATATACTTAGAATGAATTTGTATATATATCTATGTATATAAAAATAAATAAAAATAATAATAAATATACATACGTCCATATACAAAATTACATAAATAATTATATAAATATACACGTAGACTTCAAATATATAAATATGCATATATATTTAAATTCTACGTGCGTATTTATGTAATATTTTTACATAATTCAGTAATTTTATTGATTGTAATTTGAGGGACCTGCCTGCCAACCCAGGCCGAAATTCCAGAGAATTTAATTTGCTAGCACTGTATTTTACCCTGTAACGTTCTACGACACCCTAAAACCTGTACATGGGGGGTACTGTTTTACTCGGGAGACTTCGCTGAATACAAATATTAGTGATTCAAAACAGTAAAACATATCACAGCGATGATATTGTCAGTGAAAGTGACTTTTTTTGCATTTTTCACACACAAACAGCACTTTTACTGATGATATAATTGTTGTGATACGTTTTCCTGTTTTGAAACACTAATATTTGTGTTCAGCAAAGTCTCCTGAGTATAACAGTACCCCCCATGTACAGGTTTTATAGCATTTTGAAAGTTACAGGGTCAAATATATGGGTCAAATATTTTTACATTGAAAATGGCCAGGTTGGTTACGTTGCCTTTGAGAGCGTATGGTAGCCCAGGAATGAGAATTACCCCATGATGGCATACCATTTGCAAAAGAAGACAACCCAAGGTATTGCAAATGGGGTATGTCCAGTCTTTTTTAGTAACCACTTGGTCACAAACACTGGCCAAAATTAGCGCTCAATTTAGTTTTTTTACTTTTTTCACACACAAACAAATATGAATGCTTACTTTGGCCAGTGTTTTCGACTAAGTGGCTACTAAAAAAGACTGACATACCCCATATTGAATACCCTGGGTTGTCTACTTTAAAAAAAATATGTACATGTGGGGTGTTATTCAGAGATTTATGACAGATAATAGTGTTACAATGTCACTATTGATAAATTTTAAAAATGTATGTTTTGAAACCGTAATATCCTACTTGTACCTATAGCCCTATAACATGCAAAAAAAAGCAAAAAAGCACGTAAACACTAGGTATTTTTAAACTCAGGACAAAATTTTTAATCTATTTAGCAGGTTTTTTCATTCGCTTTTGTAGATGAGTAAAAGATTTTTCAAGTAAAAGTCAAAAAACATGTATTTTTTTCAATTTTTCATCAGATTTTTGTATTTTTTTTAAATTAAAATACATGAGATTATATAAATAATGGTATGTAAAGAAAGCCCCCTTTGTCCTGAAAAAAACAATATATAATTTGTATGGGAACAGTAAATGAGAAAGCGGAAAATTACAGCCAAACACAAACACCACAAAAGTGTAAAAATATTCCTGGTCGCAAATGTACAACATCGCAAAAACAGTCCAGTCCTTAAGGGGTTAAGGACACATGACATGTGTGGCATGTCATGATTCCCTTTTATTCCAGAAGTTTGGTCCTTAAGGGGTTAAATAGAAACCTACACCTATAAGTGGAGTGCTTGAAAAGTCTCGTGCGTAAGTGAGGTAAACTTACCCCACGTGATTTGGTGAAAAATTCATTTGAAGTACATATAAAAGATAAAAAATAGAGAGTATAATAGTACAGATGGTCCTTGAAATGAGATAGAATAAATGATGGTGAAGTCGAAACACTTCACCAGCATTCCCTCACAGCTGACTGAAGAAGTTCTTCAAGAGTGAAACGCGTTTCAGCCATATTCAGGACTTTTTTATTGCTATTTTATATTTTCTTTTTATATTATATGTCATATGTTTACATTGTATACATACATTTAGTTCTTTGGGGCCTATGGAATCTTCATAGGGGTAGTGCCATCCCTACAAAATTGGCACAATACCATTACACCTCAGAGTCGGCATTGCTAGGCTCTGAAAAAGGTGAGCATTATACTTACTTCATCTTTTAAACTTGATCTTAACAGACTGCACATTGGTTCTTTTGTCTCTTATGATTTCTCTTTGAGATTTACCGTACAACGAATTGGATCAGAAAGCTACAAGCATAAAAGCTTGATTACAGAGCCAGTATTTATACACAGGCTCCTTTAAATGTAAGTGTTTCGACTTCACCATCACTTATTCTATCTCATTTCAAGTACCATCTGCACTACTGTACTCTCTATTTTTTTATCTTTTATATGTACGTAAAGTGAATTTTTCACCAAATCGCGTGGGGTAGGTTTACCTCACTTATGCACAAGAATTTTTAAGTGCTCCACTTATAGGTGTAGGTTTCTACTTACACCACCTTACAGATCTTGATTTTTGGTATGGATAAGAGGATATCTCTGCACAAGTGTATAAAGCTGCGGCTGTTTATTCATTTTAGCACCTTGTGGTACACACATCCCTCCCAAAGGAGGTGTATTTTAGTTTGTATATGTTATCTTTAACTGCATTATTAAATAAATAAGCATACACACTTTCCTGGCAGTGACTACATGAAGCACTTATGAGATTTGGGCTGAAAAACTTTCAAGATGTTCTGCAGGAGCCAATCTTGTTCTAAACTGTTCTCTGCTCGGAAAAACATATCTCCTATGAGGTTTCTCCCCAATCCTTCTTCTCTGACCTTTAAGATTGAAAATCTAGCTCAAAGAAAGGTGATAATGCATTTTACTGGAAAGTCAAACCATTATCAACCACCATAACTTACAGAAAATATCTGCTCAACTAGATTGACACTTAGCATCATAGCTACTTTTATGAAAGCTTTCCACTTATTTTCTAATTAAAACATTTACCAATAAGCAGAAGCTTTATGTAAAAATATTAACGGATCAGCATAATATGCCTGCTTCTCAAGAAAAGTGTTTGCCTTTGGATACTTTTAAGATTTCATCCCCATAGCTAACCTAACTTGGAGATGAATTTAATTGATAAGCAAAGACTTCATTTAGCTAACAATCAAAAATAAAAATAACATATGACAACAAACAAAAAATCAGACTAAAAATAGATGGAAACACAACAGGTAACTAGAAACCACGGGGCCCTGTTGCGAAAATTGCCCTGGGCCCCCCCCCCAGGAACTGAATGTGTCTCACCCCCAAGTGTCGTATTTCCTCCCACCCAGCCCTATATGTGTCTCATCCCCCACAGCCCCTTGATGTATCTAATTCTTTCCCTCTCCAGCCCCTCGATGTGCCTCATTCTTTCCCTCCACAGCCCCTCGACGTGTCTCATTCCCAGCCCCTCCATGTGTCTCATTTCCCCCATGTGTCTGATCCCCCCTAAGTATTGTATTTTCTCCCACCCAGCCCTAAATGTGTCTCCCCCCAATCCTCTCCATGTGCCCCATTCCTCCCAAGTGTCTCATTTCCTCAACCCCAGCCTCTCCACATGTATCATTTCCTCCCCCAAGCTCCTCCAGTGTCTCATTCCCCTCAAGACCCTCAATTTGCCTCATCCCCCCCAAATCCCCATCCATGTGTCTCATTCCCCCAGTCACCTCCATGTGTCTTTCACCCCCCTCCACTCTTAGCCCTCCATGTGTCATTCCCCCCAAGTTTCTCATTTGCTCCCCTCAGCCCCTCCATGTATCTCACTTCCCCCACAAGCCACTCCATTTGTCTCTCTCCCCCCTCCCTTCCCTTGCAGCCCTCCATTTCTCTCTTCCCTTCTCTGCCTTCCCCTGCAGCCCCTCAATTGTTCTTCTCCCCTACCCTCATTTCTCTATTCTCTCTCCCCTTCAGCCCCTCCATTTCTCTCCCCCCCTTTCCCCTGCGCCCTCTATGTCTCTCACCTCCCCTCCACTTAACTGTCTCCTCTCCCCTGCAGCCCCTCAACTTCGATTCCCCCTATCCCCCTGTACTTGCTGGACGCGGTACCCATCTGACAGGAAGTGCACTCTCAATGAGCACTTCCTGTCAGGCTGCTCAGCTGCGCTACACACAGTGGCAGGAGGGGAGCAGCACAGCACATCATTCCCCTTTTTGCCGGCCCTAAAGGTGGCCCACGGTCGCAGGGGTCACAGCGGTGGGTGGAGCCCCTAGAGTGATGGGCCCGGTCGCCACTGCAGCCCCAGCGACCATGGTATTTACGCCACTGACTAGAAGGTAAGTGTGTCTTCCCCTCTCCTTCTTTGCCAACGTGTCAACAAAAACAAAAATGGAATCTGGTGGAGTATTTGCAAAAATACAGACCCCATAAATGACATTTTCACATGTTTTTTCTAGAGTTTTTCCCGGACACACATTGTTTCATCATGTTGATTGGGAACACATGAAAATGCTCAACTGTAGTATGTATTTTTTTAAGGTTTGTGCGTTGTCTGTGAGGGTGTATTTAACCAAACACCAGAATGGGAGTATTTGTGTGCAATCCCACCAGATATATCTCACTCTCCCTTCTCCACTTTTATACCTCTAACATTCATTTGGGTTTTTTGGGAATATCTTGTATAAGGATGCTGGAGTTTCATCAATATGATAAGTTACTTCCTGATATTAGTTGCTAATGCAGCTCTTATGCTGTAACACCAGCCCCATCGACCTATTGGGCATCTGTGAATGTCTTACTCAATAGATATTCCCATTGTCATTTAAATAAGTGCCTATTGTCCCCTAGTCCTCCAACTCGTAGGTGCTAGTATAGGCATGAGAGAGTCCTTCCTAGTTCGGTGACCTCCATGCATAGTTCTTCATACCATGTAAGTTACTTATGGATTAAGTGTATATTAAGTGTTCCAAAGCTCCAAAGTAGTGGCCATTACTCCCTGAACTAGCTCATCTATTCAATATACATTGTATCAGAATGTATTCCTCTCCTTCCAGGAATGCCAGGGAACCTTGCGCTAGGTTATGCTTCTGCATTAGTGGTTATAGTAGACCCAGTACAAAGGAGATATGAGGGTCTCAGCGCATTGCAGACCAGGTACAAAGTATTTTTGTTGCCGGAGATTCTTTAGAGATATTCCTCTTAGGACTTACAATCGAGTCCTAGATTATTGAGGACAGTGGGATACCTGTGCCTGCACAGTCCATCTGCACCCACTGACTAGGTTGGTGTAGGTCATGCCACTCCTGGATTCTCTGGAGAGCAACAGCTTGTTTTTGTTTTTGTTTTAGTATTTATGAACCATGGTAGATGCAAAACATTGTTGTATACGGTATTTATCCACCTTCTATACATAGGCATCACTGATGGCGTTAGGGATACAAAGAATGCTCTAGGGCAGTGTTCCCCAAGTCAGTCCTCAGGGACCACCAACAGTCCAGGATTGATGTATTTCCCTATTTTATTCCAATGGAGATACTGACAAAACCTAGACTGTTGGTGGTCCATGAGGACTGGGTTGGGGAACACTGTTCTAGGGAAATACAGTGGGATCGTTTGAAAAATAAATAGTAGCCTTGGCAGTATATTCATCTCTTGGCCCAGCCTGGAAATTTAAAGGTAGTTCCACTGTCTCAAATCTGCCTGAAGTCTATGTAGAAGAGAAAAAAAAATCCTCTGGTAGAGCTTAGCTGCATCCTCAGTAACCCATACTCCCAGATATTTCACCTGATTTTTTGCACCAGTGGAAGGGGCATTCTAACTACAATGCAGCATATTTTACCCTGATTTGAGTCTCGTTAAGCATCTTGCATTTGGTAGTGTTCATTTTAAGATTAGTAAGGGTGCCATATTCTCTAAATACTCTGGTTATGCATGGGAGGGAACATTCTCAGGCTTATGATGAAACATAACATGTCGTCCTCATATGCAGTAACTTTATGCTCCATGTCATCCCACCTGAAACATGAAACATCTGCATCTGCAACATTTATTCTGAACCCAACATTCAGGCAGATATATAATAAATAAAGAAAAATAGATATAAAAAACTGTGTGTAGACAATTTTCATTGAAAGTGAAAAAAGGCCACACAGCGGTCAGAGTTGTCTTGAACCCAATATGTAACCAAGAAAATAATAAATAACTAAAAGAGTCCCAAAGCTAATGAGACTCTGAATCTGGTTTTATACAAAGTCCACAACAGACATTTATAAAGATATGTAATCAATCCAGAAATAAGCTAGGAGTTAAATTGACAAAGTGTACTACAGACGGCAATTATATCTAATCCCAAAGTGTGTCAATAAAAATAAAAAATAGTGTATTGGTAAATTTAAATATAAGGGACTATGTAACTGGGATAATTGCTAAATGGCAGGGGGCATACTAATGATCTGAAGGTATTATAAGACTCTATAATATGAGTCTTATACCTATTATCAAATCAATTGATCTGCACTCCAATTGGAGAGTCTGGAAACTTAATTCAGAAAATAGTGGGGCAGCAATCAATTATCAGTGTAATAAGCAGGGTCAGGAAATAGCAGGTAAATGCTTCTAGTAGTAAGAGCTCGTCAACCTCGACGCGCGTTTCGGTGCGTGTAGTTGCACCTTCATCAGGGATTGAAAATACCTGTGTTCATGCCAAGAATTTAAAAGCCCCCTGGCCAATCCGCATCATTTTCTAAACGCCTCCATAACTGCTAACAGATGTGCAGAGAGGCGTAACGAAGGCGGAAGTCTTCCGGGTCCACCGTATGTTGGTCCCTCCCTTTTTTTTTTTCATCCCCTGACAAAGGCCTTTATAAACATCAGTCGATATTAGCACCAAAGGTATTTTATGTTTTCTAGCCTGATGCTGAATTAAGAGGAGTCTTAATGTACTGTCTCTTGCCTCTTGGCCTGAATAAACCCGGATTGATCCAGGAGGACTAAGCAGTGTAGAACAGTTCGCATTCTGATCTCCAGTACTTAACTTAAACAAAACTCTACATCAACTATAATTGATAATAGAAAAAAACATATTATCTAGCAAATTGAAGTAAATTGTCAGTCATCCTGCTTAATGTTGGCCAAAATACCCAAACTGCTCGAAAACGTCTATTAAGAAAAATGCATAGGAAAGGATTTTCCCCCCAGTTTTGCTGTTTTAGCCTAAATCTTGTTGGTAGGTTTCCAACTCATCATAGCTTGAGAATTTCTGCCCTAAATGAAATGACGTGAAAACTAAATTGCTAAATAGAAAAGAAGTGAGTATAGAAGAGTTGGAGATGTATATCTCCAAATCAGAACCTTTTGCCTAGATTTTACAATTGAGTTCTGATATCACATTCAGTAAATAAACCTTTCACCCTTCTTTATAGTGTGCAAGGAGGATGCTCTGAAACCACTGAAAGGGTTAATGTGACTTATTGGTTTTTATGCTTAGGAAGCTCTGGAAGAGCTGAGTTGATTTTGAACATCTCATCTAATGCTGCCTGTAAAATTCCCTCAGCAATAAGTTAGATGATCCTGGAATGAAGTCAAATCTAGCACCATGTAGTGAGTGCAATGCTGATCAATCCACTGCTGTCAGTATGAGAGAATCAGGACAACAATACACAAGAAAGCAGTCGTCTCAAAGAACAGGTAAACATATAGCTTAACTTACTTTATCTGTATTTTCCATTATAGTGAGTCTCTAAGAACGGTTCAGTTTCATCCATTTATAATTATTATTATTTTTTACTGTAAGATTTTTAGACTTTTCCTACAATGTTATGCATTTAAATGGTCTGCACTTTTAGGATAAGTACATTATTGATCCATGTGCATTATTTTCTTATAATATAAAAATAATGGCCAGGCTACAGATTGATATTGAATCACTCGTTGCTTCTATTCTCTTGGACATAAATAAATAAATAAATGACCTTTTTTCTAATCACTTTAGATGTCAGAGAACAAGACAAACAAAAATAGAGTCATTTTCAAGAATGACCAGGAAGCTATATCTTGGTTAAAAACAGGTAAGTTGCATTGTATAGTTAGATTGCAAAATAATTATAGATTGATTGATTTGTTGTTTTGTTCATTCAAGACATAGGTAATGTAATCACTTTAAGAGTGCTTCATAAGTAAAGGCTACTAGGATGGATAGAATGACAGACAGGTAGGTAAATTAGATAGATTTTGCCACGGAAAAGGTTAAATACTAATAATTGGCATATCCTATAATATTATATATCATCCACTGAACAGATATGAGGGTTGCTTGAAGTAGTGTTAATGACACAGAATATTCATTTGTTAAAAAATATAATGTATTTGATCTGTTACCTTGCCATAGAGCACATCAGATGGTGTATATGTTGCAAAATATATATTTTAAAACACATATGGAGGTGTGGACATATAAAGGAACCCAAAAAAACTATGGACTATGTTTACTGATGTTTGAACAACCAAAAGATATTGTGGGAAGTGAGTTTCATATATGTTAGAGTGCCAGAAATTGACTATAGCTGGTGCCTATTTTTAAAACTTTAAATAAAGTTCTATAGTGGCGTATCTAGTACAAATTTCTTGAGGTGAAACACGTTTATGTCGCTATATATCTCCCTCTAAGTTAGCATAAAATAACAAAAAATTGTATGTGATATCATTCTTAGCTAAAGAAAATGGATATTTGGCAAGTTTTTAGGGGACTAAGGTGCTTTCATTAGGCATCATGATGAAAGGACCTGAGTTTCCTGAAATCGTGCAAAATATCCCTTTTCGTTAGCCAACGTTATTCTCATTTAGCTAACTGGCTAATATGGTACCATGAAAACCTGGTCAAAGCTTCGGAGATTCATAAGACTTGACATTAGTGAGATGGGTTTCAATGGGAGTTAGATGGGACTCAAGGGAACAGAGTATCTTCTTTAGGAGCACTCACAGCACAAGAGATGCAGATGGAAATGAAACCTTCATTTTCAATCTCCCAATTATGTCCTTGGTTTAATATTCTTGAATACGTTTGATTAAATACCTTGAAAATACTTAAATATATTGATATTTCCATATGTTGATGTGTATATATTTTGATAATTTTTCAAATGATTTCATATTTTTGAATAACTTTTTTTTCTTGAAAAAAAATGTTATTCAAAAATATGAAATCATTTGAAAAAATATTAAATTGAAGCCTACATTATGTGAGTGAAAAGAAAATGTTATTCCATTGTACCATGTCCATTTATAATCTACTCCATGGGCCCCATCAACTACAGCATATTTGTTTTAGCACATGGGAGCTAAAGCATGATTCTAAACTTTAATACTTTAAAAATCCAATTAGTTTTTTTGCCAGTGTTGCAATTATGAACCAAGTCTCTATTTACAGGAAGTTAGTGGTTAATTGAGAAAAGGAAAAATGGAGGTATTTAGAGACTAATTGAAGAAAAACTGATGGAACTCATGATACATATGGAAGCCGTTGAGTTTGAGCTAAGTAACTCCATATCAAACATTGTACATGTGAAAATGTGAGAAAATCATAACGTTATACCAGCTTCTCCATAAGCTATCTCCACTGAAGGCTATAATCTAAAAGAAAAGAGTATTACAATACACTATGTATTCACCAACATGAAAAGGTTAGGGAATTAACAACAAAATTGCACATTTTGGCCCAAAATAAATGAAATAGACAATTATTTAACTCTTCTTCATTTTGTAATATTTTGGCTTGCTATTTGGAATTTCCTCTTCAATTTTCAGTCTAGATAATGAACGCTCATGTATCGGTAATATATATTCACTCATTTAAACATGGTCTCAGCAATTTTTGACCCTTATAGTCTTACAGACTCAGAAAGATCTAAAGACCATCTTTGGTCATTAAATAAGCATTAGAGATGCATCTGGAATGCCTAAGGCTGCCTACCCCTTGTATAGTGTATGTGTGTTACTTTTAAGATAGGATCACTGAAGAACTGACACAATATGTTAACTAAACATAGGATTGCATATGTTGATGATTGTCAAGAGATATTAATATACATAATTAGAAGGAAACTGTAAATAAGTATACCACAATTAACCCCTTTACTAACAGAATCGAATATAAACATTTTATATTTTCATGTATTTTGCAAAATGAAATCTAATCCATAGAAACATCAACCTCATTTATACTTTATGTTTACTAGCCTGTAGAGGAACACATTTCTCGGCCAGAAGCCACTAGTCGCTTGCATAATGAATGATGTAAAGTTGCTGAAAATATAGGTTCACCATCTCAAATAGTACAGGAAGTTTCACTGGGTGATACCATACCTACAGTCAGGAAAATGGACTCTACCATTTTACTACCATCATTACATTAGCAGTCCAGATGTTGATAAATATTGCAACAGCAGTTTTAAATACCATTATTTTAGAAACATATAATTATAACTGATTATAACCATATTTACTGTATTTTTAACCTATATTTAAATATCATTTTTTTATTATAATTTTGCAGTAAATCTGTTTTATATGAAATTATAATACATGGCTATCTCAGTTACAAAAAATGATATTTTCAATAACATAAATTTTTTTAAAACAAATGTTTTTCCTAACTGTTCCTTTCTTAGCTAGGGTGTAATTATGCAATTTTTACCACCTTCATATCCAAAAAACAAATGGAAGAAATGTCATATAAACGTTTTCTCAGTTATTTTCTACATTGAGAATTTTTATTAACAGATGTGTAGAGAACTATGAAGATGCAATATCCATAGATTACTCTCTGGAGCAGTAGTCACTCTCAGTCAATTTGTCTGACTGTTTGTTTGAGACTTGTGTGTCTCAAGCCACCTAAAAGTGTTTCGCAAACTATAATAGGTTGAATGCAGTCCAGAGCATTTTTTGTCAGAATTAAAATTAGATTCTCGTCAGGGAATTTATGGAAAATTTATTTGGCTTGAAGTATGCATAACTTTCTAGTAAGTCATCAAGTAAATGCAGATGAAGCTAAAAAGAAACAAACATAGGTGTGCTTTTATTTTCTCCTTGAAGTGTGCCTTTGTCAAATAAAAGTTGGAAACCACTGTTCTGGAATGTATACAGGTAAGATGCACTTTTAAATCCATTATCTGTTCAGGAAATCTAAGTTAAGTTCATATTTTACCTCCCTTATGAGCAGTCAAACCAACTTATCCACTAGCACAACCATTCTCAATTTGTAGTCTGTGGACTACAATGGTCCATAGTACCTTCTAATCCTTGGCACAGTTTACAACATTGGGGCCAATATTACATTTCTTAAAAATGATTAAATATTAAATTGGGGGAATTCAATGAGCTTAAATGGTTTATTGCTGAAAGCTGAAAGCATATTGATTGCCTTTTCTGGAACAATAGCTTGTAAACATATATCACTTCATCCCAAAAAATTAAAAATTAGATTGGGTAGTGCCATGTGGTGGTTAAATTTATCCCAATATCATTTAAGCTATTTGGGAACACAACTTGGAAACAAACCAAAAAGATGTGAAAGTGGGCCAGTCAGTGTACTGAAAAATATACTTATTATGTATATATTTTCCAGTACACCAATAGTTGCATTTTCTTTACAGATCAAGTGAGAAAAAGTAACCAATAGACAGAGGAGGAGCAGTAGAAAAACCTATATTCATATAGTTATGTTATAAATTTATTACAAATATAATATTTAAAAAAAATAGAGTTTTCTTCTAATGCTCCTCTTTTTTTCCTCTATGTTGGTCACACCTTTCATGATCTGTGAATAAAATCAACATAAAATCAAAATTTTCTAACCATCTTTGGACACATTTGAGTTGCCATAATTGTCCAGTAATGCAGATTCAAAATAATAAAGTATTACAGCTTCTTGTAATACCTTTCTTATAATACCTCCTTGTAATACCTCCTCCTACCAACTTAACCGCCACAAACATTGCAACATGACCTATGTTTCATAAAACCATGCTAATTATTGCTAATAATAAAGTTCTTCCCAATTAATTCCTGAATATTATCCCTTAATAGCCCTTCAAATATTTTCCCAGTCACAGAAGTTAAGCTCAAAGATCTATAATTTCCAGGCAAGGATTTTGAACCCTTTTTAACCTCTTCAGGACCGAGGACAGTTCAAGACCGTCCTAACGGTCCAATGTACTTACCCGATCGCCGTCGTTCTCCCGGCGGCGATCGGTGTTGCTCCCATTGTGGGGAGACTGCCTGCAGCCCAGACAGTCTCCCCATGGTGGATTAGGACCCCTGGGGCCATGTAATCGCTCAACAGAGCGATCACATGGTCACAATAGGTGTCCATGTGTATGCCTGCAGGGGGACTGTCTGTGCTGACAGGCAGTCTCCCTGCTAGTGTAAAATCATAAAAAAAATTTAAGTTAAAGTTAATAAAAAAAAATATATATATGTCTATATATCATATATATAATGTCATACTAAGTGTATTTTTATATTAATATGTAGATATATTAATATGTAGATATATTAATATAAAAATACACTTATAATTAAATTACACACGTATATTTATAATATATATAATAACTATATATATTGTATATAAATAGTATTATAAAATACAAATAATAAGTAATTTAAATTAAATAAAAACATGTAAAATTAATAACAAAAATGTGAAAAATATATATCTATATGAAATTTTATTCTAACTGTATTTTGATATTAATATATATATATATATATATATTATCAAAATACACTTAGAATTAAATTGTATATAGATATATATTTTTTAAATTTTTATTATTATTTTTACATGTTTTTATTTAATTAAAATTGCTTATTATTTGTATTATTTGTATTATTATTTGTGCTTCACTTTATCCTAAGGAAGGTCCCTGTGCGGACCGAAACGTCGTTTGTGACACATGGAATAAAACTTATTTTTCTACTTTGATACTAAGACCGTGAGTGTAGCTCCTACTTTTCTATTTTTGTATATCTATGTATATATATATATATATATATATATATATATATATATAAAAAAATACGAAATATACATATGTCCGTATACAAAATTACATAAATAATTATATAAATATACACATATACTTCAAATATATAAATATGCATATATATTTAAATTCTACGTGCGTGTTTATGTGATATTTTTACATAATTAAGTAATTTTATTGATTGCAATTTGAGGGACCTGCCTGCCAACCCAGGTCGAAAGTCCAGAGAATTTTTCACACACAAACAGCACTTTTACTGATGATATAATTGTTGTGATACATTTTCCTGTTTTGAAACACTAATATTGAGTATAACAGTACCCCCCATGTACAGGTTTTATAGCGTTTTTGAAAATGACAGGGTCAAAAATATGGGTCAAATATGTTTACATTGAAAAAGGCCAGGTTGGTTACGTTGCCTTTGAGAGTGTATGGTAGCCCAGGAATGAGAATTACCCCCATGATGGCATACCATTTGCAAAAGAAGACAACCCAAAGTATTGGGGTATGTCCAGTCTTTTTTAGTGGCCACTTAGTCACAAACACTGGCCAAAATTAGCGTTCAATTTAGTTTTTAACTTTTTTCACACACAAACAAATATGAATGCTAACTTTGGCCAGTGTTTTCGACTAAGTGGCTACTAAAAAAGACTGGACATACCCCATATTGAATACCCTGGGTTGTCTACTTTAAAAAAAATATGTACATGTGGGGTGTTATTCAGAGATTTATTACAGATAATAGTGTTACAATGTCACTATATATTTTAAAAATGTATGTTTTGAAACTGCAATATCCTACTTGTACCTATAGCCCTATAACTTGCAAAAAAAAAACACGTAAACACTGGGTATTTTTAAACTCAGGACAAAATTTTGAATCTATTTAGCAGTTTTTTTTATTCGCTTTTGTAGATGAGTAAAAGATTTTTCAAGTAAAAGTAAAAAAACATGTATTTTTTTCAATTTTTCATCATATTTTTTTTTTAAATTAAATTACATGAGATTATATAAATAATGGTTTGTAAAGAAAGCCCCTTTTGTCCTGAAAAAACCCAAAATATAATTTGTATGAGAACAGTAAATGAGAGAGCGGAAAATTACAGCTAAACACAAACACCACAAAAGTGTAAAAAGAGGCCTGGTCGCAAATGTACAACATCGCAAAAACAGTCCAGTCCTTAAGGGGTTAAATATAGGAACTACATCTGCCTTCCTCCAATCCTCCAGTACCTGAAACAAAAGAATCTTTAAAAAATAATTACAGAGGTTCACTTATTTCCCCACTTAGCTCCTTAAGTACTCGTGGGTGAATACTGTCAGGCCCCAGAGCTTTATTTACATTCATTTTCTTTAACTGCTGTAGCACCTTGTCTAGAGTCATCCAATCACACGTTATCTGCAAGTTTTTTGCAGCAATCATTTGCATATCGCTTGCCGTAGGATCCTCATTAATATATACTGAAGAAAATCGTTATTTAAAATGTCTGCCTTTGCCTGATCTTCATTAACTAACAGACCCATCTCAAACCCTTCACTTTCACTTTTATTTTTTTTAGAATTTCTGTACTTGAAAAAAAAATTGGGGTTGATTTTTCATTCATTCGCTATCAATTTCTCATTTTCTAGCTTAGCTTAGAATGCCTCTGTTTTGTCCAATTTAAATGCTTTAAATGCCCTTTTCTTATTTTTAATCTCTTGTTTTACTTCTCTACTAAGCAACATTGGTTTCAATTGGTTTATTTTATATGTATTACCCAATAGCACATAATGAGAAATGTACCTATCTAATATTTGTTTGAAGAGTTTCCATTTATCCTCAGTGTATTTTTTTTCACTAAGGCGTTTATGCCAGTCGATATATTGTAGAGCTGCCCTAATCTTATTGAAATTGGCTTTTTTTAAATTATACGTTTTAATATACCCCATGTGCTTTTGCTTTTTTGAGTTTATTTTAAAAATTACCATATAGTGGGGGCGTGGCCGGAACGCTTACCAGCTTTACAAAGCACTAAAACCACCGATAGCAACCTCAGAGATGTCACAGCACCAGGGGAAAAAAACGGCGGAACCCAAAGATATGTCGGCATTCTTTGCAGCCCGCACACCGCAAGCTAAAACCGCCGGCCAACTAATCCAAGATGGCGCCGAATCGGAGACTGACAGCGATCAAGCAGCAGGTACAGGATTAAACAAACGAACCCTGCAGCACATGCTAGATGATTTAGCAGGGAAAATGCAGAGCACGTTCCACACAGCAATAGCAGACCTGAGAAGGGATATTGTGGACTTAGGCAGCAGAACCTCACACTTAGAGGGCAGAATGGAGGATTTTGTCACAGCCCATGACTCCATGGCAGACAAGATGGAGGACATAGAAAATAGGTTGGAGCGATATGAAAACAAAATTATGGATATGGAGGACCGTTCCATATCAACAATCTACGGCTGAGGGGCATACCGGAAGAGGTGCACCAGCAGGAGCTAACGGCCTACGCTATAGAGGTTTTTCACTCCATGCTGCCCAACATCCCGGCAGATATGCTGATCCTAGATAGGATACATAGAGTAGCAAAGTCTGCACACTTACCTCCCTCCACACCACGAGACGTCCTCATGAGAGTACATTACTTTCACATTAAAGAGCAGATCTTGAAAACTCACCGAACCAGCAGAAATGTTCCAGAGAAGTTTAAAGACATCAGTATCTACACAGATCTATCCGCAGAAACACTAAGAAGACGTTGGACGTACCGAAACATCACACTCCGCCAGTGCAACCTCCAGTACCGATGGGGATATCCGGTAAAGCTGCTCATTAACAAGGACGGCAAGACGCACGTGATCACGTCCACCGCAGAGGGCACCCACCTCCTCCAGTCTTGGGGCATCGCAGTGAACAACACCCAGAACGCGGGTCAACCTCAAGGCAGCAAATTACAGGGGGAATGGAGAGCAATCAAAGCGAGGCGGACCACCCCGCGTACTGCGCAGTGAAGTGCAAGAGACATTCTCTAGTTATCTCCTGACGCCAAAGGTTTGAACGGTGGGGGCGGGTGGGGACAGGGCACGATGGAGAGGGAATATGAAGGAGCAGATAACATACCCTAGGGTAACTGATATTTCACAAAACCCCTGCTCTACGCCACCCGACTTTAGGGGTAGCACCCTCGGAAGTAAACCGCAGATAGACACAGCTTCCCCTTTCTCCCCCTTTCCCCCACAGACGATGACTGGACCAAAGAATCAATGAAGCGAGTCATATGTTAACGTATATGTACGTATACCGAGGTCTCGACAAATTACCAGACGCAAATGAAATCAGGTTAGAACCCCCAGACTGGTAGACCCATTGGACCTAACGCAAGGGCAATACGCCGCACACCAATGAACAAGACCAGCCAAAAACCTGGAAGGTAGCCCTCTCACCCATGTTCCAGCGGAACTCACAGCTCTGAGAGTCAAACCGCTGCCAAGTGCTTATCAATAATGAACCCAGTCATATGGTTGGTTCCCGACTCGGGGCCAAACATGGTTAGACCAGTCCACCTACCCTCAATCCAAGAAGGTCTAAATAACGGCCTTCAACAGGAAACACTGGACACCTCAGTAGTGGTGTTCACTTATTGTTTATGGTTTAAATTGTTTATGTTATGTTTAATTGATGTATGTCCTTTAACCGCATACACTATTGCAAAGTACCGAAATTATAAGACAATGTCCAAACAGCATCACTCCAATATTACATGGCACCCCAAACAGGGCCAAGGCCAAAATCCTCAGAGCCATACTCGATCCATCTGAAGACTAGCCTGCACGCCCTTGCACACGGCACCAGCCCTCAAACACACAGATAATTGAACCTACATGAACACCCACTGAACCCCAAACCAAATTACGCACATCAACCGTTAACAATATGAAAATATACACCCACAATTTCAGAGGGTTGAATACCCCACAAAAAAGGCACACTCTCCTTAAAGAGCTCAAGAGTACCCAAGCTGATGTGATATGCCTACAAGAGACACACTTTTCATCAGATCCAACTCCCACCTTGGGGAAGGCACTGTACCCCCATCAATATCATGCCACCGCACCCACAAAACGAAAGGGAGTCTCTATCCTACTCAGCCGACACGTAGCCTTTGACAAAATTATGGTGAAAAAAGATCCGTTAGGCAGGTTCATTATATTGACCTGCACTACCAATAGCTCCACCTATAGTATAGTCAACACATACCTACCAAACGTAAACCAAGGAGCATATCTTAGTAATTTGTTGAAACTCATAACACAGCTCCAAACAGGCACCACAATCATATTCCGAGACTACAACCAGTTCCAAGACCCTACCTTGGATTCCTCAGAAACACACACAGCCGGCATAGCAAAGGTACTTCACAAACAGTGCAAAGCCTTGACCAAGCTTTTAAACACATACGGACTATATGACGCATGGGGCACTCTGCACCCACATGAGAAAGAGTACACACACTACTCCCAGGTACATAACACGTACTCAAGGATAGACAGGTTTCTGCTACAGAGCGCACACCTGAATAGAATAATAGATTGCGAGATAGGAACATCCCCCTGGTCGAACCACAACCCGGTTACGCTCCATATAGCAGACCAATATATTATAAGAACAGAGGCCCCTGGAGTTTAAACGAACAACTCTTCAACGACCCCCACTTTGTTCAAACACTGAAACAGGACGTACACACATACTTCCAATCTAACGACACAAAGGACATAAACGTCCTCACACTTTGGATGGCCCACAAACCGGTAATCAGAGGCATCCTCATCAAAAGAGCCTCTTACCTCAAAAAACGGCAGAACCACACACATATCCAAAATCTCAAAAAACTGCAAGACCTCCACAGAGATAACATACTCACCCCCTCCATGACCATGCAAAAACAGAAAAAAGACATGCAAAATCGAATCAATGTCGCAAAGCGAGCTATGCATTGAAAAAACTGAAAGCTAACACATTTGTCCTTGGAAATCAGGCGAGCAAAGCTCTGGCCCAGAGACTCAGAGACAAACAGGCGCAAACAAGAATCCCCTACCTGCTCTCACCACAAGGACAAAAACTGACCCAACCCACACAAATTTGCAACTAATTTGCGACCTACTATAGTTCCCTCTACAACCTGAAAGACAACCCCCAAGTACACTAACCCACTCAAGAAACAATCACAGAATACTTACGTAGATGTGACCTGCCCAAGCTCCAAGAACAACATATAGCGCATCTTATGAACCCCATCACAACCCAAGAAGTACTACAGTTAATAGAACTGATACCGAAGGGAAAGGCACCAGGCCCAGATGGCCTTACAAACCTCTACTACGACACATTCATTCCAGGGTCTCAAGAACGTTGCTCATGAAGCCAATAGATAAAGGAGGCCTGGGCCTCCCGAACCTTAAGATGTACTACCACGCAGCGCAAACGGCGAATATCCTCGCCATGCACTCCACTACATACACCCCCCCAATGGATAGCGATAGAGGCTAGTTGCAGCGGGGTCGCGGACCTCCCAGTGGCTCTGTGGATGCCCAAACAACTGCGCCGAACACCATCAAACGCCCTACCTACCACTAAACTTCTGTATCACATATGGGACAGTCACAGATCCAAACTGTGCTCCGTCGAGCCATGGTCTATGGCGACGCCACTACACTCAATAACTCTCTGCAACAATACATTCCCATATAGGGCATGGAACGCCTCCAACATCACACACCTGCATCAGATATGCTCCTCTCAAGTACTACATCTGTTACCAACTATTCAAGCCACACACAACATACCACCACAGCTCACGTTCTCATATTGGCAGATGAAAGCATTAGTAAGCAAAACTACAAGACAAGACCCCCCGCTCACATCCTCTACCACTCTCACTCCTTTTGAAAGGATGTGTATACACCAAATCCCAACTAAAAAAACACTATCTGTGTTCTACAAGTCAATCACCAAGAGCGAAACAGAGCCGGAGTGGAGGCACAAGGCCGAATGGCACAGAGATATAGGTAGGACACTCACACGAATGGCACTGCATCCACACAAACCACAAGGGACTCACAACGTCCGCCTCCCACATAGCGACCTCATGTAAAATAATATACAGATGGTATATGGTGCCTTCACGGCTTAAGAAAATATACCCCGACACAAGTGACAGATGCTGGAGATGCCTGACACAGGAAGGGACTATGCTCCACATCTGGTGGACATGTGATCTAGTTCAACCATACTGGAAGCAAATAGCAGGGCTAATACAGGGAACCACAGGGTGCACACTAGACCATAAAGCAGAAACATTTCTACTCCAACTCCTACCCACAGGCACGCCACACTGGATCTCCAAGCTTATATTCCTAACATTAACTGCAGCCTCCACATTATTAGCAAAACAGTGGAAAACCCCAAGGGTCCCATCCATAGTGGAGGTAGAAACGATGGTTACGACAACATTAGAATACAAAGGAATAATGTGGAACCAAACCAAAATGGGCAAGGGAAACGCCACAGCGAGAGCACTTTGGGCAACATATGCAGAAGGCCGAGACCCTAGCAATTCACAAGGGGCCATTGAAAGGGACAATACAGAATCAAATAAACAACACAAATCAAACTAACGAGGACATACGCGTTAACTTGTTATCCCAGTTATCCCTCCCCACCAGATACCCATTCCTACAGGTAGACAATAGGGGCACGAGCATACCCGCCAACACAAGCCCAATCTGGAAACAGATTAACCATGACAAAAGAAAAAGCAAAACCCACGAAGGGAAAGGACGAGCTAACCTCCCACACTCCCCCCGAGTGGAGATCAAGGCCACACGGCTCCCGAGCAGGGACCAGGGATGGGAGACAGGGTATCCCGATGGACATAAGGTTCCCTAGAACGTTCAAGGAAGCCGCAGAACCTGCTTACAGCGGGCCCAAGGGCCTGAGAGCCACGGCGGGAGGGGAGAAAGATTCACCGCATATACGATATACAATCAACACAGGGTAGAAGGGTACGAAAGTGGAGGGCCTCCTGACAAACCTCTTAAAACCTCTGCTAGCACTGACATACATCCCACCGTGTACCCACCCCTCTTGTCTTCTGTACCCCATCCCCATCCCAACACGATAAGAGGATGCAAATGTATCCATGAGCAAAAACTATGGAGATCAGGAAAATGTGATGAATCGAATGTGATGACGCTTAAATGGCTCACTTGCATGCTCCCCATCCCCTTTTTCCTTTCTTTACCCCAAAATCAATAAAAATTGTCAAATTGAAAAAAAAAATTACCATATAGTAATCACTATTTCCTAAATGCTCCCCTACGTGAATGTTGGTCAAAAGATCAACATTGTTTGTTATAACGAGATTGAGACAAGTATCCTTTCTAGTTGGTGCTTGTACCAGTTGTGACATGAAGGTGTTATTTAACACATTCAAAAACCTGATTCCCCTTGCTGAAGGACTAGTCACTCTATCCCAATTTATATCCGGGTAATTCAAATCTCCAATAATTAACGTGTTACTCAGATTTGCAGCTTCCCCAATTTGCTCTAACAGCTGTTCTTCCACATTAATATTTACATTAGGTGGTCTATAACATATCCCAAACAATAATTGATTTCCATTCGTTTGCCCCAAGCAGATATCTACCCATAAAGCTTCCACATTTTCCTCGTAACACTCCACATGCCTAAGATTTGACTTTAACTCATGATTGACATACAAACATACCCCACCATCCTTCTTGTTTTTCATATCATTCCTAAATAACGTGTACCCATTTAAGTTAACTGCCCAGTCATGTCTCTAATCCCACCGTGTTTCTGTTATGCCTATTATATCATATTGTTTAGTGTATGCTATTGCCTCTAGTTCCCCCATTTTGTTATATAGGCTCCTTGCATTAGTAAGCATACATTTAATATTATCATTAGTCATTTGTACTTTTTGTGAATTTTTATCAATATTACATAACTCCTCTGTTCTGAGCTTGCCCCTAGCCCCATCTCCACCCCCTTATACTTAGCTAAAACCCATCTCCTTTCTATTCTATCTCCATTTTCTAGATTGCTTTGACCCTCCCCCGCACTAGTAGTTTAAAATCTCCTCTAACATTCTAGCCATCCTATGCCCCAGCACAGCAGATTCTCTTTCGTTTAGGTGCAATCCATCATGACTATACAGGTTGTACCCAAGCGCAAAATTGGCCCAAAAACCCCAAACCCTCTTTCCTGCACCAAGACTTCAGCCAAGCATTGACCTCTCTAATCTCCCTTTGCCTTTCTGCTGTAGCGCACTGCACAGGTAATATTTCTGAAAATATTACCTTGGAGGTCCTTTTCTTTAGCTTACTTCCTAGTTCCCTGAACTCATTCTTTTGGACCTTCCATTTACCTCTGACTTTGTCATTGGTACCAATATGGACCATGACAGCTGGGTCATCCGCAGCCCCTTCCAATAATCCCTCCACTCTGTCAGCAACATGCCGGACCCGAGCACCCAGGAGACAGCAAGCTGTCCAGTTGAAATGATCAGAGTGGCAGATTACCCTATCTACTCTCTTAATAATAGAGTCCCGTATCACCACAACCTGTCTAACCTTCCTTACACTCTCAACCCCACCCATACTAGAGGGGCTGTTCTCACGGCTGATGCTCCCAACATCTTCACTCAAATGGGCAAATCTGTTAGGCTGCACAAGATCAGGACTAGCTAAACGTTTCCTCTTCCCTCCCCCCCGCTTCCTCGCCCCACTGTTACCCAGCTATGTGCCTGTTAACCAACTGTCTTACCTCCTCCCTCTCCACTACCTGACCCCACTAAACTCTGCCCAGTGAGCAGCAGACGCCTCTCAAGATTGTCAATCTCCCTCAGTGTTGCAATTTGCCTCTCCACAGCTCAATTTGAGCTTTGCTCACACCCGCCACAGAGGTATGGACCCTGGACCGATTCATCCAGGCATGCATACATGCAGCAGAATGTGCACTGAGTAAAACTCTCAATCTTGCTAGCAATCATCCCCAGTTACCAAAAAACACAAGTGAGCAAAACAATATTTACCCTCTTGGTTTAAACTCGCTTATAGCTTAAACTCGTATTGTTTCAACACCTACTTAAAAGAGACTACTTGAAATAGCCTACTTTCAAGCAAACTTCAGTGAGCAAGCTCTGTGAGTCAGAGTGGGTTTATATTGAAAATACAAATCCCACACAGGTGGAAATCTGATCCGGTCCTCCAGCCCCACCACCTGCTCCCTTGATCCTATTCCCCCACATCTCATCCGTAATCTGTCTCCTTCTCTTGCTCTGCCTCTCACTAAAATGCTCAATCTCTCCCTCCTCTGGCATATTGCCATCACCCTTCAAAGATTTAACTGTAACCACGATTCTAAAAAAGCCCAACTTTGACTCTAACTCCCCATCCAACTACTTCCCTATCTCGCTACTGCCTTTTGCATCCAAGATCCTTGAAAGATTTGTGTATGTGAGATTGACAGACTTCGTTGAGTCCAGCTCTCTGCTCGACTCACTTCAGTCAAGTTTTTGCGCTCAACATTCTGTGGAAATGGCTCTGGCCAGTATCTAACGATCTACTCACTGCAAAATCTTGTGGTCACTATTCTATCCTAATTCTCTTTGACCTTTCCGCTGCTTTTGACAATGTTGATCATCAACAGCTTCTTCTACGAGATATTGCTCTCGTCTGGTGCACCTCCTACTTCTCCCAGCACTCTTTTAGTATTTATTTTTCTGGCTCTGCCTCTTCCCCCCAACCCCTCTCTGTTAGTGTCCGCCAAGGTTCAGTCCTTGGTCACCTACAGTTCTCTATCTATACTACCTCCCTTGGTAAACTTATCAGCTCCTTTGTCTTCCAATATCATTTCTATGTGGATGACAATCAAATCTACCTGTCCTCTCCTGATCTCTCCCCGTCCCTCTTGACTAGTGTCTCTGACTGCCTCTCTACTATTTCTAACTGGGTGGCTTCCCACTTCCTTAAGCTCAACTTATCCAAAACAGAACTTCTGGTCTTTTCTCCCTCACATGTTACTATTTCCCTCCACGCTAATGGTGGTATCATCAGCTCCATCATACAGGCTCGCTGCATAGGTGGTCTCTTTGACTCGTCCTCTCCTTTACTCCTCATGTCCAATCGATTGCCAAATCCTACTGCTTCTATCTCAAAAAAATTACACGTATCTGCCCCTACTTAACGCCAGATGCGGCTAAGGTGCTGGTCCATGCCACTGTCCTCTCTCGCCTTGACTACTGCAATCCGCTTCTCAGTGGTCTTATGTGCTCCCAACCTGCCCCATTGCAGTCTATAGTAAATGTAGCGCCGAGGCTCATCTTCATGTCCGCCCGCACCTCCCACACCTCATCACTCTGTCAGTCCCTGCATTGGCTTCCCGTAAGATATAGGGCCCAATATAAAATTCTGGTTCTTGCTTTCAAGTCTCTACATAATGCTACTCCCACCTATCTATCCTTCCGTAATACACAAGTTTTTCCCGTCTATGCCCCTAAGCTTTGCCAAAGACCTATGTCTATCCTCTGTTCGTACTCCCACCTCTGATGCTCGCCTTCAAGACTTCTCTAGGGCTGCATCGTACCTGTGAATCTACCTTCCCTTTTCCATTAGATGTTCACCCAGTCTCCATTCCTTCAAAAAATCATTAAAAAAATCACTTTTTCACAAAAGTGTATCAATTAAACTGTTAATGGCTCCCGACAGATTCCTCTCCTGCAACTGTCATTTAAAAAACAAAACAAAATGGAAAAATCACACTAAGTCTTCAGTGAATACTATTTTACCAATCTACTTCCCTAATACTATCCTTACCTTTTGTGTCATTTTACCCCACTCCCTCTAGCATGTAAGCTCATTGAGCAGGGCCCTTAACCCCTCTGTTCCTGTGCATCCAGCTCGTCTGGTTACAAATACATGTTTGTTAGTCCATCCATTGTAAAACGCTATGTAATCGTTGGCGCAATATAAACATAATAATAATAATAATAATAAAAGTAACAGAAATTCACAGTAAATATTTTTCATGAGTTCCCACTTTATCAAGTATCAAGCATCTAAGTACTTTAGTCTTGATAACGGGAGAAATTCCCAAAAGCTTGATTGATGATTCCAATTAACATATATAGCATTGGGTTAAGTATTCTGTACATTTTCGGGACAACATCAGGGAAAAAACAGATGTACCAGGAAATACACTTTGTTTTTCTTAAAGTAACTTGAAATTGATGGAAAATGAATCAAAATTAATGTACGTATTTTTTTTCAATAATTATTATAATTTAATTCAGAGTTAGCTGTTCCTTTAAATATTACACTGGTAATATATTCAAAGCGGTGGCTTAATTTATT
This sequence comes from Pelobates cultripes, assembly GCA_933207985.1. Classification (NCBI taxonomy): domain Eukaryota; kingdom Metazoa; phylum Chordata; class Amphibia; order Anura; family Pelobatidae; genus Pelobates; species Pelobates cultripes. Next base: position 122,691,763 of record OW240919.1, read on the forward strand.
CTAAGCAAAGAATTGCGTTTTCTTTCTAGAACAGAATGTAATGTAAATGATACACATTGCTCATGCATTTCCGTTGACCTGTAAATAAAACTTACAAGTGCAGATGATATTGAGATTCTGAATACACACCAGAAAACATATTAGTGAATACTCAGCATGTCTTCATCCTACCTATAAATAATTTAAAACAGCAGTCTTAAAGGAATAATATTTTCTGCTTGTTATGTATGTTTACAAATATTTAAAGTAATTTGACCTTGCAAGAAAACGTGTTTTACTTATTTCTAATTATGTTAAATATCGTAGCTCTGCAAATACATGCGATCAAGCAAAAAAATGGAAATATGCCGTATTAACTTAATAACGACTGTGATATTCAAGATAAGGTGTTTGCTGTTAACATATCGTTGTTTAAAACACCAAGACAACACAGCATCACTCATTATAGGTGCATCAAAAAATGTGTTACATCAGCAGTTTCCAAAGTGGTGCAAGGATTTTCCCACCTAACTCCACGTACATACTCTGGATTTTATTGATTTGAGATTTTGATGGCAAATTCTAGACAAAAATTGATCTGTAAAAACTCTCCAAAATCAAATATAGTCACAAGTTGGCCATTTTTGCCCCAGTTTTGTAATCCAGATTCCTATTCACTACAGTTCCGAGTTTAGTGAATAGTCTCACTAAGTATTTAATCTACACGATTCTTATATGATTTCTTTGTGTGTATTTTTCTTTGGAGAAGAAGTGCTGGTGAACAGCTGGATTTTTGGGGCTGTATTCAAGAAAAGCAGCTAAAACAGGAGGAATGGCAGCACATCTTGGATGTCATTCTTCAAAAAAAATAAAGACAGAAGAGATTGTGAAGAAATGGTAAGTCTGTTTTCACTTTTGTTTATTAGTTAACCCCCTTCTGTAAGTTCTATGGTCAGATACACTGGACATATCAGCAAAGGCCTAAAGGGACACTCCACTGCCCAAATATAAAAGTTTTAAAAATCACTCTTTAATAAATATACCCTGAATGAAAATATTGAATTATGCATTTTATCATTGGGGGTACTTCTATGAACATCTTTCAAAAGGAGCAGATCTCTTTGAAGCCTTTGCAATCCCTCCCCTTCTACGTTTGTCCAGACTTTCTGTGGCCAATCACAGACTTCCAATGCAGCTCAATGAGAAGTCTTTGCCTTTGAAGGCAGGTGCTCCACTGAGCTAAACAACCAGGAAGTAACAGGACAGGTTGTCTGATTGACTGCTAGTGGGGCATAACAAGGTTATTTTAAAAGTATACATTTTTTACTGAAATGTTTACTTTTTGTAAAATGAAAGAGGATGCACTCTTCATACATAAAGCACTTCAGCAAGATAAAGTGCGTTTTTTTTTACAATCATTTTTTATTATTTTACATGTCAATACCTGGCAGTAGACAATCAGTCAAAACATGCAGATTGATATATCACATAGCAGTTGACAGAATAACATGCATGAGTCAATAAATACCAAGCATTAACAGTTTTCATCAGGAAAAATCTACTGTGAAGGAAAAACATGGGTAGCAATACAACCATTAGTAAACTAAGCTGCAGAAAGTAGTATCAGGCATGGCAATAACATAAACAGGTGCTCCACACCTATTTAATACCCACCGCCTCCCCCCCCCCCCAACATCTCCTTGGCAGTACCCCTAACCAAGGAGATAGTGGGGGGGAGGAGGAGGAGAGTGGGTATTAAATAGGTGTGGAGCAAAACACCTACTTAAAAGGGTTAGTCCTTTATCAACAGAGCATGTGAGCTTGAAGAGCTTGGGACAGTGACATCGCCTAGGAGGTAACATCTAGAATAAATTACATATAAATTGAAATTCACAGCATTCCAGAGATTCTTCGTTGGCTCGTAACAGAATTCAGAGACCTTCACCAATGGAAAGTGGACCGAGTGAGTTCTTTCTAGAATGAAAGAGTGGAGCCTTCCAAGGCATATGGTCTCTTGCCCTGCAGTGCCATCAACAGAATTATTTTGTCTTGGGTAAGGAAGCAGACAATAACATTTTACACCACTGAGGCAGGAGCTCTGCAGGATTTAGGTAGACAATAAATCTCATCTAGGAAAAATTTCTTGGCTTGAGTTGGAGGTAAGTCCATGGTCACCAAGTGTCTTCTGTAGTGAGGAAGCTCCTCCAGTGTGACATCATCTGTTATGTCCTGGATCTTAAGGTGGTTGCACCGTGACCTGTCATCTAGTTTGGAGTAACAGTGTAAAAGTGTGTACAAAGTCCTTTAAAGAAAAAACACCTTGTTTGAGGTCCTCGATGTCCTACACTGAGCCCTTTACTCTATCGGTAACCACATGCATGTCTGCCTTAATGATTGCCACATCAGCCGCCAATAAATTCTTTATCTCCACTACCAGATTGTGGACATTTTGCTTGGTAACTGGAGCATCCTGTGTAGCGTGCTCCAGTCCCAGCATCTTCGACCGGGGGTATATATGGCCTGTGTAGGGCCCATTGGGGCTTTCAAGGCTCATGCTGTGTCCTGGCTCCACCATTGTATGTTGGAGCTGTTGCTGAAGAAGGGCTCTAATGTCGGGTTGCAGCTTCTGGGATCCCTGACCCTTAGGTTTAGGTTGGGGTGCATTGGATGAAGATCTGTGTGGCTCAATACTACCAAGCAAATGAGCCAAGTCAAGGTTTGAGCACAGATGATAGGCCCCTGATCTGTGTTTCAACCGTTTCGTCTGAGTTTGTGAAAGAATGGCATAGATCGCTTCAGTGGGTGTTTACATAGGAGAGTTCTGGTTGATTCTTGGGTGAATGGGAAAATTGACCCCCAAAAATCAATCTTTGAAGTAGATTTCAAACGGAGATCTGTGCTGTGGTGTCTGCTCCATCTCATGGTCAGGCTCCACCCCTCAGCTAAAGTGATTTAGTGGTTTGGAGTGTCTCTTTGAGATATATGACTTTTATCCAACACCTCTGCTGCATTACTCATAGATCAAATATAAGAAAAACAAATTTAGATATAGAATGCTTATGACAATCTAAAATGGCAATATGTTAATTGGGAACATCACATGCAATATATCTGTTAACCACACTATGCTGTAATTAAATAATTATTAAACAGAAATTAAAAAAAAATCAATGTCCTTCTTGAAATGTTTAAGTATTACAGTTTCTCACTTCAGCAAAACAATTCATTTTTTTTTTTTACATAAAGGTATTGAATTGGCTGTTCTAGAGGAGAAAGGCATCAGAAAAATAGGATGAACGCTAACAACATAAGCGTTGAGGCTATGAATGCTTCACAGGCTACAGGCCGTGAGATGACTATGAAAGCACGTGTCCGTCCTGTGCAGGTGGAACAACCAACGAGACAAACAAAGCCAGAACATCACAAGAAACACAAGGAGGACACCAGTAAGTTTACAAACCTCTTTAACCTCTTAAGGACACATGACGTGTGACATGTCATGATTCCCTTTTATTCCAGAAGTTTGGTCCTTAAGGGGTTAAAGTAAAAAAAAAAATGCAAACTGAAGACGTAAGGGTCTGTAGTCACATTTTGAAGTGAATGTGTATGAAATGTTCTTCCAAACTTGAAACAATTTTGCATCTATTATTTTCCAGTGAAAGGCTTCCAGATGCATAGCAGAACCAACATTCTGGTCGTTCGCCTTAACCATCATCATAATCGGTCTTATTCATTCTGTAGATTGTTTGGTTTCTTTATTTCTAGCTATTTCTAGTATAATTGCTGGGTTTTGTTTTGTTTATTCATTTTCACAGAATCTATACCTAGCTATATATTTTATCCCCTTTAAAATGTCTCTCTATTGAAATAAACAGTTACATGCATTACTGTTTTATTGGCTTTCTTTGCTTAACCTTTTATATTATCATGTTACCCTGGCACACTGATAAGAATAAATAATTATCACGCAATCTTCTACATGTCTCTGTGAATTTAGAATCAATAATATAACAATATTGAGAACCTTGGTGTCTGTAGTGCTATGTCATTTTGGGTGCTAGCTTGCATAAGAATTTGCTGTTGACTTGGGGTGCAGCAAAATTTAGTTATTCTTACCTGATGCTGTCCGCCCATCTCAGTGCTGTAGTCTCGTACATGCATGAGACTACAGCACTGATGTCTATGAAGGAAATTGTGAGACTGCAAGAGCCTCCACAAATACTATCTCATGATGAGTGAGACAATGCCTTATTAAAGGACCACTATAGTGCCAGGAAAACATACTCGTTTTCCTGACACTTTAGGGTCTCTAGGCCCCCACCCTCTGGGCCCCCTCCCGCCGGGCTCTAGGGGGTGGAATCCTTTACCTTTTTCCCCCGCCGGGCTCCCTCGGCGCGGGTAACTCTCCTCCTCCTTTTCGCCCTCATCGGCTGAATGTGCATGCATCCTATGGACGCTGGCGTCTTCTCACTGTGAAAATCCCAGTGAGAAGCACGGAAGCGCCTCTAGCGGCTGTCAATGAGACAGCCACTAGAGGCTGGATTAACCCATAGGTAAACATAGCAGTTGCCTTATAGTGTTAACGTGATGTCAGCCATAGGTTTTCAACTCTGACTATGATATTAAGATTTTATTATGTTCAATGTTTTCAGTAGGAAAGTTAATAGAGGAAATCTATCAATCTCACTGCTGAAAACATTGAACTGAATAAAATCTAAATATAACTGGCAGCCTTTCACTGTTTTCCATAAGTATTGCTGTGGTGGCTTGTTTCAATTTTTCATGATAGATGCACAAATGTAGCAATATGTAACTTCAACATATTATATTTGTAAGGTGTTTATCCTCTTCAACATCCAAATCGAACAAAAATGAATCAGTTTTCATGCATTTTGCAGTATATCCTTACTCACCATCTTTTATACTCTAATTATGATTACCAGCCGGTAGAAGAATGAATTTCTCTTCCGGAAGTCACTGGTCACTAATATAATGCCTGTAAATTTGCTGAAAATGTATGCTCACCCCCAAATCTCATATAGTACATGAAGTTATAATGGGTCATATCATTCCTACAGTGAGGGAGGTAGAAGGAGTGAATGAACTCCACTATTTTACTGTCAACATTCCATAAGTAGTCCAGAGATTAATAAAGATTACCAGAGCAATTGAACTATGTTTACTGTGTATGGGCATTATGCTTAAATGCAGATGTAGCTATTTGATAATTTGTTGCCTATTTCAGTTTCCCTGCTAGTAATGCCTTGCAGGATCCTTACAAATACCTATAAGCAAGGTATTTCACTATTTATTTATCTTTTTTTGCCACTTCTACTATATGTAAGAATAATTGTATTATTTTTTCACTGTGTGAACTATTGCAAGATAAAGGCCACTGTATACTGTCTAAGGCTTTCATTTACCAAATAGTTTAATAAAGGATAAATGAATAAGTGAATCTAAAAATGGTTCAAATTTACATAATTTAGATTTTTAGGTTTCTCTGCAAATCAATGTTTATATATTATATTATATATGATATATACACACACACACACACACACATGTGTGTGTGTGTGTGTGTTTGTGTGTGTGTGTGTGTGTGTTTAAATAGCTATGAGTCCCTTGGTTAAAATAAATGTTATGATAATATTGTTTTCAATTAAAAGGGCTCTGTGGTGAAAAGGTTAAGTGTCTTAATTCTTGCTATTAAAAGACATGTTTAATGTCTTGCATTTTTCATTTTTTACATTAATTTACTTAGTTACACTCCTAAAACTGCTGCCTTTTTAGTCAAGGTCACAATTAAGAAGTTAGTTCATTACATTGAAATATTAAAATGTGAATAAGAACAAGGATATAAGCTCATTATTTTTAAGAAGGTCAAAGCTACACACATTCAAACATTTAAAACATTGGTGTTACTTTGCTAATTTTTAGACTTCTTGAAATCAAATTAAATATTTTCTGAAAGATTGACACTGTAACTCTTCAAGTCAATGCAAGAGATATAAAACATTTTGGAGGTTTGTGATTTGCCCAGTCCTGTGTTTATAGAGTTAAAGCTGACACATACTGTAGATAATAGGAGTAGTTTAAGCATTTTCTAAATGAACAATTAGAGTTGGCTATTGAAGAACCGCAATTGAGCCTATAATAATGATAACTTCTCCTCTTAAAACGGTAACTTGCATACTTCATGATAATTTTAAATCCCATATGTGCCCTTACATCTAGAATAAATTATATACAAGTCGACCAATTGCCTTTTTGTTAGATGACATATCTGTGTATATTTAAGTTAATATAACTTTAAAAGATGCTGGGGATGATTGTATATGCATATTTCTAAATGCATTTCATACTTAAAAAAATATATATCATTCATTAAAAAAATAACATATTAATGGACTGAATCTAAAATAAGTACAGTTTAACAGACTAAAAAATAATTCAAAATGTGATTATTGAAGAAGGAAAAATACTATCAGTTTGATCATATTATTCAAAGTTAATTGCATTTGCCCCAAAGAGACTTGAAACTTGATCTTATATTATGTTTTGCCATTTTATTCTATTCTTCAGTCAATCATACGTTTCTTTTTCTTCTTCAAGTTATATTTAAAGCAGATTTGTATTTAAGTGTTTTAAGAAACAGGTTTGGTCAGCCAGACTCCATCTTGTCACAAGTGTACAATCAGATGTTACTATTACTTTTTTGAAAATTACACCACTCACTTAAACATTGAAAATGACCTGTAACTTGTAATAACCTTTTTTCGGGCCATCCTCTGTTTTTATTTAAAGGATCATTTTGTTTAATAAATCAGTGTGCTTTAGTGGTTATGGTACCAGGTTTGCCCTGATGCATCTCCAGTGTAAGTTGTCAAACTGTTTTACAACAAGCTGATCTTATTCATGAGATCCACCGGGCACTGCTCCCTGTCATCACTACTGCTGATAAACAGACAGAAGCCCTCAATCTGAGCTAAGTCACGCAGTGAGCTCGATCAGCTAACGCGTTAAGGAGAGCTATTTGAAGAAGGAGGACTTAAGCTAAATGGGTTTGTTAACTACCTAACAAAGATGAGAAAGGGTGGGTTATTTATCTAATGGTGGTTGGAAAGGGAGACAGCTAATTGTTGTGTGAGAGAGAAAAATGCCTACTGGGGGTTGAGGGAAGGATAAAGTCTAATGACCGTGCTACGTCATATCAATGTTCTTTGTGCATTCAATATACTCTAAACACTCAAAAAATAAAGTACTAAAGATATTTTAACCTTGTGGCTAGTACCAACGTACTCTATGGTGCAGCTCCTTGGGCAGTAGTTCTATTCAATGTATGTGATGACTGAATAGAGAGACAGGTGGACGGACGGACAGACAGACAGACAGATAACCTAGCCTGGCTTTAATTTGCAATTTAGTACACAGCTCATAGATTTTATCTCCACCTCTACTATTTTACTCTCTCCTACACATAGGGCAAGTTTCATGCCTGCAAAATCAAGGAAACATAAGTTAAAGCATAAAAGCCGTCTACCTAATTTCCACTGGGTTGTCCTTTCAAGTCTTATATGCCAACCAGGTTAAAGGTAACTGATTGCCACTCATAGGCTTAAGGTCAACTGTAGGTTAGGCTTCTGATGCTAAACATTTCAGAAATTATTCATTATAGGTAAGAAGTCATTGAAAACAATCCTTTGTAATTGTTCTTTAAAGTTCTGTCAGCTTGATCAGATAAAGCTAGTATCATGTAATTTAGTATGACGCTTTTCTGAAAGCTTTCCATCTCTTGGGGTGACTTAGCGCAGAATGAAAAGAAAGCATGTTTGTACTGACAGTTAGATCCCGAAGAGAAGTGGTGGCTGTCTGACAGGCTTGTCCTGGGAGTCTGCACGATATAAAGACAAAGAAACAGCCAGACTAAGTGATGCTCGGCAAGCAATCACAGCTACTGCTATTGACATAAACTCTGCAATCCGTTTACTAAACTGTAGACTCGTGTACTGTAGACTGATAAAAAAAAATAATTTGGGGAAAATAATCAAAAGAAACAAAATGGCCCAATCAAGGTACTGCAAAATATATACGTAATATAAATAGCATGTATGTATTTTGAAGTATACTTATAGGCACACTTTCCTGCCATTTCGTTTTCAGCTCAATTGAGAAAAAGTATCCAATACAGGAGGAAAGGGGTAGAATTAAAACAACAACTATATTTATACATTTATTATATATTTATTAAATATAATATATAAACATATAAATACAGATTTAAAAAAAATTAAATTGTTTTACTTTTCCTCTTTTTTCTCATTCTTACTTAATCTTTGAATAAAATGAACATTAAGTGGCTGTTCTCGAACCATTGATTTTTTGACATCAGTCATCTTTTTTATTTTTTTTTGCACTATGGGTAGAATTCTAAATCATGAATCAAAACAAATACTTTTCCATTGTGCAATTGGTTTGGTTCATGATTTAGCTACATTTCGGCCCGGAGATTAGGATTTCTTGAGATCAGCTTGTGATGAAACAAATCTGGAAGTCTACAAAACTGTGATTTCCGATAAATATGTGATATCAATTGAATTACAAAAGCTAGTTTTAAAATTTACCTGATTTTGAGAAAGAATTACATTCAACCAGGTGCAAGATTTGTTTTCCAAATTGTATATTTTGTGACTAAATTTGATAGTTTTTTTAATTCTGAACCCACTCTTAAGTGAATAAACCTTTTTCTAAAGAGACACAGGTCTTATTACCTTTAGTTTAAAAGGTTTCTCCTACCAACTTGATCACTTCTGCTTTTAGAGGTTTTAATGGTTCAAGCAATCTGCGTATTTGCGCCGGGATGCCGTTTTTAGCCCTGACCCACGTGATTTAGTCAACTTGGAACTCTGTTTGAAACCAGTATTTGATCAACCATTGTTGAGAAAATTTAACATGGGTTAACAACTCACTTGAAGTAAACCTTTGAGAAAAAGCAAAGGACTCTTTCAGGCCTTTGTGAATCATCTCACTCATTCTTCCACAGCCTCAAGGCACTAATTCCCCCCTCTCCCACAACTATTTAATAAGCACCACCCTCTATCACCACAATCAGGCATCAAATCTTCCCTTTAGCCACCATTAGAAAACATTAGGAATTATTGTTAGGCAACAAATTGTCCCACTCCCACCGTCACATTAATTCCACAAAAAACACCAGACATCAGACCCACAAGGCATCTCTCTCAACAATAACTTTTGGTATCATTCCCCTTCTGACTCTTACCATCCTTACCCATCAAATATTCCCTGTCCCACTACCATTAGGCATCATACCTCCTCTCCCTTAAATGTTAGGCACCAACCAAGACCTATCCCAAAATTAGAGAGCCCTTACCCTTTCCTCTCCCACCACTTTTAGATATCACACCCTTACTCTCATACCATTATTAGGATACCGTCACCTATCTGTTTCCCATCATCATAATGCACCCACATCATTAGATAATTAGACATTGCTAACCTGTCACTCACCTAAATCATGCATCAAAACTTCCCTTTTCAACCACAAAAAGGCAGACCCTCTCCCTCTCTGATCACCTTTAGACATCAACCAAATCCCCTCACACCGATCCCTCTTTTAGCATTACTAGGGGGAAATCATCCCTCTTTCTCCCACCATCAATAGGATTTAAAACCTCCCTCTCCCACCACAATTCCAGAGTTAGGGATTGTGTGATTTCTCCTAATCAACCAATCATGTTCTGCTAGGAAAGGTAAGCCCTCTCAAAGATTTTTAAAGATTTCCATCTGAATGCTCTCTCAGAGGGGGGTTTACACAGACAGCTGCATAATATGTGAAGCCTATTGCCCACTGCACCCCAGCATCGCCAGAAGATCTCTGTATTTTCTGGACATGTTTTGTACATAATTAAGGGGAGTGATACTGCTGCTGGCAAAGCTTACAATTAAGCTCAGATTTTAGCGCAAATGGAAATCTGGTAAGGTTGCTGGTCTATAAAAAACCTAATTTGAAGAACAAAAAAAGAGTCTCCAGTTTCTTCCATTTAGGTAGATGGGCTCAAAACTCGTTAGCTCTCTATAAAGGGTGCTTTCAGTGTTAAGGAAGAATAATAGTAGGAAATTGGAAATATCTTGCTGTTCCAGGCTGATTGGTGCCCTAGTCAAAATCAAATCCGGCAATTTAAGGAACTTCTTGCCAGTTCATATTTCTTCTAGTTGAATGTGTTGACTTTTTTTCCAAATACCCAGGCAGCCATAATGTCTAACATCTGGAAAAACTGGGTTATGGGTAAGGGGCATGAGAGTACCTGGACAGGAAGACAGCCTGAGTTTCTGGCTGGCTGAATGACATATATTTTGATGCTTTGATAGGGATCCAGGAGATAGCAAACAAGGACATGTTTGATGCTTTTTGTTCTAGGTAACCCAACAGTGGCTTATCTAGAACAAATACACTAGTCTATTACGCAAGTGTAGAGTTTGTTAGTATTTAGCAAATGTTGAGACGCTGACTCCACCTTTTTTTTTAGGAACGCAAAGCTGCTCTACTTGTAGTCAAGTTAAAGAAACGTGGAACGTTTATAGAATCTTTGTTTGAATCAGATATTGTATATATGTAATGGCACAAGTGAGCAAAAACATTTTTGTGACTTGCAAGGGACTAACCCAAAGGTAAGCTATTGAGGTTTTGCTGAGCTTTTGGCCATTCTCAGAGTTGTCACATTGTCTGTTTTCGTTGCAATGGATTTACTTAAGCTCTCCCTAAGTTAAAAGAGTAATCCAGACATGGACTCCATGCTCACTGTACCTAGTGGGGTATCAGCTATATCTCAATGATGAGGCCCAATGAGGTTGAAGCAATAGTTTGGATTTGCTCTTGTACAGGGGGGTACTTGGCAACATTTTGGGTCTAGACTGCTCAGTCTGATATGCAAATGGTATAGGTTCACTTAGTAGTAACGCAAGTAAGCAAATACTATTTTGAGACCTGAGCAGGAACTAACTGAGGTTTCTATAGGCTTTTTTCCTGTTGACATATTTTCTAAGTTAATTATAAAATTGGATGTTTCAAAAAATCAAAGAAAAATTACATCTGCTGCAGCTGCTCCCCATTTTGAGTTAATACAGGGGTGCAAAAGGAAAAACAATCAAACAGTTCTCTAGCTGATTAGTTTTTTTTTTGTTTTTTTAATAGAGATGTAATAATGTGTTTGTAATTTGGAAAGTTGGCAATTCAGAATTGACATAGCAAAAATGTCTGATGCTTCCTAGGAAATGGCTGTTATTTATTTATTTTGTCTTGCCAAATGTTTACCTACATATTTTTCATGAAAGTTCAGGTGAGCCGAACCATGACATGGAGGTGCGTCAGATGTTTTAAAACAAAAGTAGAACTTCTGGCAATTTAGTTTGGCTAAACCAAACTATCTTGCCATGCACAATATTGGGTCATATATCTAAAATGATATATTTACCAAACACCAGTGCAGGCAAATGGCCAAAACAGATTATGTTGGCATATATATTTAAATAAGGACTATTTGTCTACTGTTAGACCAAGCTGCCAACTAGCAAATAGTTAATAACTGTTTGCAGTGCGAGGGTTAAGTAATGTGATGGCATCCAGCTACCCCTAGCCAGCTGAAACTGTAATGTTTAAAAAAAATAGGAAAAACATGGGGTATCAATAGGATCTCCTTATAATTATCAAGAGGACATAGTCTTCCTTTACTGCTCACCTGACATGTAACGTGTGAGGGCATCTGCATTAGTTGGTTGAGCATTGAGTGGCAGTGTTCTAGCCAGCCAATTAGATGAGAGAAAAACTGTTCATTTGAACATTCCAGTCAATCAAGATTCCATTTTCAGTATCTGTGATTTCAGCCTCTTGGTAATATTCAGACAAATTTAAAACCAAGGATATTGATCACAATTTGGACTCGAATGCAAAACTTAGTGTGATAAATACTATGATCAATGTCCAGATTTTTTTCTAGTTAAGGTTATTAAGACTGAAGGGAAGTACCAGCAACAAGATATGTTTGATGTACAGTAACAAAATGTGACTAGACTCAAATAAACTTACATATACTTATCAGCCACAACATCAAAACCAACTGCTTAATATCATGTAGGTCTCCCTCTTGCTCCCCAAACAGCTCTGATGAGTCAAGACATGGATTTCACAAGATCTCTGGATGTGTCCTGTGGTATCTCGCACCAAGACATTAGCAGCAGATCAAACAGTTCTTGAACTATTTTTGCAGTGTGGCAGGGTGCATAACCCATCAGGGAACACGATTGTCATGAAAGGGTGTACGTGGTCAGCAACAATCTCTAGGTATAATCTGAAAGCAACATCCACATGAATGGTTTCCAGCAGAACATTGCTCAGAGCATTCCACTGCCTCCACTGACCTGCCTTATTCCTGTGGTGCACACTGATCTGATTCATCAGGCCAGGCAACCTTCTTCTATTGCTCCATGGTCCAAATATGATGCTAACATCACCATTGAAGATGCTTTGAGCAATGGGCAGCAGTCATCATGGGGACTTCGACCAGCCTGCGGCTACGCCGCCCCATGTGCAGCAGACTGCAATGCACTGTGTGTTCTGACACTTTTCTATTGTGGTCAGCAGCAGATTTTCCAGCAATTGGAGCTACAGTAGTTCTTCTGTGTGATCAGATGGGCTAGTCTTCACTTCCCACATGGATCAATTAGCCATGGGCACCCTGACGCTGATTGTCCTTCCTTGCGCCACTTTTGGTAGGAAACATACTGGGAACACCCCACAAAACTTACCATTTAGGAGATGTTTTGACCCAGTTGTCTAGCCATCACTACTTGGCCCTTTTAAACTCTTTTTTTTTCACTTGCCCATTTTTCCTGCTTCCAAGACATGAAATTCCAGAACTGGCTGTTCACTTGTTGCCTAATATAGCTAACCCCTTTGACAGGTGCCATTATAATGATATAATCAATAGTATTCATTACACCTGCCAGTGTTTTTAATGTTGTGGCCAATCAGTGTATGGATCTAACAGTAGAAGTAAGCTTTCAAATTATATTTTACAGACAGTGTGAACATTTGTGAAAGGAAAACCTCCTATAGATGAAATTACATCTATCTGTGAAATTTTTTAAATGAAGATTACTTAAATTACAAAGAAATAAGAAAAAATAAATGAATAAAGGAATCCATAGTTGATTATCTTAATGTTGAATGTTTGGGGGAGGATGGGGGGGAGGTTTAATGGAATTACATATCCTAAAAAACCTTAGATAAAATAGTACTGAATGTCAGGTCTGCCATTTAAAATTCACTAAGCATCTCAACATTGTACCTCAAATAGAAAAAAACACACCATATTTTACAAATCTATGGTTATAAGATCTTTTATCAGAAGCCTGTAGACTGACATTTTCAAATGAAGTGCTCCACTTTCTGAAATTCATTACAAAAACCTCTTGCATTTAGTCAAAATTAATGAACCCCATGTGGCTGCCAAATGTTATTATCAAGTGAAAAGATGCAATCTTAAGACTTTATTTGACGTTCATCTGCTGCCATCTTCCCCTTTTGTGTCATGCTGCAGAGTGATTCCCAGACAAAACTAAGTGTGTCAGCTTGAGCGGATCATTTTGAAAAGAACATGTTATTAGCACGAAAAAAATTAACACACGCACTGCTGTTAAAGTCTAAAAGACATTTTGTATTTGCAAGAATAACACCCCCACGTAATAATAATAAAAAAAATGTTTTAGCCATACACAAAATATTCAGCGCATTAGATTTCAACTAAATAAATAATCCTTTTGATTTGTCAAGCCTGCCCTTTAATGAAACCGTATACTGATTGGGCTTGTTTGTTCATCAGATTGGCCTTGTACGCTCCACAAGCTGTCTTACATTCTTTTATTCTGTTAATTTTTTTCTATGTTTAATAGAAAGTTATTTCATTTTTTGTAGAGTAAAGTTTTTTCACACTTGACACCAGTTGTTTTTTTTGTTAAAGGTATTAAATATTTTCTAAAAGTAATAATTGGCACAGTTACAAGCAAACAAATAAGATATGTTAGCCATATTGAGTTTCATGTAACTGCTTTCATCATACATATTACATATTTTCATTATGCTAGTAGAACTGAACACCAGTATACAAGCAGAAGTGGGCATTGAGTTCAAGCGGAACTTGATCACCTGGGGTAAAAGCAGGATCAGATATTGCATAACCAGCAGGACTAGATCCAATTAAGAAACGAGCATGAACAGTCAAACCAATGGTCTTTATTTTACCATTAACATTTATCTGCTTGCCATAGATTTCTGTAGTTGCTAGATCAGGCATAGACAACCTTCGGCACTCCAGATGTTTTGGACTACACCTCCCATGATATTTTGTCAGCATTATGGGTGTATGAGCACTGTGGGGATGTAGTCCACAACATCTGGAGTGCCGAAGGTTACCTATCCCTGTGCTAGATCCTGGTGTGCACCAAGACCTTTAAAAGTCTTGAGTACGTCAAGATTAAGAAAGGATTGGTAACCTTGATCAGTACACATGACAAAAGATCAACAACGGGATCAAAAAGTAAGTCTGCAGAACATAACACATAACAGAATTCTGGAGAAAACACAAATTTAGCTAGTCTGCTGGTATTAGGAAGATGGGAGGATTGGGGATAAAAATTAAGCTATTGATAAGATAGAAAGTAAGTGCTGCCTAGTGATATTTAACCATTGTCACAGCTAGTATGATGGTGTAGCAAAGCAAAATCACAGCAGAGTGGTACTGATTCTATGTAATCTACAAGGAAAATTCAAATTTAAGGTCAGAGTAGCTGAGTGGAAACTTTGAGAATGTTTCCAGTTCGGCTGTTTTGACCCTAAATTTGACATTCACGTTGAATTCACCTTGCACGCTCAGTTAGTGAATTACCCTGATTGAGTTACAATTCAGCATGCTGATGAACAACAATGGGCACACATTTTTTTGTACTACATGCTGTCATTTATAAGCGTTACCAAAAAAACATTGTGGTGATGTATGTTATATTTATTATTTATATATATTTTCATATCAGATTTTACACTAATTTATGTACTGTGCTCTTAGTGTTTCTGTATGATGGCTGTGTTCCATGCAGAACCCAAACAGCCCCCTATCCTAACTCCAATTAAACTGGGCTTGCCCCATGTATATGCATTACAAATTGACACACTGATAGATAGGTAGACAGCGAAACATACAGACAGATAGATAGGTAGACAGCGAGACATACAGACTGATAGATAGACAGCGAGACCCACAGATTGCTAGATAGGCAGATAGACATACAGATAGACAGAAAGACAGGCAAACAAAAAACCTGGAGGTTTTTTTTAGAAGAAAATTGTATATTATAGTTAATTTCTAGAATACAATACCATATTTTTTAAAATGTATAGTTGATCTATGATCTGTTGTAGATACATGAAATAGTCTCTCTTAGAGACTAATACGCATTGTACTTTGTAAGTATTCACAACTAGATGTTGATTAAGAAATGTTTTAAGTACTTGTTCTGGGATTGTTTTTATACAAAATTTCAATTACACAAAGCAAAAGAGAATGCAAAGCATTTTTACCCCCAATGAAGTACAGCATTTTTATGACAGGGAATATTAGTGAAATAGACCTGTCTATGCATTGTACATCTGGGAATGTTACAGTCTTCATTTTCAGGATTTTTTAAAATGGGAAATACATTTTAGCTTTCTTTATAAAAGTGTAATCTCTGCAAACCTTTAAACGTATGGCTGCATCAGAAAGATTGAGACAGGCTCAAAAGTCATTGTTACAAGTTAACATATCCGTATTATGGTAATATGTGTCTTATTATGAAGGCTCAAGTCAAGTCCGAAGATCAGTCATTAGACAAGTTAGTACATGGTTCTTTGCATTCATCACTTCCTTAGAGCATTTTATGGGTCTATTGTATCAGTTGAATCACTACCCCAGAGATCACAAGGACTATTAATGTCTCCTCATATTGTAATGGAAAGTCGTTATTAGTCATAAAACGCAAAACTCCATGCTTGGCTTTGAGTTTACACTGGCTGCCGAAATTAATAGCCCTGGCCTTATAATTTCTTTTGAACATTTAGTACAATAGTCATTGTATTGTGTTAATCATCAAATGGCCATTAAACTATGAAGAAAAAAGCTTACTTTAAAGCAGGAAAAGGTGCACATAAAAATAAATAGAAAAAAGAATATTTTCCTGGAAATGTCATGTTTTATTCTCACTCCGCATATAAAATAATATAAACATATTATAAGTAAATACATGACAAAGAATATTTATAAAGAAACATTTCAAACAGCATTAGCTATAAACAGTGGATTCAGATTGTTGTTTTTTTGTTTTTTTTGTTAATATAGACATATTAATAAAGTTTAAAAATACAATTTCTGGAAAATGAATTCTTACATAAAAATACTATGTTTAATCTTTTTAGATTAAGCAAACAGACAATCTCTGCTATGTAGCAGGGTGCCAAGCGTGGCGACACCCTTGGTGAAAAAGATGTTAAAACAAAAATAATTAAGGTATTTGCGAAGTAAGTAAATGTTCCCAAAGTGCATTCACTCTCCGGTTCAGAGGAAACTACTATTAGTGAACTATAACTATAAAACTTGCTTAAAGGGATACTAACATGTTAGGAATACAAACATATTCCTAACATTATAGGGCCCTCTGGTCTCCCCCTACCTCGTGGCCCCCTCTTGCAGTACCTAAAGGGTTAAAAAAAACTTTAGTTACTTACCTGATTCCATCGACTATCTCCCTTCGTGCTGGATCAGCGCTCCACCTCCGACTACGTCATCTGATATGGGGAGCTAATGCGCACTAGTGGCGAGCACTGCAAGCACATTAGGAACTCCCCATAGAAAATCATTGACCCAATGTTTACCTATGAGGATTTTACTGATGCTGGAGGTCCTCATGAGGACGTCCAGTGTCAGTTAGGCGACCCAGAGTCCGGTAAACTCAGAGAAGTACCTCTGGTAGAGGCTGTCTTTGTGCTGCAATGTAAACATTGCAGTTTCTCAAAAACTGCAATGTTTTACATTGCAGGACTAAAGGGTACAGGGACACTGTACCCAGACTACTTCAATGAGCTGAAGGGGTCTGGGTGCCTATAGTGTCCCTTTAAAGAGTGATAAATATCATAAATGTATTTGTAGCTAAGTGAAACTATTTGTGTCAACAAGTATCATATCTGCTCATTACAGCTAGATCGCTATAGAGTTATGGAAATATTCATATAGACACCTCCACTATCTACCTCCACTATCTAGAGATGAAAGAACTTACATATCATACAGTAAATTTAGACACATAGGGTTATTTCATTAATGTGTGAATTCAAGGTGAATTCAAAGTCATTTTAAAA
Organism: Pelobates cultripes; assembly: GCA_933207985.1. Taxonomy (NCBI): domain Eukaryota; kingdom Metazoa; phylum Chordata; class Amphibia; order Anura; family Pelobatidae; genus Pelobates; species Pelobates cultripes. Next base: position 122,709,206 of record OW240919.1, read on the forward strand.
TGTAAGGTCTAAATAGCCAAACTGGAAAAATTCTCTACGTCAGCTATACTTTCCATTCAGCTACTCTGGCCTTAAATTTGAAATTCACTTTGAATTCACTTTAAATTCTTGCTTAAGTTAATAACCTTGACAAAGTAATAAGGAGCAGAATCCACACACATTACTAACATTAGGAGCATTGAATGAATACCAACAAGTGAACAGGGTGACTAGGTACTTTTAAACTATAACCACTGCATTGGGCTGTAATGGTTATGGTGCCTGGAGTGTTATTTTAATACAGTAATAAGTAAACATAACATAACATATCCAGGGAAGTGACAGTTCCCCTTTAACTGCTGTCACGAACGAAAGTTCTGCACTCCAAATAGGTATTTTTTCTAAATTTTCCACAGTCATAAAATAATGATTTCCTAAGACCATCTTTACACCAATGTTAAAGGGACACTCTAACCTCCTGCAGTCTCACTGCTTAATTCTCAGCCATTTCGGAGTTAAATCACTTTGTTTATGCAGTCTTTGTTGCACGACCCCTAGCTGTGACTCACACAGCCTCCCTACACATTATTTGCTAAAGTTCAAACAACAATGCAGGAGATAAGAACTTCCAAAGTAAACATAGTGTGCAAAAATATTAATTCAAATATTTTTTTTTTCATTGGTGTATGAGTCTCAAATAGAGGCGGTATGGCTAGATCTGCATAAACAATGTGATTTAACTCCTCTACATGGCAGAGAATTAAGCAGTTACACAGCGAGGCCATGAGCTATATAGCAAAACAAATTCATAAGATAAGTACTAAGGGTCTCAAAATTGCTCTTGAAAGTCCCTTATCCTAAAATTCTAGGTGTAGTTCCCATTGTTTGGGGTAGTTAGCCCCTTTGGGGAGTTCCTGAAATGTCTGCCCAATTGCCTATCTAACTGTATACTCTATGACCAGTGTTTGATAATGTGTATATTATTCAATAGGCTTGTTTGCCTGTGCACTGTTTTTTCATTTTTTCCATCAAGTATAGTCCTAATTCTGTAAAATGACCACAAATTGTATTCAAGCTTTACTCTAGAAAGATACTAAACTCCATGTCATTGTCTTGTATCTTTTCTCTGCACCAGATTGTCTATTATAGTGTTGTTTTGTGTTTGTTTTTATGCCATCACTACTTTTCAGCCTTGTCTCTCATATATCATACTACTTAGTCACATTGGTTGTCACCACTAGTCCAGCCATTGGAAGGACTCTAAATCCTCAACCCGGGGGAAAATACACAAGTGTGTCTCATCTTTTGAGCCTACTCTATGTTTCCTATTCCATAATGTCTTTCTTATTATCTGTTAGCCAGGGATAAAACCTACCTATAAACCACCTACTTGATGTTAATCCTTAGCCCTTTATAAATAGTCATTATAACCTTGCATCCCCTTTAAATTCAGAACAAGTAGTTTGCTTTGGAAGCAGCCAGTGCATCCATCTCCAACAATGTATCTCACCTCCCTCTTTAATGAGAAATGTATTGCTGTGTATTGTTAGCATAATAGAAAATAACCACTAGGTAGGGAGTAGGCAACCTCGGCACTCCAGATGTTGTAGACTACATCACCCATAATGCTGTTACAGCCATAACGCTAGTAACGCATCAGGGGAGATGTAGTCCAAGATTCCAAAAATCGAAAGTGCCTAAGGTTGCCTACCCCTGCACTAGATCATTAGAGACATTGGTACTACTAGTATTTTTACATATTTAAATACTCAGGATATAATTAATCCATTAAAAAACAATTACCATTTTACGTTTTGGATGAAACTCCTCATAGCCACACATCTGATATTTAATGCTTAAAGAGTACTCTTGTCTCGAATGTCATGTTTAACATCAAGATTCCGCAGAACAGATTTTATATGCTTGCAGACATAACATGTATAACAGCAGTTACACAGGAGGGTTAAAGATAGCACATTTGATGAATATATCTGTTGCCTTTTATGTGACACCTGATTTGGTAGCAGTTTAGTTTAGAAATAGCTTACAGGTGAACGCTATTTGCCTAAACACGCTCATGATAAAAGGGAGATATTCTTGCTGTGCTGTGAAACACTTGTCACCTGTTCATAAGGGAGACAAAATATATCAGCTTTGCCTCTCCGCAGTGGTGATGATAAGGTGGGGGAGCAGGTGTAGAGTGCTTTCAACATGTCAAATAGCACGGGAGTGAAGATACAAGATACAAAGGGTGCAAACAGCCATGTCAGTTTGTTCAGTCAACTGAAGGGAAAAAAAATGTTTTAGAAAAAATCTGGGATAAAATAAAATTCTGCAGAGATGACAAGAGTGCTGAGGTGATAATTCCTACTCTGCATTCTTTCATTCTAGAACAAAGTATGCCTAAACATTAATTCACACATACAATCCCTATTGGCAGGTATGTAAAACACCTTCGCTACTACTTGCAAACATGTACAGAAAACCCTAATGAATGGCTCAAAAGTTTTCAAAATGTTTTAAAGAAGGAACTATTTTTATTTTATTTTTTTATAAATAAATATAGATTGGATTAGCTGTATTAGTCTAGTAGACAAGATCCCAAAATACCAGAGTATTTCAGTATGCCAGGATACCTTTTTATTGGACTAACATGAAACCTAAAAGACAAGCTTTCGAGAGTTGTCCTCTCTTCCTCAGATCTGACGCAATACTGATCAATCTGATAGAGTTCAACCACTTAAAGCAACTAATGTTCTATTTATGACACCCCACTCAGCTCCCTCCACTTCTCTAACATCAATTGTTTAAAAGGGATTCTCTAGTGCCAGGAAAACCAACCCATTTTCCTGGCACTGTAGAATCCTGGAGTGCCCCCCTCCCTCCCACCCTACATCCCATGTTTCTGAAGTGGTTAAAACCCATTCAGACACTTATCTGAATCGAGCGCCGATGTCCCTCTGTACTGTCAGTCTCCGCTGGCGGGGGAGACCTAATGCGCATGCGCTGAAATGGCCGCACACGCACATCAGACCTCCCCATAGGAAAGCATTATTCAATGCTTTCCTATGGGGAATCCGGCGATGCTGGACGTCCACATGCATAGCGTGAGGACGTCCAGGGTTGTTTAGGTGACAAAAAGTTGTCTAAGAACCCAGAAGTCTGTCTGGTACACAGCCATTAGAGGAGGACTTAACCCTGCAAGGTAATTATTGCAGTTTATAAAAACTGCAATAATTACACTTTCAGAGTTAAGGGTGATGGGAGTTGGGACTCAGACCACTTCAGTGTGCTAAAGTTGTCTGGGTGCCTACAGTGTCCCTACAGTGTCTCTCTAAGTCTATATCATTGCATACTGCAATACACTTGTATTTTGGTATTATATATATATATGCTAAATTCTTATTATATACTTTTGTTCAGGTAGACTGCCAGACTTATAATTTGTTTATATATATATATATATATATATATATATGTATATATATAAACAAATTATAAGTCTGGCAGTCTACCTGAACAAAAGTATAAATAATATAAAATATAATAATATAGCCAATATATACCAAGGTGCATCCCTGCACCATATATTTAAATGAACAAATGAAAGCACTCAGTGTTTTTTTGTTTTTTTCAAAACGTCCCTCTGTGTATTAGATCAGCATAAATCACATTTCGAGTTTTTATGTTACACTATGAGAATGTTATTATTATTATTGGTGTTTATATAGCGATAACAAATTCCGCAGCGCTGTACAATATTATGAGAGGGGTGTGGGAAGGGGGGACATTTACAATAAATGAGAGAATTATACAATGATACAGGAACAATAGGTAGATGAGGGCCCTGCTCATAGGAGCCTACAGTCTAGATTATCTCTTTATTCTGTAAGTTTAACTTTATAAATTCTTACATCTGAAAATTAAGAAATGTCTCTTTTCTTTGGACATGTTTTGCTACATGTAGCAGCTTATTGCATACTCTTTCATTTTTTTTCTCTATTTTATTTTGAAATCTAATAACAAACAGTTTAATTTTGACACCTCTGCTTTGGTGTTGGTTACTATCAAAATTACCTTTGGATAATGTATCACAAGTGAAGTAGCTGTAACAGGATATAAGGCAAATAAGAATATATATGCTTCCACGTAACAGCCACAACACCATCTGTCGCTGCACTGCAAGCGTGAGTGCTCTGATTAAACTATAGAAAGCATGTACCTTTCAAACAACCTGGTAATACAAGAGAAATGGTGGAAAAGATAGATCATCAGATTTGGTGATGAAGAGGAGATAATGGCCACCCTTTTCTTCAGTGACGTTATGGGTAAAGCTGGAAAGGAGAGACAGTTAGTGGTGTATATATTTACGCATATTTATTCTTTAATTGTTTAGTTTATATTATTATCTTATTTTTTATAAAGGCTATAAAATAAGGTGTCGATTCTAGTGCCCATTTAAGATGCTCTTGGTTTGAGCACTGCTCCTACTGTAAGTCAATAATCCAGTACAATTCAGAAAGCATTACTTCTCATAGAGAAACATTGCATCCAATGCTTCTCTAGGTGAAACACTGCAGACACAGTGTGGTGATTGCCACCAATGGACGATGCATCTTAATGCTTCTCTATGAGAAACAATGAATTGGCGAGGAGATTAATACTATTGGTAATTTACCAGAAGAGGAGGAGGAGTAAGGGACCCTCATTGACTTAGAGATAAGTTAACCCCTTTTTAGGTCACAGTGGTGGAAGGGCAATCATCTAAACTGACTTTTAAACTTTTAAAACTCAGCTTTTTTTTGTAACAATAGAGTATTTTGTTTAACATATTGTGCAACAAACTTTGGTTGTGATCATATCACAGTGCAAAAAAAACAACAACTCCTAATCTAATAAAGAAGAGTGTTTATAGCTATTTAAAAGCCACATGTGGCAAATCGCATTGAACCTGCCCATTTCAAGATCCTGACAAAACACCTGGTTTAATGTTCCAAATGATCCAAACAATGTTAATAGACAATGCTTGGGAAGCTTCTTCAGACTTGATATGGTTGCTGTTAGCAGCCTTTACAAAGCCACACTCATCCTCTTTTCTAATTATGCTGTTATTTTCAATATTCATATATTACATTGACACTAAATGTTTTCAATTTGTATATAATGCTTTGTTAAAAGCCTATTTGGCTTCCCTTGTATTTCTATGCTCCCTGCCCATTATTAATCCATACAATTCGACCTCCACAGAGAGAGAGAGAGAGAGAGAGAGAGAGAGAAATTAAATTTTTTTAAAAAAATCTCAGTTAACCACGCTTTTATGATGGGGAAGCATAATTGTTACCTCTTCAGACACTCAGCTCAAACATTAAATTGCTCACAGATTGCAATACAGAAAAACCCACATACAGAGCTAGTAATAATTGCATAAAAGGAGAAATTGAGACTGTTAATTGTGCTGTCTGTTCTAAGACGTGGAGCGCTCATATTAAATATCTTTTATAGTGGGAGTGATTGACAGAGGTCTTGACGCTGTTATAGTGATTGCTCGGGATGTGACCTTATACATGCCAGTGGGGTCCTGATGGTAATGTTGATGATGTACTAGCCAACCTTTGTCAAACCACAGTGTAATTTTAAGTTGTTTTCATTAATTTGTTTTTGTAAATCACTGGATATTTACACTGAAAGAATATATTTCACACTATTTGCATTACTGTGGGCAGCTGAGCAGCAAGCTATCATCTATATTGTATCTACCAGAGTTATGAGAATTTCACATACCATCTAATGGACAAGGTCAGAAAGACTTCTAGTCAATTTAGCCAATAATGAGCTATCAATCACTGTTGTGCTTCCTTTTCTGACTCTAAGTTCAACAGAGTAAAGGTTGCCATGCGTGTTTCCTTTGAGGTTCGATAGTTATTGTATAGTATCCACACAATGTCATAGTCCATCAAGTTTAGTCTGTCCATCCTCCCATGAATGTTGATCCAACAGAAAGCTAAATAAAATATAAAAATCTCTCTCTCTCTACATATATATATATATATATATATATATAGTGAATATTGAATGTAAGGTAAAAATAACTGAATGGGATCAATTTCCTTAAATCAGCTATATGTTCGGTTCAGCCATTCTGACCGTAGATTTAGAATTCACTTTGAATTATCACTTTAGTAAATAGGCCTGTTAGTGTTTCTGGGTTATTGTTATACCCCTCAGGTATAATAGTTTTATATATATATATATATATATATATATATATATATATATATATAAGAAAAAAGAAAGTCCTTGCACTCATGCTTATAATGATAATAATTGCTGGGTGCTATAATTGCTGGGTGCTTGTAATCCAGGGAAAAAGTATATCCATGCAAAGAAATGATCCGCACTCACGGTCTTCAAGGTAGGTTAAAAGTCTTCAATCTTTATTGTAAATCCATTAAAATTGTGATCAATGTTTGAGTCCCAAGTTTCCTGATCCTGATGAAAGTCCCTAATTGGAACTGAAACGTTGATCACAATTTTAATGGATTTAAAATAATGATTGAAGACTTTTAACCTAATTTGAAAACCGTGAGTGCTGATCATTTCTTTGCATGTATATATATATATATATATATATATATATATATATACCAGGATTATTTACTAAAGTAAGAATTCAAAGTGAATTCCAAATCTACAGTCAGAGTGGCTGAACTGGACATATAGCTGATTTAGAGAATTGATCCCGTTCAGTTATTTTTACCTTACATTCGATTTTCACTTGCATTCTCACTTTACAGATTAACCATGCCAAAATAAGGAAATTATGTGAGAGCAAGTTATCAGCCAATGGCTACCCATCTGCTCCATCACCTATCCCTAGTGTGGTTTGATGAAAGATTTAAATGAAATACGTTGGGGCTCCAAAGGACAAGACTTGCACATTTGTCCTGCCTTTTTCCTCACCCCATATACAATCAGTAGCTGGTTCTTAAGCAATAGGGTTAGCAACCACTGGTTATTTATCTGTTTGTCTGTCTGTTCGTCTGTTTGTCCGTCTGTCTAATCTATCTATCTATCTATCTATCTATATATCTATCTATCTATCTATCTATCCATTTCCTCATCCTCTGAGGTGGGGTGGTGCTTTAAACATAGTATTTGGGGGTACAGAGGACCCATATACTCAAGAGGAGAACCTGTTTAATGGTGCTACCCTTGTCACCTTGAATGCAGTAAATGAGGGGCTAATAATAGAGTAGCTTAGTAGCAGATACAAATTCCTTCTATCACTGGTAGTAAAGAAGAACAATATATCACTAATTTCATAGGCTTCAATATGAAAAATAAATTATGTGCAATAAATATTTATCACATGAAAAAAATCATTTAAACAGCGACAATAAAATTGCAAAACAATATGTCATGCCTTTAGCTGTTTTATCGCCCATCAATCACAATAAAATGGTGCTCCTAAACAAATTTCCTTCTGTCAAAATAGCAAAGATTGTGTATGTAACAATGCTGTATGACATCTTTTATTTCTTAAATTTTGGTGGAAATAAAAAGCTTATTTATTTTCTTAGTCTTCATCACAGTTGAGTTACTTCATAAAACTTTTTTACTTTATGATTACAGTACCTTTTGCAAAAGGCAATTCAGATTGCATGCAGTCTGGCTGTATGTGATAATTGGGATTGATTGTTAATTAACTGTGCAAGTAAATAGCTTTGCAATCTCCATAATCATCAAAGATTTTCTATCTGTCAGCCACTTCTGCCCATCTATTTAATATATGGTCCACACAAGATGAACATGTGGCAAACAAATCATGTTGAATCTTCTATGCCTCGTTCATAGCAAGTTTTGAAACAATGAAAAACTATAGTCTAAGCATAAATTTAGACTACATTATAAAGTATCTTGAAACATGCCGAAATGTATATAATTAAAACTTGCATTGCTATTTATGTAATTGCATATGTTGTCATTAAGATTATATACACACCTCATATCCCGCTGGGCTTATTTACGAATCCCTTTTGGCAAAAAAAAAAGCTAAGAAAGTGCTCAAAAAGATTGTGCTTAGAAAAATCCCTAGACCCCCATCTTATGAACAAACAGCATTTGCCGTTACAGATCATGTAACAGAAGAACATGCAAAATGATAAAAACCTTCCAATACAGGGAATATACTGTGAAGTCTTTAACCCTTCCTGATGTTAGGGCATGCTATGTCATTCCTACAAAAGAAAGGGTTTAACCCCTTAAGGACACATGACATGTGTGACATGTCATGATTCCCTTTTATTCCAAAAGTTTGGTCCTTAAGGGTTTAAAGATGGCCCTCCAGCCTGTCTACTCAACCAGCATGTCGATCGGGGTCTGTGGTATGCATTGTAACTCAGGCATTCACCTGCAGCCAACGCCGGTGATTCATGTCACATGATCGCTGTCACAGCCTGTCACCGTGATCACTGTTACAATGTTCATTGAACATTGTTCTCTACCCTTCTCTTTCTCATTTTGTTCTGAGGCAGAGAGATTACAGAGTTACAGTGTCCCAAACTGTCAAAAAAAACTCACAAAATTATTAACTATATAACTATCATTATATATAATAAGTGTAGGTACACTTAATATGAAACAGGTACATTATGGTTGAACAAACATATAGCTCAAATTCTAAGTTTTGTTTTGGTTCAGAACTTTGCCAATTGCCTCCATCCAAGAAACACAAAAAGACCCAACAACATATTGAATGCTATTCGTCCTACCAAGAAACCCTCTGGTTTCTTTACCAATGAAAAAAATACCTTAAAGAGAATCCATAGTGATAGAAAAACAAAGTTGTTTTCCTAGCACTTTAGCTCCCTATAGTGCCTCCCATCCTCACCCCCCTACCCCCTATGTTGCTGAAGGGGTTAAAAGAAACCTGGTTCAGGCTCCGCCTCCGTTCCTCCTCCGGCGACAACAGCTGGCAGGGGGGACCAAATGTGTACGCGCGGCGAGACGTATAGCGTCAGTTAGGCAACCAAATAGCCTCACCACCCGGAGGTCCCTTTAATGGCTGTGTGGTAGACAGCCATTACAGGTGGAGCTAACCCACCAAGGTAATTATTGCAGTTTATTGCAGGGTTAAGGTGCCTGGGACACTGCACCTAGACCACTTCAATGAGCTGAAGTGGTCTGAATGCCTATAGTGTCTCTTTGAAGTGAACCTGTTGTGATGGGTTCACTTTAGCATAAATCCCTTCAAATCCTTAAAATACATACTTTAAATACATCATATATCACAGAGATTCATCATGTATTAAATAAAAAAGGTTTAGAGATATTCACTCATGATACCTGAGCTGTGTGAATGTGTTACTCTTCTGTAACACCCAACTCCGGTCCACCCAAGTCACACCTGGTCTCCTCTTAGATTTGCTCTGCTTTGGGATACTTCCTTTACGAGTTCAACCTGCTGGTTTCATTGCCAGTATGCCAGGATCTGAATGGAGTGACTTCAGTTGTTATGTGTGGAGAGCAGAAGACTGCCTGTAGTAGGTTTCTTCTGCTCTCCCTTGTTAGACATAGTGACTATGCAGAGGAATTGATTGACAGATGAGGAAGCAATCTATTTTTAAATAGGCTTTTCTCACAATCTGGAAAATCTGCCAGCACAATGTATAGACAACATTTTAAGCTCTTTTAAAAGAGCGTGCCTTGAAGACAATTATTTGCAGCAAGAATAAAACTAACCTTAAAGCAACTTATAGGGTCTTTGCATATTTGAGCCTCAAACTAAGGTGTGGAAATTGACAATACTTCCCAAGACAAGATCAACCTTTTGTCACGTTTTGTCAGCCTTTATTTACGATAAGATACTGTAGTCACTACTTATTAAATCATTTGACTATTAGAACTTACATTTTAAAAGTGCATTTCTTAAACATGTTATATTTAAGAAATAGTAAGAAATATATTTTTCCTGACAGATTCACTTTAAAGGGGCACCAAAACAAGTTTAACTTAATGAAGCAGTTTTAGGGCATATATCACGCCTCTTAAGTTTCACTGCTCAGCTCTCTGCTTTATAGGAGTTAAATCACTTTTGGTTCTGTTTATGCCGGCCTAGCTCACCTCCCCGGCTGTAACTCATCCAGTTGACATGACAAAATTGTTTCATTTTCAATCGGATGTTAACTTACTTTAGTAGTTTTTATCTCCAGGTTTGTACATTAACCTTTAGTTATATACCGGAGGTTCCTGCAATAACCTTTGTAATGACATTGAAATTCCCAGATAATATTAACAGGTTTATAGACACATGATTTACTGTTTTTTTTTTCTTTTGACACTTAAAATTACTTTTTGCTTGTATGAATTTACATTCTGAGTTTGCAAAATTTTGCACAGGAGATAATAAGATGGTGAATAAAAAAAAAAGTCAGCTTTTACATTTCTTTTTGTAGGTGATGAACTGTATCATTTGATTGCCGGCTCTCCTAGTTGGGCACTTATCCCTGTGTGTATTTATATTTTAGGAAGGTTACTTATTATTAAATAATAATTATTAAATAAATCCTGTATCATTATCTTAAAAACATTTTTATAGAATGTTTTTTTTGTTTTTGTTTTTTTTCACAAAAAGTAGTGATAATGTTTTATTAGGTAATATAATAAATTCCTTCCTGTATGCTGAGATTTAACATATGAAAACTGACATATTTAAAAGCAAAATAATGTTTTTTTTTTCTAGAATATAATAGTAGATTAGATATAAAATATGTACATTTTTAATGTGTTCATCTAGTATACATTAAGATTTTTTTCCCATTACTTGACTAACAGCATACCATTGATTTTCAAGTATCCTAGTCAATTTAAATTCTTAGGAAAGCATTAATTTGTGCATATCGATAGAAGGGAACGCTTGTTTTGCATGAGATTTCATCAGAGGTCACACAGCTACTGTATATGGGTTAGCACTAACAAGAGCATTTGTGTTCAGTGTCTATCTTGACCTACACCCTTGAACATCAGACATCTGAAAGATGCAATTTTACGATTGCAATTTAATACGTTATTTTAATAAAGTCTGCATGATGGTTTCTTTATATATTTATTTTGGTAAAGGCAGGCGTGAACAATGACACACAAAACTCAAACACTGATTCAAATAAAACAGGAAGATAGCAGTATAGTCCAAATTACTGAGAAATCAGAGTGCATGGAATAGCAAGTTGATACCAAAATAAAAACAAAATAAGCAAGGAATGTACTATTGCAGGCATTGGCTACCTTCAGCACTCCAGATGATTTGGACTATATCTCCCATGATGCTTTGCCAGCATAATGGGATTAAGAGTATTATGGGGGATGTAGCCTACAACATCTGGAGTGCCGAAGGTTGCCTACCCCTGCACTATTTGGTCAAAGCAGTAGTGGAACTACCGCCAGGGCTACCAGTGCAACTGCACAGGAGCTCGCACGCTGGGGGGTCCATCAGGTGGCACATGGGCCTAGGGCCACCCGATGGGTATTATTGCTGAACAGGGGCCCAGTCGTACGCCACAGCCTTTTAGGAATACGACTAGGCCCCTGTTGTATTGGCTGTGCGGGGAGGAAGTGACAGCCAGTCACTTCCTTTTTTAAGTACATTGCCTTTTTTATTGTTAACTTTTGATACTTCATTTACAGGATGCATGCTATAGACCCAGTGAGATTGCTAGTTTAGTTTCAGTCTATAACTGTTGAGTACCTTGTAGACTTCCTATATGTGTTGGAAGAATAGTATGCAAAGTCCCTTTAACATAGGTTCTGTTTAAGAATTTTTGATACTGATATGGTATGCATGTAAAGTGAGAGTTCAAAGTGAATTTTAAATTTAAGGTTAAAATAGCCCCACTGGAAAAATCGTCTAAGTCAGTTATGCTTTCAGTTTAGCTACTCTGGCCTTTGAAATTGACATGCACTAAGTAATCCTAAAAGACTATGTTAAAGAGGAGCTGTAAGAGGGCACATTCATTAACGACTGCTGTTTATTTTCAGTAATGGCACAATGCAGCATTTTGGCAAACAACTGTATGTAGATGGGTTATTTTATGCAGCATTAAAAAAGGACTTGTGGTGAGAACATAAATAATGGCAAAAAAAATGTAAGGGACTATTCTATCTCTTGCTTATGCAGCTTTTTTTTGGTTTATAAAAACTAAATGCAATAATAGGCATTATGTACTAACCTTTCATCTTATAAACCTAATAATAGTGTTAAACGTTTATGTTAATGCAGGAGTGTGGGAGGGAGGATGGGAATGAGGGAAGAGAAAGCTCTCCCTTGCATGAACAATGCAAGCAAGGGGAAATGTCCTTACATTTTTCACCAGTGACCTGATGACAGTCATAGATTTTGCACAGAATTGATATTAGGAAGCCAAAACAGAGTCATGTGTGCCAGAAGTGTAACTATCCCTGGCATAAAAATGCAAATATCTTAGAATACAATATCTCAGTATGTGCACTGTTTATAGAAAAATATGCACATACAGACTCCCACCACAAGACCACTTCTAAAATCAGAAGTGGTCATGGTGGTTGGAGAAGCCACTTAATCCTAAATCAAAAAGTTCCCTTTTTTCATTTATCATAATAATATAATTTTAGACATTAGTAGCATTTGATATAAAATATTTAAACTAGGGTACATGTTGAGAACAATAATATGATTAAGAATAGTTGACTAGGACAATAATACAAATTATAATTAAAAAAAGTGAAAAAAACTAAAGCAAACATACTTTAGAGAGAAAATAACCAATTTAGGTAAATGGGCATTGTTTATATGCTCATGTATTTTCTCCGAAGCACAACTAAAATAGTATTTTTTTTAAATCTGTTGATATTACTGCAGTATTTTTTTAATTTTATTTTGTCAATATTTTATATATGCATATGCTAATTGTGTGGAAGCTGCTCTCATCCAATGAGCAAAGCTTCACATTGCCAACTTTCTGATTCTCTGTAAGAAGTAGTGGAGGCAGGGAACAATGCTCAATGAAATGGTTTGACTAAGAACAATAGGAGGGTAAAGCACAGCCATTCCAAGTGGTTATGGTGCTTGAAGTGTTCATAAGAGATACATAAGAGCATATAGTGATAAACATCATATAAGTATTCAGGCATATAAGCCACTTACATGAAAGCATTTAAATTTTGTTCTGGGCTGTATTTCCCCCTAATATGTTTCTGTATAATAGAAGTTTGGTCCAGGTAAAAGGTACATTACACATGTTCCATGCTAACAATAATCAAAACCCGTGGGTAAAACAAATGTAAATGAAATTAATACGGGTTGCTTCATGCAAAAAAAGTGCAGCTTGAAAATGGATAAATTAAATAAAAGTATGGTGTGAGCGCTCCTATAATGAAACTTATACATATCAAATAACTATGATAAAGATACATTTATTGAGTAAAATACACAGACTGAGAACATAAAAAAAAAGGATTTCTAGCGCTTCCGATAATATTAGTAGGCAGCTAGTACTTGTCTTATCTTTTAAAATTTTATGTAGTAAAAAGAGTATACTTTTTATCTGCTTTGGGCCCTCCTAATTGCTTTTAGAAGATTTTATCCAAGAGGACTCCAGAAATATCCTTGGTGGGAATTATACCACCTACGCTATTTGGATTGAACAAAACCATTTTTGCTCTCCTTCTGTGAGTAACCCTCTTTTTTATTTTATTTTAATACTGCTTTTTTTTTTTTTTTTATCAGTGAGCACTATTGGTTGTTTTTATATTCCTTTTATGCAATATCTGCATCAGTGAGCTTGTACCACCCACGCCAGGACTCCTATACAGTGCATCTGGATCCTGACACACTTCCTGGAAAATTGTTGCTACACCAGTATATATCCACAGGCAGGTATCATAACGTCCAAGCGCTACTATTTATTATTATTATTTATAAAGCTCCAACAAGTTCTGTAGCGCTGTACAATGTGTGTTCTAGCAGACATGTATTTGTAACCAGACAAGTTTGGCGCACAGGGACAGAGAGATTAAGTGACCTGCTCAATGAGCTTACATGCTATAGGGAGTGGGGTAATGTGACAAAAAACGTAAGGGTAGGGTAGAAAAGTAGGCTACTAGTATAGTATTCGTTGAGGGCTTAGTGCTTTGTTTTGATGACAGTTTCAAGAGAGGAATCAGGGTGCGGGGAGGGAAAGCTGTTCACGGTTGAATTGATATGCTTAACTAAAGAAGAACGTTTTCAAAGATTTTTGAAGGAGTGGAGATTGGGTGAAAGTCTAAGAGAGAGGGGAAGGGCATTCCATAGGAACGGTGTAGCCCTAGAGAAGTCTTTAAGGCGAGCATCAGAAAGAGGTAGAAATATGAACAGGTTAGACGTAGTTCTCTGGCAGAGCGTAGGGTCCTAGACAGGACATATTTGTGTATTAGTGAGGATAAGTAGGTCAGAGCTGCATTGTGTAGAGATTTGTAAGAAGTTCCAAAAAACTTTTAGTGCACTTCTATATTTTCTTCACCAAGTATAATACACTATATTGTGTCTCCTGCTCTTTTACATGCACTGAGCATCATCTGGATAAGAAAACACTCACAAGGCACTGTGACCCTCTTTCTTCATCTTAAAATGAAAAAAAGCTATAAAAGGACTAGATAATACTGTATAAATAAAGCACTGATCTACACCAAACTTATATGGCTGTAATGCTGTAAAGGAAGCAACTACAGTTAAAATGTAACAAGAGTAGAAATGGAGCAAATAAAAAGAAAAATGTATCTAAACCTAAAAAGAAAAAAGATACAAGATCTACAATTAATAAAACATAAAGTCCTATTGACTGTCCCTCATCCAGTAAAGGGAAAGATCCATTAAGTGGTGAGGGAGAAATGTATGAAAAAAACAGATAATGTAAAAAATATAGACAGTACTCAATTATAAATACACCACTTTTACGGAACTAATAAACAACCTGCATGTAAACAGATAATAAAAAGCATGCTTGCAAGTAAATAGAGGTACTTGTCCGTGGGGAGACCCCTCTACAAGACCACGTTATGCAGTTGATAGGGAATCTAGAAGTCTCCCCAAGGCTCCCCAAGTCACAACAATTTTCTAGGTTGTATATATGTACAGCACTGCAGAATATACTGGGCCCCTGTTCAACAGAAATGTTTGCTGCTCAGGTGCAGATCCAGAACCTGGAGCAGTGTATGCCTGGGGAGGGCAGTGTGTGTGTGTCGGGGGGAAGTGTGTGTGTATGGGGGGCAGTGTTTGTGTGTATGGGAGGGCAGTGTGTGTGTGTATGGGAAGGCAGTGCGTGTGTGTATGGGAAGGCAGTGTGTGTGTATGAGAGGGCAGTGTATGTGTATGGGGGGCAGTGTGTGAATGGAGGGCAGTGTGTGTGTGTGTATGTGTGTTGGAGGCAGTGTGTGTGTATGTGGGCAGTGTGTGTTTGTGTGTATGGGGGCAGTGTTTGTGTGTATGGGAGGGCAGTGTGTGTGTGTATGAGGGGGCATTGTGTTAATACACCTAACCCTAACCCTAACCCTACCGCTAGCCCTATCCCATTTTGGGTATCAGTTCTATCCCCATGACTGGAAGGTCAGATGGGTTACAATCATGTGTGGACTAAAAGTGATGTGCCACAGATGATTTCTTATCGTTATGTAATTTCGCCAGTCCGTATTCTCTGAATCTCATTTTCAGGGATCCCATAGTTTGACCCACATAATGAAGGCCACATTTGCAAAGGATGAATTACAACTGATCCTATCATTGATAAGAAATAACTACTCTCCCACTGAAAGTCTGAATTTGCACATAAGGCATCTCGTTCTGCCACAATGAAAATTACCTAAAGTATATTATGTGTCGCTGTTATCCTCCATGGTTTCATATTTGGATGGAGCCAAAATATTTTTAAGATTTCTATTCTTTCTGAAAGTGACTCTAGGTTTGTCTGCATACTAAACCTAAGCCACGGATTTAATTTAAGAATAGACCTATGCTTATATAAAATTCCAATGGTCTTGTCATATATATTGTTGAACAAAGTGGAAAAGATGGGTCTTTTGTTTTGTTAAAAGTCCTTGTGCTGATATTATATTTGGATCCTGGACTTTTAGTTTTCCCTTCATCAGCCTCAAGTAGGTTTAGGATTTTTAGATGAGTCTCTGGATTTTGGTATATGTGAGGTACCGATGGTATATCCTTCACTTTCTCATATTTGAGGGTTCTAATTAAATGTGTTCCCTCAGTGCTCCTAGTTTAAAATCTTTCTAGATGGATACCCTTTTTCTAAAAAACATGTGTTTGGGGTAAGAGCCTCTTCCTCAAAGTCCTTAAGTGAGTAATTTTGGCGTAGTCTTGTAAATTGTCCCATAGTCACATTGGAAATCCAAATTGGGTGGTGCCCACTAGAGATGTGTAAAAAGCCATTAACATCGACCTTTTTCTGAAAAGTCTTTTATAAACCATAAGGTCATTTCCTCCCCGTAAGAGTATATTAATTTTTGATTTCTGCTTATTAAACGTAAAAGAGAGTCCCTGATTGTTAGAGTTTAGAAAAACAAACTCATCTATTTCATTCTAATCACCTTTCCATTTGATTAAAATATCGTAGATGAAATGGCGATAAAGGGCAAAATGCTCCATCCAACGTGGGTTATTCAGAATGAACAATTCTTCCCAGAATCCCATAAAGAGTAACACTAGCCCCCATCCCCCTAGTTTGGAGATAACATTTCTCATCAAAATTAAAATAGTTGTGTTTCAAGATGTAAAATCCAAAATGACGCTGCCTTGCGTCTGTAGCAGTAGAGTGTCAGAGAAAAGAAAATGTGTTATCATCGATCAGGGAAAGCACATGAACATAATCTCGTATATACGATGGAAGGTCTGGAACACATCGTTGAAGGTGAAAATTTACCCATTTTGCTAAAGACATAGTAAGGAACCCAATAAATGAAATGATAGTTGTCCAGGTTAGATTTAAACTCTTGTGGATCTTGCTTGGGGATATAATAGAAGACAGGTACATCCCCAGCGGAGGAAAGCAGGGTACATAGCTATTTAGTAAATTGAATAGTGAGGTCAAAACTGTTCTGTTAAGTATTCCCTTGAGATAGTCCTGTCTGTCAAGCAAGACTATCCCTCCTGCCTTATCTGCGTTTTTTTATTATGATATCCTTGTTATTCTTGAGACTTTTTTTTTAATTTGACAATTTTTATTTTTCAGGTTGCATAGCCACGAGAGGGGTACAGAAGAAAAGGGGGAGAGGGGGCGGCAATGAAAGTTAGTGCATATACATTTCAGTAACAATATCAAGGCATGCGACATTCAAGTTCCTACATTTCTCACACATTGATAGTTTATTTCCGTGACATGACACTTAGTCGCATGTTGCATAGTACAGGTCTCATAGCACAGCCCTGATTCATATGGGTTGGGGATGTGGCGTGGTGTAGCCCAAAGGCAGTGGTTCAGCCTGTGTTACTGTGTCCTTGCGTGATAGGGTGGACTGGGAGGGGTGGAGGGAAATGGGGGGGGGAGGTATTGGAAGGGGCAGATGGCGTGGGGGTGCAGTGTAGTTTCGGTAGTTGGTCAGATACTGTCCTCACATTGAGCTGAACATGTATGAGGATATAGTGCCTCCACGGGAGGAAGCGGTTTCTGCCTGTGGTGTGCGCGTGTGTGTTAATTTTGCCTGGGTTTGTATTCTTCCCACATTTCCCATGCTGTGGACCTGTAGAGATCTTTCGGCCTGGAATTCCTTGACATACATTCATAGGCTTTGTTGGTCTCAATCACATAGATACTTTGGTTGATCGTGGGTGGGGAAGTCTGTTTCCACTGCCTGCTGATGACAGTGAGGGCCGCAATGATGATGTGGTATATTAGATACCTTTGACATTTTTGTGGGACGTGTGGCAGCAGGAGAAGTAGGAAAGTTTCGGGCAGAAAAGGTAGTGGCTCTTTGGTGCATTGGATTGCCAGGGCTGATACATACTTCCAATAATGATGGAGCTTCAGGCAGTGCCACCATATGTGTATCATGGTTCCTAGGTCCGTCTGGCATCTCCAGCCAGCACACATCAGATGTGTCAGGGAATCTATGTTTAAGCCGTGTGGGGACTAGATACCATCTGTAGAGTAGTCTACTGGATAGTTTCATATGGGTCGTACAAAGAGTCAGTTGTTTACGGGCTTGGAAGATGGCTTGCCACTGGTCATTTCGGTAGTTGTCCCATATGGAAAGGGTGAGGGCGGTGGTTGGCAATAATTCAGAGTCCTTTGGCCTGTGGGATTTCGGCAGTCAGGCCATGATTGGTAGGGAAATGCCATTTGCATAATTCCTCTCCAATTCGGCCCACACCCTCGAGTCGCGGTGATGGGACACTGATAGCAATGGCGCTATGTGAACTGCCCGGTAGTACCCCACCACATCGGCATACCCATCCCGCCCTGGGCAGGAGGTCGGTACATTGTGGTTTTTGCCACTCTTGGTTTCACATTGTCCCATACATAAGCATTTAGGAGGTTTTGCAGTTCCAGTAGGTATTTGGTTGGGAGTTTGAGTGGGAGTGTTCAAAATAGGTACTGGATTTTTGGCAGGAGCACCATCTTCACTGAGGCCATTTGTCCCTTTCCACCCATGTGAGGTTGTCCTAATTTCGCCAAGCAGTTTGACGTAATTCACCTTGAAGAGTGTATTAGGTGTAGGTGCGAAGTTAACCCCTAGGAACTTTATATGGTCCTGTCTTCAGTCGTAGTTAAAATTTGTTTTAAGGGTCGTCAGGTCCTGGGCAGGGATGTTGACTCCTAGATCAAGGGTCTTTGCCATATTTAAATTGTGGTAAGAGAACTTGCTGTATTGAGATAAGGCCCTATGGAAGTTGGGTAGGGATATGTGTGGGCGTTCTAGGGATAGGAGGATGTCATCTGCATATAGGGATAGCTTGTATTCTTGTCCTTTGGCTTGGACCCCATGTATGTTCGGGCCATCGCGTATCTTCTGGGTTAAGGGTTCTAGTACTAATATGTTAAGTAGTGGGGAGAGTGAACAGCCCTGTCTGGAGCCATTAGAAATGGTGAACATTTTTTACATAAATCCCCTGTTTACTACTCGAGCAGTTGGGGAGGAGTATAGTGCAGTGACAAGTGACAGGAATCGGGGCAGAAATCCAAACTTCCGGAGGACTGCGAGTAGGAAGGGCCAGTAGAGCCTATTGAATGCCTATATGGGAATGCCCCCTCGCTTCCTATATATTAGATCTAGGATTTTCCATTTGCTATCTGCTCTCTGCCTACCCCCCACAAAGCCCACCTGGTCCTCCCCGACAATTGTAGGGATAATAGGTGCCAGCCTATTGGTGAAAATTTTTGCAATGAGCTTCACATCTGTGTTCAACAGAGAGATTGGCCTTAAGTTTTCACACATGTTCGGGGTTTTCCCTGGTATAAGGATGGTTGCAGCATGTGCCATTACCATTTCTGTTGGCATTGTCCCTGATTGGAGAATATGATCAAATAGTTTCTTTAAGTAGGGGCTAAAGTGGGTGCGAACTGCTTGTAGTATGAGTTAGTTAGTCCATCTGGGTCCGGTGATTTCCCAGGTGGAAGGGATTGGATTGTGTCTAAGATTTCTTGTACAGTAATTGGGTTTTGTATAGTATGTTTTTGTGCAGTCAACAGTGTGGGCAGCATTGTTGTTTGTAGATAGTCATCGATTTCTTGTGCAGTAGGTTGGTGCAGGGTGGAACCGGTTTTTAGGTTGTAGAGCGAGTGATAGTAGTCAGCCATTTCATCATTGATGTCTTGTGGATTGTGGATTTTCTCCCCCTGTTTTTGCAATGAGGTATGGAATCTTGGAGTTGGCCTGTTTCTGTCGAAGTAACATAGCTAAATGTTTTCCTGCTCTTTTGCCCTGAGTGTATGTTTTCAGTTTTAGCTTGGTTAGAATGTGGGCTGTTTTATCAAGATTCAGGGTGTTGATCTGGTTGGTAATGTCTGCTATAGATTTGGCATGTGTGTCGGATGGATTCAGGAGATGCGCGTTTGTCGTATCTCTCAGTTTTCTCACGAGGTCCATGTGTTCTCTTTCATGTTTGTGGAGGCATCTGAGTTGTCATTGCGTTGAAAGTACTCTTGCAGGTTTTCTGATAGTTGTGTAGTGGAAAGTGTGTCGTTCAAGAGCATATTGTTAAGATGCCATGGAGGTTTGCCTCGATGTTGGTAACGATCTTGCATAGTCATGGTTAGTGGAGCATGGTCTGACAAGATTCCCTATGGAGCAATCTTGTATTTGTGGGAGGAGAGAGCCCGATATATGGTGCGTGGCTATGGAGGCCCGGTCCCACCCGGTCACCCCGGTGTAACCCTCTTAGTTCTTTACTGCCTTGGAGTTTGTGGCACTAGGACCTGGACCACGGTCGTGAAGGGGAGTGATTGTCAGGCATTGGTATATGCAATGATTACTTTTCTTAACATAATTAACAAGTAGGAATTAAGAAGTGAAAGTAAATTCAATACTATTAGAAACATAAATAAGAATAGACGTACAAAGTGGACCACTTAACAATATTTGAAGGTGGCTTGATACCTGCGGCAATGTGTGCCTCGTGGTGGTCAGTCTGTGAATTTAGTCCACAGTGGTGTTGCGGCCTGGGCGGAGGGGTGCGGGGTGTGCATCTGCTGGTGTCTTGGTAAGTAGGCCTGCCCCACTCTGCAAGTGCTGTCAGACCTTCTTCTGGGGATGAAAAAATTCCAAAAAATAATTGAATTTTTTCCCCCAACAAAAAACCTACAACCGACCCGGCATACTGCAAGAGCCAGCTGAACAACTATCCGTGGAGGATTTCGGGCACTGAAACCGGCTGTACTGTCTGCTGAGTGTTCCTATGAAATATATATACAGAACCGGAAACAGAAGGGCGCAACTCTAACGGAGGAGGGAAAGGGCGCCAATTTCAACTATTTCAATCGAGATGCCTTGGATAATTGACATCACTTCGGATGAAGGCAAACAGCCGAAATGCGTCAAGTGACTGGACTCTTATTTTGGGACTTTAATTTATCTTTGGATTTATGTTTTTATTTACTTCAAGATTTGAAGAATAAAGTGTTTTTACCCCCGTTATTCTGCGTCCTGGAGGTTTTACACTTAAAGAAATAAGAAGTTCCCAGTGGAGGTCCTGTTGTGTATTCAAGGCATCCAGTTTGAGCCAGCTAATTAAGTGTCTCTCTCTATGTGAGTGTGATTGACACCTATTGTACATTTATTTTATTAGGCTATACTACCCTATGTCTTTTTATTTGGTTTCTTCCAGATGAATTGACTGCAGTGTGGGTTGTGTTTCCTTATTTTGTGTGCTCTCACCAAATTGTTATTTGTTATTATTCACTTATTCTTTGTTGTGGTTTGTGTGGCCCACAAAGGTGATAGTAGCACCTATACATTTAGGGATTCATTCACTATTATTTATTACTATTGTATTATAAGTGTTATGTATTTTTATGTGGTTTTTGTAACAGTTTTTTGACTTAGAGATATTTCCTGCACCTGGAGATAATTACGTTACCACAGCCACTTAAGCCAATTATCTCCAGGATAGAGGAGAAGCTAGACCGGCCGCACAGCCTAAATCTGTGGAACTGTTATGAAAGCCATGCTTGCGGTGGGTCAAAAGAGACTTCCAGAAAACTTCTGAACCTCTGCTCTGATCTGATCTCAGCACGGCGAGACCCCAACCAAGCTGTGGCAGTTCGTGGGGTCTGCAGTGCTTATGGTGTCTGGTGCGGTGCTGATGGTCCTTTGTAAGCACTAGGAGCATCGATTGATGGAGGGTCCATCACAAGTACCTTGGCTTTGCAACTCTGTGGACTCTGTCGACGAGAAGCATGTCTGCAGGGATGTCTGGAGCATAGGCATGCATGAAGCCTCTTACGAAAGCTTGCAGGTCATTTTGAAGAATAGATTCTGGGATGCCTCACAGTCTCAGGTTATTCCTGCGTGCTCTGTCTTCATAGTCCGCCATGCGGGCTTCCATATCTTCCATCTTGTGTTGCAGGGTTTGTATATGTCAGTTCCATTTGGGTGGATTCAGGTCCTGACATTGCAGTTCCATAGAGGAAGTTGTGGCGGAGAAGTCCCGTACCTCTTTTTTAATCTGGTCTGCGGTGGATTGCCAGGTATGGATTAATTTTCCTGCATCCATAGCCCTCTCAAAATGGCCCCTTGTAAGGCATTCTGAAGGTTGGGGCTTTTCTGGAGATGCTGAGGAGAGGTTAGTTTCAGAGTCTCCGGTGCCACCTTGGAGGGCAGCCCGTGCGATCTCCAATATGGAAGAAGGTTTTTGGCTGAAAAAGTTGAATTTTTCCCTTCTCAGGGTGGATTTCTCCGTCTTGGATTGGGACATGTTGCACTCAGTGAGTTATGATGTTTCTGCCGATTTAAAATGCGATGTTAATGGAGCCCATGTGCAGCAGCAGATTCCTATGCGGACATCTTGCTCAGCGGTCAGCCAAGCCCCCATTCTTGAGACTTTTAAGGGCCAATGATTCCTCTTTATTAAGGTTGTTAGTCGCTATCCTATTTCGATTAATTGATTTCTCTAATACTTTAAAGTCTCTCATGACTCATGACTTATCTGATATTGGATAGTAAGTTGAGGGTGCCTTCAAAGCCGAAGGTATATTTTCATTAATAACCTCAAAGGCATCCATATTTTGTGCATCAACCTCTTGATCATTTAAAAGTGCTATTGAGTTTTCCAGAACAATCTTGCCTTGTGGGTTATTTAAAGACCTGGGACAATTTTCAACAGTTGAAAGATCTGGTTAAAGTTAATTTTCTAATGAACTGGTTCAAATCCTTAAACAGATCAAAAGCAACAGGATTCCTAGTAGGTGCAAAGTTTAACCCTTAATTTAGAAGTGATATATCTGCTGGTTTCAATTCATAAGAAGAGATGTTAAAGATTCCTTTCATGGAAGGCACCAGATCTTCTATAGGTGCTATTCTTTTTCTCTGTGCAGTGTTTCTGACAAGTGGAAAGTGCTGGAGGGTCTGATCTTGTTACTCTTCTAAAAGATCTTTCCCTCTTTCAGCATTGTAGGGTTTTGTTTTGAGTCCCAAGATTACGAGAGTTAGCTCCCTCTGAATCCACAGGGCTGCTAGGCGTATTAGGATTTGGTGCCACCCTAGGATGATGAATGGGAATAGAATTAGACAAGTAAGCCCGGTGGAACACACCACCAAGACGTCTACTTAGTGGAGCACCAGAATAGGATACGCTTACCCCACTAGAATCTGGGGAAGGTGTGTAATAATAAAATTCTCTAGAAAAGAGGAAACAATGCAAAATAGTGAAGTATATCAAGTCCACCAGAGTGATATGTGAAGGGATTAGGACCACACTCACATGATATAGAGCCACATATGGATAGGCTCAAATCTCTTAGACAGACATTACATGAGGTAATACCAAAACCCTCTCTGGATTCTTGACCAAATCGTCCTCAATATGGAGACAAAAAGGAGAGACAAAATATCCTAGTGCAGAATTGCTGAGGTAGAATAAAGAACCAAAGTGAAAGTGCAAGTGATTGCTCACCTTTTGAGGAGCCAGTTATACAAGGCTTTCGTGTTGCAGTATATGTGCCTTTAAGGGGAGCACGTCACTTCTTGTATAGCAGGAGCAGGAAACACTAAGGATCTGCTGGGACTTGGAATCACAATTAAAATACACTTTATTAGAAAAAAGATAATAAACATAAAGAAATATATCAAAGTGTTAGTGATACCAGTACACAGTCTTGGTTTTTTTTAATGATATTGTCACCCCTCTAATTAAAATTCACTTTTTGAATGCCTATAAAACTCATATGTCTTGGGTCATTATTGTGTTTAATTTTAACATGCAAGGACAAACTATGTTTAACCCCTTAGTGACCAGACCGATTTTTAATTTTCTTACCGTTAAGGACCAGGGGTTTACATTTCTGCGGTGTTTGTGTTTAGATGTAATTTTCCTCTTACACATTTCCTGTACACACACGTATTATAAACCGTTTTTCTCGCTATTAAATTATCTTTCTAATGATACCATTATTTTCATCATTATTTTTTTATATATATATATATGTAAAATATGATGAAAACATATAAAAAGTTTTCTAACTTTGATCCCCAAAATCTGTTACGCATCTACAACTGCCAAAAAACACCAATGCTAAATAGTTTCTAAATTTGGTTCTGAGTTTAGAAATACCCAGTGTTAACGTGTTCTTAGTTTTTTTTGGAAAGTTATAGGGCAATAAGTACAAGTAGCACTTTGCTATTTACAAACCATTTTTATTTTATTTTTTAAATTAACGCAAGTTACATTGTAACACTGATATCTGTCAGGAATCCCTGAATAACACTTCACATGTATATATTTTTTAAAAGACGACAATCTAAGGTATTAAACTTGGGGTATTTTGACTCTTTTCATGCAACCATTTTACCACCAATCTATGCCAAATTTAAAAACAAAAATAATAATTGGTGACACACATAGCAATTTAAAAATACATGTATGGAGATCTTTAAGGGTTACTGTTAAAGAACACCCCAATGTGTGTTCATCAACATCTTCTGAGTACAGGTGTACCACTCATGTATAGGTGTGTCATGTTCTCTGGGGGCTAAAATACCTTATTTGGAGGGTGTGTATTCCAGTTTTCCAACTTGGAATTTTCACAGCTGGTCATCATGCACCCATGTCCTATTTGGGAAATTTTTTTTAAAAAAAAATCTTTATTTTTGCATTGTGCTTATGGTTACAAACGTGTTTGCTCTGCCACAACAGCAGGAGCCCAAATTATTCAAGCGGTTCAAGTAATATAACATTATGGCATTTGAGGTTTGTGCACATTTTTGATTTTTGGTATCAGGCAATAGGTGAAAATATGTATGTCAGCAGGAGCTATTTATAGGAATAACAGTGTTATTTTTCAAGATTGCCAGGTGTGGCATTTCAAGTGTTCGTGTGATATTGTGCAAGGAGGTCAATTTTCTTGGGTAATCTGGAGAGCTGTACGTTAGTTGTGCTCGAGTGTATTGTGTCACCGGGCTTGTAGTGGTTCGGGATAGTGGGTGACCCTGGTCACCATTGATATAGAATGATATAGGGTTGTGCAGGCTGACTTATAGAGTGGGTAATGTGTCAAGATGTCCAGGTCAGGCTTTAGGTGATCAAGTGGGGGGTCTTTGGTGGACTGGGCTTCTGTGTGTCTAGTGGCCAGGGTTTCCCAGAGAGTGGTTTGCCCCTGACCTATGGGGTGGCAGGAGGGGGGAGGGAGGGGAGCTGTAAGGATCCTACCTCTCCTACAGGTGTGTAGAGCCACCATTATGTGTCGGTCTTCTGGGAGTCAATGTTTTCATGTAGATTGTCAGGTGTATGAAGCATAGTAACGTATGCTGAACAACTAGAAATTAGCAATACAGTAGCTATAAACATTTGAAACATTTCTAAATGAAAATTTCTAAAAGAAAAATCAGAAAGTCATTTGTGGCTGGAGCAGTCATTCGTGCTGCCCTTCCCCAGGAACTGTGTGCGGATTGTGAGAGTCCTTTCTCCCTTTGTCAGTCAGCTGGCCTGGTCTGCCGGTTTCATGGTTCGCGGGGTGAATGGTACTGTATTGTCCGGGTCCCATCTCTGTGCAGGAATTCTTGCAGTGTTGTTCCTTTCTGGTAGTCCCAGCTTGGTGAGTACTGCAGGGACTTGGTTACGCATGGAGACCCTATGCATAGTCCCATTGTGGGTGATCAGCAGGGATTTAGGTGCACCCCAGCGGCATGGCACCCCTGCGGTGCGCAACTGGCCTGTAAGGTGGGTCAGAGATCAGCGCCACTGGAGTGTGGCTCTAGTTAGGTCCTGGAAAAATAGCAGTTGTGCATTTTCAAACTCCAGGGGGGTTTTACCCCTTATTGCTGACATGATGTTGGATTTGTCCTGTGAGGTGGCGCAGCATAGGATGACATCCCTGGGGGTTGTGTTTGGCATGGTGGCTGAGGGTGGGAGCCTGTAGAGCCCATCAGGGAGTGTTTTTCTGGCTGCCGTTGGTGGTAGGATGGTGACCAGGTGCCTTCTCACATAGTGAGGGAGTTTATCTGGTGTGATGTCAGAGGGTACCCCACGTATTTTAACGTGGTTGCGATGGGCACAACCTTCATGGATCGCCCAGTTGTGGAGGTCCTGTTTAGTGGCCAGTGTGTTGCCAGGTGGTGCCTGTGGTGGTGTCAGGTGGTATCAGCCTCAGTTTGTACAGGTGTTTGGGAAGCAGCGCGGGACGTTGTCGGGGTTTGTGGAGCATCCGCAGCCATTTTGGAGTGCGCCTGTTTCTGCAGTAAGATCCCGATGTCGGCCTGCTCCGCTGGATGGCCGGGCTGTGTTTTCTGCGTACGTCTCCCCATTTTCACTGGGGTCGTGCCGTGGGTCTGCAGAGGGCTGCTTGCTGGGTCAGGCTCACCTCGGCTATACACTCCGTCTAGGAAATACTCGAGCCCCGAGATGATAGGCTTTAAGCCTCCGTTTCACCTTGCCAGATCTCGGGGTTTGAAAAAAAGGCATCAATGTGTGCGCTCCGCTGTCCCGATGCCGATTTCAAGGTAGGTTTGTCAATTGGTCTGTCCCTTCTCAGGATGTTTGCAGATTAGTCTCAGGAGTTTTGGGAGCTGGCAGAAATGGCAACCGCGCCGTTTCAGGTTCAGGCTCCGCCCCCTATTTTGGAAATTTTTGCATGTAATTTACCCCCATAAAACCATATCTTTTTTAAATGTAGACACCCTAGGGTATTTCAAATGGTGGTATTTTGACACTTTCCATGCACTAATTCTACCACCAGTCTTTGTCAAACTTTGGGTAGTCATTTTTGTTGTGTTATTTTTCTCTCACATTGTGCATGGATTCTCAGTTCCTGTTATGTGTTACTGACAAAGAACACCCCAATGTGTATTCAGCAACATCTCCTGAGTACAACAGTGCCCCCAATGTACAGGTTTTATGGATTTTTGCAAACTTACATGGGTTAAATGTAGGGCTTTTCCATGATTGCACATTGAAATTTGCCAGATTAGTTTGCTGGGCCTATGTTGTTTTTGAGACCATATAGCAGCCCAGGAATGAAAATTAACCCCATCATGGCACCCTCAGGGCACTATAGTGCCAGGAAAACAAGTTTGTTTTCTTGGCACTATAGTGGTCCTTTAAATTCCCAATCTCAAATTCCGATCCGAAATTTAGCTGAATCACAAACCAACCAAAATGCACAATGGCTGGGCAAGTTTGTTTTGATTTGTGATTCTAAATTATGCCCATGATAACAAAAGAAGAGATGGTTGATGGGAAAACAAATTATTGATGGCTAGGGCAAAGTCACTAAATGTTTATTTTATTGTCAGATCAAGGGAGAAGTTACCAAAAGAGAGGAAAAAGCAGGAGCAGTAAAAACATCTATATTTCTATATTATTTTTTGGTACAGACGAACCGACATATAGCCAAAATGCCACTGATCTGGGAAAAAATATATAAAAATATTTTCTAAAAAAATGGTTCAGCCAAACTAAATTTTCTCAGCATGAGAGTCTAGAACATATTGAATTTAATCTCTATTCCATGCCTATAAAATGCAGCTTCTTAAAGAGTTATTATAACCAAAAAAATCACTTTATCTTATCTTTATCTAACAAAAAAAACAGAAACATTAAACGAAATACAGAAAGAAAAGAATGTAGTTTCCTATGTCACATTTACTAAAGTTAAAAAAACACTTTAATTAAAAGATATAGATATATTATATATTTTAATGACCATGGTTTTTTAAAAACTTTGGTAGATGTGACATAGGAAACTACATTTGTTTCTTTCTGTATTTTGTTTAATGTGTATTTTCAATCTCTCAGATAAGGTTATGAACACTACGTCCATAGTAACCTTGGATTGATGTGAACTCATAAACCAATATCCTGAGCACAGTACCAGGAATTAGAGTTTGATGGTTATATATTTTATATATATTTTCAACTGGTGAAGCAGTATAATTACTAAAATATAGACATCTTTGAACTATGTGGAGTAGCAGATGCACTGTAAGCAATCCAAAAATTATTATTTGACAGGAATGAGGAGACATTCATCTAACCTTGATGATGAAATCATCATGATGGTCTGGGAGAGGATAAACTGTTTGAGATTAAATGATGAACAAAGAGTGTGGATGGATATTTCAGGGTCTCAGCTCAGTCCAAGGATTTGCAAATGAACCCTATAGACAAATTTCAGGTGCTCGTATAGCAAAAGCAATGGGCTAGAAAACTTTGGAAAATCTGATTTGAAATTAAGATGTTAAGTTAAAGGGTTACTACAAGCATCCTAACCACTATTTTCTCTTGTCTTTAGACAAGAACTGCAGAATCTGGATGCCGAATCTGTTGGTTATTGATTGGGTGAGGGCATCGGTTGGGAGCTCTCAGCCAATGAGACACTTTGCATAGAATTAACAGCCAGCCTGGAACACTTGATAGTTACATAGCTCTAAAATATATTAGTATCTGCAATGCTTCATAGTGAAACACTGTACATCCAGCCTCCAAGTACCATGACCACTTCAAAACACTGAAGTGGTCATGGTGGTTGGAGTAACCCTATAAGTCTTTAAACTGTGTTTTTATAGGTTCTGGGCATGCATTAATATTAGGGTGGAAGATAAAAAAAAAAAGAGAAAGCAATAAGTATAAATATTCAACGTTCATTTCCAATGTTGTCATTAAATATCAGTCATAATCTGTTGTTATTACGAGCAACCAATAAATATTTGTGTCCGAAAAATTTCGAAAAATGCTGGTTTCCTACCTCCAGACCCATGTTTTGTGGCCTACCGCTCCAAATATCCATCCCTCCTGATACTGTACAGGTCGTAACGTTCACCTATCAACATCTTATGGTGGCGGTGGTTGGTGTTGAACAAAGAAGACTTTTGTGAGGGTAGATTGCAGTAACAGTTCAGTTTTAGAAGTCAATAGGTACCTTTTGGTAGACACATATGAAAAATGCACTTACATAAAGATGTTTTATGGTTTTTACTTCTTGTACCTGGCCTATTATTTTCTTTATCTGCCATGGAAACAAGTTGGTAAGCAGAGATTATAATTTCTTAAACCTCTTATCAGCTGAGATTACCTGTCACAATTGGTAAAAATCTCTTGTATGTACAGAGCCGATAGATGCTAAGGTTAGCATCACCTTTTTTAACTAGCAACTAGTCAGTAAACTTAGCAACAACATTGGAAATAAGCCCACTGACTCTGCAGCAAAACTCATGGATCACAGAAAAAGTGCAGGAAACTGAAAGCGCACAACGCTTGAGTACAATTTCTTCCATGCACTCTTTTTTTTTTTTTCGGGATTTTCCGGGTAGCTCAAAAAAACACATATATACTCTTTATGCAAAAAGTTAAGTAAAACATAGCGGAATCACCTATATCCAAGTCCTTTAGAAAAATTCCAGAATAATTTTCCAAAGTAACCATTTTTTATAACATTGTACCCAGCGAGTGTGCCATGACTTACAAATAATAGCTTGTATGATTGCATGCAGCCTTGCTCTTGACTGCTTCATTGTGCCCAGTTAGTGTGCTATTAACCTAGATCAAGGGTTCCCAACCGAGTCCTCAAGTAGCCCCTATCAGTTCAGGACTTAGGTGTTGTGTCTAAAGTGTTTTTTGTTTTTTTTTTCCCCAAAAAACACCTTAGACACAATTGGGTAATCCTTAAATCCTGGATTGTTAGGGGGTACTTGAGGACTGGGTTGGGAACCACTGGCCTAGAGTGTCATATAGTATACTTGTTTTGGATAGACATCAGTGTCCATGGACAAATAAAGCAGATATCTCCTATATGTATCCAACTAAGGTCAATGACGGGTGAAGTGCTTATTTGCAGAGTACGACTTTAGTGTTGCTCATTTGTCTTTGCTATGGCTATGACTAAGGAGATGGCTAAGACATGGACAGTATCTGTAAGAGGGGAAGTTAGTAGTGATTGGTGGCTAAATATCAGCCTGGAGGTTGGAAACTTGTTGGTAATGTTTGGCAACGCATTTCTACTCGCTGTTAGTAATATTAAGAGGTTACAGTAGATTTTTTTTGTCCCTGCAAGTTATATCAGTTTGGAGAGAGTAGACCGTAGGAAATTCATCTGGAAGTTTGACTGTTTTTTATTGTAAAGTGTTTTGATTTCAAAAGTGTATTCTTGTTAATATATATAAGTACATTATTTACTATTTTCACTTTTTTCAGACAATGTTACAGAAAAAAAGGACAAAAGTAGGAAATTAAAAAATTTTTTAATCAACATAATTAAGTTTCGAGTTTAGATGGGAAAAATATACTGTAAATAAAAGTAATTTGGTAAAATTGACGTCTGGTTGCTGGTTTGATTTTTCACAGCTTTTTGTTGCAGGAAATAATCTCACCAATGAAGGAACAGAAGAGAAATCCAGAAAAGAGAAATCTCAGAAACACACAGAAGTCCTAAGTCCAGCTACAACAGATGAATCGTTCCAGGACTCGAGTCGGGAGACAAATATGCATCGGGTAACTTTTTCCCCAAATGAAGAATGTAGCAAAATACTTCCATATAAAGAAGGAAATTTAAATGCACCATGTCCAAACGAGAATGAAGGTATTACTCTTTTTTTTTTATGAATCTTTTACAATTGTTTCATTATTTTGTAGCAGGCATTATTCAACAGTCAGGATCCATTTCTGATAGATGTGAACCTCCCTCGGTTATATACCTTACCTGTGTGGAGATGTGTGCGGATGATACTTATTGGGCAAATAAAAATAAAAAAAATGTAAGAAAAAGTATAACTTTTCTCTAGCCTAATGGTTATTATAAAACTGCTTTTTAAAAAAAAATCCTGCAAAACCTTAATAATTGAATTTCTAAATAGATGTTTTGGATACATGGAATGACATCCTATACTTGTTTTGCACAAATTTTAGAGTAGGCACTATATTCAAAATTTTGCTTTGTTCACAATCAAACATGCAAAAATGCAAAAAAAAAAAAAAGATCAAAATTGTAGTTGTTTTTAAAAAAAGTAAATATTTGGATTTTTGCCAATAAGAACAAAATGACTACAGATTAAATTACCAAGCTTTTATAATGACAACTATAGACTGTGGAAAAAAATATTTGGTGATACATGAAGAATTATATATATATATATCAAGCATGATCATATTTTAAGAGGCAGGATTGGACAATAATTTGCATCCACAGCTTCTCACCACTGATTTCACTTTTATTTCATTCTCGACTCATGTATTATTTTCTATTTTTTAAAATAAAAATAAAAATTTGTATATCTTGTTGAGGACAGTTAGATTGCTAGTTTTAGGAGGTTTTTCATTTTACTTGAAACAAATAAATAAAATTAAATAAAATTCAGGTCTGTCCCTTAAATATCACAATGCAATCATAGGGTAATTTACTAATTCCTGTATTTTAGCAAATTAACTTAAATTAGAAAAATTAAGGCTACAATATTTGCTCTGGAAAAACTCTCCAACTTGACTATATATTTTAGAATTTTGCAACTTGGATTCCATTGAATACAATTCAGAGTTTAGTGAATAGCCCTTAAGTCTTTTAATATGAAATCAAAATATGCTTCAGAAGAAGTAGAATATAGCAAAAGGCTGTTTGCAAATACTTTAGCAGCCTTTGTGGTTAAGTTATTTTTGCTCTGGACAGTCAAATGCATAGATGCCTAATTGTTACTATCAATTATTTATGTATACCCCACTCTCAAAACCCGATAAAAAGACTCACATATGCAAATTTTATAAAATGTGTTGTATCCATTAGCAAAGTTCATGGTGTTAGCAGTGACTGGAATTTAAAAGCATCCTTAAAACACATCACAGCCTGTGTTCTTCAACATTATGATTAAAATATTATGTTTTTTTTTCCTTAAAATCCAATCCAGAATAATAATGTAGAAAATGTAGAATTGTCTATTCTATTATGAAATCCCAGAAGAGTTTCCAAATACGACCTGATTAAATGAAAAATGCCTGTTTTAATAAAGCAATTCGCATGTATAACACCACAGAAAATGTGTCATCATTCTTTTAGTCTTATATTTTATATCGGTTACCAAGGTGTTGGGGAAGAATTGATCATAAATGTAAAATACAGTATCCAGTTAGAACAATGTTAATTACCTCATGGACTGCTGGGTAAAATGATTACATTTTCTACATCGTACATTGTATATTTCATACAATTAAATGTGTCACAGTAATCCTATAAAACATTTTAATTTTAGAATTATTGCAGTTCATTTGCTCAAGAGCCCTGTGCTATATGAATAAGAAGTCTGAAAAAAATAAAGTGAATTTAGTTGAGCAAATCAGACTGAGAATTGAATTTGTGCTTTTTAGCTAAAGTGGACTTTGAATTGAGATAAACAAAGTTTTGGTTTACATTCCAATTTATCTGTGCAAGTAGTTATTTTCTAGAAATAATATTATATATACATATGTGCAGTGCAAATGTCATAGATCACTCACAAATGTATATTTAAAATCATTTGTCTGAACCATAGTTATTTATTTATTTATTTATTTATTAGACATGAAGCAAAGTAAAGTAAACAGTAAGATTTATTTCCAGGGGTAGTTCCCCAGATACTCCCATGATGCTTTTGCCCTTTCAGAGATTCCAATGGCAGACTTAAAGAGACACTATCGTTACCAGAATAACTACAGCTTAATGCAATTGTTCTAGTGAGTATCGCCTGTCCCTGCAAGCTTGTTAATGTAAACACTGCCTTTTCTAAGAAAAGGCAGTGTTTGCATTGCTGCCTAGGAACACTTCCAGTGGCAGTCATTCAGATGGCCACTCGGGGTGTTTCTTGAGTCAGTGCTGCACAATGAGCTCAGTCAAGCTAATGCTTTCCCATAGGAAAGACTTTTATTGGCTGAGATTGTCAATCCTGATGATCTCAGCCAAGGAAGCGGGGTAGGGCGGAACCAGCACTGGCAGAGCTGCGAGCTGCTGGAATAAAGATGAGTTTTTATCAAATTTAAGGGGATCAAGGGGGGCTGGCAACCTAAAAAGTGTTTTTAACACTATAGGGCCAGGTGTACGCATTTGTATTCCAGACCCTATAGTGTTCCTTTAAGTGCCTGCTATCAGAAGGCAGATGAACCCTTAGACAGTGGGTACTTTCTACACTATTTATAAGCTAGAGAGTTTAGGGACCTCAAAAAAAATGTTTTATTTCATTTTATAAATGTATTATTGAGAGAAAACAGAGAGAATGATACTTGCCTGGAAGAAGAAAAAATGAGCATGCCGGGGAGTGGGTAAGACATTACCCTGAAATATTGGTGCATTGGTATCAGTGCCAAAAGAGAAGGAACAGATGACATAGTGTACTTTCCAATTACAGGGAAATAGTTACATCAGTGATTTGCCAGGTCTCTTATGGCCTGTATACTTGTTTTTTTAAGGTATCAGGTAATGTTTATCTGTGTGTTAGTGTGTGTGTGTCTGTACATGAGAGTGTGCATATCTAAGTGTGAGTTAGTGTGTGTCTGTCAATGTGTTTCTGTGTGAGTGTGTTTGTATATATTTGTATTTGTCACTATGTGATTGTGTGTATATGCGTGTTTTGTGGTGTGTATCCGTATGTATCCTTGTCTGTACAGTTCACCTTATTCCCTGTACAATCTGTATGCTGTACCTATACGTTCCTGTGTCTACAAGTTCCTCCCTATGATTTTGTACTCTGTTATTACTCACCTGCAGAAACTTGCATGCCCGTAGTATACATCTAAATTTAAAAAAAACCTTACATGCTAATTATTAATAACAATGAAAATTAAATGGGTACATTATTAATGTTGAAAAGCAAACACAAAACACAATATTTTAGTTGGCGTGTAGAATATTATTTGACCTCTTCTTGCATTTCTCTTTTTATAGGTGAATGTGCTACTCTCATTCTGGCGTGCTTGTTTTGCCATTTTTGCGACTTTCTACTTATGCTACCCAGCACATGTGAGAATCTGTTTACAAACCTATGCTGTCCTTCAAACAGATATCACCATACATCTGAGTCAGAACAGAGCAACAATGACCGTGACTGCAATTGTGACTGTGACTGTGGTTTATTTGATGCGTGCCAAGAGTCAAGTGACTGTCTAGAGTTAGCCATGGAGATTTCGGAAGTCTGTTATCACTGAAACTGATTGAATAAAGCTGGCTAATACCACTTTGGTGCAATGAAATCCACTTTCTCTTGTTTTAGCCTTTATTTACTGCCCCATATATAGGAAATTCTGAAGTTAACCGCGATATGAAAAGTGATAATTAATATTAGTATACTGAGATCTAATTAATTTAATGACCAGATAATTAATGCCATGATTCTCAGTTCTTAATTGAACAATATTTTTTGCTTCTTTTAGAAATGTAAGTATTACTTTTACAAAGTTGTTATAAAACAGCAGGTATTTTTTTAGGATGCATGATGTTTGATTTTACACAGTGGCTCACTGACAATGGGCTCATGGCTGATCAACGCATCTGAATCCAAAAGATGAGAATGGAATATGGAAAAATGCACGGTCACAGAGAAACGCAGATTTCAAGAGTCTTATGAGGCATGGGAATGGACAACGATAATCATTGTCATTTCACAAGGCACAAAAACTTCTCATCTGGTCATCAAGATGTAGTGCAGGTCAGTTAATCCTCAGATGTTCTAGAACTTTTACTGCTTTGTCAGCCTTTATAATGTGAAATCATCATAGTTACAGTTTTAAAACATCTGGGGATCTACTGTTTGTTTGGTTCTTAGAGTGTCCCTTTAAAAAGGGTAATTATTCAAATGAGTCACCAAAGGGTTTATTCACTAAAATGCAACTCGGAAACTAATTGAAAAAAAATGTCAGTAGACAAAAAAGAGGTATTTATTTATATGTATGTCGTACATAATATGCACAGGGCCTATATTAAATACAATCTTTTATTTTTAATAATAAAAATATGATATGGTTTTCCTTTAAAGGAACACTCAAGGCACCATAGCTCCTATATTCTGCCCTGATGACCTCTTCATTGTAGTTAGTCAAACCATTTTAGAAGTATATTACTTTTTACCTGGGGTCCTCCTTGTGCCTCTTACCGCCTCCACTAATGATGATGAAGAGCTAGAGGCTCCTAAGCTGGAGATCCCACTAGCTTTCATGAGCTAAGCCCTGCAGTACATTGCTATGTCACAGGTTAAGAGCATCAACTAGTCATTCTCATTTAAATGGCTAAGCTACAGCATGCTGCAGTGGTTATGGTGCTTGGAGTGTTCTTTTAAGGAGCAGCCACTTGCATTGAGTGCTGAATCAATCCTGCCCACTGGATGCTTGGTATTGTATTTTAACTTATAAAAGTCAGCTGATACAAATGATTTCAAGAATGTTGACAGCATAAAAAGTTAAAAACAACATAATGCAATTTTTCTGAGATACTATTCTTTGAGATAAATACTGCTTTGCTAAAATTGATAATGGTTATTTTGAAGTTTAGTAGCTTTGGCATATCTATCATCCAACTGTTGTAAATAAGCAGATTAAAGTTTATACACAGCCTAGAGCATTGAAATGACATTTTCTGTTTCATAAATATGATCATTTGTATACTTTTGCATTTGTGAAATAAAGGTTGTTATGTGTCTTTGTTTGCAATTTAAAAATTAATCAATTAGCACAAATGAATAGCTGACCAATTTAAGTAATTTTAATTTAAGAAATCCACAGAGTTAGATGACTTGTGACTAACACAGCATGTATGAAAATATGGTTCAATTTTCAATGTTAACTGGCTTTATATGTTTTTAGCTCCTGCTAAATGTTACTTTAATCACACACAGGAGGCTCCTGTGGTGTCTAGAAGGTTAGTAACAGAGCAGGAAAAAGGACATTCTAAATTAAACAGAATTAGCAATTAAGGAGTGTAAACATTAGATCTCTCTTTACAGGAAGAGTTTAGGAAGGTAGTGCAAATCACATTCAGGGAGGTATGACTAGGATTGCATAAGCAAAATTATTTAACTCCTAAATGTCAGAGAATTGAGCAGAAAGACTGCAGGGGCATGATCTATACACCAAAGCTCCTACATTGGTGTCTGTAGTGTCCCTTTAATTCTTTTATTCTCTAAGCAGCAAAATATACACCAAAATGGTGAATTTAAAGTATCAGTCTAAGCATGAAAACCACTTTACCTTAAAATAGTTCTGTCATTTTAGGGGTCTTGGTATATTCTGCAAATATGTACATGAGTGACATCCTTGCTCAGTAGCCAATGAATGAAGATGAAGAGAGGATATGTCAGGAGGTACCAATGTTTAACTCTTGTGCTAGAGTATCACTCAGTCTTGTGATGTCTTTGAATCTTCCATAGATCTTCAATCTCTCACAATATGTCTGTTTTCCACACCAAAACTTGATGGTGAAAGTTTTGTCAACCTCACTGTAGACCTCACATTGTCTTATGATATCTTTTGATTGTGTTTGGAATATCAAGGAAATTCCAACACAGTGTGAGTATTTAATTAAGATTTGTGTTTCTTTATGAAATACTCAGAAGTGACATTGTCATAACAGACCTGTGTTAATGCAATGATTTTTGTTTTTCATAAATTCCTGCAGCCTCAATGTTTATTTCTCTGTCTTCTAGGACATCTAGGAGACAAATGACTAGTTCTGCAGCCCTAGCCACACCTTCCCTGGTTGTCACTCACACAGTTACACTTCACACTTCCTGAAAGGATATAAACAAAGTTCAGAATCAGTTCCAGTGTTATATTATTATAAGGGGGTGAAAAGTCTTTCTTATGTCCCTTTTTAGAGCTGCAAAGCTGCTGACATTGCATTCTTAATGAGATAACGTCCTTTGTAACAAAGTTATTGACTAAAGTGAGAATTTTCAGGAAGGTCAAAATAGCTGAACTAGAAATAAAAATCCTAATTAGCTCTGCTTCATGTTCAGCTACTACAGCTTTATATTTGATAGTTATTTAGAATTTCCGACAATTCTCCCTTTAATTCTCCCTATACATCACTGATAGTATATTATGAAATAATTTGTAAAAGCTCCTTTATTTAATTGTTTAATTATGTAATAATTTAAAAAAATTTTTTTACTGATAGCTATTTTCATGTATTTTGTAAAAGCTTTCAAATACAACTAAATTATTATTTGAGTGTTTGTAATATGTCATATTATGTTCCTTGTGTCCACAAAGCTTATCTATATATTTCACAAACCAACACAAACACATACATTTCTGCTGGGCAAAAAGGAAGAATGTCAGCTTGACTACAGAAGCAATTGCAAAAAATTAATAAATGCATATTTTTAACTGCATTGTTCAAATTAATTTAAAAAATGATTTTTTTAACCTCACAATTCCTTTAATGATGTTTGAAAGTATCAGATAACATACTAAAATACTGTGACAGGCTGGCAAGGTGACATCCCTTAGACACATTAAGAAGCCAAGACCCTATTCACAAAGTCATCAGACTTTTGAAGGAACAAAGTGGGATGAATGAATGATTTTGTTCTATTCCCACCCCTTCTCTAATTGTCAACACGTTTCACCATCAATTGCAATTGGAAACAAACAGAGAAATCTGGTTTGAACATTGCACAATGATGCACATAATATCATATTGTTATGGCTATGTCAGACTGTAATGAGTGTGGTTTTTCTGTACTCAAATCTTTGTTTGTGGTCGATATTGCTGTGTGTATTGTAAAGCTTATTGCTATAACAAATATCTGTTTCCATGGATATATTATGATACATAGGATAAACAGTTAGAATTTCTAGCGCTAATTAGAATAAAGGTAGGCAGCTGGAACTACTCAAGCCAGAGTCATCTGTGAGCACTATTGGTTGTTTATTCTCTCTGCATAATCGGTGACCTGCCACTACCAAGTTCAAAATTCCCCCTACTAGCGATCAGATCCAAACATAGCATCTACAAAATACCTCAATAGGACCAGTATATCAACAGGAGGGGATTATACCACCCAAGTGTTTTTCTATATTCTTTTCACCGATCAAGAGAAAATACTACACTATATGGTATTCCTCTGTCTTCTTATTTTGCATATTCACTGACTGTCACTTGGACCTGAGTACAAGCAAAAGGCACTGCTACCGCTTCACTATCCTATATTATGATACATGGTCATCAGTTGATACTAAAATATGTTTTTTTTTCAGAAATGTAGCAAACTTAGAGAATTGCTTTGGTACGAACTACAAGTCGTCCGAATTTTGCCCCTTAGGTGTTTTAATTTAACCCCTTAACGCCATTACGGCGTTCTATGCCATCCCCATTTAAATGGGCTTTAAAGCCGTTGCCACGGCATAGAACGCCGTAATGGCTTAAGCCCCCAGGAGCCCGGCGGTACTCACCTCTGCCGCGATCCTCTTCAGGAGTACTGCCTGACAGCCCAGGCAGTCCTCCTCCGGCAAATCAGGCCCCAGGGGGCCATGTGATCTCTCTCAAAGAGCGATCACATGGCCCCCTATAGCTGACTGTGGATCTGCCAGCAGGGGGACTGTCTGAAATGTCAGACAGTCCCCCTGCTTGTGGGAAGTAGTAAAAAAAAAATCAAAATAAACATGTTAAAATAAATTAAATGTATTTATATATATATATATATAAATATAAAATACATATATATTATATATATATATAATATATATACATCTTATATATATGTAACGTCATACATAGTGTATTTTAATGTTAATATAAGTACACATATTATATATATGTAAAATTACGTTACATATATATAAGATATATATATATATATATTATATAATACATTTATATATATATTTTATATTTATATATACATGTATAATTACAATAATAAATAAATAAAATAATAAAATAAATAAATAAAATATTTAAAAAAAATAAAAATAAATTATATATCCAAAACACCATAAAAACTGTTAATGGGGGCTACTGTTGAACTTGAGAGACTTTGCTGAATCCAAATATGTGCTTGTTTTACAGTAAAAGCTAACAGTATTATGACATGTACAGCTAAAATGTGAGGCGGAACTACAAATTTTTAAAGATTTTTTAAATTTATCACAGTTTTTTTATTTTATTTATAATAAATTATGTTTCATATATAAATATTTGATATGAAATGAAAGCCCTGTTTCTCCTGAACAAACTGATATATAGTAAGTGTGGGTGCACTTAATGTGACAGCGGTGAATTACGGTTGTACAGACATATAACGCAAATTCCAGTTTTTGTTTGCATTTTGTTTTGATCAGAACGTGTACTATTGACTCCATCCTGAAGGGGTTAAATAAGTATATAAAAATAAAAAAAAAATGAATAATATATATATATATATATATATATATATACATATATATATATATATATATATATATATATATATTGAGTATAATTAAAACATTTTCTGCCATGCACAAGTCTAGAATTTAGTACAAAAAACGTCCATTATGAAAAAGTTTGATGCTAAATTCTCTGAGAGATGGTACTTTATAGATTTTGCAGGCAATTATGGAACACAAGCTTGTGACAAGAACTGTGAAGTTTTCTGTAACATTACTTAGACTTGATGTACATTTCTGCATAAATGCTTTTCAGATTGTTGACAAATATTAATAATGCAACATACAACATCTTCTGTTTAATAATGTATATACACACTCACTTAAATTTGCTTCTACGACTAGTTCTGTCAAAGAAATAAATTAATTGCATTATAAATCACGTTATTGATGATTTTAGCAGATGTTCCTGAAAATTTTAAATTTTGAAACATGCATAG
Source organism: Pelobates cultripes (assembly GCA_933207985.1). NCBI lineage: Eukaryota > Metazoa > Chordata > Amphibia > Anura > Pelobatidae > Pelobates > Pelobates cultripes. The sequence goes on from OW240919.1 coordinate 122,749,163, forward strand.
ATTAAATAATGTTGCTTAATATGCCTGTTTAGATTATCAAATCTCTTCCTCACAAGCGCATTAAAGGAGAATCTAGGGTGGATTTACCAACTACTTCATACATTATGGAGATAATACATTTAAAAATAATATAAAAATAAATATAAATAATCAGCACTGAAAAATGTAAGTTTTTTGGTAAATTATTAAATTCTTACAGAAATCAAAGTAATATTTAACATCAGAAAATATTGACATTCAATGACAGCAATTTGAAACACATTTTGTTAAGGACGTGAACTCGAACCTGAGCCTTGAAACTCAGACTGGACTTCTCTAAATCGAACATAATTTCCACATATTGGATTTCTGAGTTAGAAAAACAGGTGCCTGCATTGTACACTCAAGTAAGAAGAATATATGACCCACTTCATATAGTATCCATTATATGGGGGTTCGTAATGAATCCTAAATTACTGTGCATTTTGAAGGGTGCCAAGGAAGGCAACATGAGGAATAATACGCAGCCATGGGATAACCTTATATCAGTATTATAATGCATCATATACTGATAATCCAAGAAAAAAAAATCAATATTAGATAAAAAGCAAAGTGACATTTTAAAAAAATTTGTTTATCTATGCCAATATTAAATAAAGTGCAAAGTGACACTATAGGTTTAATAGGTCCCCCCCCTCCCTCGCACCCCCTCCCGCAGGGCTGAATGGGTTAAAACAACTTCAGCCACTTACCCGAATCCAGCTCCGATGTCCCTCGGCGCTGGACCAGGCTCTGTCTATGCTCCTCCCCACTGACGTCAGCCGGCAGGGGAGACCTAATGCACATGTGTGGCAATCGCCGTGCACATTAGACCTCCTCATAGATCCTGGAAGGGTTTCTCAGCATGGCCCCTTGACAATTATGATTGGTGCTGGGCTTTGCCAGCTGCCCAGCACTGATCATAGTGTAATCAGCATGCTGCAGGTTCAGCTTTATAGATAAAACAGCCAGTAGATGGTGGCAACATACCACTCTCTACTGGTTTAAGTAGGAAATCCATCTGCTGATATCATTACTGATATTATAAGAGCGTTTCTTTGAAGTTGGGATTATGTTTATGGTTAGGATTCGAAGCAGGGGTAAGGTTAGGGTTAATTCTAGGGGTCTGCTGAGGTTACTGTTAGGGTATGTAACAGTAGGGTTAGTTGTAGGGTTAGGGTTTTCAAAGGGTAAGTTAAGGGTTATTATATTAAAGTCAATGCTGTTTTAGGGTTAGTGATAGTGTACAGTTCAGATTTAGGCAGGTATATAGTTAGAGTTAGTGTAAGCATAGGGTTAGGGGTGGGGTTGGTATAGGGTTAGCAATAACTACAAACAATGTATTTAAATTCTAGACATATGACATATTTGACAATCAGGACTGATACCTGAATCCATTTTAAGCTCTCTTAATGCAGTTGCACATTGCACTGGGTGCGTAAAACATATTGTTATAAGCAAAAATGTGAAGAAATGCATTTTCCCCCCTTTTCCATTTTAACCCATTATCCACACTAAGCTTGGGCTAGTTATGCATGTAGGATATATATTAAAAACGAAACCTTTCCTTGCTTTAAAAAACAATATAACATATGTATGAGTGCATGTAAAAAAACCAACTTAAATTATGGTGGAACAAACACAGCACACATGCTAGGGTTTGCTATGCATGTGGTCTTAACTAGTCAAGTAGACACATGTAACAGCATAATTAGAGTTAATGTTTCAGTCCCATTACGTTGACATCTTGTGAATAGACTCAAATAATGGCTCTGTGCTATTGCACATCCTCTTAAAAAAAGTTATGCCTATTTTTAAGACCTTTAAGGGCACTCCTCCCCTTTCGATATATTTTACGGCCAGCATCTGCACCAGGGAAACAAACAATGGGAGACAGAGACTAAACTTTGAATGTTTGAAAATACAAACTCAAATTGTGACATTTGGGCTTAAACCAGTAGACTGTAAATGAAAGCCTTCCACTTACTTGAGTCGTCCATCTTCTTGAGGTTCTCTGCAGTTCCAGGTTTAGATAAGTCTGTAATAAGGCACCTGTGACAGGGAGGGGTGCAAAGCCAGAGGTTTTTTGTCAATGCTCTGATATGATACATAGAACCAGTGAACAGAGAAGGAGCCAGGAGAACCAGTGAACAGAGAAGGAGCCAGAATACTTCTGCCCCAAAACAATTTATATAACCTCAATGTGTTATGGGTGGTGGAATTTTCCTTTAACAGATGGGTAGTATGCAACTCAACAAACAAATCCAAGCAACACAAAGATTTTGTAGCTTGACAGCAACATTTTACGCCACTATCAATGATCTTTTTTTCAGCCTGGGTAAATTATTCTTATGCATGTCAGGCTTTCTCATTAAAAGCTGGGAGAGTGCAAGTAACAAAGAGCTGCATGGCTGCTTGGGGAAGCATATCTTGTCAGAGTGGAGGAGAGGCCTCCTCCAGTGTTAATTTTGGCGGCAAATTTCAATTTAGCTTTAATCTTAGTCTTTTGACTATAAAGCCATTTTAGTTTTTGTCATATTTTAGTCATCTGAATTGTTCTTATTTTAGTCTAGTTTTAGTCGACTAAATCTCAAACATGTTTAAGTTGGAACAATGGTTTCCTCAGAGATTTTTTACAAATAACTGCAGTTTGCATTATTACCTCCAGATTTGAGAATCAACATAAAGATAAATATATATTAAAAAATTATACAATGGATAAAATCTCATAAAACTTTGTATACGTTCTTATAGCTTGAAATACGTTAACAAATTACATCAATTATAGCCAAAATGCCATTTATTTTAATACTGACACATTACTATTTTTTTGTGATGGAGGATTATACTTATTTAATTTATACAATATATAATATATATATATATATATACACACACACACACACACATATATATATATATATATATATATATATATATACTTTTTATATAAATATTTAATATATATTAATCTAGAATCTTGTACTTAATAAATTCAGGTCATGTATCAGCAGACACCATAGAAAATGTTCACTTACCCTAAAACTTTGTGAAATCATAGGAATTAACTAATTTTTACAGATAACTAATGGTCGTGATATTAGCTTGCTGGCATTAGGTTTTGTCATTTAAAAGGTTTACAATAAGCAGCCTTGAGAAAGCCAAAAAAATTGAAGATATTTTGGCATTGATATAGGAATCTGAAAATACATTGAAAAAAGTGTAGAAATGTACTTTCGAATTCTCTGCCAAGAATTTTACAGTCATTCTGCAAACCGTGCATACGTTGATGTTAGCTTATTTATTAGACTTAACTTTTGGCAAATGCTAAATGTACAAACGATATAATTACCAGGTGTGTTTTGCTGGCCTGGAATTGTATTTGGTAGAAGGCGTGTTGCCTCAAATAAGCTTGAGTGTTATTTAATACTTGATATAGCTTGATATAACTGGTACTTTTATGGTCTATTAATAACTTTTAAATACAAGTTAAGTATTAGAAACTATTTGCAGACAAGGTTACAAGAGTCTGCGTCTGACTATGTCTGGGATAGCATCCAATTCATGGACTTTATGTAATTATTGAACCCCTACCTAAACAGATCTATGAGGAATGTGCACATATTCCATTTGTTTAAATGCCCAGTCTGTCCTCATCTTGGAACTTGCTTATATAAACACAATACGTGAGTCAAGTAAATGAGGCAGATTATCCATTGGGAAATGTATCTTTAAAAAAAAAAAAGTGAATGCAGTTAAGGTTCAAAGGGATTTGTACACAGGAAAAAAAAAGCTAGAAATTGGAAAGGCATTAGAAATTATGGTTGATCTACAGTCATTTTTAAATCTGCATACAATAAATGCAAAATCAGTCTGCATTTCAAAATATTTACAAGGTTAATTATTAGCGTAAGAATTATCAGGAACTCAAAATGAATTTTACATTTTAGGTCAAAGAAGCAGAAATGGAAGCTTAGATGGGGAGAATTTTTTCAGCCGAGCTACCTTAGTAAATAACCCCCCCAACAGCATAAAAATGGAATCCAAAAAGACAACTGCTAAATATCCCTAACCCAAATGTACACATAAATAACAGCGTTTTTAATTCTACTGAATTGGCCATTAAAGTGTGAACTCACCTGTCAACATCAATGTAAACTTCTTTGCTGAGTCCTGTTTAGAAACTAAACTAAGCAGAAGAGAGACAGCTGTTATAGCTTTCTCCCACAAACATGAAACAAGGATCTATGCTGTGGGACAACTGGTTTTAATGGGGCCACACACGGCCTTTTATGTCAGTCCCCATGCAAGGGGTACTCCCCCCTAGGCCTGACAGTAGACTACAGTAAAAACATACATACGATTACATTGGCTATCAGGTCCAGGACACCCCCATACAAAATAGGTTAATCCATGCCCTGTGCCTGAGAGATAATTGAGTCAGGAACTACTAACTCAATTATCTCCAGGCACAGAAAACATACATTTTAGCAGTACTCCGAAAGTACCCCTAAAACCCATGGAAACCCTACACAAATTACATCCCCTGCTAGCACCGATCTGGGTGACCAACATAACCAAAAATCAACCAGATCGGTTCGGGGGTTCAGGATTTCCATGGAGGTCATATTTTGACGGACCGTACACGATGCTCCTGCCCAAAAGAAATCAGGCTGTGCGGTCGATCTCTTTCGGGAATACTCAATATAGTCAAAATACTGAAAGTAGCGGTTCATGGGTAGGTTCAGTCTATGTCTCTCGTTCGGGAGCTTGCTCCCACTGAACGCCTTTCACTTCCCATATTTTTAACTGCACATCGATGGAAGGGTTATTCTAGCAATGTTAGCACCAAACACCGCTCGGTGTGTTCGCAGCTAAAGATGGCGGCCACCACGTGTTCATATACTGAACGGCGACCACCCAGCCGACCGCTTAGAATGTTTGTGGTTTAGGAGTGTTAATGAGGTGACAGAGCTCAATGAGTGGCACTCCGCATATGGGTGGTCTAGTTGTTCGGGAGTTTGTTCCGTGGTTGAATGAAATAATAATAAAACAAAGGGAAATGGAATGTCCCGAACACATAGGAGAATGAAACATCGCACTAATAATCCAGAGACAGGATGATCCGTCACATCCATTAATTTCGTTCTATGACATTTGCTCTTAATTAGATTAGGACAAATGCAAATATTGCATACTTGACACTAATATTCATACAAAACCCACAAAAAACACGTTTTAACCAGTCCAGGTACAAATTCAAAAACAAACTTTATGTTATCATGGTAAAAAAGGGAAGGTAATTACATGACGGAAGGATACAATGGGTGATGCTTATATGTTATGTAAATTGACAGCACTTCCTCAGGATATCTGTCCTCTGAGGAAGTGTCACCAAGGCAGGAAATGCCTAAGTATCTAACTCAGTGTATTTTATTAATGTAATGGCCTGTATACTCCTTTATCAACCAGGGGAACTTTAAGTATGGTCCAACCTATTTCAAGAGTTCATGTGAAAGGACTTCCCCCACTCTTGTCTTCTCCTCCGGGGTTTATGCATCATTATGATGGCATTTAACTGAATGGATGGTGTTGCATTCCCATAAACTCCTTCTGTCTAAGCATATATTCCTCTCTTTTACAAGTATTATGAGATACATGAGAGCCCAAGTCCGTGGTACAGTGCCATACCAGTTCCCAGCCTCTCTAGCACTTATGGTGCCGAACTCCACACTGGTAGTGTGCCAGACGGAGACCATCTCATTCAATACAAATAATACTAATCTCCCCAGCAGAGTTGTTATATCAATAAAATATTTCTGCCCCCCATTGTAGGTGCATTGTCAAGTGCTCAATTAAGTGGAAATAGAGATTCTTAACATAATAGAAAAAAAAAACATTTTATAAATGATAAATAAAAAGAGCTACAAATTAAAATAAAATCTTACAGTTGAACACATTTATGAAAAAGGTATATATGACTTTCCTAAATGGGACTGACACATAAAGCATCACAAATGCAAAGCAATAGGATTGCCCAGAATGTTCCAGCTAATCACAAAGGCCTTATTGTTTCATACAAAGTGATTTACAAAAGGAGCTATTTTGTTTTATGGAGAATAACAGTACAACAACTTGGATAATGCTTTTTATGTTGTTATAATTGGATCTAATGGCACAGTTCATATAACAGTAATTATCTCTTCGATAAGCTTTATGTTTACCATTTTTTTCCCAGAAATATAGCAACTTTTTAATAGAGCTAACAATGAAGGAGGAGAGCATGTGGGCAGATTGTGTTTTTATGTTCTGCATTGCACAGAGTGATGAGATACTATGAATCAAGAGGTCCATCTTTTTGTGCAGCCCTGAGACTTACGTTGATGGGAAGTACGAACCTAAATTAGCGTCAGAAATCAAGGGGAATTGACATAATTAATGACTGCAGCAGCAAATCACAGCTGAAGTTATCATTAATGTCAGTCAGCACAGGACATATATGTTGTGCTGCACTAATAAGGACACAAATATGATTACGAATGGTTTTGTGTGTCTGTGTGTGAGTGTGTCTGTGTTCCATTCCATATGGGGATCAATTTCTGTCATTCCAGATGTTGTGGAACAAAATTGAAAAAAAAATAATAATAATGACTCACTTTAAAATCACAGCCTGCTGTTATGTTGCCACATTGAAAAGGCAGCAACTGCATTATAGCACCATTTAAAAAACCAAAAGCCCGTCGGCTGCGATGGTCATGGGCCAAGGCCAACAGCGGATATCCTTTGATCTTGACCTTTTGTCCTCTGATATCCCTCTTATGGAGACACCAGACACAAGTCACATGCAAATGCAGTGCAAGTGTGTCATTAAATTTGCATGCGTTGCACAGAACCAATACAAATACAGGGAGCTCTTCAGCGGTGATCTGCAAATAGGCTGCCCTGGAAGAACATTGAACCAACATACTCACTTCGAGGGGGTGAAGTGCTTGTCATTGGTAATGGCATAACTCCCCCCTCTGGCTCCATCACCTTCCAACAGAGCCGCTACGATTAAAAAATACAAGGGCTATTTGTTTTTCCCAGTTCCTGCACTGGCTGTAATTAATGGTGTGATTTGGCATGGCACAGCTGTGATGTATGCTTACAGTATTAAGGTTTATCTGGCTTATGGGTCCTTACAGTTATAGGAACTTGGGGTCTGATGGCCATTAGGCTAAGAGGTTTAGGTTTAAAGTCTATCTGCCTTCAAGAAACTGTGGACAGTATCTGCTATCACTCTCAACTAGACTTTGTTAACCCTAGGCCTAGACCCAAAGTCTTAAGGTCCCTAATTCTAACTATCCCTAATCCCTACAGCCCTCCTAATGCTGTCCTACCTCCAAGCTCAAAGTCCAGGTGACAGGGGTGCAGTCTGGTAGCCAAGCCTGTATATGCAGGATATATATATATATATATTCTAACCTACTTACCTAGACCAAGAGCCAAATGGGATGTGTCTATCCACACCCACAGGGAATATGGAATCAGAGACACTTGAAAGCCAGGTGATCACAATGACTTCTTCAGGAAGGGCAGGGCCAGATTGACCCACTGGTATACCCAGAAATTTCCAGGAAGAGCAGGTATTAACTGAGGTTGCCGGGCACTGCTGCCTTCCATATGTTTTAAATATATGTGGATAGGGCTGCTTGGATAGATGACATAGAGCAGATGCCGGCAAGGGCAGCATGTGTCAGTGTGAGTGTATGTCTCAGATTGAGTGTGTGTGACATTCACTTCCTAAATACATGTTTGTCCTTTCTTGAAAACCCAATAAACATATAGTAAACAAAACAAAAAAAAAAAGAATGGAAGGTCTCTCTGCAGAGATTCAGGCAGGTACTACCCTGAAAAATATCAAGTCTGGGTATATTGAATACAGGACATTGTATTGTATTGTAATACAAGAAAAGTACAGCAAACTCTCTCAAATGTGATATCACAGTTTAACAGTGGAAATCTGACATACCAGTTCCAGCCACCAACCTATCAGCTAATAACTCCCAAATCTGATCCTTGGAGAAGTCGTTGTGATCACCTTGCTTACCAGTGTCTCTGATTGCATATTCCTTGTGGGTGTAGATAGACATATCCCATTTGGCTCTTGGTCTAGGTAAGTAGGTTACAATATATATCCTGCTTGGTTACCAGACTGGCCTTGCATATCTCTGTCATTGTAAACTTGCCAGTGGGGAAGTAACAGACAAAGCATTTTCCGACCATTGGGCTAAATTTGTCCAAATTTGCTCACAGATCTGAACAGACATGCTGAGCGGGCGGGCGGCGCTGGGCGGGCAGCTGGCGAGGGTGCTCTTTCTCGCGCGCCACAGAGTGAGGCTGGGAGCCAGAATATGACATCATCTTCCGGCTCCCAGCCTCACTCTGCAGCGCGCGAGGGAGCTGAGCGGACAGCTCAGAGGAAGAGCTCCCTCGCCTGCCCAGCCCAGCACCGCCTGCAGCCACTGGACCACCAGGGAGATAGAGAACCCCCCCACCCAGCATTCCCAAAGGTAAGGAGGGGTGGGGGTAAATTAAAAAAAAATGTGTTAATGTGAGTGTGTGTGTGAGTGTGTCTGTTAATGTGTGTGTTTGTTAGTGTGTGTGTGTGTGTGTGTCTGACTGTGTGAGTGTGTCTGCTAGTGTGTGTCTGCTAGTGAGTTAGTGTGTGTCTGTTAGTGTGTGTCTGACTGTGTGTGTCTGTTAGCGTGTATGTGTGTGTCTGACTGTGTGTGTCAGTTAGTGTGTATGTGTGTGTGTCTGACTGTGTGTGTCTGTCAGTGTGTGTGTGTGTCTGTTAGTGTGTGTGTGTGTCTGACAGTTTGTGTCTGTTAGTGTGTGTGTGTCTGACAGTTTGTGTCTGTGTGTGTCTGACTGTGTGTGTGTCTGTTAGTGTGTGTGTGTCTGTTAGTGTGTGTGTGTGTCTGTTAGTGTGTGTGTGTCTGTTAGTGAGTGTGTGTGTGTCTGTTAGTGAGTGTGTGTGTTTCTGTTAGCGTGTGTATGCGTATCTGTCAGTGAATGTGTGTGTGTATTTAGAAGGTGGGGCGGGGGGAAGGGTTGGGCTGGCTATGCCTGAGTTTTGTCCTGCCTAGGGCAGCACAAAACCAGGATACACCACTGGTCTAAAGGTCATTGAAGAAAAGCTCCATAGTAGTTACCCTCTGAAGGAGGGATTGGCTGCATTAATCAAGAATTATCACAGACACAAGGCATTTAAATGGACACTATAGTCACCAAAGAAAATTTTACTTAACAATGTAGTTTTGGTATATAAATCATGTCCCTAAAGTCTTACTGCTCAATTCTCTGCCATTTAGTAGTTTAATCGCTATGGTAATTCAGCCCTTGTCGCACCTTCCTGCATGTGACTTGCACAATCTTCCTAAACACTTCTTGTTAAATGAGATATAATGTTTATACTACCTTTATTGCACAGTCTGTATATTTAGAATAGCTAATCTCCTACACTGTTTATAGCTTGTTAGACCTTGCAGGAGTCTCATGTGTCAATGATTAAAGTTCAATTTACAGTGCAGAATATAAAAAAAACTTCTAAAGTAAATTAACATATGTTTGAAAAAGGTAATTTAACTCCTAAATTGCAGAGAATTTAGCAGTGAGACTATAGACCATGATCTACAGATCAGAACTGCCTCATTAAGATAAAGTTGTTTTGGCGACTATAGTTTCCCTTTAAATTAACCATGTGCAAGATCTTCTCCCCAAGTTGGTATGTTCTTACAGGGTTCTACCAAAATGGAAAATAATTTAATTCAATTTAATTAACTTTGAATTCTCACGTTGATAAATAGCTCTGCTTGATTGTCAATGCAAACAAAACGTCCTAATTAAGATATTTATGTATTCTGCTATTTTAATAAGAACTCTCTGACGCATCTACAAACAATCTGTTTCATTCTACAAGAATTTCTTATGTAAAATAAACAAATTCACTTTCACTTTCAATAAGCATTATCAAATGCCTTTGGTGCCAAAAGTCTAATCTATTATTTTTTTTACAAAATGCTTCACCGTGTCAAGTAAGAAATCTGACACTGCATTGGCATTAATATTTAGGAGATCAAGAGAGAATCCTCTTGCTACTAGAGTTGAAATGTACTCTGTTCATGTTGCCAGTGGGGACGACCCATGTACAGCATTTATAACACTATGCTTAGATCCTAGTTCATTATATATCCAAAAGGTTAGCAGGAATCTCAAATATTCTTTGACGTTCTCCTTTTGAAATATCAGTTGGGACCAAGAAGCCATCTGGCCCTGGCATCCTTCCACCCCTTTAAACATTCAGCACCGTAGCAACTTCATCCACTTGCACTACAAATAGATGCTCACATATGGATGCGAGAAGTTTTCACTATGCTGTCGCCAAACTGTATCTCTTGTCATCACAGCAGCTGTAGGTACATTTTTCAACAAACAATTTTGTTTCAACATATAGCGTTCAGAACTAGATGCTTTGTAGTGTCTGAGAATGGAAAATCAAATGTTCAACTTAAAATATGTATTTTTTATGCGTAATATATTAATGTAGGGAATCAAGGAAAGTGCTTGATAAAAGTTCAATAAATAATTCTTGTATGTTTTCATCAGGCAAAATTGTTGCTTTACACTTTTTAAACATGGGAGAGAGAAATTTAGCAAATCAAAACCAAACTTAAAGACCACAAAATTAACATTTTCCAGCATAATTATTTTTTTAAATATGGGTTACATTACCCAAAATTAGCAAATCAAAACCAAACTTAAAGACCACAAAATTAACATTTTCCAGCATAATTATTTTTTTAAATATGGGTTACATTACCCAAATTGTACAGTTTTGTTGGCCATTCACTATGGTCCACTATATGGTTCAGAGGTATTCGATTAAGGCTCCCCAACTGATGTTTGACTATAACTCACATCATTCTTTGCCAGCAATAAGTGATTTCATAAAAGGGAGTAATCAAATCAAAGAAAACATTTAGGCAACTGTGCCCCAACTGGGTACCTCCGTCAAGGACCGTTTCCTAGCTGAAACAGGGGACAAATCGCAGCACTTCTGCCCGCAGTCGCCGTGGCTTGACTGGGGTCCTGGAACCGCTGCTTCCTGGAGCCGAATGGGGAATTCGCTCTAGACACCCCCAGGCACTGGACGACACTCAGTCCTGGGAGCTCTAGTCCTTACAAGGACTTTCCCCATTAAATCACCTGCAAGCTGGAACAGCAGACACAGGGGTTAAATCTTCCTTTCCTCCAATAACAGGATGACACACAGTTTTGGAGTGCATGCTGGAATGCTTTAATGGCAGCCACAACTGGCCTTTTATGCAAGTCTCCATGCAAGGGGCACTCCCCCCTGGACCTTGTGGGGGACTGCAGCACAAAGTCACAGACCAATGACAAATGTGTTTAAATACATGACACTCCCATATACAAGCATACAATCCCTCCTCTCTGCCTGGGAGATGATTGGATCAGTGCCTGTACTAATTCTAATCCAATTATCTCTAAGCACAGAAAAAAACATACCTTTTTCAAAACACCCCAAAAGTACCCCAAAAATATATAAAACACCACAACTGTTACATCCCCTGATACGGCCCAGATACGGGTGATCAACATATCCAAAAATCACCCAGATCAGTTCAGGGGTTCAGGAATTTCCTGAAAGTCATTTATTTGACCGACTGCCGGCATTGTCCCATGCCCAAAACAGTTCCAGAGAATCAGAGCTTGCGGTCGGTCTAGTTTGGTAGTTTGAAAATGAACAAACTACCGAACAGAGTCAATAGTCTTACCCTGGATCTTGTTCCCCTCATCCAGACAAATGATTTCACTGAACAGTGCCCTTCTAACTTGTACAGAACTGAATGCAGGCGATGATGGAAGTCCAGGGGTGTTCGGGAGTTTCTGTGTCTAATAGTTTCATGAGAGTCATGCCCAAACAACGCTGCCTGCGTTCATGTGAATGAGGTGGCCGCCACCTTGTGGTTGTCCACAGGAATTGCGGCCACCCAGACGAACAATTAGAACACTCTGGTGAGAAACGTTCCAAGTTGTTAATAGGTGTTAACAAGCTCCAGGGTGATCTCTCACAGGGTCCATAGTCTGTGGGCAGGAGGCTGGCAAGCAGGCTTCTCCAGGAGCTCGTGGCAAACTCATGTAAAAAGGGGAGTTTATCACAGCAACGTTACATTTGTTAAAGGGACATGCCACGCTGGAATGCTAGTCTTTCGTTTATTGCAATAAAAGCAAGAACAACAGAAAAAATAATATAAGAAACTAAAACTTCCTTGTACATTTAAACGCCGCAGGCCCCCCCAACAACAACCCTGGCACACCAAGCTCACTCGATACCTCCAAAAACGCTCCAGAACTGCTGAACGCTGTTGGAGAAAGTCTCACTGTGCATCTGACTTTCTCCAATATAAATTTATGCTGAGCTCATACAGCTTGGCTCTTTCCTCTGCAAAAGTTAATTACTTCAATACCATCATAACCACACTCTCCTGCGAACCCAAATGACTATTTCACACATTTTACTCTCTTCTTTGCCCTGCTGTTCCTCCTCCACCTACTAACTTGACCGCCTCAGACAGAGTCTGGTTTCCGCGCTAAGCACTCTGTGGAAAAAGGCACTGACCAAAGTAGCCAATGATCTACTCGCTGCTAAATCTCGTGGTCACTACTCTATCCTAATTCTCCTTGACCTGTCTGCGGCTTTTGACACTGTTGATCATCAACAGCTTCTTCTCATCCTCCGCAATATCGGTCTACAAGATATTGCTCTCTCCTGGTGCTCCTCCTACCTCTCCCAGCGCTCTTTCAGTGTTTCTTTCTCTGGCTCTGCTTCTTCTCCCCAACTCCTCTCTGTTGGTGTCCTCCAAGGTTCAGTCCTTGGTCCCCTACTGTTCTCCATCTATACTGCCTTCCTTGGTAAACTCATTAGCTCCTTTGGCTTCCAATATCATTTCTATGCAGATGACACGCAAATCTACCTGTCCTCTCCTGATCTCTCCCCGTCCCTCTTGACTAGTGTCTCTGACTGCCTCTCTGCTGTTTCTAACTGGATGGCTGCCCACTTCCTTAAACTAAACTTGACCAAAACTGAAATTCTGGTCTTTCCTCCCTCAAGTGTTGTTACTCCTGTGTCTGTCTCCCTCCAAGTCAACGGTGCTACCATCAGCTCCACCACGTAGGCTCGCTGCCTAGGTGTTCTCTTTGACTCCGACCTCTCCTTCAAGCCTCATGTTCAATCTATCACCAAATCCTGTAATTTCCATCTCAAAAACATTGCGCGCATTCTCCCCTACTTAACGCCAGATGCAACTAAGGTCCGCCTCTCAGTGGTCTTAGGTGATCCCAACTTGTGCTGTTAAAGTCCATAATGAATGCGGTGGCGAGGCTCATCTTCCTGTCCGCCCGCACCTCCCATGCCTCATCCTTCTGTCAGTCCCTACATTGGCTTCCTATAAAATATAGAGCTCAATTAAAAATTCTGGTTCTTGCTTTCAAATCTCTACATAATGCTGCTCCCATCTATCTATCCTCCCTTATACACAAGTATGTCCCGTCTAGGCCCTTACAATCTGCTGAAGACTTACGTCTATCTTCTGTCCGTACTCCCACCTCTGATGCTCGCCTTCAAGATTTCTCGAGGGCTGCACCGTTCTTGTGGAACTCGCTTCCCTCCTCCGTTAGATGCTCACCCAGTCTCCACTCCTTCAAAAAATCGTTAAAAACCCACTTCTTCATAAAAGCGTATCAATTAAACTGTTAATAGCTCCAGACTAATTCCTCTTCTGCAACTGTCACTAGTCTAATATTATCCTTACCTTTTTGTGTCATTTTACCCCACTCCCTCTAGCATGTAAGCAGGGCCCTCAACCCCTCTGTTCCTGTGTGTCCAACTTGTCTGGCTACAACTACATGTCTGTTCGTCCACCCATTGTAAAGCGCTGCGGAATTTGACGGTGCGCTATAAATATCATAATAATAATAATAATTTTATGCAAATACTCATTTTTTGCAGTACTAGTAGTAATCTCTCGTCCAAACCAAGAAAAGATTTCAACAATAATTCTTTTTACACATAGCAATGGTTTCTGAGGGTTGTAGTCCAATTATCAGCTTTCTTTTGTAGAAAGACAACAGCAGAACTACAACTACAAGAAACCAGAAAGTCATTATTTTATGTAAAGTAGCATTTTTAGAAAAACCCGGTAAACACTGCAGGTAGGGAGGAAGATGTGGAAAGGGTGGGTTTATGGAGTTTATTATTAGTTGTTTGTTTGTTTTTTAAGTGTGTGACCCTAAATGCCCCAATACATTTTGTCAAACCATTTTCGCATTTTTTAATGTTAATATTGTTTATACTTTTTGTGAAGGCTAGAACATATTGTTTCATTTCTGTTGCAATTCAATTTCATGGTGTGTTCAGTAAGTTCCCAATCTGTAAGGCGCTGAGGGAGACTTATCAAACTGTTCTACACTAAAAAGTGGTTTAAAGTGCTGAAAGTTGAAACAATCACCATAGAATGTTGAATGATGTCTGTTTTGAGCATTTGTTGTGCATGCTAACATCGTTACAGAGACATGAATCCATAACATTTAATTTTGATGTGAATCCAAAAGAAGGCAAAAGAGCTTTTCATTTTGCAACAAACCACGAAAAAATTCCTTCTTGACCCCAGAATAGCAGTCAGATCTCTCCTTGGATCAAAAAACTGTTACCCCACATAGTAAAAATTATTTCTGAATATTATGTTTTATAAAGTATTCGTCCAGTTGCTGATTAATCATCTGTTGAGACACTGATAAAATAATATGTTTCTCCCTTTTCCAAATTTATATAGTTTGTACCAGGAATACTTTTAATCCCGGTTGATTAAACAGCAAATTACTTCATTGAATTTTGAGAATATAAATATGTCAAAAAAATAAATAAAAATATTATAAAAAAATAATGAAAATAGGAAACAATATTTCAAAAAAATATTTGTAGATGGCGCTGTAGTATAATAGCATATTTGACAATATGGGATGACATCACAAAAACATCTGCTCAATCTATGCAATAAATACACTTCCACAATTTTTAGCTGTTCTTTTAAACCAGCTGCACATATTTTTTTACACATAAACATACTTGCTTTTTGGTTTATAAGTGACTTGCACCTTATTATACGTTCTCTGAAACAATTATTTCACAACATAAATTTTTTAAATGCACATATTATACAGTTATGATGAAAACATTCCGTTCTGGAAAAAAAGAAGTGAAAGAGCCCCTCTTAATTGTGTGTTGGAAACACCGGTTTTAAAGTCTCTCCACATTCCCCACTGTGTTCGCTTATCATGGCTAGAATTCAACGTAAATTAGGTTTTTGAAAAAAGAAAAACGTGTATGGCCTAAGATCTTTTAACTAAGCAACAAAATAGACCTAACAATCCATTCAATATATGGGTCAATAGCATTAAAAAACGTGCGTAGGCCCAACTCCAAATGAAGTTATGCTCAATTGCCCCCAATTCATGAAAACCTTGGGGTTAATTTTATTATCAGATATTTGCATTTACTTTAAAGTAACTGTACAGCATTAGGAATGCAAACATGTTCGAAACACTGTGATGTTCACCTACCTATTTAGGTGTGTGTGTCCCCCATGAGGGTTTGAAAGGTGAGTTTTTCCTACCGTTCTTCTCTCACAATACTGGTCTCACCGCATGGATTGGCTGATAATCTAAAAGTGGAGCATTTTAAGGCTAACGCGCATGCATGACAAATCACCATTCTACTCCAAATAAATGCTCTCTTGAAGCAGGATTTGATTGATAACTATGTCTGACTCAATTCTTAAAGGGTAACCACTCTAGTGGCTGTCAGGAAGACATGAAGTGTGTATATCCCTGAAACAGGAATATTGTAGAGTCTGCAAAACTGTATTGTTTTATATTGAATGGTTAAAACTGTAAGGCCACAACACCAAAACCACTTCATTGAGATATATATAAATATAATTGCAAAATGTAAGTAACAGTAGCTGATTTTGAAAATAAATATCCAGTCCAATAATCAACAACATTTTGCTTAATTTAGTGTTTATATTGCAATATATCACAAATGGCAAATATACAGGAATTTTCAAATGTATAGATTATAACAAAAATATAATTTTTTATTTATAATTAATTTACCTCCCTTCCCCTGTTACTCAGTTCTTCATACACACTGCTATGCAGAGTCCATACCTCTCTATGGACAGCTAAGTGAAGGGTAGTAGCAGGAGAACCCTGCCTACAGGTGGTTCTACTGCTGTCTGACACAGCAGTTAAGGCATTAGCAATGTAATTACCATGATTATTCATCGGGCACATGATTGCTAGATGAATATATGCCCAGAGAGACAGAACTCATTACATTCTCATACAAATGTGTCATGACAGGTTCCCTTTAAGTATTGAGTTATCTATTTTCTTTACTTTTATTAATGGCAGATAGTTTTATTTGAAATCATAGGTGGGGAATAAAGAATGGAAGATGGTATTGATTTCTAGAAAAATATTTTCCTATACAGTCAAAAGTTTTCATAGTGAGAAATAGAGTGTTTAGAAACTTTTCTTTCTAGCAGACGTAACCTTACCAAACAGCACTATTTTGCTAAGTTGATTCTCTAAATTGTTAAGGAGAAAATAGAAAATGGTCCAGGCACTCCAAAATACAAAAAAGGCAAATTTATTGAACCCACTGCCACTCACAACGTTTCGACCTACACGGTCTTTGTCAAGCTATCAAATGCATACACAAATCCATTTTTATAAGAATACAAGTGATTAACAAAAAATTGCATAATTAAACAATTAATAAATTAAGTTCATATTTTAGTGAAGGCCGACAGCAGTACCACAAATTAAAGATTCAATTAAAATTGATTAAACAAAAATATTCTGATTAGGTTAACATGATTAGGTTTAAATAGTTCATTAAGTATAAACCAGATGATCTGAAAAAATCCCGCCAGATAATTACTTCCTTTTCGTACGTGACGTCAGCATGATGACGCTAACCGTTCAGAGGGACGTCTGAACGTAAGCGTCTGCATCCTCATTAATAGCGCGCATGCGGTGTCTGAAATACAAACACGCGCACATCCACATATTAACGTCACAATAACATCCGCATGGTAACAGCACCAGATAGACGGCAACCTCTACGGGCTGGCAATGCAATGTGTGACCAGGGCCACAGCTCATTGAGCATGCGTGCACAGGGAAAAAATAATAATAATGATTATAATAATAATAAAACATAGTTCAATGTCAATAAGGGAAAAATTTAAATATAAACTGATTATTTGGTAAATTTTGAAAATCAACTGAATATTACCTAGACAGTGATAAAGTTTATGGCAGCCAGCAGCCTCCACAATGAGCACCACCAATGATATACACAGAAAATACATTAAATAATTCTCTAACAATATAAAGCTAATCAAAAAGTTAATAAAGTCAAGTCAAATAAATAAATTAGACCAATTAAACAGGGATAAGGTTACCACCCTCTCAAATGGTCACACATTGTATTGCCAGCCCGTAGAACTTACCATCTATCTGGTGCCGTTACCATGCGGATGTTATTGTGCCGTTACTATGCGGATGTGCGCGTGAGTGTCTGTCTTTCAGACAGCGCATGCACACTATTAATGAGGATGCAGACGTTTACGTTCAGACTAATTTTTGTAAATCACTTGTATTCTTGTAATCACTTGGAGTTTTGTATGCATTTGATAGCTTGACAAAGACCGTGTAGGTCGAAACATTGTGAGTGGCAGTGGGTTCAATGAATTTGCCTTTTTTGTATTTTGGAGTGCCTGGACCGTTTTCTATTTTCTCCTTATCAAGTGATAGGTCCCTGGTACTGGGACTGGCCTGGTTCCACCCGGATACATATTACTTGGGATTAAGTGCAGTTCCACACCCTTGTTTTTGGTCAATTCTCTAAATTGTGACTTGTGATAAATTGCAAAAGAGTTGAAAACCATGGGTCAGATTTACAAAGGCCTGTAGAAACTGAGATGAAACTTTTTTTTTTTGCAATTTCTCTGAGCATTGCACAGGCTGGCTCTGGGGTGAAATTGCAGTGATATCCGCTCCTGGAAAGATTGAGAACTGTCTTGAATGTTTTAAACTTTTTAATAATTTTTCCCACAATGGAATGATGGACTTTAAATTGTTTGGAATTGGCTTTGTGACGGAGCTCCTTGTACCCTGGCTGCACACCTCCTGGGTATGCTTTTGCCCCAGTCACTGCAGCTTGACTGGGCTCTTTCAGAAGCTTTTCCACCCTGGATATATATATATATATATATATATATATATATATATATATATATATATATATATATATATATATATATATATATGTATATATATATATATATATATATATATATATATATTTAAAGACTTTCAGCTGTTTGCAATGAACAAATAAAAAAATAAAAAAAACTATTGAAATAGCTAAACACAACGAATGTGACATTCAAGTGTTTTCCCCAAATTCAGTTGAAAATTTAACTTATAATGACTCCTGTCTTAAAATTATTTAAAAACACTCTGAATAGAATCCCTTACAGCAGGACAAATATGCAACTAATGCAACTAAAACTGATGCAACTAATCAAGGGCTCCATTAGTTACACCAGGTGTGCTTGAGGTGGATCACTTGATATACCTGAACTGGCTAGGGGTTTGTTGAGTGTCATATTTGACTGCATATTAGAAATATCTTTTCTCTTAAGTCAAAAGTTAAGAGAAAAGATCATCATTGAGGAAGACAAGGAAGAGGATACACAAAGATAGCAAAAAAAAGCATAGTTTGTGTAATGGTCTGCAGATACTACGGGTGAGTATCTCCATTACTTCTCGGCTTAGACTATTTTTGGACCATTTGATATCACCTTGCTGAGTCGAAGTACTTGGTGCCATTTGGAACTCTCAAATGTCCATCGCAAACTAATCTGAGCAGCATTCACAGGAGAAATATAGCATGTGATTACAGCAGTGATTATAGCCTTTACCCCACACCTTGAGTCAAGACTACATGTAGGGGTTAAACAGAACTGACTTTATTGCAGCTGTGCAGAGGTATTTAGACCCACAGATGGTCATTTGCATACAAAAGGGTAATTATCAGTACATACAATTCCCCTTCAAGTCTTCTTCCCATAATTCCTTTTTGTTCTTGGTGAAAACAAGCCTCTGTCCCAACAAAAACAAACTAATGCTCGCCTCCATTTTGTCCATATAATTTAAACAACTTGAAACAAAGAAGGCCTCTTGTAAAATTCTCACCCAAGCAAGAGAAACCCCTACCTTGAGTCCATGAGAGTTAGCAAGTTCAAAGCAGAGAGAATAGTGGCTACACTAGTTGGAAAGGGCAGAAAAAGGAAGTTATCAATGACTGCAACCAGATTTCTGAGAAGGCAGGTTGGTGGCAACAGGCACTGAAGTTTCAGTGAGCAACGTAATATGCATACTAAACGCAAGAACTCCCAAATGTACACCACTACTGATCCAAAAGCACAAGAAAAAATGGCTCCAATATGCTAAAAATAATATAAATAAGCTGCAGATGTTTTGGAATTCTGTTCTGTGTAGCAATTAAAAAAAAATAGACCTTTTTGTCCAATGGATCAGTGGTATGTCTGGAAGAAGGAGAATGAAACATACGCTGAAAAGAACACTCTGCCTATAGTTAAGCATGGTGGTGGCTCAATGATGCTCTGTGACAGTTTGGCATTCTCTGACATTAGAAACCTGCAGATTGTAGAAGTCAAATTGGATTCATTGAAGTATCAGGCAATACTAGGAGAAAAAAGTCATGCCGTCTGTGAGGAAGCTGAAGCTTTGGTGTCATTGGACCTTCCAACAAGACAATAATCCCAAGCATACCTCAAATTCCAAAAAGACTTGGTTGCAGAAGAAGTCCTGGAAAATTCTACAGTGGCCATCACAGTCACCTGACTTATACCCTACAGAAAATCTCTGGTGGAATTTGAAGAAGGTGTTTGGATCACGCAAACCCAAGAATATTACTGAGCTCGAGGCCATTGCTCATGAGCAATGGGCTTATATTCCTCAGGAACGCTGCCAGAAGTTGGTTTCTTGCTATGCATCTTATTTGTCTTTGAGCTAGAGTGGAGGATACATATCTGCCTACAGGTTTACACAACTTATTTATTGTAAGTGTTTTAATTTTTCACTATAATGACTTTGGCAGAGGTACTGCACTATATTAGGACTATACTAGGTTTTTCACAGTCACTTCAGTGATTCATATGCCCTTTGACGGTTTTTAAGAAAATAAGTGTGTTTACACCTTTTTAAATTTATGTTAGTCCTAAAGACACAGCGCACCTATATTGTTTTTTTTATACTTATTGCACTTTAGGTGCTGCTTTTTGTTTGAACATTTTGCACATTGTATAAGGAATTTGCTTGCATTTTTGTAGCGCCATTTGTTCCTCTTTGTTTTATCTATGCATCTTATTTGCAGCAGGTCGTAACAGCAAAAGGGTGCTCTACTAAGTACTAAAGATGCTTGCCCTGGAGTTGTTAAATTATTTTTAGACTGGGGAAATCATTACAAGTTGCATTTTCATTTGAATTTTAAGGGAACCACTTAAAGCATTCATTGTGTTGATCTATTTTAATTGCCTTTGTTTGATTTGTTCATTGCAAACAGCTGAAAGTCTGTAAATTGTGACAATAAACCTGATTTTCAATTTGGGTTGAATAATTTTGATTACAGCTGTATGTAAATAGCTCAACACAACAAATGCATCAAGTAGTTTCCTTGAAATTCAGCTGCAAATGCAACTTATAATGATTATTCATATGTATATAGTATATGTTGACACAGTATTATGATATTATCTATACCATATCACCCTCACATTGCAACCATCTTGACTTTGGACACACACACAAAAACACACGCACACATACACACTGATACACGCATACATATACACTTTGATACATGCACATATTGTTATGGAAAAAAAAACTGAATAAAGTGGCAGAAAATCACCCTTGCCCCTTGCCCCTGACCCTGTTGAACACAGCCCCTCCGAGCTCCCTGTATGAATAGACAAGACTGGACTTAGTTTAATTATCTGGAGATTAACTGAATTAGTGCATCCCAACCAGGGAAGGACTGTTCTATTAGTCTGTTGATTACCCCCTGCTGTTTTACCCTATATAATCACCTGTGTTTTGTGTTAATAAAGGTTGTACTTGTTCTACCCACACTAAGTTTGAGCTAGTGTTTAGAGTAAAAGCTATATTCACAAGACTGTATTCTGTGACTAGAAGAAGGGATAATAGGGGAGATACTCAGGCTGAGTACCAAGCTCTACTACACATATATACACTTGATATGCACACACACAGAAACACTGGTGTATACACACTATGACACACATAAACATTAACAGACACACAATCAAAGTGTGAGTCTGGCAGTGTATATTGGTAACTTTGAGTCCATATCTGGCATTCTCTAGCATGTATATGCCTAAGAGGGTGTTTCTGGCAGTGAGTATTCTAGTGCATCTGTGAGTGCATATCTGTGTGTATGTGCATCCGTGACTGTGCCTGCAAGGCATATCTGTGTGTGTCTGTGTATCTCTGTGTCTGAGTGCATATATATTTCTGTGTCGTGGGGCGCATGTTTGGAGGGAGATGTTTGCAATATTTTGTGTGTGTATGGGAGGGCTTCTTGTGGTTTTTCTGTATGCTTTGTGTTTACAGTGGGGCTATGTTTTATGTGAGGGGTAATTGTGTGAGTGTGAAGGTGGTTGTGACAGAGTGAGTTTGACAGGGTGACTGCAACAGAGTGAGTTTGGCAAAGTGACTTTGGGAATGTGATTGTGTGTAAAAAAGTAAGTGTTGGGAGTCACTGTGACTTGTTTACTGTGTGTGGGGGGATAGTGTGGGGGGGACTGTGACATGGTGAGTGTGTGTGAAGTGTTAGTGGGGGTGACAGTGACATGGTGATTGAGTGTGTGTGGGGTTTGATGTGACAGGGTGACTGAGTGTGTGTGAGTGTGTGTGAGTGTGTGTGTGTGAGTGTGTGTGAGTGTGTGTGTGTGTGTGGAGGAAGGGTGTGATGTAACAGGTTGAGTGTGTGTGTGTGGGGTTAGATTGTGGAGAGACTGGGTTTCAAGACATTGGTTTGTATTGGCCTCAAATATATTTGCATAATGTTATCATATCCCCTCTGATGCACCATTTTTCTAAACTAAAGAAATATCAATGAGTTAATATTTCTTCATAACTAAAATGTTTCATTTACTTTTTACTTTTGTAGCCCGCCTCTGCACTTTTTCTCGTATCTTAATAACCATCTGTAAAACAGGTGCCCAAAATTGCACAGCATATTCAAGGTGTGGTCTAGTGATTTATAAAGAGGCTAAATTATATTTTTGTGTTTTGCTATCCCTAATTCACTACCATTTAAGGTGTAAGTTGCTTATGCAATTTTTACCCTGCATAACTTTGCATTCTTCTACATTAAATTTAATCTGCCATTTGAGTGCCCAGTCCCCCAATCTATTTTAATCCCTCTGCATCAAAATAATATCCTGCTCACATTGTATTACTTTACAGTGTTTTGTCCTGGAAACACTGAAACGGGACTTTGCCTATTCCAAGATTATTTATAAATATGTTAAATAGAAGCGGTCCCAGAAAAGAATCCTGAGGGACATCACTTACCACTTTTGTTTACTTTGAAAATGTACCATTAATGACAAATCTCTGTACCTATCTTTAAGCCAATGTTCTACCCAACAACAATAATTCTCTTCTAGATCAATTTCTTTTAGTTTGAACACTAACCTATTGCGTGAAGCTGTATCAAGTGACTTGGCAATATCCACGTAGATCACATCCACTACAACACGCTGATCTATACTTTTACTTACTTCTTTGTAGAATGCAATAAAGTTAGTTTGACATGACCTATATTTCATAAAACCGTGCTGATTTTTGCAAATAACAATGCTCTTCACAATTAATTGTTAAATATTATAACTGAATAACCTTTCAAATACTTTTCCAGTTGCAGAAGTTAATCCCACAGGTCTATTATTTCCAGACAAAGATTTTAAAACCTTTTTGTATATAGGAACCACATCTGCCCTCCTCTAATCCTCTGGTACAATTCCTGAAAGAATAGACTCTTGAAATAGGTTTACTTATTTCCACACTTAGCTCCTTGAGTACTTGTTGATGAATACTGTTGGATCCTGGAGCTTTGTTCACATTAGCGCTCTTAAGTTGCTGCAGCACCTTGTCTTGAATCATCCAATCACATTTTTTCTACACGTTCTTTGCAGCAGTCATTTGCATATCTCTTGCCATAGATTTCTCCTTAATATATACTGAGGAAAGAAAGTTGTTTAAAATGTCTACCTTTTCCTGTTCTTCATCAATTAACAAGCCCAGATCTGTTTTCAGTAAATCTACATTTTCATATATTTTTTTTCTTTTATTCATTATGTACTTTTTTTTCAAATTGAAAGCAACCAATCACAGTGTTATGAGTCAAATTACACAGCATGGGAAAATTCCAAAGAACTTTCCCACGCTGTGTAAAATGACACAGAGCACTCTGATTGGTTGGATTTCAAGTCAACTAATCAGAGTGCTATGACAGGTAAATGTAGACTTAACGATCAGTCTCTTCATTTATCTGTCAGAGCACTCTGAGCCTAATTATAGGGCGGGGGAAGGCTTTATAAGCCTTTTCCCGCCCTGCGGAGCTCATTCTGCGCTGTGACCTCCATGGGTGAAGAAGGATTATTATTTTACCGTCAGGAATTTCTTTTTTCTGCCTTTTTATTTTTTGCTTTTTTTTTAACAGTTGCGACGGGTATAATGGATTTTTATTCGGCCTTTTTTGGGGCTGAAGAAAGAAAAGAAGAAAGAAGACATCTAATAGTAAGTATGACATGTTATTATTAGGATGAGGGGGCCCCTAGTCACTTTATTATTTGTGGTTCCCTCCCACCAATCAAAGGTGAGTACCTGGGAGGGGACATTAGGCCCCCCCATTACTTATTTAGTTAGGATCCCCACCAATCAAAATTTTTGCATGCGGGAGAATTTAACCTCCCTTTTATTACCATTACCATTTTTCAGTTATGCCTGTGTGAAGGAATATCCCCATCACTCTCGGCTCCTTTTGTTTATTTTGTTTGTGTATACATTCATTTAGTTTATTTTGTTCTGTTCTCGAACCGAGACCCCCCGGAAACCAATTAGAACATGGAACATTATGTATCTATATGAAAACTGCAAAGG
This sequence comes from Pelobates cultripes, assembly GCA_933207985.1. Taxonomy (NCBI): domain Eukaryota; kingdom Metazoa; phylum Chordata; class Amphibia; order Anura; family Pelobatidae; genus Pelobates; species Pelobates cultripes. The sequence continues at coordinate 122,773,595 of OW240919.1, forward strand.
AAATCATTAATAGAATGCTCCACTGGGTGGTCGCCATTTCGTACATTCGAATGCACATGGCTGAAACAATGGATAGCGGTCATCTTGTCTCCCGAACGCTGGAAGTGGGACTTGGTAGTCGAGTGCCTGGAACTAATTTCGCCCAGGGACTCCCATGAACACCAGTCACCATGGACCTACGGTTCCATGTTCAAGTTCCAGTTCACCTATACGAATGGCGTTTGGGAGTTACAGACTAACGAACATGGGGGGCATTCTACACGAACCAGTTTTCCTCTATCTTATGTGGTTTTCGTACAAAACCCCATGAACGGAGACCAGCTCTTGCCACCATTTCCATGGAACTATATTGGGCTTACTCCTTGTGGCAGACCGGTCAGAACTTCCCTGCGATGGCAATTCAAAACTACCGAACAGATCTGGGTGATATTTGGATATATGGTTTGCCCAGATTCAAGCTATCCATGTTGACTTTTCACTTTTGATCAGGTTGAGGTTGACATGTGACTTTTGTGGGGTTTCCCTATATTTTGGGTGTACTTTTGGGGTGTTGCAAAATTGTGTATTTTTCTGTACTTGGAGATAATTGAGTTTAGTATATTTACTGACTCAATTATCTCTCAGTCACAGAGGAGGAGTTTATGGACTGTATACATTTGATGCCTGTACTTACATTAAAATCAGTCTTCACCCAGCATTAAGCCTTGGGTCACATGTGGGGGGGTTATTCTATGCCAGTGATAATTTGCATGTGGGAATTATTTGCGGTTTCTCTTGGAAAAGGGGTATGCGTGACGTTGATACCTTGGCAGACCATCACAGCCTGTTATGTCATATTGCTTAGTGTATGCTATTGCCTCTGTAATCGTGTATACACAATTGCGGAGTATGGGTGCAGACCCTGACAATCGTGTATAGAGAAGTGCCAACATGAAGGGGGTAACCTCTCAGTCTGGTTAGCTAGATTAATGTGAAGGATACTCAAGTGTTTGAATTAAAACAATGGAGCATTAATGCATGTTAATGAGGATTTGTCACTTCTCAAGTGCTTTTAATATTGTAAAAAATTAAATTAAATGTAGAAGCCAACGCCTCTATATAAGAGCCTTACATTTTAGCTGCAATAACTAATTGTACAAGTATATATATTACACAAGATCGAGTGCACTCACTTATCCATTAAACAGCAACTTCAATGTTGACAGATTGTATTAGTTTTTTTAAAAACAACTTAACCCACTTACTTGGGGAAAAAAAATCCAGGGGTATATATATACAAGTAGAGATTGTAGCCTTATTAGTCCAGTGATGTTTATGTAAAAAACATATATATAGTGTTCAAGTAGAGATTCCTGTCCCACTACCAACACTTTACATGAACACTCTCCCAGCATTATCTTACTATTCTGTCATATGTACCAACACTTTAAAATGCATTCCTATATGTTTATTCTATCTATATACAAAGTACTATGTGTAGACCTATGCTTTCCCATACTCGTATGCATGAATGCTTATATATATATATTACTGTGCATTTATATTTGTGTATATGAGTCCATGTGCATGTATGTATATGTGTTTATGTATATGTATATGTACATGCGTTTATGCGTTCACATATACATATTTATGTGTGTGTGCATGTATAAAGTGTACCATCCTGTGCACTGTCTGCTTGTTTGTTTTTCTTTTCCCTCTCTCCCCCCTCACTCTGCTCTTAAACAAGATATGTATGACCCTCTGCTAAGATGGTGTCTATTTTCTAACAAACCTGTGTCTTATCTACACTCATGTCGCTTTAACCCCTGTATCACAACTCAACTTTGAATTCTATGTGACGTTTTGCTCAGAAATGCTTCAGACTTGAGAAAGGGAGGTTCTCCCGAAAGCTTGTCATTAAAAAATTCTGTTAGTCCAATAAAAAAGGTATTACAAGATAAGAATTTTATCTGTTTTTTACATCTATATATATATATATATATATATATATGTGTGTATATATATATATATATATATATATATATATATATATATATATATATATATGTGTGTGTGTGTATATATATATATATATATATATAAATATATACACACACACATAAACATATACATTTAGCATGTATTCATATAATGTATATTTACCACAACTAAACTGTTAATTTGTTCTCTAAAAAAGTAAGTATTGATCATTACCTTTAAAACCTGCTAAAAAAAAGGTGCGGTGCAAATCTTAAAGAACATTTTTTCCAACTGTGTATGCAGGTGAGGCAATAAAAATATTACAGACAGACTTGGCAGACTTGTCACAAAACAACGGCGAACAAAAGTAACAAAGAAAAAACGGGAAAACGAAAAAAAAGTTATTTTATTTCATTAATTAAAAGCAGCATGGCCCCATATGGAATTATGTGCAAATATTTTACCTGGACCGAAGTTAATAAATTTAAAAGACATAAAATTGCTTTGGAAACTATCCCAAACAAACAGGCTTCCATCATTTTTTTTTCCGCAGACAAAGATTTGTGAATCAATGTGCCGTTACCTTTGATTTCTGGTTGACCTAACTTGCTTTATCCAGTATTTTCCACCAGAGTAAAGTCACACGGAATGAAAAATACTTTTCTTTAATTTGAACAAAAACAGTTTTCTGCATGGGAGTTTGGTGTGATTCTTGGCCGGTCATCAGTTGTACTGAAACGGCTTTAATAAATGATGTGCTTGTGTATTGGAAAGAAAGGGGCAAGAGGAAAGAAAATATTATATATATTGGCTTCCAAGGGAAGAACATTGTTACCATCACATTAAAGACACAATGGAAAATGGAAATATCAATAAGGAGGGAAACGCATTAGGGACATAAAATCATATCCCACCGTAGGTTCTTTTAAAGCTCTATTATTTATGGATGACTATTCACTTAACAGTGAATTGTAGCTAGTTGAGAACTGACTTATGAAATGTATGATACATTTGCCTATTGCAAATTCAGTAAACTTATAGATAAGGACTTTTTTTTTTTTAATTTAATTTGACGTTTTAAGAAATACATAGACATTCTATTCCAGGAATACAAAAATATCAGTAGTCATCGCGAAATACAGAATGCACAAAATATTCCATTGTCTCAGCCATCATTAAATAAGCGTGTGTAAGAATTCGGCAGTTTAGAACGGAAAGAAGTCCTTAGCATAAAATCAAATTACCTTAGAAGAAACTGACAGGGTTATTCACAAAAGAGATAATGCTCAGGAATTCAAAAGTGAATGTCAAATTTAAAGACAAATTTAAACAACTTGATGAAAAATGCTGACTTGGAGAATTTTTGAAGTTTGGCTATTTTGGCCTTTAATTCGAAATTCCTTTTGAATTCCACAAATTTTCAGTTTAATGATTAATTGAGGATATGACCCAATTCTAAATATTCACTCGCAAAAAGTTCATTAGAAAAGGGAGAGAAGGGAAATACAGAGTTAATTGTCAAAATAGAGAAGAAAATAATGAATAAATAGATGAGGGAACCAAGAAGGGCAATGGAAAGGATAAAATATGGCACATTTTTCTGCTACTTTGGCTTGCCACAAGTTACTGTTTAGTAAATAAACCTCAGGGTGCGTCATTAGTAGCAAAGAGGGGGGTGGGGGGGGATCACGAATCGAGTCAGTTTTAAATTAAGTGTACATATAATAACTATATATAAAATTTCTAATTGATGACTGACAACATGCAATTGATGTGATTATTTGACATGTACAATTACATGACAAGCACATCCTTGAAATTGAGTTTTCAATTTAATTCGAGTTATTTTAAAATGAAAAAAAGCCTTAATGTTATGCTTTTTTTTTTTGTTCAATCTCCCCATTGTATGTTATTTCCTTTTTTACTGATTATCACCCAAGCATATAAGACGCCACAAAGCCCTTCTTGTCCTGCCTCCTTATTTGTACTGTCCAGCACACAGAGAGGTTTGAATCAGCTAATTACCTCCCCTAACACTTTAAAAGAAAACTATATTATATATAATCCTAGTCACTATATAGGTTACCTCCCTTCTCCCGCATCCCTGCTACCTGGGAGTTACCTTACCTTGTTTTCCATGTTGCACTGCTCTTTCTATGACTGACCCCGCCTCCACAGCTGAGATCATCAAGATCAATGATCTCAGCCAATCCTATGCCTTCTCATAGGAATGGAGTGAGAGGCTGGTGCGCATGAAAAGCATGCACGTCTTTAAGACCATCTGGTGTGAGACATACAAAAGACAAAAAAAAAAATACAAAATGTATGTTTTTGGCTAGAACTATTAAAACACAAAAAATCCATAAAATATATATTTTATATATTATATATATTTTTTTATATATCATTAGCGTGAGTAACAATAGGTGGCTGTGATTGGGTGAGAGTGTCAACTGACCGCATACAGCCAATCACAGTGCATTGCAGGTATAAATGCGTATTGCTTCAAGGAAGTATGCAATCTCTGTCTTAGCCATACCTCTAGTGGAGGCAGGGCTATGGGATGCCATGGACCTTCATTCAATATTAAACTGCTCAAACATGGTTTAACACTGAATGGAGGGACTGTGTCATGGGACGCTAAGCACTATAAGCAATTAAATTAGATAAAGTGGTTATAGTACCTATAGTGACTCTTTAAAAGACAACTGTCATCAAATTTTCATTTTTCATTTTATAAAAGTTTAGCATATTTAATGAAACTTGATACTATTTTTTAAAAGAAATTACGTATATTGATTTTTTTGTGAAAATTTCACTTTCATCTATTTCAACGGCTATGTAGTGACAGACTTCACTGTTATCTGACCAACTGCTACTCAACCTAACTTTAAGCTACGTTTAACGAAGAGCAATCATGGCAGCAGGCAAGTTAGGTTGAGCAGCAGTTGGTCAGAGTCTGTCACAACATGGCTGCCCAGACAGATGAAAAGTAAATTTTTGTAAAAAGTTTAATATATATAATTTTAAAAAAATAGCATCAAGTTTCATTAAATATAATATATATATATATATATTTTTTTTTTTTTTTAAATAAAAACTGAAAATTTGATGACAGTAGTCCTTTAAAGACTTAGCTTGGATTCACTGAGTTATTGGGTGAGAAAATGTAGGGGTCTCTTAATTTGGAAACAATAGTGCTAAATATTGCAAGTGTTAAAACAGCTCTACGTTAAAAAAGAAGAGTTTTGTTTTATAGCGGTCCTTCAAATTATGTTGTAACACTTACTACAAGTAAATAATCCCTACCATAAGGGCATTGATAGTCATCACATTTTTGGATCCTTGTGGACATTTGCATAATATGAATAAGTAATGTATATTCCTATTGACTCAGCAGTGGAGAAAATAACATTGACCTAACCCTAGGTGTATAGTAGAAAAAATAAACATGTTTTAGCCCCCCAGGCCATACCAGCATTCTACTAACTTCAAATTATTAATTTCCAAAGTTACAAATAGTATTTAATTCACGATGGAGTACATAAAAAGCTGACATGTTTTGGCCCTTAGGCATCGCTAATCTAAAACCATCAGAATGAAACGATTTCTCCTGATAGAGAATCATATCTGTTTAACAGTCAGCCAAAAACATTTGTTGTATGGCCCCTTGAGCTGTAGAACAGTCTTCAATGAATGATTTCAAACACAATAGAGTTAAACTCCAAGGGGCTAAGACTTCTTTTGCAAGTAATTTTCTGCATCATCTAATATTTGGTACCCTATCAACAACACTTTTACCAGAGACAACTTTGCCCAAAATTTTGCTAACTTTGTCACATTTAGATAGACATATATAATTATTTTCTGTAGTTAGTTGTTTAACTGTTGCAATGTATTCTGTCAGAACAAAATTGTTATGGTGCTAGAATTTCCCTGACACCAGATTACCCTCCAGGGTTAAACTGTTAACAAATGGTTTAACCCCCAAAGACTTCTTTCCTGCGCCGCTCAGCTCTTCCACTTCCACATCTGTTTGAGTGTGAGGTTTAAAAAAAATGTATGTTTCTCATGACTTTTATGGATGGGCAGCTACTGATAGGCTGAGAGCGTCAGCTGATGCTGTTAGCCAATCAGCTTCTCCCAGTCCGAGATCTCCTGTTTTTAAGCCTCGGACTCAAATGGATGTAAAAGGGACAAAGCTGAATGGTCCTGGACAACAGACTTTAGGGTTAAACAATGTATTAATGGTCCAACCACTGAAGGTAAATCTGCACCAAGGACCTTCTGGCACTAAAACAACTTTATTCCATTTAAGTTGTTATGGTGCCCAGAGTGCTCATTTAAATAAAATATATCTTTACCCATACTACAGAATGCATTTTTAAATATAAACCCAAGGTAAGCCATGGACAAGTGCCATGGAGGACCCATTAATTAACAATTTGTACTATTTAAAAGATCAGGTTCTGACAGGGTATTCCAGAAGGAAAATTACCCTTATACTAGCAGGGAGGTGGGAATGTGTATTGGCATATGCCCACCTTTCTATGTCCTTTCAAACAATGAAAAGCGTACTACTAATGCTTTCTATGATGCAATGAAAGTATAACCGGCAACAGGCACAGGCTATACAACCAGGTGTTCATATCAATTCTGCCACCCTAAATTACTTATAGAGGGTATACTGCTAAGATTTAGGAGTGTGGACACTGCAGTGCCAAAAAATATACAGATATAATTCGCATAGCGCAGTAAATGTGTATCGACTGCTATGGTTCCTTTCTAATGTAGGGGTGTACAGGATTTGATTGGACCACGCTGGAACATTGCTGGCATCATACAGGGTGTGGAAGGCAGGGTTGGGAGCTTCACCCAGTGCTGGATTCCAGGTAAGTTTAACCCTTTATTTTTAGGTTTATACAGGGAGGACCTAGTACACAATGCCCAGTAGGGCTTTGTAACCGGGGAAAAAGGGATTAGAGTAACCCTTTAAATAAACATATTGCTGGTTTTGTGTTAATCCCATAAATTATATAAAATATAATAAATCATGTAATCCGCACACTAAAAAAATAAATTTAAAGACTTGACTTGACAACCTACTTATGAAATCTAGACCACACATACGTCCAACAAGGCTAAATGTTTAGTAAATAGACCACTCAAACATCATTATTTGTTCATGTTGTTCTACAACTTTTTTCCCTGAAACCAACATTGTTGGCAAAAAATTGCAGCTCAGGCACTTATAGCTCTTTGATCTTTAAATAACCCTCTACTTCATTTGCAAATTTTACTGCACTGCAGGTTTGGGATGCAGTTTAATTAAGTCTAAAGAGCAGTTTATAGTTGATGAATAGTACAGTTGCAGGTCAAACTCGTATCCAGCAAAAAATGTATTAATAACTCTATAGCATTCAATTTCTTTTAATATGGAGTTAGAGAGCAATACTATAACCACCACAGGCCAATTTGACTGTTGCAAAACTAATTAAATGTGTCTTGTGTTTCCATTCATATTATAAAATATATCATCCCTAGATAACAGCGTAATGTTTAATTCTTCATCCTATTAAAAGCTTACAGTAATATCTTTTTAACATAAATTGTAACCAAGGACAGGTAGTATTTAAGAGGGTTGACAATAGGGATGACCCAGATTAGTTTGACAACGCCAAAAGATGTATCGCCAGTGACTGTCTCATAGTGAAGAACAATGTCAAATTCGTATCACATTAATATGGAATCCTGTTGTGCTGGAATTAGCCTTTTAGAAAACATTATCTCAAGCAAAACGTATCGGCGTGCCATATTTTTAATTGGTGTCTACAACATGAATGGGGAAAATGATGTATTGGGATTTTTTTCACTTATTTCTTAATATTTTTTTTTTGTTAATTACTCAAATCTTGAAGGACCAGTAATGCGTGCTTTCGGTTCCAATCCAGCTACCTCTGAAGGTTTCACTCAAATAATTTATAATAAAGGATTAAATATTCTCATATTGATACCATAGGCGTGCGCAGCCTATTGCATTAGGGTGTGCACCCTAAAGCACAAGCACACGCCACATATATATGTATGTATGTGTATATATATATATATATATATTTATATATATATATATATATACATACACATATATACACACATACACACACTGCTGTGTGTGTGTGTGTGTGCTGTGTGAGGGTGCTGTTAGTGTGATGTGTGTGTGACGGTGCTGGTAGTGTGCTATGTGGGTGAGGGTGTTTGTGTGTGCGTGCTTGTGAGGATGCTGTTAATGTACTGTGTGTGAGGGTGCTGTTTGTGTGTGTGTGAGTGCTTGTGAGGGTGCTGTTAATGTACTGTGTGTGAGGGTGCTGTTTGTACGTGAGGGTACTGGTAGTGTGCTGTGTGTGTGTTTGTTAGGGTCCTGTTTGTGTTTGTGAGGGTACTGTTAGTGTGCTGTGTGTTTGTGAGGGTACTGTTAGTGTGCTGTGTGTGTGTGAGGGTGCTGTTTGTGTGCTGTGTGTGAGGGTGCTGTGTGTGTTTGTGTGGGTGCTGTATGTGTGTGTGGGTGCTGTATGTGTGTTGGTGCTGTGTATGTCTGTGGGTGCTGTATGTGTCTGGGTGCTGTATGTCTGTGGGTGCTGTATGTCTGTGGGTGCTGTGTATGTCTGTGGGTGCTGTGTATGGGTGCTGTATGTGTGTGGGTGCTGTGTATGTCTGTGGGTGCTGAATGTGTTTGGGTGCTGAATGTGTTTGGGTGCTGAATGTGTTTGGGTGCTGTGTATGTCTGTGTGTGCTGTGTATGTCTGTGGGTGCTGTATGTCTGTGTGTGCTGTGTATGTCTGTGGGTGCTGTGTATGTCTGTGGGTGCTGTGTATGTCTGTGGGTGCTGTGTCTGTGTGCGCTGTATGTGTGTGGGTGCTGTGTATGCCTGTGGGTGCTGTGTATGTCTGTGGGTGCTGTGTATGTCTGTGGGTGCTGTGTCTGTGTGCGCTGTATGTCTGTGGGTGCTGTGTATGGGTGCTGTATGTCTGTGGGTGCTGTGTGTGTGTGTGCTGTATGTGTGTGTACTGTATGTCTGTGGGTGTTGTATGTATGTGTGTGCTGTATGTGGGTGGGTGATTGTGGGGGGTGGAGGTGGGGGTACATTCATTGCTATCCCCCCTCCCTTCTTACCTTTTGTAGGGAGGGGGGATCGTGCTGCTTCCTTCCCTGGTGGTCCAGTGGAGGAGGGGATCCTTGTTGCTGCTGCCTTCCTTGGTGGTCCAGTGGAGAGTGAACTCTAGCCCCCTGTGGGGCTAGAGTTCACTCTCGCGAGATTTGAGCGTTGCAGTGGCAACGCTCATATCTCGCGAGAGGAACCCGGCGGAGCTGCCGGCAATAGCTCTGCCGGGTCCTCTCTTGCCTCCCTCCCTGCATGTGGGTCAGTGGGGAGGGAGGCTGAGAGCAGAGCCGGCGCTCGGATAGCGCCGGCTCTGCATGAGCCGACAGGGGAGATCCTGAGATCTCCCCTGCCGGTCTCAATATACATAGGCGTGCGCGGGGATTAGGGTGTGCCCAGGCACACCCGGCACACCCTGTGCGCACGCCTATGATTGATACACTAACCATTCCCAATCCTTTCAATGCTTAGAGTGGAGAAAAAAAGATATTGCCACAAAGTGATTGCAAAAGATATTCTAAAAGAAACTTTGTAATGCACATATATCTAGCATGTTACACATCATCAAAGCTTGTATGGATTTAAAAATTCTCTGTCTGTCTGTCTATCTATCCATATATCTGTCTGTCTGTCTGTCTATCTATCTGCCCTGTTTCTATGATTTATTTCTGGAAGGTAAAAGTAATATAAAAGAAACTATAGAAAGAGTTGAAGAAATATTAAATAATATTAAAAGAAAAATATGTAGAGAGAGAGAAAGTAAGAAAATATGAAAACCAAAGCTGGATGTAGGTTTACCTCTAAAATATGGCAAAGTGGATAGCCTAGATTGAGAACTTATGTGACAAAGGTATAATACAGGACAACCCGCTGAAAGGATGCTGAAATTGGGGAAGAGTGAAATGTATATACATAAATAAATGCATTTCAATCACATTAACGATAAAACGTAACTGGCAGAAATGGAATATATTTTTTACAATTGAACATGAGTAAGTGGTTGGATTGAAAGTTGTAGCAAAGTTTGTTGCCTTATTTTTTTTTTTTTGTAAATATAATATTTTATTTGGGGTATTCAAAGCACATGAACAAGACATTTGTATGTAGCAACACATAAGACATTTGGCCACACATTGTGTCAGGTCTGCTCAAAAGATGTGAATTTTCTCCTGAGCAGGTGTTGTTGAGGAATGTTTGCCACAAAACTTCAGAGCTGTTTATATTAGAAGATTTTAAATAGGGGATACATTCCACTGAGATCAGGGTCCCCAAAGGCCTGAGGTCCACATGATATACCACATTACGGATCTATGGGATTGATTGTTAAATCATTTTGGAGAAAGTCGCAGATCTACACCAAGGATGAACTCTGGATTGTGGATTAGTGGTAGATGCAGTGAGGGAAATGAAGAGAGACCCAAATTTTGGCGGTGGAATGCAAGATCTGCAGCGTGGCGTGGATTAATGGTTTGATGGCGCCCATGCTCTTTGCCCGGCAATGGAGGCATCCACAATAGGACTGGCAGAGGCACCCCAAGATACCCTTGTCAGTTGCTTTCCATAGTCTATTAACATCACACTTGGCCCATTCCAATATACATACTAGCTAAAATGCATGCAGTACTGTCTGAAATCTGGAAGACCAATTGTTCACCTTTTTGGCTTGTTCTCCATCCCCACCATGGCCTACACAGTGGCAAAAAATGACTTTAGGATCCCTATGGAAATGGCCTGAAAGAGGTACATGAGGCAGGGCAGGATGGTGATTTTGATCACCTGAATCCTTCTGAACCAAGTTATGTGTGTCAGGGACCAATCTCTTAGGTCCCTTCAGAATGAGGCTAGTATTGCAGAAAAATTATCCAGCGATAGGTGTGAAAGTTTCAGAGAGTCATATTGTCAAGTACTTAATTTGTTTGTCTAAACAACAGAAAGGGAGGCTATGGTTGAGTAGGAGTGTCCAGGAAATCCTTAGGATCATTGACTTATGAAAATAATTTTTAGATGTGACAAAAGCTTTCATGATGTTCGGTAATGTTGTTTCAAGATTAGTGGCGAAAAATAAAGGGTCGTCAGCGTCTGCCATTGTTTTTATGTTGCATCTCCCCAGTCTATATTCCTGTAATGTTTGGGTTCTTTCTAATGACTGTTAAGAAGAGTTTGAGGGCAAGGACAAAAAGCAGCAGTGACAGAGGACAATCTTATCCATTTTTCCTTTTTCTGATTGGTTATGATAATAATGTTAGCCGGTAATGACTATATATATATAGAGAGAGAGAGAGAGAGAGACAGAGTATATAAATGAAGAAGACCACGGGTCTTTATGACAAATAAATCTGCGGTCTTTATTATAGTTATGTTGCAAACTTAGAAATCATCAATGTGTCAGTCCTTAAATTGAATTTTTATCAAAACAATGTAAGCAAGGTATAAACCATTCAGAAAAAGAGGGTGTGAGTAAAATGAGACAGTGTGTGACATAGAGCCACTTTGTAAAAACAAGACTTTGTTAAGCCAGTAACTTGGCAACCACCACAAAGTGAAACAAAAAAAGTATACCTAATGAAGCCTCTAAGAGTCAGGTATGCGATTGATTGCTACAAATCTCAGGGAGGGAATGGAATGCTCTAAAAAGTGTCTGGCTACAGGCTTGCCGAATTGCCCATCACAGTATGCTTTCCAAATCAAGACCAATGTCCCCTTATGTTAGTCTTGCCAATATAGGAGAACCCACCTTGGCGTTGCAATTTGAAGATCATTAATGTTGTAGTATTTAATCCTGTATGTCCTGCCAATGTGAGGATGGTTGAAGGTTTTGTAATCCCTGGTGGGGATTATTCCACCTACGCCTGGTTCATAGAGCAGTGTGGCTGCTCTGAACACTGTCAGTACATTTCATTTTACCTTTAACTGCTATTTTTTATAAACACTATGGGCCCTCTCTTATGATTCTTATTTCATAAGACTGGCACTGCAAGCATCGCTAGTGGGATATCCTACATGTTTGGAGTTTAAATACCACTGTATGCTGTTTTACTCAGAGCTGGTTATAGCTCTCGCAATTGTAAGTTGGCACTCTTAGGACCTCAGTGTTGTCTGTTGTTGCAGTTAACCTACGTTATTGCACCATTGGGTTTTTCCCCCTTTTATGTATTTTATATGCTGACGCTTATCTGGAATGCTGTAAGAAGTCTTGAGGGTACACCTCCAAGTGTCCAGTTATATCCTACATGTGGGGAGTATTAAATACCACTGTATGCTGTTTTACCTAGAACTGGGCATAGCTCTTTATATTGTGAGTTGGCACTTCTCTACTTCTATGTTGTTCGTGATCCAGCTTTCCTAAAACAGTTTTGCACTATTGGTCTCTGTTTCTGCTTTTGTATTTCATATTTACCACTGAGGATTCAAAGCAAGGACTGAAGAAGATACACTCCAGGTCTTGCAAGTGTTGAAACTGCAGCTAACTGCACTGAAGTTGCTGCATATTTGCACCTTACCTAGGAACACTGTGGGTCTACCCAATTTGTCTTTAAGACATTTATGTTCTGATCTGCTAGACCTGGTGATAGCCTGACTTGTAGTGGGTAAACTGGGTTCATTAGGGCACAAATTGGTGGAATGGGAGATAAAAGCACAAATAGCACAAGAAAGTGGTTTGAGGCAAGCAAAGTAACAGACGGTGAATTGTATTAGTTCAGTATGTGTCCATAGGTTGGACTGACAGAATGATGTCCTTGATTTAACATGTGGTCGATAGATCAATGAATTGTAAAGTAGGTTGTGGGGATTGCCCAAATGAGGGGCAGAAGACATGTCACAGTGGTTTTTAAGGCCAATTAAAGGCTTGATGTAAATGTATGGAAATGAGACATAACGTTTGGTAATTCGATGTGGCAAGGCCAAATGAGGGCCAAATTTAGTTGTATGGTAGTGGTAGACCAAATGGGCCAAGTGTGATTTTAATGAACTGCGGGATAGTCAAATTGCAGCATTGTTATCTATTGTTGTTGCAGTCTGACCAAATGACGACCAAGTGTGTTCATAAGACCAAATGGAATCAGGTACAGCTAAATGAATTGTGAGATGGTCAAATGAGGGCCTGGAGTGATGGTGGAATACTAGAGAGTATTGTAATAATTCTAACGATTGATAGTAATTAATTATGGTCATCAATATGGTTGTGTGGTTGACATTGACATGGTCTGTAGAATGTCTTAAACTGGACTGTAAAAATAACCATCCTTAGTTGAGGCTTCATTAAGGCTAAATAACTATTTAACAGATCTATTATATGACTGACACAAGACTGAAATTACAATTAGCTAATGCATAAGTTAAGCCCGGATAGGCTTAGAAACAGACAGATGTAATATCATATATACCATTAAATATGTATGCCACATACAATTAATGCATATGAGTCCTGATTCATCTGACAAAACTTGTGGACTTTAGCTGTAATATTGCCCCGAAGCTAAGTAGATTACAGTAACAAATTAGGTTTAATGACATGAAAGTACATATAAAATATTTAACTGACATTTATACCTAGTGTCCAAATCAGAGACAAATCCAGCATTTGATAGAATTGTTAATGTTATATATGGATGGCCGAATGGCCGAGAAATAAATGTTGCTTTGCTTTAAATTCCAAACGCATTTGGAGGTGGAGCCAAACTGCAGAAACGAACGGACGCAGCACCCTGCAGCTCCGGGCATTAAACGCAAACAAAAACACCCCCACATGCTTGCAGAGACCCCCCAAAGCTCAAAGGGTCGGAAAAATAAAAAATCGGGGACAGGCAACCGTACCCCTGGTCAGACGATCGGCGACATGTAGAGGCAAGCAAGAGGCCCAACAGGGTCCAACATGGCGGCCCTCTATGGCGGCTGCTATTACTTACATTTTATCATTACTTAATTTCACTTTAAATATAAAAACGTGCACATGTCTCTGCATACCCCACTGTAACAAATGTCATTGATATAAGCGAGTGGAATGCCTTTGGGGTACCACGAGCATGTCTGTTAAGCCTATATGCACGAAAAAATAAAGAATTAAAAAAAAAAATTCTGAATGCATTTGTACAGTGTAATTGTATTGTTGAAAAGCCAGCTAGATTGCCATGGTTTGTCCGAAGCGAGTTGAACAGCAGTCATGGGAAACAATGCCACAGTTAGAATTTTTATCATGTAGCAGCTGAACAGGAGCCGAAAGAGGGCATTATAAGTCTGAACGGTATGGTCTAGTACAGGCCAAAATGCATTGATTAAGCCTAATGTAGGCTGAACGAACAGTGGAGTGTAGTTCATATAGAGGCCGAACAAGGGCCAAATGACTTAACTCACGGTTAGATACCGCCGAGCGAGGTCAAGTGAATAAAAGATGTTGATGAGAGAGAGCGTGACTGCGCGTGCACATTTATGTGTTAGGAAAGACTAACATTAAGCCATTTTTCATGAAAATCAAATGTGTGTTCCAAAGGGAATTATTGAAGAAATCAATAAAGTTTCATAGGACAAACATGAAATAGTTAAAAGTCTAGAGAAAAAAGTCAAATGCCAAGATTCCTTAACAATTTTCTATTATAAATCCAATCTAATGGTTTTCATTGAAAAGTTAAAGAACGGGGTAATTCAGCAACCTCCATTAGTTCACAAATTCAAACATCTGTTCTGAGTTATTAAGTTTTTAAAGATCTGCGTGTAAAAAATTCATTTCAAACTTAGATTTTTTTTTTATAAATGTATATATACATTGTGAGCAATGACTGAATAATCAGTCATTTATTTTTCACAGTTCATAGTAATGTTAAATGTGATATTAGTTAAACATGATATTAAAAATCATAAACTATATTTTAATACTTTCTGACACAAGGCGCTAGTAGAAATTATGGTGCGTAAGTGTTTGTTCAACTATAGTGGTGTGACCACTTTATAACAAAATCTGGCCAAATTGTGTATCCAGTCTAAACCCCTATTGCCTATAATTTTACAGTTTATTCTACAGTGAAAGCCAGCCAGGTCTGAATATTGCAGATTGGATAAAAATACAATGACTTCAACATTTGCTTATAACTGCAGCAATTTGGAAACAAATGCAGCTCTAAGTCCAACCCATTAATGACAAACATTACAGAAGTGAGTTATACTTCCTCCTCTGCTTGTCCAAGTATTTGCATGGTGTGTGCATGTTAAAAGTGACCGTACGTGGCTGCCTTGGGCCCAGAAGTTAGACATGGGCCCTACAGACATGAATTTGTCAATCTTTCTTTTATTAAGGCAATCGTGAGGGGTACAGAATAAAGAGAGGGAAATGCATGAATGATCTGCAGAATGGGGTCAATACAGCGCAAACAGTGTTCAATTACATTTCCAGAACATTAATGCCTCAATTTATATGTTTTGCATGTCAATGAACGGTAGCATTATATAAACAGGTTAAACAGGTTAAATCAAAAGTCAGTAAGTCAAGCGTGGTTCATCTGATGCGACTAGTGTCTCTCTGTCTTACTATGTCATATCAAGTTCGTTCATATTACTGCACGGTTTGCTTATCCCAACACGTGTGCTGTCTTTGTCATTGAGATTAAGTAAATACTCATTAGGTCAGTCAACAGTCCTATCACTGCATATCAAGTTATGCTGCTATAAGAAGGTAAAGGTCAGACGTTTGATGCACATGTTACATATAGACATAAGCAGGTTTAGTTGTCACTGGCTAGTATCAAAGGCAAACAAATTAAACTGATAACAGGATGTGCACATAGTACCCGAACATCCCCACAGGGGTTTGAGCCATCGCTGGCCAGCTACCCATAGGTGTGCTAACACGGAGTGTGTACACTGGGACTCGGGCGTTGCCGGCTAAACGTACAGGAGCATGTACACCGAGTCGGCACTTGGGCACGTTAACTACGTAGCTTAATGTGGTGGTCTATTCGCCCTCCTCCCTGCAGGGCAGTCCTGGGCAGTGGTAAGACTAGGTCTGTTGAGGTTCAGCGGGTGCCATTAACATAAACCTAAGTGAGGGGACACGGGGATAGCTTACTCATAGATTTTAGGTCCATTATTGTGGCAGTCCAATGGCCCGCGTACAAGGGTAAGTCCAAGTTCAAGTTGTCTTTCAGGTCAACAGTGCAGCAGCGGCAGACGGTAATGAGCGGGAGCGGAAAGTGAGGTTAGTCGTTAGGTAATTGCTGTGTCATGTCCCTGCTGTCCGGCGTGTGCAGTGGGGGAGGCTCACGGCTTTGGTGTCGGAGTCAGCTGATACCACTGCTAGGCATCCTGGGAGGCAGCACCTGAGGGTACCGGTGAGCGAGACAGGTGCACGGGTGAAGTATGGTCTCTCCCCCGCTCAAGACCTTGTTGGGGTTGGCACCTTTGGGCCACAGACTTGGGTCTTGCTCTGGGAGGCTGGGTCTTTTCCTTCGGTGGACGCTGCGGAGGAGCCTGATGTTCTTCCACCGCCAGCGGTGTGGCTCTCCGGCGTTGTGGCCTGTGCCTCGGAGGGGTTAGCCTCACGACCTTGGGCCTAGATGGGCCCTTGCCTTTGGGCACCTACTGTTTCGCTATGGGGAGGGCCTATTCCATCCCGCTCCCCCGCTCCTCTCTGCATCTTCCTCAGAGGTAGGCGGTAGTTGGGGCACTCGCCGTTCCAGTGTCTCCCAGAAGCGCTGGAATAGTGCATCTATCTGCTCTTGCAGTGGCTGGTAGGGCGCTAGTTTAGGCGCGTGTTTCTCAGCCTCCATCTTACAAGCGGGGAGTAGGCCGCATTGGGTCGTCGATGTGTGTGGCACCTTGTAAGCCAGGTCGGTGTGGACCGGGATAACCCCCACCGGTCCATGGGGGGAACATTGACTCTGCGGAATGTCAGCTGAATGTGATTGTGGCGGGAGAGCAGCCGTCTCCCCCGGATCGTAGGTCGCACGTGATGGCCGAGCGGTATCGAGCGGGTCATCCACTTATGTGTGGTATCGATATGATGGTCTCATGCTCCCCTGACGAATGTCAGCTCAAGGGTATCCAGATTAGGTAGCTGTGCGGGTAAATGTGGTTTAATTCCCTGTTTGTAGCGGGAGCTGATGTTGCCCACGTCCGCTCAGCTCAGCGGCCAGGCCCCGCCCCGAGAGCCATGAATTTGATTGGCCCCTAGTAACCATTCCTATGTGAAGAAGGAAGAAGGGGCTCCAAACTCGCAACCTGCCTAGGTCCCCATTAGATCTAAATCCTTCTCTATGTCCAGCTATGCAAATCTTTCTCACTGAGTCCACTCATCTATTGGGACACTCATTGAGTACCGTTCTGTTTATAGTCTCTAATGATCTAATAAGTAATAGAAACCTAATAAAAGGACACTCCACTGCAAAAAATAAATATCATTGTTAAGTAGATATGCATGAAATATGCATGAATTTAATTAGGCGCTTTTTTCATTGGAGGTATATCTAAAAACAGCTTGCTAAACTGCAGTCTTTGCAAGCCCACCCCTTCAAACCCTGCCCAGACTTTCTGTGGATGTCCAATCACAGACTTCCCAATGCAGCTCAATAGGAAGTCTTTGCAAGGCAGGTGCTCTGGGTAATTGCTGCCTCTTGCATTTAGCTCCACCAAGCTAAACAACCAGTAAGATGTTTAACTAACAACCAAGAGGGGTGTAACAAGGTTCATTTTTAAAAGTGGCAATTTCTATTGAAATTTGCTTTTTTTTTTTTTTTTATAAAAATACGGACACGCTCTTCATACATAAAGCACTTCAGCAGGTACATCAGCACATCTGTGTCCAAGACACCACCTGAGCACCTTAGGGCTCCAGGGACACGTATGCATGCATGCTCCATTTTCTACAGCACTGGGCAGATTAATTTGATTTGCGTGGCATGCTCTGACTGTGCTTGGACAACCAGATGAGTGATGGAAAATGAAAATTTAGTACAGATTTAAAAAAATTATAGCAAAACCCATAACTGACCTGTAGTTACCTGTCAAGTTGTGTAAAAAACTGATATGTGACAGTTCTACTTTTCAATTACATCCTCTTACCAAGCAGTTCTTCACATGACTTAGAAGAACAAAAGGAATCATGGGAAAAGTATTGGGAAAAAGTACATGCTGTACTAGAATGTATTCAAAGTGGCACTGCACAGTACTTGATTCAGCTAGCAGAACATGATGTTATTGATATTTTGGCTTGCTATTAGACAAAACAGTATACGGCAATATTGCGTACTTGGGTGAGTACAACATAAAAACATTAAAGAATTGTCTTTTTTACTGCGGATGGTCCCCTAAAAACACTTCAAAAACCGTACCTTTCAGGTTGTTGGTTGAATGCAATGTATGCAAGTTTATTGATGCATGGCAAAGTATAATATTTGTAGACAATATCTCTTTTTCCACCTTTAGCTAATTTAAACCAGTGCCCCGCATTTTAATGGGGCAAACTGCAAAAATCACGCAAAACTAATATTTTTTAAACTCTCTAATAGGTATAAAATTGGTCTTGTGAGTTAAATTTCTGCGTCTGTAAATTCCTCAGAGTAAAAGTTTCCCTGTGTAGTTGTTATAAAAAGATCTCCAAAATGCATTAAAAAATAGTTTTTAAACTCTAATTATACATTACAAAGCGTTCGCATACAGCATAATCCATCACTCCCGTGTCATTCACCTCTCAATATGCCAATCACATTACAAAGTGTATGTCACTTTCTTGTAATACCAGTAATTCTTTTTTATTTTTTTTTATTTTATGTTTTTTTGTTTTTTTTTTAAGGAAAAAGAAATAATCACGCATACTCTGTTACTATGACTTTAGTTCCTAATTGCAATCTTTTTTTCCGGATAAGTATTCAGCACATATTGATTTTATACATAAGCACAATAGAATAAGGCAAATTATGATCAAATGGTAACAATTTTCTGAAAAGCTAAAAAGCAAATTGCACCAAGATTGAATTTTTTTTCTATGTAAATGTTTTACAATCTTTTTTGACTGATTTTTTTCTTCTTCTTTCTGGTCTATAAAATACATAGCGCTTACTACTTTTTTTTGTCTGCATCAGCTCTGTTTGCAGCAATCTCCATTAGTCAAGTTGACAACAACATTAAATAATAGATATAATGCACATGGGAATCCAACATCATAAAATATTAACATGTATGGAGGATATGATTGAGATGTAAATGATACTGTACATTTTATTGACAAATAAATGTATGCTTTCAAAATATTTATCTTTTTGGCATAGGGATGATTTCAATCATATAGCATTTATCCATTCTGAAAATATAAAGGGGGGCCCTTGCCTGTGATGGTTAAAATCAGTTAATTGTTTTATAATGAGGTTAGATTGCACATATGATTTTGATCATTCGGTAGTTCTATGAATATCAGTTAATGTAAATATGTGTTTATCAAATCAAGATAATATTTATATGTGTGACGAGACCAATATCGCCACATTTCATTGGAGGAGCTTGGTTGCCTGCCTGCTGCCTTTTAACTATGGACCGGCATTTAAATACTTTATTTTCCTATGCAGAAAGGTCTATTCCTGTATTTCTGCCCTGGCGTTCGGTAGATTCTCGGATTTACTGAATGAACTCATTTAACCCAGATAGCTATGCCATGGAGCCTATTCATGTAATAAACGACTTTGGCTCCATGGCGATTGAACTGTATGTGTGTGGCCTGAGTGCCATTCAGTAATAATGTGCGCTCAGACCTAAGCAATCTTTGGATATGTTGCATGTCTGTATTTTATGTAATAAATGTAACCTTGTGTATTTTATTGTATTTTACTGTCTTTTTTACTGCCATGTGCATAATGGAGTTTTGCCTCTGTCCTTGGAGATAATTGGATTACTTCCCAATTATCTCCAGGATAGAAGAAGACTCTGTGGAACTGGTTTTGGGCACAAAGGACTTCGATCTATCTTTTGAACCAATGGACCAATGTGGATGAGTTTGACATATGTTCGTATTTGGAGTATGCTGATTCTGAAACTTTTATGTGAATGTGATGCATACTTTTAAAGTTATGAATAATGTGGAAAAACTGTATTTCTCTGTCTTTGATAATTATATTACCCATTGTGTAAGGTAATTGTATCACAGGCAGAGGGGAGGATTTTGTGTGGGGGTGTCTGAGTGTATTGTACGTGTTTATTGGTTGTTTTCCAAAACCCTGTGGGTGGTACTACTGTGTATATAAGAACAATAAACCCACAGCTCTGTCTGTTCACTGCTTGACCCTCAACACAGAGTTTTGTCTCGTTCTTGGGGGGATTTACTGTATGCTGTTCCAGTTTGACTGCTAGGAGTGTAAACCTATTTGTATGGTTTTTCCTATTCAGCTGTTTACAGCATTCGTGTGGTTCCGGTTCAGCTGTTTACGGCATTCATATGCTTCCCCGGTTCGGTGGATTGGTGTCTACAGTATCTGTGCCTGTGTCTCTGGAAGGGGTAGATCTCCTAAACGGCGGTTTAACCCTTTTATGGCCGGGGGTGCCGTTACAATATGTATATTTCATTTTTTTTTTTAAAAAGATAATATTGTTCAGCTCAAAGGCAGATTTTTTGGGGTTCCTATTCCAACAGCTCAAGAGAAACCCAAAAAGAGAAGGGTCCATCGCTCCAATAATTCTTTTTCAATGATCAGCATTCCAATTTATAGAGTAACAGCTCACACAAGGGCAACATGTTGACTCACACAAGGGCATTTGCTGAAAGTTAAGTAGGTAATCTAGAAAACTGGTGACAGGGACACTAAACTGATAGAAATACAGGTATGTATTCCTTACACTTTAGTGTTCCTTTAAAAAGAAAGATGTTCCAATCTGCTAAATAAAAGCACTGAAAGAGATGCTAATCATCAGTAAAGCCATCTGAATAAGGGGAAAATTATCTTGAAAGGAACTCCCGTTCCTCTCACATTATTTTATGTTTAAATTTAGAGTGTAGTGTTTTGTGTTTATCCACTTGTGTTCAAGTAAATTGAAACACTCAAAGTTGCACTGAGCAAATGAACAAGTCTTACATTATTCCACGTGATGGGCCCCCTAATACAATGACCCAGGATTTGCTGAGATAAATTAACAACTGTCTGACTTAACTCTTTATCATAGGTGAACATCAGGTGGACCAGAGAAAGGAGGATTTACTACAGAGGAAATGTCTATTAAATTTAACGTTTTTCTTTTTGCCTGTGTGTTTTGTAGAAAACATTAAAAGGGGCTTCCTAATCTGTCCAGACTTCTCTTTTTAATAAGAATAAGTTGACAATCGAAAAATGTTTCATCGTTGGCTGTAGGTGCTTTAAGAGCAAACATGTCATATTATGTGTGCTATGGGCTCTCCTCACATCCATTATTTTCTGTGCTCAGTCATCAGTTGAATAGTGATTGATAATAAGTGGAAACAATTGATCCTGTCTCAGCAGTAAGTGTTTAAAACTGTAATCAGACATGTTTAATACCTGTTTCCTCTTGAGGCCTCCTTTAACCCCTTAGCAAGAGAGAGTAGTCCAGTCCTAGGATAGGTACAACATCGATGTAGTCTCCGGATAAAGTGACATCAAAATTCATGGTTCTTGAAGACTATTTCCAAATACCTTTTTACTGACCTTTCTTCTGTTCACAAGTAAGTTGTTTCAGTAATAAAAAACCCAAAAGTGAGAGCATTACAGAACTGTACATACAAAACAAAAGTAAAATCCAACAGAATATGCATCAGAACAGTTCACTTTTGTAGATATTTGGTCATTCATTTAGGTAGACTGGCATGGCCACTTGCAAGCTACTGTTGAGCCATCATTTACTAATTCCAAGGGACAGAGAAAGGACAATGATCTATAGAATGTAATTGCTACTATAGTCTTTTCCAGAAGTATCTAAAGTAATTTGTGAAACTTGTTTCTTTTCGATCACTTCTGCAGAGTAAGCATAGATAGGAACCATGTCTGCCCACAGAACCCACATGCTGAAAAGCAAGTTGTGCTAGAAAAACTTGGAAATTCTACTGCAGCCTGTAAATGCCAGGACATACTTGAAAACGAGAGAAATCTCAATGTATCTTTCCTGGTAAAATATTTTATAAATAAATAAATGTTCAATTCTGGGTACCATTCTGAGATATTTCCAGAGAGTGATCATGAGTCTATAAATCAGATGCATTGATAGTTCATTTGTTCCAAGTACTACTTTAGCAAAAAACAAACAAACAAAAAAAACAAATATACAAAACCTTAAGGATTGATTAAACAAAAATGTTTCAATTGTGTTTCTTGGAAATTGTATTTTATGATTTAGTTATACACACATCCACCGTGAACACTGAATCGAGGAAGTCAGATGGCAGAAGCTGGAAGAGAAAGACCTAATTAGGAAAAGATTAAAAACACATATCATGGTATAACTGGCATATGGGCTTTCATTTATAAGGACTTTCAACAGTTTTTGGATTTTTCTATAATTTTAGCTGGATTCAATGCCAGTCAAAATTCAAACATCAAAAAATGTATGGGTTGGCAGCTCAAGAAAAAAACACCAGTAAATATGCATGGGAAAAACATTTCTTGGACTTTTTAAGGACTATCTTGTTAGTTGTTCAAAATAATAAAAGAAAAAAAACCTGTGGGGGTCAGTATGACCCTCATATACAGGTGATACTCTAAAAATTAGAATATCGTGCAAAAGTTAATTTATTTCAGTAATACAACGTAAAAGGGGAAACGAATATATGAGATGCATTACATGCAAAGCAAGATAGTTCAAGCCGTGATTTTTCATAGGTGCGATGATTATGGCTTACAGCTCATGAAAACCCCAAATCCACAATCTCAGTAAATTAGAATATTACATACAATCAATAAAACAAGGAGTGTACATAGAACAATATCGGACCTCTGAAAAGTATAAGCATGCATATGGACTCAGTACTTGGTTTGGGCCCCTTTTGCAGCAAATACTGCCTCAATGCGGCGTGGCATTGCAGCTATCAGCCTGTGGCACTGCTGAGGTGTTATGGAAGACCAGGAAGCTTCAACAGCGGCCTTCAGCTCTTCTGCATTGTTCAGTCTCATATCTCTCATCTTTCTCTTGGCAATGCCCCATAGAATCTCTATGGAGTTTAGGTCAGGCAATTTTGCTGGCCAATCAACCACAGTAATCCCACGGTCATTGAACCAGGCTTTGGTGCTTTTGGCAGTGTGGGCAGGTGCTGGAAAATGAAGTCAGAATCCCCATAAAGCTTGTCTGTGGAAGCAAGCATGAAGTGCTCCAAAATCTCCTGGTAGACAGCTGTATTGACCCTGGATTTAATGAAGCACAGTGGACCAACACCAGCAGTTGACATGGCTCCCCAAATCAGGAGTGTGTGCCTCTCTGGGTCATTGGTTTCCAAATGAGATGCAAAAGTTGCTCTTATCATAAAAGAGGACTTTGGACCACTGAGCAACAGACCAGGTCTGTTTTTCTTTAGCCCAGGTAAGACGCTACTGACGTTGTTTGTTGTTCAGGAGCAGCTTGACAAGAGGAATACGACATCTGATGCCCATGTCCAGGATCCGTCTGTGTGTGGTGGCTCTTGATGCACAGACTCCAGCCACAGCCCACTCTTTGTGAAAGTCACCAATGCATTTGAATGGCCTTTTCCTGACAACCCTCTCCAGTTCATCCCTGCTGCTTGTGCACCTTTTACTTCCACACTTTTCCCTTCCACATAACTTTCTATTAATGTGCTTTGATACAGCACTTTGGGAACATCCAACTTCCTTGGCAATTACCTTTAGAGGCTTTCCCTCACAGTTGGGATATCCTCTCCACACTTTTTATGTAATAGCTCTCACCCGCTGGCCAAAGGTGGGTGGACAGTGATCTGTCCACCCACTTTTATATAATTTACATCCCCCACCCGATGTCGACAGGTAGGGTCATTGAGGGAATTGTGTCAAGTCCTCCCCCTCATATTTTAATAGCACCTGGGAAATAGCCGTTTAGTGTATTATAATAGTGCACAGCCACTGGCTGCTCTCTACCAGTGGCATGGCAAGTAGACATGTGAGGGAGGTTTAAAACCTCACTTATACTAATATAGAGGTCATATTGACCTGAATAGGCTTTTTAACTATTTGCCTGCTAGCTGGTAGGGGTGCCAATATGCAAATTGTAAAAAAAAAAAACATTTATCAACTATTTAAACCACTGTTAACAATTATGTGTCCGATAAAGGGAACTGAATTGCCAAATTTGATATTTTCAAAGTAAAATATTGTCTTTTGTTTCAGTGTTTGAACTTATATTTGTCAGCTCCAAATAGGCATTTAACAGCAGTAAGTAATATTATCATTAAATGGCTTATCGGGAGCTGATAAACTGCCTATAAACGTTATCGGCTGAAGATAAATCAAGGTCTAAATTTGGTATTGACAGTAGTTCTTTGTTTTATATAGTTTAGCTCAGTTTTAAAATTGGATTGGTATTTTGTGGGAGACATTCTTTTTATATTGGAGTTCATTTTTACAACTGTATTAACCGAATCACAGCTGATACTTTTTATGTTTCCAGTTATTTACCAGTTATTATACCTGTTTTGCTGTAGATTCTATTATTTTATGATTTATAGAAAAAGGACCCTGCTTTTTCATTGGGAAGATGACCAGTGACTCATCCTTTTTATACGTATTATTTACAATAAAAACTATTAAATTCTATTAAATAAACAGTATTTGATACAGTATGCTATTGTTTAAGCTATAAGGCTTTAGAAATTATGCATTTTCCTTTGCCCCATAAAGGGTTATAACGCAATATATGATGCAGAGAGATGAAAAAATTGTTGGCAATAAAACATTTTGAAAAACACCTTCTCAAATTAATTTAACAGAAGCACTTACATGACCAGTCTCCTAATAAAACAGGTAGCTGAATGTTTCTGTAAGACTGTCTATTCTGTTTTTCAAGTCAAAAGGGTTACAGTTTATGTGCTGTCCCAGAAACTCATCTTGTCCTTTTCATTAAATCCTCAGAATTTTCAGTAGTCAATTTTAATTGAAATTCCTGCTGAAATAAAGTAGAAAGGAATGGATTTAAGTTAGCATTGGGCAGTTGAAAGCTGAAATCTTGCTTTCATAACAACATAATTGTCTAACACTATGAAAAATCCAATGCAGGCTTACTAATGGAACGCAGGCCTTATAGAAAGGATGTCCTGAGAATACTAAAAATGCACGGATATGTCTTAAGGGTATAGAGTCCTTAAAAAGACAGAATGTTTAAACAATGAAAAATGAATTCCGACCCCTTCAGATTATATTTTGTAATACTTCTTAATAGACCAATATAAAAGATGTTCATTTCTTAAAGTATGTGTCAGAATCTCAGCGGGTCTGCTATTCAAGCGTACTAATTAAGAAAAAAATTCAACTGAGAGGAATGTTCAATATTCTTAGTACATTTCTCAGAAAAACAAAACCTCAAAGTATAACAGAAAAATGTGCAAAGCAGAAGCTACAAATTTCAATTTGTTTTGTAGGCACCATTTTACATCCTGGAATTATAACTTATTTGCAAATGTGTATATTCACTGAAAAAGTGGGCATCCACTAATAATTGGGTTTCCCGTTATACCGTAATTTCTTTTGAAATGTATTGAAAAGTTGAACATGATGGACCATGTAAATTTAAACTGACAGTCTTAAGAAACTCCCTTTAGGCGAAATGCATTGGTTATTCACGTAATTTTATATCACTGCTACTAATTCATATCTGGTATGTTGTTTCCAGTATTAGAAATGCATATCCAGTGTATCCTTTAAACAATTTCACTACTTACTTTGTGTATTCCACTATATATAGTACATACTACTGGACATCCTGTCAAGTTCACCTTCCATCAGATATCCTAGAAGATGGTACACACGTCTCAGGGTCCTCTCTGTCAAATTTAAGAGGATACTGGTAGGCACATTATCCCCCAAAAGCAGTGATTTCATACATGGAGACATCAGATAAGAACCATTTGACCTATATGTTTTTCATGTTAAGTCTATAGATATCATAAGCCTTTTTTGTATTCCTTTGCAGTTTACTTCTTACCACTCGCATTGCAGTTCTTCAGAGCTTGGTTTTAAAATCCCTATGGAAATTACATATTAAGGAATTTAAGGCAAATCCCTTACCCCTTTGAACATCTTTCTCAGTATTGCATGTACACAGATACACTTTTGATGTGTTAACTAGAAAATCTGACTGCTACAGAACAAAGCCATTGTCACTGAAGAATAAGCACTGACAAAGAACCACACAGGGTTTTATTGAAGAACTGTCAAAGCTGATGTTTCCGTTTGTCTGCTGTATTTATCAAAGACCAAGAAGTATTGCAAAAATTATAGAAAATATAGATCATGCATTTATGTATTTTTTTATGAATCTTTGTTTGTGGATAGTAAAGCACAAGTGAGACTATTTCTTAATTTGTCGCTGGAGACTCGCATTGATCAATACCTTTTTACTGAAAACCTATTATTTGTCTGTCTTAATGTTTAAGAGTTACACAAGCCATAAGAAAAGAAAACAATTAAATATATATACATTTTTTTAAAATATTAAAAATGTTTAGAAATGTGTGCTTACTAGAGACTCAATTATCTTCAGACATTTTATACAATGTTTTTTTTAATAAACTCTTCATAGTTACTTTTAATATGCATTCTACATATTTCACAAACATTTTATCAATCATGTGCCTTCTAGCATCTATATATATTATGTTCTTCTGCCCAGTTACTTATTTCAAAACTGACATCAATTCTCTGTAGTTTCCATCTGGTTTATGCCTCCATACATCACCACCTCATCCAGGCATCAATTGCATCTCATACCCCATTCTTCCCAGTCATAAATGTCATGTATATACCTAAACAAATAGTCAGTGGTTTACAAAAAAATTACTTAGCTTGCAACTCCTTGATTTTATTGGCTTCTTGGCAGCTAACCCCAGGGCTCTTCCTTAAAACCCTCTTTATAAATGAATATATAAGGGTGGGCCAAAATTTAGAGTAGGGTTTCAGAATCAAACTATTTTTTATTAATGAACCAATTTTAATGATATTACACACAATGAATGCTTAACGTTTGGAGATTTGTTTGACTAAGTATGGAAAATTACATCTTTTAATTGAGCTCCATTTGACACCTCACAAAATTGGTTTCTTTCAATTGGATTATTCATAACATGAGCTAATGTTTGAGGCTCTAACTCTCAAATTTCTGCCCGATAACTTCCTGTGAGATCATCCCACACCAGACGGTGCATTTGGTAGGGTGCAATTGGCATTGATGAATTACCTGTGAATTTTCTGTATGCCAGAAACTACAGTTTTGCTTATTAACAAAGCCATTTAAATCCAAATGAGCTTTAGCTTCTCAAATCCTACTCTGAATTTTTGGCCCATCCTGTACTATAGATTTGGGTTACAGCTGAATCATGAAAAAAAAATACAAAGAACAACCATAACATAATACTGTTACAATGTGAATATCTGAAATGACATAATGATATAATGATATAAGATGTTACATAATGAATGCAGGAGCGAGGCTCATCTTCCTGTCCGCCCGCACCTCCCATGCCTCACCCTTCTGTCAGTCCCTACATTGGCTTTCTATAAGATATAGAGCTCAATTTAAAATTCTGGTTCTTGCTTTCAAATCTCTACATAATGCTGCTCCCACCTATCTATCCTCCCTTTTACACAAGTATGTCCCGTCTAGGCCCTTACGATCTGCTGAAGACTTACGTCTATCTTCTGTCCGTACTCTCACCTCTGATGCTCGCCTTCAAGATTTCTCGAGGGCTGCACCGTTCTTGTGGACCTCACTTCCCTCCTCCATTAGATGCTCACCCAGTCTCCACTCCTTCAAAAAATCGTTAAAAACCAACTTCTTCATAAAAGTCTATCGATTAAACTGTTAATAGCTCCAGACTAATTCCTCTTCTGCAACTGTCACTAGTCTAATACTATCCTTACCTTTTTGTGTCATTTTACCCCACTCCCTCTAGCATGTAAGCTCATTGAGCAGGGCCCTCAACCCCTCTGTTCCTGTGTGTAAAACTTGTCTGGTTACAACTACATGTCTGTTCGTCCACCCATTGTAAAGCTCTGCGGAATTTGATGGCACTCTATAAATATCATAATAATAATAATAATGCACTCACAGAATATCTCGATAATTGTGCTCAAATGGTGCCTCCCCTCAAAGTTATGGGGAGTCAGCAGCAAACCTTCTCCTCTGCTGGTCCTTTGAAATGATTTTGTACACCGGATCAGGTACAAAAAAGATTTATTACATAACAAAATATTGTATACAAAATAATACATTTGATGTCCAATCTTCAGCAGCCATCAACCACATACCCTCAGTCCAATGCATCTCTACGGGGAGTGTTCAGCATCTCCATGCAGAGCGTGAAGAAGCTGAACTTTAGTGTTTACATTAAAAAACCTGCAGCGACAAGCTGTAGACACCAGAACAATTACAATAAACTGTAAATGTTCTGGGTGAGTAGAGTGTCCCTTTAACCCCTTAACGGACCAAACTTCTGGAATAAAAGGGAATCATGACATGTCACACATGCCATGTGTCCTTAAGGGGTTAAATGTGATTGCTAAGTTAAGACGGGAGAAGCACTGAAAAGAAACATAAACTTGCACGTGTTACAACATTATGAAAACAGACACTACAATACATGTAATTCTTTTAACCTAAAATAAAATAATAACATAATAAAATGATGGTGTTTTTCTAACGATCTTGAAAACAAAATCTGAGTAAAAAGTGCTATCCTCGTTAAGACTTAGTAAGAACACAACTGGAGTGCTTTCTATAAAACTCATAATTGGATGGGGATAATCAAAATGACTAATTATAATTTTTTTCCATTAACAATGTATCATTTGATTGTTTATAATGATATAATAATTCACTATATATATATTCTACATATCGCACTGTAGCAAGCAAATACATTAAACATGGGCTTAGAGTTTACTATTGTTCGCTTAGAATATTATTCTTTTAAAAGTACATTTTTATGGATAGGCAATCTTATTTGTATTTCGACATATCTGGTTTGCATTAGCATTAATGCTACATCAAAAGAAAAAATATATATTTATTACTTTCAAAGGTGATATCGAAAGGGATTCAAGAATAATTAGCTGTCTGCATAGTATTACACAAGTCTTACGTTTTATAGTAGAAATTTTATACAAATAAACAGAATGTTCTCTTGTAAAGTGTTTTAAAGTTCAGTTCACTCTCTCCATGTTATATAGCCATTTGCACTATACAATTAAATGGACTTAATGAATTACAATTGGCTGCATTTAGACAGATGTTACAGGTCACAAGTTCTTCTCTAAGCATTTAAATAAAGTTTAACAACCCAGACATAAATATGTCCCACGAGTTTACATACAATTTTCCAGAAAGAAAAGGTATTTTAATGCAAGGCTTATATTTTACCTTAAAAGACAAGTCTTTGGATATATGTTGTTTATTTTAAAATAATTTGATACTTCGAAGGAATGGCAAGCTTTAGAGGTAGTTGTCAAAAAATATAAATTAAAGTCAGGTGAATGAGTAACGTAAAGAGTTTGTTGAAAGGACAGAAAATGCAAAAACGAGGGAGCTTTGTCGGCTATACTCTTCATCTAAGACGACTGTTACTTGCAAAAACATTTGTGACAAATTATCAATTTTAGCTCCTATTGAGTTGCATTCAGTAATTGTCCATCAAATGTTATATTGTAGTGAGGAACAATATGGGAATAGCATTGGTTTGTTGTATGTATAGTGTGTTGAATTGTACAGATTAGTGTAATCAAACCTTCTTCCTGTTGTCTTGTAGGAAATTTAGTCAGCAACAGATGATGGACAAAAGTTGCATGCTCATTACAGTGTAAAATCACAAGAGTTTAAAAGTATACTCGGTAACTTGCTGCCATTACTTTTAGGAAAAAAACTCCCTGAATTACTTTCAGGTTTGGCCAAGTTAGTTTCAGATTTCATAAAACAAAATTACCTAATGGGTAATTGATATCTGTTGACTGTCTAAATATATACATTGCAATGCAGACTACGGAGTAAAATGTAAATTGCTATTGATGGTCCCCTCTGTCAACTTGGGCCACAGTTAGTAGACTGACAGATGAGCTAGGAGCAGCATTAAAAGTGAGCACTGCTTATAGCCCTTTTAACTACGATAGTGATCTCATTCAGCCTCAGTATTTCTTTCATTGCCCCCAGTCGGCAGCATTAAAAAAGAGTACCACCAGGTATCTCCCTCTCATGTTGCAATCACACAGCCCAGAGGGTTCAAAGGGCACCCTGTACTGTGTGAGCCAGGAAATCGGATTACAGGTTAGAATATGGGTTAGATTATGGGTTGATTAAAGTGTTGTATTAAGGACTGGATTAAGGACAATTTTAGAGGTAGGATTAGAGGCAGAATTATGGTACACAAATATACATGTGAGGTATCATTGTACTTACGAATAGTAGCATAATACAAACATGGGGTATTTGCAATAGTGGGACACATGTGGGTTGTGAATTTCCCAATTTAAATAAGTGGAACAAAAACGCAAAAATGAACTAATTTAACCTAGGTTTGTGAAAAAAATGGTTAAATGAAAAGTGTCAAATTGCTCTTACATTGCCTGGGGTTGTATTTTCTACAAATATATACTTTTGTTGCGCAATTATGGATTCTGTGACTACAATTAAAGTTGTATTCTCATCATGCTAAACTTTGCAAAGTTTTAGCTTTAAAACCATAATTCACTCCTTGCAGTATTTGTTTTATAACTTCTCAAAATTAATAAAAATTCTAGACATATTGGGCATTTTAAGAATCAGTACTAATTGTTGAATATGTTTAGAGTTAGTTTTCTTTATTTGCACTTTGGGTGTAGAAATTATTATATGTAAAACTGAGAAAAAATTTTTATTCCCCCCCATTTTTTAAATATTTATTCCTATATAAAAGAATACACCAGGCACAATAGCACCTTCATATAAATTAGGGGGTTATGGTGCCAGGAGGCCCCCGGGCGCATTCTTTCCTCAAGCGTTATACCGTTTTGGTAGAATGAATGCATGGCTAAAGTGCCAAAATGGTCTTGGTCGCAAAAGCATTGTATAAAAAAAAAAGGCTTGGTCCTTAAGCACCCCTCCCCCCCCCGTCATCCATGTATGATGTAATGTTTGTGTTGTCTGTGTATGTGATATGTGTGATGACTGTGTGTGATATGTATGCTATGTGTTGGCTGTGTGGTGTGATATTTGTAATGGGTGTATTAACAGTGTGTGATGTGTGTGAATTGGTTGTATGTGACATTTGTGCTGGGTTTATTGGCTGTGTGTGATGGTTATTTAATTCAGATAAAAACATGCCTGTGTGTGAATGCAGGTGTATATTTTTGCAGAGTTATGTGCACACAGTCCCACAGTCAGATGCACACAGTTATACATATACACTGTCAAATCCACCACATGCACATAGTCGCAGGCAGATACACACAGGTACAGGCAGTAACACACATACACAGTTACAGGTAGATAAACACACTCACACACAATTACAAGCAGACAGCCACACACACACACAGAGGCAGACAGCCACATACACAGCCACAAACACAGTTTTACACACACACACAGCCACACATACAGTCTTACACACACATACTTACATGCAGATAGTCACACACACAAGCAGACAGCCACACACACACAGACAGCCACACACATACACACAGGCAGACAGCCACACACACACACAGAGGTAGACGGCCATACACACACAGGAAGACATCCACACACACAGGCAGACAGCCACACAAACACACACAGGCAGGCAGGCAGACAGCCACACAAACACACACAGGCAGACAGCCCCACAAACACACACCGGCAGTCACACACACACACACACAGGCAGTCATACACACACACACAGGCAGACAGTCACCCACACAGACAGTCATACACACACACACGCAGTCACTCACACAGACAGTCATACACACACACACACACACACACATAGGCAGACAGTCACACACACAGACACACACACACAGGCAGATAGTCATACACACACAGGCAGACACACTCACACTGACAATCACACATAGTTACCTCTGTTCATTGTGGAGGCAGTGCAGCTCCAGGAGACTGTTTGTTGGGGAAGCAGGGACTCCTTCCTGCTTCCCCTGCAGCAGTTATCCGGCACCTTTAGCTCTGCCCCCGCCGCACGGGAAGCTCCGCCCCGCCGCAAATTTTCTTTTTTAGATGCGGGCCGTCCGGCCATGTGTGAGCTGTGTCGGCCGCACGGCACCCCCTGCTCCATGGCGCCCTGTGCGGCTGCACAACTCACACGCCCCTAAGGCTGGCCCTGTCCTTAAGGGGTTTAGAAAGTCCATGTCTGGACGAAGCGCACCAGACAAACTGCGCACTATTTTACTTGACACTTACGTGGTTTAGAAGCAAAGGGTTTTGTTTGATGTTGATTTATATTGACTTTTATTGTTGATTTTTACAGCTATCATTAATAAATGACATATTTATTTCCAAAACAAGTGCACCCAGATCATTTCTATTTTGACGTCTTTTTAAAGCCCTCACACCTATACTAGGTAGCAGCAATTTGATATTATTTTTTTCTTCTATTTTTCATAATTAATATTATACAAGAAACACAGCCACTATTGTTATTTGTATTTAGGTTCCCAGGTAAACGCTTACTAAATCATCTCCCACCAGGTATGATTGCCATAAATTCCTCTCCTCCCTCCCCATATGTATGTGGGGTCTTTAAAACCCAAATTAATAATATAAAACATACAAGGTGTAGGATTTCAACAAAGTGACACCTTATGTAGTGAGAAGCTATAAAATGGAATACAACCTTCAATAATAGAGGCAATCTGGATTGCCTAAAAAGATAAACTGTACATAGTGTAATACGTAATATTAAGGTAAAAGACACGCAAGTTGAGGGGGAGAAAACTCACTATAGCCAGGCAATGTTTCAGCTTATCACCCCTAATACAGGTGCTTCAATCTTGAGTTTAGGTCTTCATAGGCATGGAATAAACATAAGAGAAATATAGTGCAGATAGAATGTACAAAATAATTTATTATTAAAGAGACTATCCAGTGCCAGGAAAACAAACTGTTTTCCTGGCACTGCAGGTCCCCTCTCCCTCCCACCCCCCATCCCAGGTTGCTGAAGGGGTTAAAACCCCTTCAGTGACTTACCTGTATCCACCGCTGATGTTCCGCAGCGCTGGTTCAGGGTCCGCCCACGCTCCTCCCCCACCGACGTCATCTGGCAGTGGAGACCTATTGCGCATGCGCAGCCAGCAACGGGGGAGACCTAATGTGCAAGCGCATTAGACCTCCCCATAGGAAAGCATTGAAAATGCTTTCAATGCTTTACTATGGGAAATTTAGTGACGCTGGAGGTCCTCACATAGCGTGACGCTATAGCACAGAAAATCTGTACTATAAACCCGGAAGTGCCCTCTAGTGGCTGTCTAGTAGACAGCCACTAGAGGAGGAGTTAACCCAGCAAGGTAAATATTGCAGTTTATAAAAACTGCAATATTTACAGTTGCAGGGTTAAGGGTAGTGGGAGTTGGCACCCAGACCACTCCAATGGGCAGAAGTGGTCTGGGTGCCAGGAGTGTCCCTTTAAAATGACATATACAAGATAATCAGTAATATGGGCATATCTCCACTTTCAGTGGATGAAAGCAAGAATACTGAGCTGGATGAAGGAGAGTATCCCAAAAGAAAAGCCAAAAGAAAACATAAACAATAAAAACAAATGAAAAAGTGATGAGCAGTCTGAATCCAACGTGTTTTGTCCTCTGGACTTCTTCAGGGTCATTAAATTAATAATGGATTAATAATATCCCTAGCCTTAATAGAACTGCAACTCTCAAGTTGTTTATCCATCTTTAACCAAAAGAGTACACCATTTGATTACTCATAACAATTGCAAGAAAAATAAATACTGACACGAGGCGTCAAAAGATGCCCTCATATTCATTAACTTGTGCCTTTAATTATAGACATATTTAAAAAATCTTTATGTGAAAAAAGAACACCACAACTTAAAACAGACTCTAGCAGCTGCAGCAACACTGAAGATGGAGCACTCTAGCATTCCCTTAAGCCCTTCACTACCAAAACCCAAAAATAAATGTTTTAATTTTTTTATGCATTTCACAGTATGAAAGCCTCACTCACCCTCATTTATACTCTAGTTATGCATACTGGTCTGTAGAATAAATACTTCTTTACCAGAATCCAGTAGTCACTAATATAAAAACAGTAAGTTTGATAACAATGTAAGCTCTCCTTCTGCTTTTAACCAGAACAAGAAGTTTCAATGGGTCATATAATTTATTCTGTTAGTGAGTGGGTATGAGAAAGTGGACTCTATCATTTTACTGTTAGCACCATATTAGTAGTATGGAGAGTAATAAAGATTGCTATAGCAGTTTTAAATAAATACTTATCTATTTTTGTCACATTTTCCAAATATGAGAAAAAAAATGAATATTTGCTTTTATACTAACATCTCACACCCCGTGCAAAATGTGGTGAAATAAAGGACACTGTACACTGTATACTGTCTAAAGATTTAAATTTCCCAAATATTTGTATAGTGGGCGAACAAATAAGTGAAAAATAACATTTGTGTAAATTTACATATTTTTTTAATTTGTAAGTTTTTCTGTGAAGCAACATAAGCACAATATGGTATTCCTTGCTTCAAATGTTCTGCTAATTTTGTTTTAACCTAAAAGTAAGGGGCAATAGGGTTTGACAGCAGAAACGTTTTGAAATTTGATTGGGTGGAATCTGGCTTGAAGAACCAGTCAGAAGAGAGGAAACCTGATTGATTGTTTTGAACTCTAAGACAGCAGACAGAGAAAAAAAATAGAAATTAAGGTAGATTTACTATGTGTCTGCCTGAGTGTTTTTGTCTAATGCACCCTATACTCTAGACTAGCCCTGATTCACACTTCCCTCTTTCATTCTGCTATGTACATATGAATCCTTTCTTTGCTTACCTTACCAGTTTGACCTCTGCACCTGACATGTTGTACATTTACCGATTCAACTCATCAAAAAACACAATATATACTAACGGTTGAACAGTAAATATTATACTTGAGCTGAGGTCAGTTAGGAGTAGAGTCTTCTACACCTTGTGACAATAACCATTGTTGATCTGGAAGTTCCTCAATCCTTGGCCTATGCTGATCCAAGGGGTTGGGTAAACTGAAGATGGTGTAACCTTAATTGTAAAGGCAAAATAATCTAATTTAGCAATCTGGACTCATTGGATTTAAAGGCCTATCTTGACATATTTACCTAAGTTGCAGGTGTAATTGGTTACTGGAAATATATGATGTATATAATCTTTGGAAAGAAAATGGCGCAGCTGACTATTTGCTGTGCTTTCCTGGAGGTAACCTGTCTTATCTTCCAATGGCTCCCATATGTTTTCCCTTTTCTTCTTATAACACCCCCAATTGTTTTTTTTTCTTTTTCTTCTCTCCTCTACCAACTTCCTTTCTTGAATACATTTACGACTAATTTACAAAATGAATACCTTGAATTATCACAACTGAAAAACACAATGGTCCCAACACCGGGAGCTTGAAAAGAGCTTTTTACAATATCAGTTTATCCTTTGTGAAATGTTCAATTGGATTATTTTACTTTACATTTTTATGCATATTTTTCACTATGTTCTATTTGAAAATAATGCTTTGAAAAATCGGAAGAAGATAGACTTGTTTTTTTCTCAACATTGTTTAATTGATGTTTTGTGTTACTTTCATCCTCAATTTAAAAAAATGATTCACAAAAGAAAAATATGATTACTTTAACTAAATGGTAACTGATTATCTCAGGAGCTGCTCAGTTTAATGTACCTTCACCAAAGTGAGTGGGAAAAAAACTAACCTACCTAGCTTAGTTTCAATTACATCAGGTAGGTTAAATCTATACATGGATTTAAAACATAGATATATGGGATATCCACATCAATCCAAGATAAAACAAGAGGCCCAGTAGTGCTAATAAATCTTAGCCAATCTCTATTTCCTGCAGAAGATGAAAATTTGCAGCAAATGCAACCTTCAAAGATTTGCATTTATTTTAAATGAATTTTTACTCTTTATGGGGCATGTCACATCTCTTCTACCCTTTTGATTCAAGTCTGTAAACTGTAGAAATAGGATAATATCATTGCTGTAGGATGAATGTTTTAATAGGATGAATGTTGTTGCTGTAGTAAGTTAAATGTATGATTTTAAAACTGAGCGTTAACTGACCTATTTTATTTTCTTTGTTAACCTTGCTCAAATTAGAATTTATTTTTTGAACAGATTTAAAAGCAATTGAATTCGCTCTCATTTTAGAACAAACTAGGGACATATCAAAGTGTTGTGAACATTTTTACATCTAATATCCAGTGAATATTTGGTGCTGTTTTTTTAAATCTGTTTGTTTGTTTGTTTGTTTTTTATACCCGTTGCTTCTTTTGTACACTAGCCATCATTTTTTAAATATACATTATTTTTTTCAGACACTCTGAATATATTAGACATTCCACGACTTTTATTGTGTTTCACTTCTAATTATTCTGTTTCACTTCTCTTTTTTCTAGCACTCTAAATGTGGTGGTCTTCTGAAATGGATATATCTGAAGAAAACTGTGAAATTTATTATGACAAAAATAATGATGGAATTTACCTGTCACTTCGCAGAATGTCTTAATATATAGTCCCCACTATGTGTAGGCTCCAGAGAGCAGCATAATCTATCAAGAGAATTCTCCTACAAGCATCTATCCATACTATTGACTATAAATGTATTATTCAGTAATAAATAAGATAATGGACTATCTCAAAATGCTCAAACATTTCACTTAGACAGACATATACTATTCAACATTCATTGTATTTTTATTTTTATTTTTTTAGAAATCATTACAAAGTAAAGAGTAAAAAAGATATATTTCACTTAATCAGTCGGTTGCAAAATATCTAGCAAAATTCTATTTTAAGTGCATTTTGAAGTGTTTTATCCAAGAATTAAATGCAAACTGCTTTGGGGCTGGAGTGCAACAGAGGGCACAGATTGTAGGTTGATAAAAGAAATCTGCTTGTAAGAATGAAGTTTGATATAAAAGAAAAGACAGCAGATTTATTTAAAGAGAAAAGGTCATGATACTACTTATAATGCCAAGGATTAGCAAGAAGGCGTATAAAAATGTGTTACCAAATTGCATTTTTAACTCTACTACACCATATATGGCATTCACACAAATATAGTCTTACATAACAGCTAAGACGCTCTCATTACAATTTAAATGTGTCAAGATTTTTTTTTTACTCTTTATTAAGTAAATTTCATACATTTTATTTTAGGCTAATGGTTGTGTGTGCTTATTTTTTTAACTCAGTCCAAACATTTGCAACTCTTTCTTTTGTTTATTGAGCAAAATTAACTCATGCATTCTCATTGTAACTTATACAGGTGATGTGTGCTTAAATATATTTGTCTTTTGATTATGTCACATGCAGAAATAAAAAAAAAAGTAGAAGTTGAATGAAATATGTGAAAATGAACATATTTTTGAAGATCACTATAAAACAATATTAGTGACATTTGTGCCTACTTTTGATTTTTGTTTTTAAAACTATAAATGGATAAGTTGATGGAGTTTTGTTTACTTGCGACAATAAATATATGTATATACTAGAGTAGCTTTTTAAAAATAATTATGTTACTCCATACTTCAGTTCCTATTCTAGTTGTTCAGAATGTCAGTGCACAAATGTACTTATAAGAGTATCATTTGTTAGCTATCTCTAGAGAAAAAGCATCAGTATTTCATTTTTTTTTATAGTTTAATATTCTTCCTTTATAGTAATATTAATAATACAGTTAATAAAATAATAATGAAAGTTTTTAACCATGAATTGTACATTTAGTTTCCAAGTACATTATGACATCTGGAGGCTTGTACACCCAACTAAATGGTAAAATTATGAATAAACTAAATGTTGCTCGTTAGTTTCTCTTGTGAGTATATCGTTTTCTAATAAATATTTAAATGCTAAAATAGTAGATAGTCTACTTAAGTTGGATCTATAACTATCTACAATTGAGTCTTTTTTTCTACAAATGTGGATATATATAAATTAACAGAATGTCAACATTTAATAAATCTGCCTGTGATTCATTGGGTTAATATAGTATAATTAAAAGAACAATGCTAGTTGATTACTTGTGAAAAATGTATGTTAGCTATTTGTTTTTCAAGTAAATAGCATTTTATGTATTTAAAATTCACGCACTGAAAGAGAAAGAAAACCCGGATTATGCGAACGTTAAAAATGACTAAATCTGGTTACCATTTAGCATATTTTTAAAAGTTTAATTTAAAGCAATTTGGCATGGAAAGATTATTGCTTTAATTGCTAATAA
The DNA here is from genome assembly GCA_933207985.1 of Pelobates cultripes. Lineage (NCBI taxonomy): Eukaryota > Metazoa > Chordata > Amphibia > Anura > Pelobatidae > Pelobates > Pelobates cultripes. Next base: position 122,812,305 of record OW240919.1, read on the forward strand.
AAGCTGTTCTTTTTACATAAGTGTACACCCAGCCCTAGGGTATGGGACTATTATCTTTTTTTTTTGTCATTATGAGATATTCGACATTAATGTTGAAAAACTTACAGGAGAAATATCAGAGTTTCCGACACAGATACAATATTATCAAAGTTAAAAAAGATAAAATGAAAAGAGGAGCGACGTTTAATCGATTCACAACACAGGCAAAGGTTTCCTCCTAGAGGAAAATTTTTGAATTTCATCTTCCACAGTAAAATCTTCAAACACAATAAAACGCCTTTACCGAACTGTTTAAGGATATAGTGAGGTTATAGAATAGGGCATTCTGAGAACTGAATTTGAAACTAAAAAAAACTAAAAAAAGAATTAAATTATATTTTTTAAAGAAAAGATTGTTTTTATGTGCAGTGTGAGATTTGTTGAATAGCCACCTGAACACTTTTCTTATCAGCTATTTTCTCCACTGTTTTTCCTTTTTAATTATAATCAGGTCGAGACTCTTGATACAATAATTATACAATATATGTGTGTAAAGATAATGCTATATATAAAATATAATAAAAGTCAGATATAATAAGAGATAGAGACACATATAGATAGATTATTTTTGTTGGTATTTATATAACGCCAACAAATTCCATAGCACTTTACAATATTATAGGAGTGGGAGATTTAAAAATAAATGAGACGATTACAAAAAAATACAGCAGCAATAGGAGTGAAGCAGAGCTGGAGGAGAGAGTAGAGTGCTGCCCTTTAGGAGAGAGCAAGGGACAGGTATGTGACGTAGGAGTTACTTTGGGAGGCCATAAGCTTTCCTGAATAGATGGGTCTTAAGAAACTTTTTAAACGATTGAAGACTAGGGGAGAGTCTGATGGTGGTAGGCAGACTATTCCAAAGGAAGGGCGCAACCCGCGAGAAGTCCTGCAAGCGTGAGTTGGCTGTAAGGATGCGAGCAGTGAACAGAAGAAAGTCATTGGCAGAGCAGAGAGACATAATACTTGTGGATTAGTGAAGAGATATAAGAGGGGCTAGAATTGTTCAGTGATTTATAGTTATGGATTAGTACTTTGAATTGACTCATATAAGATATAGGAAGCCAATGTCATGACTGACAGAGGGGAGAGGTGTGAGAGGAGCGACTGGAGAGGAAAATCAGTCTGGTGGCAGCATTCATTACAGACTGTAGAGGGGGCAATGTGGTTTCTGGGAAGACCAATTAGGAGAGATTACTAGAGCATGGACAAGCTCCTTGATAGTATCTTGCATAAGAAAGGGGCAGATGCTATCATGTTTTTAAGGTGCAATCGACAAGATTTGTTGACCTACTAGATGCGAGGCTCAAATGTGAGTCCAGAGTCAAGTATAATGCAAAGACAGCACGCTTGCAAGGATGGACTTATGTGTGTATCAATAACTTGAAAGGAGAGTGAAAGAGGAGGATCAGTATTAAGAGGGGAGAAGACAAGGAGCTCAGTTTTAGAGAGATTGAGTTTCAGTATAGAATATTAATAGATATAGATAGATAGAACAGACAGAGAGACAGACAGATAGAGGTTGTGATATTTAGATGGTACAGTAACTATTCTTTTGTCAAGATAATGACCAAAACTTTACTTCAAAACTGTTTTGCAATATATAGAATATAAAGACAGATAGAAAGATAGATAGATAGATAGATAGATAGATGATAGATATATAGATACATAGACAGATAGATAGATAGATAGATAGATAGATAGATAGATGATATATATAGATAGATAGATAGATAGATAGTAGATAGATAGATAGATAGATAGATAGATAGATAGATAGATAGATAATAGATATATAGATAGATGATAGACAGATAGATAGATAGATAGATAGATAGATAGATATAGAGGTAGATAGATAGAAGGTAGATAGATAGATAGATAGATAGATAGATGATAGATAGATAGATAATAGATAGATAGATAGATAGATAGATGATAGATAGATAGATAATAGATAGATAGATAGATAGATAGATAGATAGATAGATAGATAGATAGGTGATAGATAGGTAGATAGATAGAGGTTGTGATGTTTAGATAGTACAGTAACTACTCTTTTATCACAAGATAATGATCACAAATCTACCTTAAAGCTGCACAAAATCAGTGAAATTTGTTCCTAGACCCCAGGCATTCATTATGTTTGGGTAATGATGAGTTTGATTCTGGATCCTGGGAGAGTTCGATTCTGTGTAATGTGCAAGCCACGTAGTTAGATTTAGTTGCCCTTCTTTCCTCACACTTTAGCTCATGAACGTTGTTTAAGACTCTTTTTTTTCCTTTTCCCCAACCTAGTTGTTTATATTCCCATTGTTAATAATTTCAGGTAAAAATTACTTTTCACAACACATTAAAACCTATGAATTTCCAATGCAATCACAAGACATACATGAGACAAAGGATTTGCTCTGTTTGTGGAATTTACAGAATAGCTATCCCCATATACTTCAGTAAATCCTTACTTTGTTAAGAGAATCCAGCCCAAAGTAGGGCCTTTTTTTGTATAATGTGGCAAAGGATTTAACTTCAGATAGCCTCCACCATTACATCTTGCTATTTCTGATCAGCTGTAATAAGCAACGACGGATGGGAATAGGTATCTTCTTGGACAATGCACAATATATACTTTTGATATTCCATTGCATGTGCATGAAATGGATGATAGATCCTCTAGTCTCAAAGAAAGTTCTGTTGAAACATCTTTTGTACTCTCATACCTGTAAAAATTAATGAAAGTTAAAGGGACACTATAGTCACCAGAACAACTACAGCTTAATGTAGTTGTTCTGGTGAGTATAATAGCTCCCTTCAGGAATTTTCATGTAAACACTGCCTTTTCAGAGAAAAGTATATCAGAGAAAAGGCAGTGTTTACATTGCCCCTAGATGGCTCCTCAGATGGCCCCTGGAGGGGCTTCCTGGCTCAGGGCTGCACAGTAAGCAGCCCTGCCGTTCAACGTCCCCACGCTCTGCATGAGGACGCTGAATTTTCCTCACAGAGATGCATTGGTTCAATGCATCTCTATGAGGAGGTGCTGAGTGGCCAAAACAGTGTTTGTCCCTACCCCCTTGCCGATTTTAGCCAATCCAATGCTTTCCCCATGGGAAATGGCTAAAAATCGGCCATTTTGATGATGTCACCATATATATATAAAATAAGGTCAGTTTTAAACCATTCTGAGGGGCTAAGGGGGGGTTTTCACTATAAGGTCAGGAATACGTGTTTGTGTTCCTGATCCTATAGTGATCCTTTAAAGGCAGATAAACCCTACAAGAGCTGAAGATATAGCCCAAGAAAAGCAAGGCATCATGGAGGAGAAAGAGGTTCAGGTAAATTTATCTCCCACTCCTTTTTCTCCAAGGAGCCACAGTGCAAGTGGACATAGCACCTTTGGAGGCATTTGCCAAAACGTTAAAAAACCCACAATTGTCAGTTACACTTTACAGACTGGGGGGAAATATTTGGCATGATGTATCCATGCTCAACATACTGTCTATAGTGAGTCAAGCAAGAGGGAGAAGGAAGAGAACCTGATCATACCTTCTCCAGAACCTCAACAAGACTATTAGTCACTTTTGTGGTGGTAGTGGCGATGGGATCAAAATTCATACATTGTCTCTGTTCATCTCCGTCTTATAGATATGGATACATATGGCAGGGGCTAATTGGAGAGAGAGTAATTAGGTTTAAAAAAAAGTGTGCCAAAATGAAACATTCTGGATTTACAAATTAAAAGCATGAATATTTTGGCTTCAATGTTGATATAGACATAATGTATTTAATGTGATATAATAATCCTTTCTTTTTCCTTCTTTCTCTGTTTTCTACAACATTACCTCTATGGATGTTTTAAACAATGGCATTTTGGATTTGGAATATCAAGATTTGGAAGAGAACTTTTTAGAAGGACTACATGAAATTCTTTTTTTAATCTATTGTTTTTTATTCCCTACTGTTCATGTATCTGTGACTGTACATTTATATACATTTTTGGGAGTGTTTTTAGTCTGCGTGCATATATTGCAGGGTGCATACCTATATTCATACATATATATTTTTTATTATAAACATTTTTCAGTTTTTATGTAGATATTTATTCAGAGTATTAATATTCTGCTAAATATACGTGTTGATATATAAATGTCCTTTTTATTTTTATTTTGCTGTCCATATATAGGTTTCTCCTATATTTTTTGCCAATTTTGAATGTTTTTCCCTTGTAAAATGCAAAAGCAGAGGAAAACCTTTTCTACCTTTTTGTTTTTATATCCTTTTTCCCCACTACGAGGATCCGTATGATGCTTTTTGGCTCCTGTCTTACGACCGCCATATTGTTGGTGGGCTTAATGAACAATGTTTGCAATAAGCAGTCTGTAATTTTTTTGGTGGGCATAGAAGATCATATCTGTGTAAATTGTCTTTTGGTTGAACTTTATACACTTGCTGTAGTTGTTCTTTTAGGGTTTTTTTGACGATGTGTATTCCTATTCGTATTCTCCTTTCTTTGGGGAGATTTGTGAAATTCTAATTTTCTCTACTTTAAAACTGAGTTTGGGTGAATTTAACTATATTACAGATTTAGTAATGGACCACAGATGGAGGAAGTTGGGCAGACTAGATGGGCCGAATGGTTCTTATCTGCCGTCACATTCTATGTTTCTATGTTTCTATGTTCTATGTTTCTAAGTGATGGAGACACCAGTATAGAGGCCAAGTTACTACAGTCATATAATGCTATTATGCGCTTGTTTAGTGTGTGAATATTTCAGTAAGTGTGCTATGTTAAAGCCTACCTTTGAATCTTTGCAGTGTTTCTCTACGATTGATTTCTGCTTTCTGTTTTCTATGTAATAAAATTGTCTACTCTTATCTGTATATATGTTCTGGATTACCTGTTTATAAATCCCATACATAATGCCCTTTCCAGTCAGGGCTGGTGCAAGGCACTTCCTGTCAGTCCGCCGGCGGCCGGGTACAGGAAACAGAGGTTCCTGTCCCGCGTTCCGCGCCGCCCGGCCACGGTACATAGTCAGGAGGGGGGTGTGAGTAAGAACGGGGGGAGTAAGGAACAGAGGGGGTAAGGACCACCAGGGGAGGAGGGGTTGGGGGGAGGCCACGCTACATTGAGAGACCGGCGGGAGGGAGCACTCCGCGTTTCCCTCCTGCCGGTCACATAAATCCGCGGTGATTCCGGGCGCAGGGATCCGGCGCCCCCTGTTAGGTCGCCTTACAGGTAGCGCCGGCCCTGTTTCCAGTTTTACTATCAGAATCAATGAACAATTATGAAGAATTATCAAGGGAAATGTTACACTATAATGCACAAAGTAGAACAATTCTCCATCTCACCTATTTTCCTGTTTTTAAATTTTGTGCTAAAAATTTGCTATCCCCTTATTAAATAATCACTATTTCCAATTTAGTGAATAAACCATAATGGCAAAAATGTATCAGCGAATACAATTCAAAAGACAAGATTTGATTACTCAGAATTCTATATTCTTCAAAGAAAGGGAAGAGTATATTTCTAATGTAGGTTTAAGCACACTATACATTTCACCAAAAATGCACTATATGCTTAAACTGTTTTTTACTATGTGCTGAGTGAGTAAGTAAAAATTAATTCAATGATTGAGCAAAAATTTATTATATAGGGCTTTTCCCAGCATGCATTGATTGGGTTTTATTAGATTTCCTGCAAAAATTGATTGCTGTGATAGCTAATTTTAAAGCATTTATGGTTTTCATCAAAGCGGGATTTTACATTCTAGAAACAAGTGTATTTTCTTATTGGATATACTTAGTGATATTCTGTATCAGAAAGCAGATGTTTTAAGAGAATTTAAGAGATGTTTGAAGACAATCCTAGACACCTCGGAGAATATTAAGCAAACATTAATTTGTCTCTCAAAACATAGAATAATACAAAACAACAGGTTCCCTTTGTAGGCTGTCTGTGTTTAATCAGTGTTGACTCTGCTAAGTAGAAATATATTTGTAATGCTTGAAAATACATACGGATTTCAAATGGGATCAGCAGACAATAGTCTAATTCTGAGAAAAGTACAGTTTAATGCGGTCTGTGAATGAAGTAAAGCCATATTGACGAAAAATAAATAAAGATACACCCATCGATTTAGTGAGACAGTCTTGAAGAAGACGACTAAATGTTGAACATGAAGTATTGCCTTTCTGCTGGATCAAATAAAGGAATACAAATGCACAAGATAAATCTTTGTTTTATAATAAGGAAGGAAGGAAAGGAATAAAATGAAGAAAGGGAAGGAAACAAGGAAGGAAGGAAAGGAATAACTGACTTCAAAACCCAACTTGCAATAAAAACATTGTAATTGTGTGAATAGTATTTCATTACGTAATGCAAACTTAAAATGCACCAATATATTGCCTATATTTGCTGAATCTTGATTATATAAAAATAAATCTATAAATAAATTATTGTAATGCCCTCGTGGGTAGCTGCAAAAAAGTAGCTCACTTCCCTCTAGCCATAAAATCCAGACCATGTTGTCTTTGATGGTTAACTGATTTAACCCTTTTAGAGTTGCAACAGTTTTTCGTACAACATATTTATCCACTTTTGCCAGACATTTTTATATTATGACATGTCTGGCATGTAAGAGGTCCGTATTATGAGAGATCACAGTTGGATGAAAATCTGTTTTCATTTTTTACCGCCAAAGTTATGTGTAGAAAATATAAAACAAATATTTCTCCTTTGGCTAAATAAATACTTGCCTTGGAGAATAACTTTTATCCAGATTAAAAAAACATAGCGTACATTTCCTAAATACAACGTATTGCTCGGGCTCATATATTTAACATTTTCAAATATGCAACATAAGCAGGAAAAAATAAAAGTGGCTTTGGCCATACTGCTTACCAAGGCCAAAACAATTGCAGGGTTATTCACTAAAAAGAAAAATGTCAAGTATTCAAAGTGAATTTAACATTTAAGGCCACAATAGTCAATCAGGAAAAAAAATCACCTAACTTCGTGTTTGGCTACTTTGGCCTTACATTTGAAATTCACTTTAAATTCCTGACATTTCTTACTTGAATAAACTTGATTGTTTCTGTCTCTCTTTGAGTTTTGTAATCAGTCCTTACAATTCATGCAGTACCCTGTTTACTAAACAAGCCTCTATGCATGCAATAGTCCTGAAGAACACACAGTACTCAGTATCAATAATCACAGTGTCTTTTCTAGAACAAGATGATATTCATTTTCACATTTATTATCTGACATAAGTTAATTACATGTCTTTGTAATAGTACAGGGAAGTAACAAATGTATTCTTAGAAGGTAATTTATAGTTTGTGTTGTTTCAGTTGTATGATTTAAATAATGGTACAATATCAATCCTTATTTTTTATGTGCTAATGAAGGCTCATCTTGCGTTGTATATCACTGTGCTTACGGCTTTTTTTCCTGTGTTATTGATATCACACCGTGCTACTTTCTACCAAAGGCTCTGGCCTCCTTCGATGACTAAATTGTGGCCCGTCATGTAATCTGAAGCTTCGGATGCCAAAAACACAACTGCAGCCTGGAGGTCTGTTACTTGAGCCAGTCTCCCCGCAGGAATATCATTCATCCAGCACTGAACGAGAGGCTTAAGCGCATCTGTGTGTATCAATGGTGTGTCTACTATGCCCCTACAAAAAGAAAGAAAAATACATAAATTTAAAATTCAATATATCTTGGACAAAATTAATGGTAATGTGATGATTCAAGTGCAGCAGAGCTGCAAATTTAGGATGAGGTCTGGATGAGACTTTATCAATGTGCAGTCCAAGTAATTGGTCTAGCTACATTCCAAGATATTAAATTTATAGAATGTAACAAAAGCTGCAATTTGCAAGTGATGTTATTTTAATCCTGAACTGGGGATTGTTAAATGCATTTTATGCTTTCTTCAAAACCATTGGGAAAGTTGTGTCAGCTTTTTGACAGCTGTTAAAAATCACTTTCGATCAAGGGTACGTTGACCTAGATGACAAGTGATCCCATGAAATGCCTTTTATTTTGTAAAATGTGGTAACTCTTAGGAGATTCTTTGGCAACTGGCCTTTATCAGACTATACACTATAATAATCAAGTAGATTAATAGTATTTCATGTAATGGCTGTAAATAGTACCTGGCCAAATTTGAGAGGGGGGGTATTGGAGAGGATTCAAATTACAGGAATACTGTAAATTCCAACTCCATACCGGTTTGTTTTTCCCATTAAACTGTCATGTGCTAAAAGTCTTAGCCTGCTGTTAGATGTGTTGTTTAATGCTAGGAGCTCCGAATACTTATTATGCTTCCTTTTTTGACACAACTCTAATTGTCAGTGTATGTCATTCAGCACCATTCGTTGACAGGGAAAACATTGTAATTTTTCCAGGGTGTTTTACAGAAGTTCATTGGGTACTCTTTTGGAAAGACTATAAGTAGCCCATCCTCTGTTGTCATAGAACCCAAAAGTTGCTTACCTCTTTTGAGTGGGCTTTGGTACTGAGGTCTTGAGATAATGCTTTATTTTGACTATTTTGTTTTCTGTATTCTTGACGCAACTTATTTACCAGCTATTCTGTCTCCTGGCTTCCCAAGACTTTTCTAATTTGTGTTTTCTCCACTGATTAGGTATCTAGGTTTCACTAAGGTGTAGCGATATGACTTCATATCATTTTCATACCCTTGTAATTTGATATCTAACCTATTCAAAGCATTGTGTCTGAAATAAGCACCATGTAGATGACTCCTGACTCCTGAATTAGATGTCAGTATTTAAAATTCGAATTTGTATTAAAAAAAATTAAAACCAATTTTTGGTTTTAAATTGGTACTATTAGGAATGAGAAAAGGTTACATAAAAATAATACATTTTCACAGAATCATGTTTAAAAACAAATAAAAATCAGATTTTCTACACATATATACTTGACAGATGTCATAATATGTATCTAATGGCCAGTAAGTTAAGACATTGATAAATCAATTAAACAGGAATTCTGAACCATATAAATTCTACACAATGTAGGACAGTATTGCTCATGTGCTGTCCATCAACATGAAGTAGATATGTGTGTACAGGAAAGTGTTGTGGTTAATCATAATTTTAGCAGAAAGCTAACTAGCTATCTGGTTGGTTTCATCTAACCTATCTCCAACCACCAATGTTGCCAGAGAACACAGCTGTCTGTAAATAAGCAAGAACTTTCTTAATAAGCTACCTCGTAAAAATCTGAACATTTGCCCTCAAACCTGAGAACCTACCCATTCATTTTGAGATCCTGAAAAATCAGAAGACCTTTTTTTGTCATGAATAGCATATCTTTATAACAGTCTGACTACACCTTTCTGGTTGGGGTGTTAGACAGAAAATACATCACTTTCATAGACCAATATGCAAGCTTACAAAAAATATTGCACAATCAACCAAAATATTGATGGGCAGCATAAGTGGTTCACCGATGAGGAATTCTACAGAATATACATTATACATCCTGCAGGGTATCACGTTTCATGTTATGACAATCACCATAAATTGATGTGTATCCTGAAAAAACATGGTGGATATTGAAATCCTACTCATACGTTCCCTTCTTACCCCAGTTTTTATTTTATATCTTCTCTGTTGTTCCCTCTTTTTACACATGAAGGGTACATCATGTCTCCTATTGTTCAGCCAGAAAGGGATGAGGTGAATATACTGAATGTATATAGGAAGGAGGGTGAGTGTCAGTAATTGTCAATCTTGCAGGGCAAAACACTTTGACATGGGTTTATATGTATTCAGAATAGGAAGATCTTTGCAGAATGAGTGGTAGATTAAAAAAACCTAAAACCAAAACTACCCATCAGTGGAAAAGAGTAGTTGATTTTTCAAAATTTGTTTTAAAATATATCATCTGAAGGTATACAATGATAATTTAACTATTTTATATGTAGCAGGCTTATATCTATGCACCACATCTACCATAAAATCTGGCTTAATAATTAATTTAAGTTGAAATCCTCGTGGTATGTTGAGCTGTAACATCCATTGCTGTGTGGTGGTATAAGGATGCCACTATGCTCCTTTCTACATGTTCCTAAAATTCTATCCAGAGTTGTTGAATAAGATTTTCAGATTTCCTCTAATTCCTAGTGCCATTGCGTATTGTGCCTTGAGTTAGATCCAAACCAGACCGAGCATCATCCAGCAGATGGAACCCCGCTTCACAATGCATTAGTGATTGGTAGAAAACTGCCTGGTTTTAACATGCAGGTCTCCCAGAAGTGGTCCTCCAGTGTCAAAACTTAACAGGAAACATTGATCACTGGGAACACACTCTATTTAAACAGCATCTCTATGCTCCATAATCATTCTTCTGCTTTGCAACACACAGCTATCTCCCCTTCTGAGGTCCAAACCTCTCTCACTAATACCTGCTTTTAGTACAAGGCCTCATCCGAACTCATACAAGGACATAGCTCTTTATTTGTGATTTGTCTTCAGCTACAAAAAACAACAGAACAAGTTATAGAGAAGTAACTGAGAAATAAAAGGATCCCTTACTGATGATCTTTTCCTATGAAATTAACTTTGACTTTTGATAAACATAGAAACATAGACATAGAAACATAGAATGTGACGGCAGATAAGAACCATTCGGCCCATCTAGTCTGCCCAATAAACATTTCTATACTTTTGAAGATCCACTTTCACCTAGGTAAAAATTATTACACGTTGGTGGTTTTTAAAATTAAATAGATGGTGGTTAAAGATTTAGCTGACTAACGTGAGCAGGGAAGATAGTATCTCCTGGAAATGATTACTTCCCACAGGAAATACTCTGGTAAAGAAACAATTGTTGCGAGTTGAGGTTACTCAGAATTAATAGCTAAGGCTAAAGTCCTAAATGGTATAGTTGGTACTTGCTGTTGATAGTTCACCTGGATAGTAAATCAGGGAATGCTAGAAGAATTATGATTATTATTTTTCTGATCTAAAAGTTAGGGATCTGGGGTATTTAGATTACTTTTTAACTTTTAAAGGACCACTATAGTGCCAGGAAAACATACTCGTTTTCCTGGCACTATAGTGCCCTGAGGGTGCCCCCACCCTCAGGGACCCCCTCCCGCCCGGCTCTGGAAAGGGGGAAAAACTTACCTTTTTCCAGCGCTGGGCGGAGAGCTCTCCTCCTCCTCTCCGCCTCCGTTACGCCCCGCCGGCTGAATGCGCACGCGCGGCAAGAGCTGCGCGCGCATTCAGCCGGTCTCATAGGAAAGCATTTAAAATGCTTTCCTATGGACGCTGGCGTGCTCTCACTGTGATTTTCACAGTGAGAAGCACGCAAGCGCCTCTAGTGGCTGTCAATGAGACATCCGCTAGAGGGAATGGGGGAAGGCTTAACCCATTCATAATTATAGCAGTTTCTCTGAAACTGCTATAAGTATGAAAAAATGGGTTAACCCTAGAAGGACCTGGCACCCAGACCACTTCATTAAGCTGAAGTGGTCTGGGTGCCTAGAGTGGTCCTTTAAGATAGGTTTGTCTCTTTTTTACTTTATTATATTGACACTGAGTTAGACTGAAAAGATATTAATAAGCATATTAAAAGAGGAAAATGGAAAGTTTGCTATCCTTGCCTGCTGTACCGTTCTACTCCTTGAATTAGGCCTAGATCATATTGTTAGTTAGTTATTCACAATTTAATACAAATAAAGGACAACTAACATTGGTTTGTAAGATATTACTGTAGATTTTTTTTTCTTCAGATTTCGTTGTAACCATTACTTACCAAAAGGCATTAGATCTAGATTAGTATTATATTTTGTAAAAATTGGGGATACACAGGTTATATTTTGTCCCTATACACATGGTGGATAACTAGCCAAGGTTTTTACGGACAACACCAGGGACTTTTTACCAGTTTCACTGTCACTACATTCCGTTATAAGGTTTGACTTTAATTGACAGTCTATTTATTTATTATGGTAATATAAATGAGCTCTCAGTAGACTCATGCAGGTAGCCTAGATGCATAGCATACTTTAAAGTTAAATTACTCAACACTATTATGAGAAAGTGAAAAAATGGAAATAATTTTCTTCTTTTTGGTAACACATCCTCTTGAATGTAACCTGTTTTATTAGCAGAGTTTGGGGAAGCAAATTTTAGTGCACCCGAGAGCATGAGATCCATTATTGGAGTATGTGTTTGTTGTATATTTTTGCTGCTTTGGACGTTGCTTGGTTTATAGGTGAGAATCCCGAATGCTATGTATTGTGGGGAATATTATAGGACATTAAGATACTACCAATGCGTGGGGCTTGAATTGCCTGCAAGAGAGTCTCAAGGGGAATGTTATTATTGGGTGGCGATATCAACTGTGTTGCTGATACTGCACTAGATGAAAAAAACTGATAAGAGGAAACAAACTTAACTCTAGGGCAAAATCCTTTGCCTTAAAGTGAACAAAACGTATCTCAATTAATTATTTATTGGATATTTGGAGGACACAGCATCCTGTTGAAAAGGATTTCACATAGCACTCTTTCCTACTCAAGGATAGATGCTATCTTTACAAAAGTCTTTATTTAAAAAAAAATGTATGTCTTCCCAAATAGGCAATATTGAGTGGTCAGATCCTGCTCTTGTTGTTTTCACACTTAAGAACAATTCTCAACATAGTACGAGGCTGGACTGTAGATTAAATGACTACAACTTGATATCCAAGAATGCTAGATTGGATTTGATTAAGGAGGTACAGCAATTTTTACAATTAAATAATAATAATACGGTTACAGACTCTACATTATGGTGCGCTTTAAAATGCTCCTTAAGAGGCTACTTGATTAAATCCAATATTTTCTTAGAAAGCAGAGAGGAAGACCCCTCTCAGATCTATACATCACACTGGCTAATCTCAAGCAAGAATAAATTAGACCCTTTACCAGCATTAGCAGAAGATACAGGAAGGATCCAACAAGAACTAAGGTTTATACTGAATGAGAAGCTAAAAAGCCATCTATTTCCCTAAACAGAAGTGGTACTACAACAGAAACGGGATGAATAAAATCCTCACTAACAAGATGACATCATTAGGCAAAAAGGCATAGAATTAAAAAGCTTATAGTTAATAACAAACCAATAATAAATCCCTCCCATATTGCTGAGGCTTTCAAGAATTATTATAGTTTACTGTATAATCTGAGAAAGAAATACTCCCAGACCTTTGATTAAATATTTTTTTGTGGACACATAATTTACCTAAAATACGAGAGTCAATTGTTTCTCCTTAATCTTTTTCTCTTGTCAAAGTTAAAAATGCTAATTGTAATTTAAAAAGGGGGAAATCACTGGGCCCCCATGGGTACTCTACATTATTTTACAAAATCTTGGATGATCTGATCTCTCCTTAATTGGTCAGGATGCTCAATGAGATAGCAGCAAATAAACTCTGAATTGCTGTTGGCTTCTACTTGTCTGATCTCTAAACTTGCAAAATATCCCAGCTTTATAACAAATTACAGGCCAATATCCATGATAAATCTGGATATTTATTTATTTTTGAATGTCCTGACAGAAAGGCTACAACTAGTTATGGCTGACTTAATTCATCCAGACCATTTGGGATATATCCAAGCAGGAGAAGATAACATACGTAAATTGTTTGACCTGATTACTAAGACACACCAAACACCTACCCATGCGGTCTTTCTGCCATTTACGCTAAAAAGGCATTTGATAGGTTAAGTTAAAACTTTCTAGCTGAAATCATAGACACCTTTCGGATAAAGGGTTTCTTTTGTAATAGCTCTTTAGCTCTTTATATCAACCTCTGTGCTAAAGTAATGGACCTATCATTGAACTTGTGTGTTTTAAAATTGGTAAAGGGAAAACACAAGGCTGCATGTTTGCTCCCCTGCTTTATGACCTACGAGTTGAACCACTGGCTGCTGTAATCAGGAATTTGAGTGAAATTAGAAGAACTGAGCTAAGTAATCAGATATATAAAATAATATTATATATAGATGATATCTTGTTCATCTTGATATCCTCCTCATTCTCGTTACCTGTTGTTCTCCTGGTTTTCAAGAAATACACTAATTATAAATAAAAATCTATTCACAGGTCATCTCTGCATTTTTCTCATCTGAAGAAAGATATTCTCTACAGTATAGTTTCCATTTCAACTGGAACAATGATAGAATTGGCTATCTTGGGGTAATATTGTTATTCGATCTAAACCATACTCTTATGGTTAATTATGGCATTCTGATTGAAGATCTTATTAAGCAGTCTGATAGATTGAAGGTGACAGAAGTATTGTGGCTTGTGAAGGTAAATATGATTAATGCCTACTTGGTTCTATTAGGAGTATTCCCTTACGAGTGCCTGGGAAAGTTCAGGATAGGTTGTCTAAACAATTGGTCTCTTTTGCATGGAATGACAAGAGATTCAGAAAATCCCAAAACGTTATTTAAAGGGATCAGAAAAAAATTGGTTTGGGCTTCCCCAATTTAATTTTACTACTCAAAGTATCTATGTTTTTGCATGTATTGGTTTGGGACACTAAGAAAGATAAGACTTTGGAGTGGCATCAAATTAAGAGCTGTCAGATCATGGATAAAAACCCATTCCATCTGTTATGAGTAAAACCCTCTTTGCTGACTTACCTAAGATTCAGAAGCCCTATGATAGGAGACGTTGTAAATATAGGCATAGAGACACTTATCACCTCAGCTACACCGATTGAACCATTGAGATACTACATTGAAGACATTGATTTAACAAGTTGGACAGTGTCAGGGGTTAGTGCCCTGGAGGACATAAAATAAAATGAAACAATTTAACTTCTAATGAGATTCAATCAAAATTCCCTCTCCCAAATTGGAAAATATTTTCATATCTCAGAGTGAAGTACCGTATATACTCTAGTATAAGTCGAGTTTTTCAGCACATTTTTTGTGCTGAAAAACCCCCACTCGACAACTTATATTGCCATAATACAGACAAGGACCGCCGGGCTCATTACAAGCCCGGCGGTCCTGTTGGGGACTGGCAGTGAGCTGTAACTTACTTTTCCTGCAGTTCCTGTCAGCTCCCTTCACCTCCGTTCTGGTCAGCTCCCTTCTCCTCCACTGTAAGTCTTGCGAGAGCCGCAGGGTCAGAGTGTTGCCATGGGTTACCGTGGCAATGCTCCGCGTGGCAGTCAGACCGTGAGACTTACAGTGGAGCTTTCATACACACACACACACTGCTTTCATACACACACACACTGCATTCATACACACACACACACACACTGCACTCATACACACACACACTGATTTCATAAACACACACCCACACTGCTTTCATACACACACACACTGCATTCATAGACACACACACACTGCATTCATTCATACACTACATTCATTCACACACTGCATTCATACAAACACACTGCATTATATATACACACACTGCATACATTATATACACACACTGTAAATAAATATTCAATTAATATAATTTTTGGGGGATCTAATTTTATTTAGAAATTTACCAGTAGCTGCTGCGTTTCCCACCCTAGTCTTATACTCGAGTCAATACGTTTTCCCAGTTTTTGGGGGTAAAATTAGGGGTCTCGACTTATATTCGGGTCGACTTATACTCGAGTATATACGGTACTTCCTTCTTGTAAATCTCATTGATCCTTCTTTAGAACTGGATGCATTTATTGGGAAACAGTATAAGTATAAATTAATTTCCATGAAAAATGGGAAAACAACTTAAAGATGAACCTGTCTATTAATAACTGCTTATATGTGTGGATAAAGGTTACAAAAGCAGTCCACTCAGTAAATTTACATGAAATTTTCTACAAACTGCTCCTGGTACTGGTATCATGATCCTTCTTGTTTAAATACATTTGATAAATGGGTCTCAAGAAATTGCTAGAGATGCAACTTATTAGTAGGGACATTGTACCATATTTGATGAGACTGTACAAAACTGGGTAATATTAATTCAGCGTTTACTAAAATTCCTAATTATATTCTTAACCCAAGCCTGTCTCTGAATCCTCAAATTTGGCTGGAATTATCAGTGCTTTATAAATCTCTTTTATACCTAGCAATAAATATACTGTTGGCAATTAAATTATGGTCAGCATAGCTAGAGTTTGCTATAAACCTGATCCTTCTTTATGGACTGACAATCAGATTTACTATCAGAACAATATGAAAATATTTTTATGCCCTAACAAAATGTTAAAACCTACAAAAATATTTGGTCTTACCAACTAACATTTTGTCCCCCGATGGGATGGTATCAACTAGTGTTCCGGATTCATCGTATGTTTGACTTCATTACTCAGTGTTCCAAATGTTCATAGTCACATTTAAGTGGCTTGAATGTTGGTATGCCTGTGTAGATGTATGAACCCTTTTGAACTGTTCTTTATTTTATTGCTGTTGATATATGGTCACTATAAGTGTTTCACTTTTAAAATCTCCTCTTTACCACATTCTAGTCCGAGATTTGAAATTGCTTGGCTTTGTATGTAAAAACGAATAAATAAATAGACTGTTAAAAAGAAGATTTTCTCCCAAAGGTAAAAGTTAAAGGACCACTATAGTGCCAGGAAAACAAACCCTCATGGCCCCCCTCCCACCAGACTCTAGGGGGAGGAAGGGGTTAAACGCTTACCTTTATCCAGTGCCGGGCTCCCTCTGTGCTGGGGACTCTCCTCCCTCTTCCGCTGAATGCGCATGCATGGCAAGAGCCACACGCATTCAATCAGTCCATAGGAAAGCAATTCTTAATGCTTTCCTATGGACGCAAGCGTCTTCTCACTGTGAAAAATCACAGTGAGAAGCGCGGAAGCGCGTCTAGCAGCTGTCAGTGAGACAGCCATTAGAGGCTGGGTTAACCCTATTGTAAACATAGCAGTTTCTCTGAAAATACTATGTTTACAGCCTGCAGGGTTAACCCTAGATGGACCTGGCCCCCAGACCACATCATTAAGCTGAAGTGGTCTGGGTGCCAATAGTGGTCTATTAAGTCTAAGGATGAGGGTGTTGACACTGAATTTTTATGATAAGGGTTAATTCACTAAATGGTGAAATGTGTGAAATGAAAATAGAATTGCTAATTTCTATGTAAAATAGCCAAGCTGTGACTTTAAGGATCACCATGTATTCCTGACCCAATAGTGTTAAAACCACCATCTAGCCCCCCTGGGCCCCTTATGCCTCCATAAATTCAGCAAAATCTTACTGTATTCAAGCTTGAAGCTGTAACTCTGCATGCTGTTTGACTCAGAAAAACAAGCAGTCTGCAGACATCATCAGAAGTGGTAGCCTGATCCAATCACAATGCTTCCCCAAAAGGATTGGCTGAGACTGACAAAGAGGCAGATCAGGGGCAGAGCCAGCACAATTCAAACACAAACCTGGCCAATCAGCATCTCCTCATAGAGATTAATTGAATCAATGATTCTCTATGAGGAATATTCAGTGTCTGCATGCAGAGGGAGGAGACACTGAATGTTTGGATGCATTTTAGTGTTTAGTGTTTACAGCAAAAAGCCTGAAGGTAACAGTTCTACTTACCAGAACAAATTCAAGAAGCTGTTGTTCTGGTGACTATAGTGTCCCTTTAAGCGGTGTTGGAGAAGTTTTGAAAATTAACTTACAGTTGCAAGAAAAAGTATGTGAACCCTTTGGAATGATATGTATTTCTGCACAAATTGGTCATAAAATGTGATCTAATCATCATCTAAGTCACAACAATAGACAATCACAGTCTGCTTAAACTAATAACACTCAAAGAATGAAATGTTGCCATGTTTTTTATTGAACACACCATGTCAACATTCACAGTGCAGGTGGAAAAAGTATGTGAACCCTTGGAAATAATAACTGGTTGAACCTCCTTTGGCAGCAATAACTTCAACCAAACGTTTCCTGTAGTTGCAGATCAGACGTGCACAATGGTCAGGAGTAATTCTTGACCATTCCTCTTTACAGAACTGTTTCAGTTCAGCAATATTCTTGGGATGTCTGGTGTGAATCGCTTTCTTGAGGTCATGCCACAGCATCTCAATCGGGTTGAGGTCAGGACTCTGACTGGGCCACTTCAGAAGGTGTATTTTCTTCTGTTTAAGCCATTCTGTTGTTGATTTACTTCTATGCTTTGGGTCATTGTCCTGTTGCAACACCCATCTTCTGTTGAGCTTCAGCTGGTAGACAGATGGCCTTAAGTTCTCCTGCAAAATGTCTTGATAAACTTGGGAATTTATTTTTCCTTCGATGATAGCAATCCATCCAGGCCCTGACGCAGCAAAGCAGCCCCAAACCATGATGCCCCCACCACCATACTTTACAGTTGGGATGAGGTTTTGATGTTGGTGTGCTGTGCCTTTTTTTCGCCACACATGTGTTGTGTGTTTCTTCCAAACAAGTCAACTTTGGTTTCATCTGTCCACAGAATATTTTGCCAGTACTGCTGTGGAACATCCAGGTGCTCTTGTGCAAACTGTAAACGTGCAGCAATGTTTTGTTTGGACAGCAGTGGCTTCCTCTGTGGTATCATCCCATGAAATCCATTCTTGTTTAGTGTTTTACGTATTGTAGATTCGCTAACAGGGATGTTAGCATTTGCCAGTGACTTTTGTAAGTCTTTAGCTGACACTCTAGGATTCTTCTTCACCTCATTGAGCAGTCTGCGCTGTGCTCTTGCAGTCATCTTTACAGGACGGCCCATCCTAGGAAGAGTAGCAGCAGTGCTGAACTTTCTCCATTTATAGACAATTTGTCTTACCATGGACTGATGAGCAGCAAGGCTTTTGGAGATACTTTTATAACCCTTTCCAGCTTTATGCAAGTCAACAATTCTTAATCGTAGGTCTTCTGAGAGCTCTTTTGTGCGAGGCATCATTCACATCAGGCAATGCTTCTTCTGAAAAGCAAACCCGGAACTGGTGTGTGTTTTTTATATGGCAGTGCAGCTGTAACCAACACCTCCAATCTCATCTCATTGACTGGACTCCAGTTGGCTGACATCTCACTCCAATTAGCTCTTGGAGATGTCATTAGTCTAGGGGTTCACATACTTTTTCCATCTGCACTGTGAATGTTTACATGGTGTGTTCAATAAAAACATGGCAACATTTCATTCTTTGTGTGTTATTAGTTTAAGCAGACTGTGATTGTCTATTGTTGTGACTTAGATGATGATCAGGTCACATTTTATGACCAATCTGTGCAGAAATCCATATAATTCCAAAGGGTTTGCATACTTTTTCTTGCAACTGTATTTGTGTGTGTGTCTAATAGGTGTTTGGTATACATGGGAATTGCTATACACACAGTCACTCAGACACACTATACAGACACACACTGAGAAATAGTATACACACACATTGCTATACATAAACAATGGTACACACACAGCCAGAAATACTATACATATTGTAAGTAGTTGTTTAGTAATTTAGGGAATTTTCCCCTTTTTAAATGTTATTTTTTGTTCTTGTGTCACTCCCAGCAATGTTACATAACATCGTGTGAGGTCATGTCCTGTGATGTCACACATATATAATAACTATGCAAATTAGCATGGCTGGCAGTTTTTGCCAAGAAAGGTGTCAATCCTAGCTCTGCCAAACTCCTGCACATTGAGAGGGAGGTGTATGCAAACAGAAATGCCCACAGATTTCAATGCAGACACTGGTCCATCAGGCAAGTTCTACTTTTCCTGTAGGTACCCTAAATGCTCCAACTAGGAGTGAGCCTGAGCATATCCCATATCTCCACAACAATGAAAATCCAAATAATGTACTCGTTGCGAAACAGAATCAAATGCATTCATAAACTGTTAGTGTAAATAATCTAAATATTCCACTAATTACGGTAAGTACATAAATCAATATCAGAGTCACCAAATCTGTATTGGTACGACCCAAAAGAGACATTATTGTGCTGTTTGTATTGTTGGGGTAAAACATATTTACATCAAGGTATAGTCAAACCAGAAGATCCTACAATAAGTGAACTGAACTCCTCCCTGACGTCAACCCTGATCAAAACAATCTGATCTAAACGTACTGTTGTAGTGGGAGCTGTAATCTCTCACTTAGTAGTCAGCCAGGAGCAACAGCACTCAAAACAATGATTTTCTATGATTCTCTAACCTACAAATAGCATTCACATCCAATTTTATTAATGATAACAGACCACAATAAACTCTAGCATTTTGATTTCCCCAGGTTTTCTGAATCTGACACTGATTGGTGATATCTTTGTCCTTTCCGACATATTTATGTTTTGGATTTTTTTTCTAGCAATGTATAATTTCTTTAGCCCCCAGAACAAATATATTTACATAACTCTGCTTAACAAGAAATTACATTTAACTTCTCAGGGATGACAGTAACTAAAATCGGAACTGCCAATTCTAGTTCATTAGTGTGGCAGCAAAGCATCCGAAATGTTAATAAAAATTCCAACATGCTTCTAAATTAGCGCTTCTAAGGAGCATGTGACACCTTGGTTAACATATTCAACCTCAATTATATTTGCCTTCAGCACCCTGTTATCTGGGACTTTTGCTGGCAATCAGAGGTGCTGTTTTTCACCAGCCAATTTTCTAGATAATGTAGCTTATCAACACAGTGAGTAAACTTGCCAATGAAATCAGTCTGCACTGAACCACACACGGGCTAATTGCCTTCTTTTTTATGCATATTTACAGTCTGTCATTTCAAAGAAATCAGTGGCCCATTGAGTTACCCAGTTAACTGGAAGGACTGTCGCTTGCAAATGAAAATTAGCAAACAAACCACTGATAAATATGAAATGAGCAAGTATAGAAAAAAAGGTATTTTTTTTCTCTCTCTTTACACCCCGCATCCACTCCCCCATCTTGAAGCATCATCTTCATTTTAATTTAGACTATCAAAGGTCCTGTAGATGTGAAAAAAACAGTTATGTATCTTTTTAATGGTATGCCTGTTAAGAAAAAAAGAAAATAGCTAACAAATATCAGGCAATTTACAGATAGAATGCTCTGTTTTCAGTAAAGGTTATACAGAGAGCATTGTCTCAGCCCTGGTGTGTTAAATACAATTCAATTATTAACGTACATGGCATTTGTGAAAATACGTTATTTACGCATGCAGTTTGTGTAACTCTTTCACTCCCAGGGAGATTAGAATATATTGCTAATAAAAATGTCCACTGTGCTCATATCATTCGTAGGACTACCTAAACAAAGTCACACATTTTTACATTTATTTCTACTTCTAAAATAGAGATTCAGGATCGTAAAATATGTGCTTTTATATTTGTTATATACATAGATGCTTTCGGATCTCCAAACTAAATTCTTATAAGTCAAACACATTTTCAAAGAAAGCTGAATTAAATAAATGCTTCCGATACCAATTTAACGTTTATCTGTACATGCACTATTGAATAATAACTAAGCATGGGAAATAAATTAATTTAATTGAAATCATTCTGGTAGTAAATAAAGTCACTTATCAAAAACAAAACAAAACAGCCATTTAACATCAACAGTGCACTATGGAAAAAGAGTGATAATAACCACTTCTACCACAATGCACATTGGGTAGGAGTGGGAACAAGTACTTTTTAATGGCAATCCAATAGATGGTACTCCATATTTTTACTAAACATCTGCGAACAGATGTGGATAATGTATAGTGTGTGCACTATTCTTCCCCTATCCCATGGAAAGGATGGGTAATTAAATGTAAATTGGAGCTCTGGGATACATTCTATCTTGTAATCCCATAAACCTTGGGTTAGATTGTTTTAGGAACTCCCCAATCTCCTTTGCTGATGCCTCATATTTCCTAGAGTGAGAAGGGAGTGCACTGTTGAGTGTGGTTAGCATCCCCTATCTCCTGGACCCTATGCACATTCCCATACACATCCACCTTCTAATATAAGTCAATCACTATTTTCTTCCTAGTTCATATTAATACATGGTCCTAAAACTTGGGGGCTACATATTAGATATTTAACAAATAAAATCCCCTGGACTTTTACAGAGTCGTTGCATATCCCTGCAACCTATAGCAGTGTGACCTGCACAGTATGATGGTGCATTAAAATGTGTGCATGCCTTTGTTTCCCACTGACCTCATTGCCAATGACAACCAATGAGTGTTATAAATATCATGATCTCAATCCTATCTCACCTTATACTTCCAGGGACATCATAACAATTATTGCACACCGACAGTCTTGTCATCCACAGATACTCTGGCAGCTTGGTCAGCCACATATATCCTAGTGAGCCAGTCTAGGCCTGGCTAGCACTGAGACCACAAAATCACAGTACTTGAACTCTCACAATGACAGGCTAGCAAAGGCCTTGCACAATTCCTGCCTGCTTCCTTACTCCTGCAGTACTGTGCAAATATTAATTTCAACATACTCCGTCCCCACTATTTTAATTTTCAGAAGAATGGTTTGAGGATGCTGGCCACAAACCCATTACCAGCTCACACATGCTAGTGTCCTGCTCCCCCTGCTTCTTTACCAGTCCAACCATGGATTCAGGTAATGACAAATGCAGACACTTTACACAGCAAACTCATGTGCATACTTTGCAGATGGTGAAGAAAGGTTTTGATTTCGTATTTTTTTATTAATTTTTAGTGCAATTGAAAATGAAAACTCATGTGCATACGTGGTTTTAAAGGGAACTGCTATTTATTGGCACAAGCCAAATTGATTTGTTTGTATTTGGTTATAAGGCCCACCATGTGTTGATGGCAAGGTCACTTTTGTTTAGGTTTTCATTTAATCTTTACAATATATTGGCAAAAGCATCATTACTGCAGAAGTCAGATACAAAATTAATAAGGGGGATGGAAAACAGTAACGAAGAAAGGACAGACAAACTGCATTTGTTTTCAGAAAGAATAAGGTAGCACTTTAATTTCCATTAGCAGAATATACAGCAAACAAGAGGTTATCCGCTGAAACTGGAAGAAAGGTGTTTTAGCTTACAGTAGAGAAAAGGGTTCTTTACAGTAAGAACAATAGAGATGTGGAATTTTGTGCCCAAATAGAACATGTTATATTGCAGATATTATTAAAAAAAAGGCCTTGGTGTTTCTGTTTTTGGTTGGGTTTTTTTAAGCCAGAATATTTCATGATATAATAATGAAGATGGGAACAGGTTGTTGACCCAAGGATAAATCTGATTGCTATTATGGAATCAACAATTCATATTTTTCTCTTTTTGTGGCACAATTGGCCATCAGGTCAGATTGGTTTTGTTTGCGTTCTTTTGGATCAACAGCATTCAAAATATGTTTAAAGGTTGAACTTGATAGTCAAGTCTTTTTTCAACCTAGATTACTATGTAATAATGTATTTAGACCTGCCTTCCTACTCTTTCAAGATGGTGGCTGCAAATAAACAAAATGGCTGCACGTGCTCCTGTCCTCAAGTAATATGCACAAAATTCCAAAACCCAGCATATACAGTATTGTGGTTTAGGGATTCTGTGAATGCCAAATCTACAGTATTTACCTATATTAAAAAGAAATGGAAAAAATAAATGCTAAACAAAATGTAAGCTATATTTTATTCATGTGGCCAATGGAGGGAAAAAGAGAAGGAACAGTGTAGGGATATAAACGGATGTATTCATGTGTTATATACTTATTAAATACATATTTTATGAATGTATGGATGTGGAGTAGTTTAATGCTGCTCCTCCATTTTTCCATTTTTTCATACTTTTCACTTCTGTGAATAAAATCAACATCTAATTACTGTTCGATATATTTATCAATCATCTTTTTTCCCTATCAGTCATTTCTTTTTTTACTGCCATGGATGGAAGTCTGGGTCACAAAACAAACGAACACACTCATCCATTGTCTGGTTTGTTTATTCACTGCATATCCTTGTGGTGATTCAGAGTTACAAAATTCAGTCAAATCATCCAAAATCTGGACTGAACTGAATGCACGATTTTATTGAGAACTATTACGCTAAAAAGGGAAATGGGCTGTGATCAGTGATGTACATACCATCACTCCAGGGGATCCAGCCGCTGTGTGAACCCCTGCGACCGCCTTACCCGACGGGAATGTGGTGTGGCCCTGGCCTGCACGCTACTACCGCCGGGGGGAACGTGTTCAAGGCCCATGCTGTTACGACAAACCCAATGGCAAATTATTTCCAAGGGTCAGGTCAGCGCTGTGGCCCTTTAACAGCGCGACCAGAGACCCCTGTGATGATGTCTGAACGCTGGGAGGAAGTGATGGCCGGTCACTTCCTCCCAGCAACCACCGTTAGAAGGAGAGCGCCGTGAGAAAGGAGAAGGAGAGGAGGGAGTTAGAGTGGGAGCTCTGACTCCCATCAGCCTGAGCCAGCTACTGGACCCCAGGAAAGTCACCCTCCTGCACCTAAAAGGTAGGAAACAGGAGGATGACTAAAAAAATGACATTTTACATTTGTCTGTGTCTGTATGTGTGCCAGGATGTGTATTCGTGTGTCTGTGTATATGTGTGTCTGTATGTGTCTCTGTTTGTATGTGTATCTGTTTGTCTGCATATGTATTTGTATGTCAGTGTGTGCTCTATGTATATGTATGTGTGTCACTGTTTATATCTGTATGAGTGTCATTCTGTGTATGTGAATGTTTGTCATTAAGTGTCTGTGTGTCTGCATATGTGTCTATATGTGTACCTGTCTGTATGGGTGTCTGTTTATCTGTATGTGTGTCAGTGTTTGTATCTGTAAAAGTTTCATTCTGTGTATCTGCATGTGTATATCAATGTGTCTGTGTATCTGTATGTGTGTTAGTTTGTGTGTCCGTGTATTTGCATGTGTGTCAGTGTGCGTATCTGTGCGTTTGTATCTGTATGTGTGTCTGTGTATCAGCATGTGTGTCCGTGTATGTATCTGTATGTGTTATATGGGTGTATCTGCAATCATGTTATTGTGTATGTCTGTTTATATGCATGTGTGTCAGGGTATGCACCTGTGTGTCTGTGTATCTGACACCCCCACACACACTGTCACCCCCATTCATCCTGCCACACTCACAATAACTCTCCCAATCCTGTCATTCACCCTACCACACTCAACTCCCATTGCCCTGCCATACTTACCCTATCACACTCACCTTCTCTCGCACTGTCACACTCACCCCGCAATCCTATCACAATCATTCTCCATCACTCTGTCACACTTGCCCCCTTTTGCTCTGCCACACTCACCCTATTACGTTAACCCCTACAATTCTATGATACTCATCTCCCCCAACCATACCACACTCACCCTGTGGGGCATGAATGAAACACATGGAGGGGCTGAGGGGCGTGAATGTGACACATGGAGGGGCCTGTTGGAGGGGGGGCAGGGCATTTTCACACCGGGGCCCAGTGGTTTCTAGTTACGCCTCTGGCTGTGATCATGAAATATTACAAGTTGCCACCATCTCAGAATAGCATTTCAAGGTTGTTTGGATGGAGGAAATAAAAAATATATATCCTTAAAAAATCAGAAACACTAATTGTCCTGCATATCTTAAACAATACTTAAGATATAAACAATTGTATTTTGACATGGCTTAAAAAAGGAAACTAGTTTGTTTCAGCGACTACAATAGATACCATGTGACCTTTATGTCACCATTATAACTAAAATTTAACTCAAAACCTCACTGACATTAGGGCATTGGTCCTATTGTATTTTTTTGGCATTGCTTGGTACATTATATATCAATACATTTTTACTTTTTTAACAACACTCCGAAAATGCAATGCTTGATAAAGATGTGCTTTGGGTGTGTGCTTTGTGGACCTTTGGCACTCGTTTATGGAGGTTTTTACAAGAAGGAGTCTTTGAATGATGCATCAATATAGAAAATTCTTTAGCTGTAATTTAATATTGGAAAACTGCCATTGAGCATCTTCATAGGCAAGACTCATTTGAATTATATCCAGATTACCTAAAACAAGTGCCAATGTGCTAATGCTCTCATGTATTGACTATTCCATACTAACAACCTATTAGCGACTTCTCTTCCATGCCAGGATTTTTATTTAAAAAGAAAATGCTTTTCTTAGAGCAAATAGGAACCCATACATTTTTGTAATAAAGATCTTTAATATGCAAAGTGCACCTGTCATGCAAATATGGCGTGTTGGCACTTTATAGGGCATACAAAATGCTGTTATACATTATGTTATTCAAATTGCTAGCAAATGTACATCTAGACTCAGCACTTTATTGTAAAAAATAAAATAAAATAAATAAATAAAATTGAACTTATACCTCTATAGCCTCACCATTTAGGCATCCATTCATTTCTAGGTTAGTACATGTAGGGGTTTATGGCTGCTAGATAACTATGTTTCTGTGGGATGCATGCATATGTTACAGGCTGTTGATTTGTTCATAAAAGTGCTCTTTGGCAGTATATGAAAATCATATGTTAATGGTGATACATTAATGTATAATTCAAAAAGGATCATTTGTGATTGTGATTAATTAATTGCGCATGAATTCCATCTAATGTCAATGAAAACTGAACACTAGCATGTAGAATAAATATGGATCTTAAGAAGAATCTTCAATGGATGGATGTGCATCAATGCTTTCCCAGGGTGCTAGAAGCAGTATTACAACACTTAAAATATTACTATTTTCCAGGTTTTTCTAAGATGATGTACCTTGCCTTGCCTTGCCAAGGATCCAAACTTCTGTTGAGCAGAACTTTTTCTTACACAGGTTTTTGTCCACATGGACAAAATCGAATTAATACTAACGACCGCAATGGCAATTCTCATATTTACTAATGTCAAATACGATCGGTAGAGAATACGCAACAGTCATCCAGATGCATTTGGTGTCTATATTAAAAACAGGGCTTCCTAATGCAAATCCTATACCAAGTATAGGATTCGGAAGATTCACAAAGCACCGGGACCTAATGCATCCGATAGGATGCACATTCGCAAATTATCATTTACATACTTTTTCATGTGAATGATCATTTCAAGTACTATTTGCCCACTGGCAGGGCTAGCAGCCAGGGAGCAAATAGTTAAATAAGCCTCGGCAGTGCAAGGATTAACCATGTGCAGCTGATCAGCGCTAAATAAGGACTAAAGACTAAATGACCAAATAAATAATTGATAAAAGCCTATGGGGGTCAAACATATCCACATATTACTATAAGGAAAGGTTTTAAACCTCTCTATGCTGCCACCTGCTGGATATCTACACAATCTTTAAAGCTAGGGACTGGGCTGCAGTCTTCCCCATCCCTTTTATAAATACTGTATTTTCTGGCGTATAAGATGACTTTTTAACCCTGGAAAATCTTCTCCAAAGTTGGGGGTTGTCTTATACGCCGGGTATAGGGTCTATATGGCTGCCGGGGGCGCCCTGCGCCCCCATCGCAGGCCCTTCTAATGCTGCAGCCGCCTGAGCGCTCTATAGAGAGCGCTCAGACGGCTGCCGCACTGCCTCTCTTCTCACCTCCCCTTCCCTGTGCAGAGTGGGTGGCCGAGCTCCTCTTCGTCCTGTCAGGAAGTGCACACTGAGGGAGTAAAAAGAATATATCGCAATTAGCCTCCTGTGTGCTAGACCAGCAGGCATGGATTATATGCCCAAACAGCCTGGCACATACCTGGGCTTTAAATGCTATTTCAGATTATCATTATTTAATGTCTTGCTGTGTAGCTCTGTCTGCTCACTGTACATCATGGCTAATTTTTATTTGGTGTGCATTGGAAGAGGGGTAGTCTTATACGGCGAGTATATCCCAAACTCTATATTTTAACTGGAAAAGTTGGGGGTCATCTTATACGCCCAGTCGTCCTATACACCGGAAAATACGGTACTTTTTTACGCTTTGAATTTAAAGCGAGTCTTGCTTCGCTTGAATTCATTGACTTATCAGTGAGACTTGTGTGTCAGGTTGCTTTGATTGGGTGGCTTACACACATTGAGAATTAAAAGCGTTGGAGAGCCTTTCAAAAGGCGTTTCCCACAATGAAACTTCCTTCTGCATGGAGCCATCATGGGACAAAAGTGGATTTGCTTTTTTGCATTGATTTGGTTTGCTGATCAGTACTATGACAGGCAAATCACGCTTGAAGTCAACCAATCAGAGTCAACCCTGTTTTAAGTTTTTTCCTCAGATTTTTGTGATCAGGTACAACCAATCAATTTTCCCACTTTGATGCCTCATTCTGGGCAAAGCCTTTGTGGGTGGAAGTTGGATTCATTTTTTTGAATCCTGATTTTATTTTTTTCCATTGTGTATTGTGTTTTTTTTATTTGGCCTTTGTGGGGGCTGAAGTTAAGAAGAATTAAAGATACTTTTTTTTTTTTACAGATATTAGTTTTAATGCTCACCCTAACTATAATTAAAGTGAGAGGGGGTAGGTAGTGTTCATATAGTTTAAGGGGGTGGCAAAGTGGTTTGGGACCCCTAGACAGCCAGGGGGAAGAGACAATGGCAGTCTTGTGGGAAGTGGACACTAGCATTTCACCCCCATTGTATATTATCATTACAGACCTCCATCTGCCACTAATGTGGAATGACATTAGGTCCCATCTTTTTAATAAGCCTATAGTATCCCTCACCTACTGAAATAACCCTGCATTATTTAATTTAAAGTCTCCCAACCCAATGTCTATGCCCCCTCCCCAATATTTTACAGGCCAAATCCCAAAGGGATGGGGCCTTTGTAGTTACTGGGCAGCAATGGCTAATATAATGCTAACAGTGAAATGGGAGAGCCAATTTACTTCTTCCCCCTCCTTGTCTGTAGAAATGGTATCAACCACTAAAACTTTATTTACTGTTTATAATGAGGGGGTAATTTGGTGTTCAGTGTGCTTGCAGGCATTAAATAAGTGACTATTGGCTGATAATCCTTCCTGGAATATAAATGAGTGTAAATAATGCTTTATGGATTAAATTTTGTTCTGCAAAGTACATGGAAGTAAAAACTTTTTTTCTAATGAGTTCTGGAAGTAAAGGGTTAATAGAACCAAATTACACTGATCAACCACAACATTAAAACCACTGATAGGCAAAGTGAATAACACTGATTATATTGTTACAGTGGCTACAATGGTGGGAAATATTAGGCATCAAGTGAACAGTCAGTTCTTTAATTTCATGTGTTGGAGGCAAGACTCATTGAGGCACGTGTCTGCTCCAATCGCATGTGGCAACATACACATGCATTGCTATACACATACACTCTACACACATGTACGCACACATATATATTTGGGTATATTTCTGTGGAGCATCAGTGTGGGAATGTGGGGGTTTATTTTTGTTTAGCGTTAGTGTTAGTGTTTGAATGTGGGGGTGCATTTCTGTAAACAATCTATTTGCTGACATGACGGTGTAATTATGTGGAAAATCAGTGTAGGGATGTAGGTGTGTATTTTTGTGGAGCGTCAGTGTGCGGTTGTGGCGGAATATTTTTGTAATGTAATATTGGGGCTCCTCTACTTGGAGAGGTAAGTATTAAACAGCATCAGATTTTTATGTTTCCTGTTAATTAGAAGTGACTCAGCTGGATCTCATATTTTCTGGTGGTATAAGATATACTTATACCTTTAGTGAAGTGCTAAAGTGCAAAAAGTAAATGGGGTAACTTATCCCACATTTGTATTTAGATGTATAAGGGGATATTTTGAGTACATAAAAGACAAAAGAACACAAATATAGTGCAGATGGTAATTATAAACATATAGTGTGTCCCTAAATGGTCAGATCACTCACATGTAATGGAGCCTATATATATGTGGCTGTTATGCTCTTAGGGCAGCAACACACCACTACTTTAATGGAATATACCCTACAAAAAGAGAAGAAGAAAGAATGGGTCACCAATGTGTAATTTCATTAATATAAAATGAATAAAATATTTAGGTAGGTATTAAGCTCCCCTTATATAGAGCCTAAGTCCCGGCTCTAAGGTATGCAGGTATAGTGCCACTATAAAGGGGATTGAACTTTCCGCAATGAAGATTCCTGATTCCTGAGGCTGCAGAGGACTCTTAATATACTATATCAATTTATTAACAAAAATTAGCTGACAAGGACCTTTTAAACAAGTGTGGACAGTATTTTATTTTACATAAAGCACTTTTTGTAAGGACACCGCTCTAAAAGGAGGCTATTCTTTTTGGATGTTATATTTTGATCATGCTTTGCTACCTTGAAAAATCCAACCTAGCTGTGGTCAAATTAAAATGTGAAGCTTTTCTCCTCGCTCATGCTCTATATTATAATAATATATGGTCCTCACAAAATTCTAAATTAAAGGTTTCTTTTTCTATTTAAAATAATCCAAAACTAATCTTAGCTAATGAACACAAAGAGAACCCTTCGCTAAAGCTAGCAGATATATTGATATATTTTACGAGTTCAGCTACATTGGCTTTACACTTTAAATTCACTTTGACTACCCATCAATTCTTACTTTAATGATTAACTCTGTCAGTATCAAATTGGAAATGAGCATGGAAAGAGATTCTGAACCACATTGGTTGCACAGAGTATGCCGACCTAATGCTTCTCCGTCAGTCCGTCATTAGCAATGTGTAACACATACACATTGCTTTACAGTTGGACTTCATAAAAGCGTTGGCCTCAATTTAATACTATTGGATAAGCTTTTCAAATAATTTAATGTTATAAAACATATTTTGATGTTTTTATATATTAATATAATATTTTATATATTCTATATTTTTTATATATTTTGGAGGAAAAAAACGTTTAAATGTTTATCGAACTAATTTTTTTTTAATTATTTGAAAATGTTAAACCAACAATATTAAATCAAGGCTTTTGTCAGAAGTGTTTTTATGAAAATAATTGAATATTCCCATACATAGAATGGTATTATGCAATGAACTGAAACAGGGAAGAGCAAACAGGTTAGTTATTTTATTATCAGCTTTAGCAACAGATACCTGTAATTGGTGTCTAAACTTTCTTATCATCATGACCTACTTCAAAAATAATATTATATTGCTTTGTGAAATCTTAGAATTTTTTTATTAATAAATCACTATTTTAGAATATAATCATCACATTTATAATTAAACATAATTACACAAAAATATTGGTTTTAACTTGTCTACCAAATTCAGGTATTCACAAGTCTCTGTTCCCGCTTTCAATCCTAATGAGTACCAATTGTAGCATAAAAAAGGGAAAATCCTTCTTGACTTGGTTTAGCTGGATAGTGAACATAGTAAAATCAGCACATATATTATTATTATCCTGAATATCCTGTTTTAAAAAAAAATTATATATCTACTAAATCTGGTCAAACTACATCTTCACTGAATTGCACATCTTGTATCACTGTAAAAAAAATGTTCTCCTGCTTTTAGTAAAATCTCCTTTTTTCAAGTCTCAGTGGATGAACTTTTATCATTTGTGCAGTCCTGTTAATGAACTGGTTACTAAAAGTAGTTTTTTTTCCTATTTGTATAATGCCCCTTTTTTTTTTATAGGTACAAATATGTTCACGAGAATATTGCATGAAAGACCCCTCTCCCACAAGTAGTTCTGTTATCCTACCTAGGGAGCATAATGAGTCAAAGTTGCTGAAAAAAGTCAGACTAAGATACAATGTGATATTTCAACCAGCACTACTCATAAGAGACTAAGCCAAATCGGCATACTTTCTTTTTTTTATATTTAAACTTACGGTGATATACAATTCACTCGAACTCCTCTGTCAATCCATTCTGTGCCCAATGTCTGTGTTAGTTTCACCACTCCTGCTTTTGATGTGTTATACGCCAACTGCTTCTGGGGATGAGGAACTAAAAGATAATGAGTCAGTTAAATTGATATTACATCTGTTTGTATGGAACGCACAATGAATATTTTTGTATAACTGGCACAATGAATGTGTTTGTATAGAAAAGAATGTTACACCATTATACCAGCTGAGAAAATTGTTTGATTATTGCCGTTTACCTGTGCTTATCAATGACTCTATGGAGGAAGGAGCTGTAAAACAGATCTTGTACTACAAATTGCAACAATCACTCTTGAAAAGGTAACTGTTTCGGCAACTTAATAATATAGAGCTAAGTATAATTAAATCTTTGTATGATATATATTATATCACACATATTGTTTGGTAACGTGTTGGTTTTCTTAAAATCGCTAGATGTCATCTCTTCAAAGAGGTTTACAAATCATTGCATACGTATATTCTTTATTTTTTTTAAAGAAATTGTCGAGAAGAACACATTCAGTCATATTATAATTTCTCTTGTTTTACAGAATAAGGCACATTCATTTTATTGACAATATTAATCTCTTAGCCTATGTGTATAAATTAAGGTTCATGCTCAAAAAAGAAAGTTTGAATTTAAAAATTGGCTTAGGAAAGATAGGCATAAGATCTTTTGCTGTGTTGTATCAAATTTGGGACATATTTGTAAGATGCAGGTTAAGTGAATTAACATGCTCATGTTTCAGCTTGCCCATTTCTTTCTTAAAGGAACACTCTAAGCACCGTAACTACTGCATCCTGCAGTAGTGGTTATGGTGCTAGTGTGCTCTGGCCCTCCCAGGGCAGGGAGTCAACAAATTTGAGAAATGTCTGACAACTCCACTGACCTATGCAGAGCCATGCAGAGCCATTGCCGTGCAGCTCATTGGCTAAGAGAGTAAGCTTTCAGCTAGCATACACCTTCTTACGCCACCAGGCTTAACTCTGCGCGGCTACTTCCGGCTGGAGTGAAACACAGGTGAGCCAAACAGTTTTTCTAGTTACCCAATGGGTTGTAGTGGTTATGGTGCTTGAAGGGTTCCTTTAAGTTCGCATGGTTGGCCTCAGAGTTATTGTTATTATTTGATCTGCAAAACAATGACTTGCAAAGTCCTTTGTTTACAGTACATAATGAGTGTATTATTTGTAGAGTGTAATAGGTAGGGTAAAGGGCATTAGTTTTAAGAGATTCCATAAATCCAGAGCCAAAAAGGTAATGTTAAAGCTCCCACATATTTGCTTTCTAGATGATAGTGTATATAGCTGTTTTTGCTGTTTGTCAGGGAAGCAGGGAATTATTTGGCATAAATGTTTTATTGGTTGTTATACGATTTATGCCACTACATGCACACATTTGATTTGATGATGATCTCACAGTATATAGAGAGCCTCTTTAAAAGTGGGCATTATTATCAGCCTTAAAAGAATCTTGTATTAAAGGGCAGCCGTTACTAGCCATGTTATTTAATACTATAATTGCATACCTCCCATGTTTGATAAATGTGTGTTTGCAAGATCTGAAATATAAAATTAAATGAATAAATTCACAACACTTTTTTTTACTTCTTGGTACATGTTAATCATTTCCTACAATTCTGTGTAGCTGTGCCCCAGCAGAAAAACAAACAGACAATGTTTCTGTTCAATGCAAGTGTGTCCTGGCTGTGTCAGAGTAAAAACAGAGGATCATGAAAAAAAAGGTTACCAAAAATATAGATTATATTCAATGGTTTGTTAAATATTGTCATTTCAGAGAAATTATCCCTTAAATGTCTCAAGTTACCTGTCATTTTCTTATGTTTAATAACATTTTCAAAACCCTTGTTTAATTTAATGATTCACATATGGTGTACTTTTGAATGTATGTTCATTCTTTAATTATTTTTTTTTAAATGTTCCGTTTTCTTTTCATTTCTGTATGTCACCTATAATATGTCATAGGAGAAATAAAACGTAGAAAAAGAACTATAGTTAAAAGGGATACTATAGACACCAAAACAACCTTAGCTTAATGAAGCAGTTTCATTGTATAGATCATGCCCCTGCAGCCTCACTCTGCCATTTAGGAGTTAAATCACTTTTGGTTTGATCCATGCAGTCTTAGCCACACTTCCCCTGGCTGTGACACAGTCTGCATGAAAAAATAGTTTCATTTTCAATCAGAGCTTAACTTACTTTAGTAGTTTTTATCTCCTGCTTTGTAAATTGTATTTTAATCATACAGGGTAAATTAAACAAAATGAGCAATAAGGAAGTTGACATATTACATTTCTTTTTACAGGAAGTGTTTAGGAAGGCTATGCAAGTCACATGCAGGGAGGTGTGGCTAAGGTGGCATAAACAAAGGAATTTAACTCCTAAATGGCAGAGGGGCTGCAGGGGCATGATCTATGTGCCAAAACAGCTTCATTACGCCAATGTTGTTTTGATGCCTATAATGTCCCTTTAATTATATTTAAAAGTTAAAATGAGTCAAAGTTAGAGGAACACTCCAGGCACCATAACAACTTAATTGCACGTGCATTTTTTTATGAATGTGGAGCTACTGTTTGGCTTAGAGTATCAGCTGACCACTCTAGCCAATCAGCGGCACCACTGCCTGGCAGCACTCCACGCTTCTTGAAAGTTAAAAGCCGAATAACGCTGGGAAGTTTGTAAATCCACTACTGCAGGCCACCTTTGGGGGTTAAACCAATCGAGAATGGTTTAACCCCTTCAGGTAAGAAAGTGCCCAGTGACCTCCATGTACCATATCAACTTAATTTAATTGTGTACCTTTAAATTTGTGTGCCTTTAGATTTGAGTGTTCCTTTAAATTTGGTAGTTTTTGTATCTGGTGACTTATTCAGATTTACAAACTTCATCAGTCATTTTTCTAATCAGTATATTGAAATTGGTTTTGGAGCTAAAACTGTGTCTTAGTTAATAAAAGCCTTTATGAAACAAAATCATTCTTGAATTCCTGCAAAATTATTAATATAGGAACTCTAACGTTCTTGTCTGGCTGCTTCTCTGCTTAGATTTGTCAATCTGTATAGCAGTCAAAATATTTTACCAGGAAAGTTACACTGATATATTCATGTATGTCCTGTGTCATACAAGGTATTATTTCATAGGATTATAGTTAACGTATTTGTAACGGAGCTCCCTGTACTCCGACCGAGTACCCTCCGTTGACGGATGCTCCTAGCGCTTCCTGAGGACTCCAAGCGCTGCAGCAGACACCACAACCACCGCAGACTCCGCAACCGCCGTATCTGGACTGGAGTCTCGCCGTCTTCCTTCCACCCTGGATCAGCTTCTGTCCTCCAGGACTGTGTGGGAAAGAACTCTTCCTTCCACCCTGTATGAACCTCCAGCATCCAGAACTGTGTGGTGAAGACCCCTCCTCCAAGGAGAGCGTGTCAGGAACAAGCTCTTAAAAGAGCTAAGTGACTCAAGCTTAGGGGAGCATGCAGAGCATAGCAATCCCCAGTGTGATTATAACAGCTCCCTCCAAAAACGAGACAAGGCTACATTTAGAGGGATCAAGAAGAACTGTCAAAACCTTTATTTCCCTTGGGACCAGCCAATAGGGTCACCACAATAACATTGTTGTGAAACCTCAATAAAATCACAAACAGTCAAACCATATCAAGCAACACACAGTGACTTATCACAACACAATGGCACATTTTTAAAGGGGTGGGGGGGAGACAATATTTAACAGTAAATATCTCACCTGCCTGCAGAATTAGCAATATGCAAATCTACCCGAATATGCAAATTAACCAGTCTTGCAATTCAGGTGGTGCATATTGCTGTTGCTACCAACAGAGGGCACTAGACAAGCTCCATAGCCAAACCCACCTAGTTGGTAGCAAACCTCAGCAATACAAGAGAGCAGGCAATACATTACACAGCACACACACACACACTATAAACAATTACATTACACACACCCTGAACCTATAATGGGTACAGGGTGACTAAAACATAAGATAAATAAAGCAGCCTACATAAATAGTCTGTCTGAAGGTAGACTAGGGGCTTTAAAGCCAGATACATGAAAGAGTCATAGTCACAGGGGAGGAGGCTGGCAAGTAGGCCTCTCCAGGACCCAGTGGCGAAGGGCACTTCGTCACAGTATTGTTAAACTGTATTGCAAGGCACAAATAGCTAAGCACTTTGGCTAATTAAAGGTCTATTCTCAAAGAGCCTAAGCTACAACGTGAAGACGTCTTAAGCATCAACTTGGCATTGGAGAAAGTCTTGACAATATACCTAGCAGCTTTTTACTCTAACTAGAGATACAAATAAGGCACTTGGATATGCAAGCATCATTTCCGGACATGATTATTGCGAGTGCCTACTCATCAGCTTTCCATATACTTGCATTGCCCCTCTTCAATCTGTAACGAATGCAGGCAGGCTGATCTTTCTGGCTGACATCTCCCCTGGAAGAGCCTGTAAGGCGAAACGCGCGTCGGGACTAATTGATATATGGGGGTGGTGGGGTTTGATAGGGACGATGCAGTAGTCTTTAGTTCCGATTTAGCACCCCATTAGCCACCCTTGACTTTAGATTTCTTGGAAAAAAAATTATTTTTCCAGTGAATCGATTATATTATTTATTATTTTTTTAAGTGGATGTTTTCGGCTGGTGTGTGGGGGCAGTGGACTACGGAGGAATGAGGGGAGCTTCAGCTTTCAGTTAACACTGGAGTATATCAGTGGATAGGTCACTCTGGACCTGTTTAGGTTTATTTATTCAGGTTATTTCATTTTTTCCATATAGATACATTACTTCAAGCTGTGCTTAGACTTCATTTGCCCCCTTCCTATTAGCTCTACTTTTACCCATAACCGCCCCCCCCACTTTTACACACAGCCACTAGGCTGGTGTATTTGGCGTATTTTTCATATATATTTTGTACACTACTATTTTTAAACTATACTCAATAAAAGTTAGATTTTATTATTTTATTATATTTAGGGTTGCTCTAGATACATTCAAGACCCACGGGACTGGTCTATTGTTCCCGGTGGGCTCCTTTGTATCTCCTTTTCTCTTTTTGTATCTATTATGCATTAGGGGTTACCCCCCATTTTCAAATAGCAACCTGATACTCTCTCCCTATCTCTCCTTCTTTTTCTATTTCTGGCTGACATCTACTCACACTTTTGCCTCCTATGCCCTTTAGGATCCAATTCAACCTGCTAACACTAACCAACAAAGCCCTCAATAATTCCACTCATAGTCCTCACTACATTTCCTCTTTACTCAACAAATACACCGATTTGTGTTCCCTTCACTCTGTGATCAAGCCTCTCCTGTCAACTGCTCATTCCCGCACTGCTTAACTCATCTGCAAGATTTTTCAAGAGTTACCGTGTTACTATGGGATTCCCTTCAACGTGTCATCAGATTCTTCCCAAGCTCCCAGTCCTTTAAGGAGTCACAGAAAACACACCTCTTTAGGACAGTCTATTATCTTCCTAGGTGCAACTTTCTAACTCTTGTTACAATTACCCTTCTAAGTTTCCTCGCTTCTATAGCCCAGCTCACTCTCTCTTCTTCCTCTGTTCTTGTCTTCCACATACCATCTTTACCAGCTTATTTGACAAAGACATCTTATCCAACAATCTCTATACTGTACTCCTTCCTCATAGATGGTAAGCTTGTTTGGCAAGACATCTTCATCTCTTGTCTTTGTTATGTTCTGTATTTCAAATACTTGTTTTTATATATTTTCAAAATGATTCAATACTGTTAGAAACATTTTTCCAAGTGATGTATCTACAGAAGTCACTTTTAAGGTATATGGGAGTTTGTGTAGATATTTAAATTAGAAAGATTTTAAAACAGTATTGAATCATTTGACATTGATTAAAGAGAGGCCTTAGTTACATGTTTTCATTTTTTTAATTAAAATTCAAAAGAAAAAAAAGTTGCAGAAAGATATTTTCAGCATTTAAATGGTCTACTATGACTATCAATCATAAATCGGCTTTCCGACCAATGGTGCATGTGCAGCAATCCCCACAATGCGTCATTTCACTTTTTCACACAGAAGTATGAGAAGTAGTGACCACAAGGCCCAAGGAATTGAAATGGATGTCTTTCTGACCACCAAAGACACTAGAGTCACTCAAAGCATGTTTTTGGCCAGAAATGGCAATGTTTTTTGTTGTCTGAGAAAAGTGACATCATCTATGCACCAAATCCACTACATTAGGAGTCGAAACTTGGTCCAGTCACCATACTGGTGGTTGAATAATGAAACTTTATGTTAAATTTTGAATTAATGCTTATTATACTGGGAAACAAAGAGGTGGAGGCTGCGATTGTGTCTCTTCGCATATCCTACTACAGTCTTTAGTGAATGGCAATGTCTAGCCTTCCTTTTTTAAGGAAACATCACTTTATGTTTGTCTGAGTGTTAGGGACATATTATCCAGAAGTTATCCCTGTCAGTCTATTTATCACCTAATAAGGAATGTGTTGCTTTTCCCTTGGGCTATATATATATATATATACAGGGGAACAATAATAATCCCCTAATTGTAGAACCGATTCTTCAAAACGCACATTTGAGTGAATAGTTCTGCAGAAGATTAATTCCCCTTGTTTTCCCTGTGGCAGTGTACAGATAAACATACATTTTATTAAATCCATTTACTGAACAGTCAGGGGCTCCCCCGTAGTTTTTCAGCAGACTCATTCAGTGTTTTCATGAGGCACATTTCAGCCTTCACAGAACTTGTTATTGTGAAAGATGGTTTAAAGTATGAAAAATAAGCCTTTAGAGGATTGTGCATTTCTCACAGAGAGACCAAATGCCAGTATAGGATTTTACAAGGAGATGAATTAGAAACTCAACTTGATAATAACACTGTAAAAAAGGTTTACATTTTGGGAACTGTGAAGTCCGGCAATTGAGATTTAGATTTAAGGGTATACTTTTATGGGGAAAAAAAATGTTTGTTCAAATTATTTTTAGTGTATGGCAGAGATTTCAAACTATCAGCTCCCAGATGTTTGTCGGAAACTCCAATAATTCTTTGTGCACAGTAGCTATCCAGAGGATCATGAGAGTTGTAGTTCAGTAACATCTGAGGGGTAGAGTTTGAATTACATGATGTAATATATAATCTCTTTCCCCCATGCATAGGCCAGCTTTTTTCTTAAATGCGCCTTGTGATATGAAAAGGTGCAGAACATTTAACATCTGCATTCTTACGAATAGTTCGTGATTACTTCCTTGGACATAGATGGACAGGGGGTAGAGCAGGGATCAAGGGGGTTTGCTGAAAGTCAAAGGAGGCAGATCCACCGGCCAAATGTGGCAGGCCCATCCAGCAAAGAGGAAGGACGTGCCTGCGAAAAGGCAGTGCTCTAGCAGACCATGCATGGAGCACTGCTAAAGTTCTCTGTGAATTGTACTAGTGCCCAGTCCTCACTTGGATTTTGCAATCTTCCAGCAGATTTTAAAATGTGGGACATGTCCCTGGTACTTACATTTGCTGGGACAGTACCACTAAATAAGGTTTGTCCTGGCAAATGAAGAAGTTTTGGCACCTATGCCTAATTCAGCTGCATTCTATCATTTCTTTAACAATACTGCTGCTGTCAAATAGATTTTGATCACTAAAACAAATCAAACATCATGATTATGAGCCCCAAAATGTGAAACTGTACGTCCCATGGCCCTCTTGGCCTTTTTTGCTAAAATCGAGTGGAGTATCTCTGTTTCTCTGTAAGGAAGCACTGATCCTCTGGCCAGAGATATGGAGAAGTGTGTTGAATGTTTTCAGCTGCAAGAGTTTAACTAAGCCAACTTTGTACCAGGAGACCTCAAGACCTTCTTTCTGTTTGCTAATTCAAGGTCACTTGTCACTTGTTATCTGTACGCTTTAGAAAAATAAGTCATGTGGTGAATCATTTGATGGAAAAAAGAAACACAATAAAAGTCTATTCTCTAAATAAAGAAAATTACTTTTACGAGTTATATCTCTGAGAATCAGCTTCCGTGAAGATATTGCTTAGAAAAAAATAATTCCACGCTGACACATTGAAAGATACACATAGCTCACCCTGTCTCACTGGGATCTGTCGCCTGTCTCGTTAGCTTTTGGGAAGGGTATATTGTAATAGCACCACCCCTTCACTTCTTTATCAAAGCTCCTTTTCTTCAAGATACAGACAAAAACATATCATTTCTAACGGGTGTTTTTTTTTAATGCTCCATTTTATTTTTGAGTGCTAGATAAAAGAGCTCTCACTTATTTTTAGGAGTGGGTGATTACATTTTATTTCATGCACTTTGCGCTTCATGGAAACAGAACCTAATTTATAGGAAAATTACTTACTTGTACTTACAATTTATTTTTGTTTAATTTTTACATATAGTAGCAATTCTAGGGCAATGGTGCAGAGATAAGCAGGGATATTGGCATGGTGATTGCCCTATATTTAGAATGAATATACTCTATTTACATAGGGACCAAGCAACATCATTCTGAGATTTTACTCTAACCATAATACATCCCAGCAATAACAATCGGTGTTGACCTGTGGAGAACTGGGAAACATTCATAAAAATATGTGCAGGAACTGATCCTCATGTCTCCATTACCACCAATGATGGCCATCTTATGAGGTTAATGATTCAGAGAGCTGTCTCATCAAATCTCAAAAGCCACTTGTAGAACCCTCCACACCACACATTCACATCATAGACTAGCAGTACAGTCCACCCATTATGCCCCAGATACTGCAGTCTCCCTATACCAGTGGACTAGTTCAGACCCAGAGACCCTTGAGACAGCGTGCCTTGCATTCCTTTTAATCTGAAAAACAATGGTACTGTGAGATTCCAGCCCACAACCCACATCCACTAGTAGCCCCATTACTTACATTGCCAGCCTTCCCCTGGAAGCAATAGTGGTCCTATTTTAAAAGAAGGGAATGATGAACCTTACCTTTCTTTCCCAACCACAAGTACATGTAACAAGTATGAGTAAGGGATTGATAAAATAGTGTATATATATATATATATATATATATACAAGTTAGATACTCCCCCAATAATTTTATTTCTCTCAGCCATAGAGGAATGGCAAAAATAAAATCTATTGTAACCAAATGCGTATCCCAATAAAATAAAAATATGCCATGTTTATTCCATACACTTCATCTGATCTCTCCCAAATACACATTGGGGAAACAATTTACTAGGCCACTTACAAGGACTTGTATTTTTAAACCAACTTTGCTGTGAGCCGATCTCTTAGGGCAGGGATAGGAAACCTTCGGAACTGCAGATGTTTTGGACTACACCTCACATGATGCTTTAATAGCAGTGTGAGATATGTAGTCCACCACATCTGAAGTGCCGAAGGTTGTCTACCCATGTCATACGGTATTAGCCAATCACCTTTATCTTGGTACACATAACTAAGCATGTATTTCTATTTTAGGACCG
Source organism: Pelobates cultripes (assembly GCA_933207985.1). Classification (NCBI taxonomy): domain Eukaryota; kingdom Metazoa; phylum Chordata; class Amphibia; order Anura; family Pelobatidae; genus Pelobates; species Pelobates cultripes. Next base: position 122,853,636 of record OW240919.1, read on the forward strand.
ACAATGCCAGGGCTGATGGCTGTAAACAACAAGGATGCTTAACTGTTTAAAGCTCTAAAATGCCTCTTTTATAAGTTTTTTTTTGTGTGTCTTTGTGCAAAATCTGCACTCATACTGGGAAAATAAAATCTAATTTGTAAACTGGAGTCCACTAGCAATGGATAATCAGAGGTGTAGCAAGGTCATGAGGCACCTGGAGGCAAGTTTATTTGTGCCCAACTCTCCACCCCCCCAACCAAAGCATTAGGTTTCCCCGAAGACCATGGACCTTCTTTTGACCCATACACTCACTGACAGACTGTACCTGGGAGGGGGATACACACTGACACACAAACATTAATACATACACACACACTTTCACTACCCCATGATATGTCCTGTGGCACCCCATCAAATCCTATTCCCGGTGACAACTACTCCCCTCTGCCCTCCCTTTTGCCACACCATGTGACAAAAGAATGGCAAGATAGTGCGTAACAAATCAAAACACCTGAGCAATGGTTATTGAGAGTACCCTGTTTAAATAGAGATGGAGCACACAGAGATACTACGGTAAGTGTGGAAAAGTATGCGTATGTATTTCATCTCACTTATATAATTAACGCCCTCAGCATTATCTATCATTTACTTTGCTTTTTTCTTAAATGTTTAAAATATTAAAAGTGGCAAATATGGGCCAAATTGTGAAAATGTAATTGTGTGTGTGAACACGTAAACTAGAACCGTAGATGGCTGCAACAAGAAGAAAGTGATAATGTTTTTTATTTTAACAGTTAAAGGAAATTGGTCATTCGGCAGTGTGTTATTAGATTAATGAAACTGCAATTATTATGTCTGGTAGCTTGTAATTAGTTTTTGTATTTTAACACAATATCATGTACTACAAATATAATTGAGCTTTTTTGTTATTGCTGTTATTTTTTAATTTTTTTTATCGTTTTAGTTTTGTTTGATAAGAAATAACCTTTCATCGTATCCCCTGAATTCTACTAGTAGTCCAAATCGACTTTTCTTATCAATCAGCTTTTTTATTCTATAATTATGCCAATTTATAGAGAGAAAATTAAAAAAAAACTGACCGTGATTAAAACATTGATTTTCTATTTTACAAAACACGTAATTTATTTTATATTTTACAGCCCTCCCTGTGACTATTTAAATTTATAAGAAAAAGAAAGTATATATATTTTTTTAATTATAAATAGGACAGGTGGCGTAGACACTTAACCAAAGACTCGTAACACAATTATAAATGCATTTTTGAAGAAACATTTATAGTTGCTCTGTAATAAAGCGAACAGAATGCTGTCAAATGTCACACTGGGCACAGTAAAAATAAATGTTATTCCCAAGGAAAATAAAAAGGCTACATATTTATATAACATTCAGCAGATGGACGAAATATTAACTTAGTGGTTTTTTGTTGTAGTTTTATAGCTACTAGATTTCTTGCCTAACTTGGCAGCCCAAAGCACCGTTTGATTTTTGGATTTGGACAATACTGAAACAGATGTCCAGACCAATAAAATAAATTCCTGAAGGGCTATGCTTAATTTGTGTAATTGATCAATTTCTGTTCCATGGCCCTCAGATCACCAGCAAGTAACTGCCTTCCAGATTAGCTCAGCAGTTGGGATTTTGTTCCATATGTTAAAATGGTTTATTTAGCTCGTTGACGACACTGCTGATACAGCAGCACTAGACCAGGCACCTGTTGGCAACAGTAAAAACGTTTTACAACTGGCATTACAGTCTGGAATAGTGAACGTTACTAGACAAATATTGCACATAATTCTTGCTTAAAGCACCAGATTTGTGTCTTTAAATGCCTTCGCTAAAAGGAGTTTTGAGTGCTTGAAGTAAAGTTCGATCTTTCTCCCTTTACCCAAATTGCACGCAAAAGGCTTGCCCAACGTACTTGCAGATAAGATATTATGTAATAAAGTAGCCCTTTAAGGGTTAATCAAATACAGATAGAAAGTTCCTATGCAGCTTATTATACATTTAATATGTCTACTACCAGAAAGCAAGGGAGATGTGTTTTGCTTTGTGTTTTGTTCTTTTTTGTTTTGGTTTCGTTTTTTACTCGGCTATCAAAAAGAGGGAAGACACATTGGGGTATGCGATCTGTGAAGCTGTATACTTTAAGGGGATAAGGTTTGGCCACAATATGTTAATAGTTCACTCAAATGAACACTCCAAGCATTATAACCAGCACAGCCTGTTGTTGTGGTTATCATGCAAGGAATGCCCCGGCGCCATCATAGGTATGTAACCAAAAAATAATGCTAATGGAGAGGCATATATTGGTGCTGTCAGTCAACACAAATCAAAAAAATTATTTTAAGTAAAACATTTTGCTTGGCTCATGGGTAACAAGGGCTTTGGGATGGCACTGCATTCCTTGTGATAGATACAATGATAACCCATTGGCACTGTCATCCTTGTGATCGATACCATGATAAACCACTGGCTCTGCCTTCCTTGTGATAGATACCATGATAACCCATTGGCACTGCCTTCCTTGTGATAGATACCATAACAATCCATTGGCACTGCCTTCCTTGTGACGGATGCCATGATACCCATTTTCTGTAATGTTACCTTTGTAATCATTTATTACAAAATAGCCATGCTCAGCCCCACAGTAATTATAAGAGTCTCTAAACTGTATCTCCGACAAAATTCCAGCAGATCACATAGGTGCTCCTCTGTGAAACAGGTTTAAAAAGCCATGAATGTTTGCTAATATATTATTTGACCTGCTACAAAGTGTCAGTGATTTACCACTTTCCAATACATGCTTAATTAAATCAGATGGCATGATTACTAATTAAACTATGAATTCTAAAGCTCAACTGTCAGCTGTCATCACTCACCTATTAAACTCGCCATAGACGCAGTATTAATTATCTTCCCATATCCTTGACTCAGCATAACACGGCCTGCAGCCTACAGAGTAGAATTAACAGCATAGTCAGTAACCCTCTCAAATGATTTTTTTTTTTTAAATGCAGAGCTGTTTAATTACCAACCTACCCCTCCCCAAAAAAATATATTAATATTGTTAAAGAATCTTAGAATATGACTCTTTTCATGTGTTTGCTTAAAAAAGTAATCTCTTTGATTCTGCCAGTACCTACTCCAAGTCTCTATATTTATCAATTAAAAATAATGAAATCTCTAAATTAATTAGCAGTTTCAGCTGTTAATGCTAATTAATGATTAAGCTATGGTACAGAAAGGCAGTGCTTCAAAGTGTACATAAAGTATTAATACTACTTTGCATCAGAGAGACACTGAATTAGCCCATTTGTAGCTAATTTCTGTTTCTGTCACTTAATAGAATTAACGTATTTGCCCACATGTAAAAAAAAAAAAGAAAATAGAGTTCAGTTATCACCACTTGCATTCATTAAGCATTTCCACTTCATCAAGCGTGTTCGTTACAGAGGTTATTAGCAGTATATACAACTTTCAGCAAATATATATTTAGATGTTTTTCCCCCTCCCCTTTTTCCATTTTAATACTATGTCTCATAATTTGATTCATTAATTATTAACTTTTCATGAGTGTTTGGACATCCCTTTCCCTCCAGTAAGATCTTTTCTTCTTGGAGATCATTAGATGAGAAATGCAAAATCGTGTTTAAAACTAAACCGTGGGTTTTAGGTTCTCCTAGATCCCAAACACTACACACTGACTTCACTTACTGGGAGAGTCTCATGCAGGCTGTTTAAAATTAAGCTGCATGACATATCTAAGAGCTTTGATCAACATTTATATAATCAATCTCATTACTCTTTTCTGCCACGCACAACTTTTCTGCAACTCTATTTCTTGAATTTTGCACTTTGAATGTATGCAACAGATATAATTCATCTGTTTTGTTCAGGACATTTTGTCCATTATTGATCCGATCTCTTTGTACCAGTGATCACACACGCCTTTTGCTCTAATTTGTACTTATATGTTTTTATCTCTCTCCAATTTTAGCCTTAGCAAGACCTTGATCCCTACCCTAAATCTTTTTACTGGCCTTTTCCCATACTGTAAAGTTGCTTTGTCAAAAACCTTTAGATTTATAGACTACACACCTGGATTTCTTCTCTCCTTATAATTCTTTATTCGTCATCTGTTTAACCATTTACTCTATGATTTCTTCTGCGTCCCTCACGTTCTGATTCACCTGACGTTCTGATTCACAGCCCTCATCACTTTACATCACTTGTGACTGCTCTACCTCTCACCCAATACTAGCTTCTCCCAACTTACCCCTTCTCATACGTGACATTCTTAAATGAGCCAGTCCACATGTTCTATATTGTCTATATTTTCTTCTCCAATTCCTCCCTCACTACTAGTGCCTGCCCCCCCCTTCTATCTGCCACGCAAAATGCATAGCTCACGTGCTACACTTTCAGCTTGATTGTTTCCCCTTCTTTCATCCCGAGCTATTCTTTCATTGCTTTGTCCACCACTCTTTCTTTTCCCACCCACCAATCCAGCCAATATGTCACAACAAATAAAGGCCACTCTTTACTTTTCTCACTGGACCTGGTCTTGCTGTTAGCAGTAACTCACTGGCCTCAGGGTCTTTTCTCTTTTCATCCCAATACTTTGCAAGAAACCTTCACAGTCTTATCTGTATAACCTGCAACGCTTCCTTCATTACCTCTAAACAATATGCTTAGTGAAATGTCCATTTGAACTACAGCAGAAGTAAATCTACACTTGTCCAATACTTCTTTATCTGCAATCTCCATAGCTTCCTGGCCCTTCTGACACTACTACCCCTGCTTCACTATATTATGAAGGGCTTTAGCTGTCCAACATCATCAAGGTCACTGACTGTAAAGGAGATGGGGTGTGGATCTTATAATTTTTCCCTTCACTCTCTTTCTCTTCCTTCAAAGTTATTGCCATCTGCTTATTTAAACCATTCATTCTTTGTAATACTGCCACTTATTCCTTCCATATTTCCTTTCTTAGAACACTTGTCATATTTTCTCATTCTAGGTGATTCCAAAATCCCCATCAACACCTTTGCCAACTCTGTCGCCTTCTTCCTAGAAGTTTTTTATTCAGCTTCATGCAATAAACCAGCTCACCTTTACTGTCTCCACTTTCCTCAATATGAGTATCCTCTTTTCAGACCACCATGTTCTGGAATGCAAAGTCAATCTACCCTTCACTACCCAAACTCAGACATGTAACCTGTCACAGCCTCACAGAAATTTTATCGCACTCCATTAAAAAACATTTTCTAGAAATCTCAAATCTCTCCTGTCTACCATCTCAACCATATCCCCTTTCCAACTAAGCACCTTCTTGTAAAGCTCCACCCTCTCATCCTTACTGGAGAAAGCACCGCCAACAAATATCTTCTCCTTTCTACACCAAAACTCCAACTCTGCAATACAAAGTTAACTTGATACTTCTAATGGCGTTCCAGAAGAACTGAGAAAGCATATGTGGAGAATGTCACCTATTTCATTCAACGCCCAGCACTATATGTTTATGCTATGTAAGTATAGCTTGGCACTCCCCCTTAAATCCTCAATCACTATCTTCTCTCATGATACAAAATGTCTCCCCAAAACCTACAACACAAATGTATTTATCCCATTGCTGCTTCAACGTCCCATCAACCTTACAGCTCCATACGTTGGATTCAAGTTTGCTGAAGAGATTTCCAAAAGAAGGCAACAAAAATCAACTTGTATTGCACCCTATCTCTCTCTATATCCTAAGTTTGCTATCAAAGATATATCCACTCTCTTCTGTCAAGCTATCTTACCATATGTCTACTTGGCACCTTTTCCTCACATCTTAATCAGTCTTTGTCCACGACTATTGTACTGTCTCTCGACAAAATCTTAACTCTCTCTCCTATGGTATCTTTCCCATCCAATTTAAATATACGTACATTCATTCTCATTTTAAAAAGCTTATACTTGATGCTAATTCTCCATCCAACTACCATCCCAACTATAGACTACATTTTGTCTCTAATCTCGTTAAACAGTTAGTACATACCAGACTGCCAAATTTCATTGAATCCAACTCCCTACTTGACCCTCTCCAATCTGGTTTCCACATTGCACTGAAACTGCTCTAAATAAGGGCACTGATGATTCAATTTCACAGTACTCTTTTAGTCAACATGACCCCATATTAGAGTAAGTGAACTAGTGAGCTTTTAAACCTCCCTTACATCCCTACATGATATGCCGTTGTTGGGGCATATATACTAAAACGTAAGCAGCCATTGCTGCCAAGTCACTTGAAAATCTCCATAGACCACTCATAGGTGGAGGGTTAGGGGGTTATTACATCCCCCTATTATTTTAATAAGTAGCCCCACCAGCTGACCATTGAAATTAAAGCATAGGTGGACCTGTTCCCATGGCAAATTTCATGAAAAATAAGACTTGCCTGTGTGAGTGTTTTGATTTGTTGGCTTACACACCAACCAATCAGAACTCTCTACTGAGATTTCAAAGCATGGGCAAGCCTTTATATAGGTTTTTCTTATCTTATATGCTAATTTTGTGCTGGAAGGACATTGGGTTCACAATTTAATATTAAATTAATAGTCCAACCCACTGCTAATGAGTGGGGGCTTGGGCAGGGGTGGTGGGAGTGGGAGATTAGTTTCCCCTGCTTATTCATTTAACTATGACTCAACTAAACCTTTAATGGAAGGTATTGACCTCAGCTGGCAAATATGGAGAACCAAACTGAATAGGCTCTAGAGACATACCTATTTAGTTGTTTATTGAATCCATATAATAGTAAGTTCCTATATTTACATTTTATACGTGCCTAAGTTTAGGAATCATGGCAATCCCAGCCCCTCACATTCCCATATGAATTAAATCCCGTAGTTTTTTTCAGTTCAGTCGATCTACAGATGTTTGTACTGTGGACCTCTGCATATTCACAAAATTGAGTTTAAAAAAAATGAATACATTTTAACTTGGGGAATTGAGGGTTTGAAAATAAATGCAATCTTAGCTCCTCCCTACGCGTTCCGTGCTCAGACATGTTCTTACATTGTCTAATTTGTCTCCACTCATCCACAAGCCTGACATCAAAAATCTACCAGCCTATCCCAGCACAGAAAGACACATATTTTTTTGTACAGATGTATTAATTTGCACTATTAGCTGACAAATGTTAATGATCCTTAAAAACACCTTAGAAACATTGTAACACACCTGACAGCACATGAAAAGTCCTCGCAAATTCACGTTAAATGTTCTATCCCATTCTTCCAAAGTGGTATCTTCACTTGCCGAATTCATGTTAATCCCAGCGTTGTTACATGCTATGTCAATCCTACCCCAATTAGCTACAATATTGTCCACAATCCTTTGTACATCTTCTTCTTTGCTCACATCAGCTGCCATAGCAACAGATTTTATTCCTACAGAATATTTCAGTAAATACAAAATTACTATTAGTTCATTTGAAAAAGTTGGAAATAGATGATGGAAAAGTAATCAAATAAAAAGATGCATAAATTGCTTTATATGTAAATAAAAGAAATTTAAAAAACAAAATCTTAAGAATAACATAACACCTAGATACTAAGAGTTTAGTTTATTTTAAAAATGATGTCAGTTATATAATTCTTCTCTATAACAAAAATTACTTTCTTCGGTTAGTATTTACTGCCACCTACTGGTAGATATATATAATGCATACACAATGTGATTGACAAAGTTGTATCATATCATAAGTATAGAGACAGCCTTTATCCACTAGCAGAGAGGGGCTGCTACCCAGGATTAAACACATTTTAAAATATTAGAGCACTCTGAAAGTACAACAATCTTTAAAATAAGTCAAGGTAGTGACTTTTTCAGGAGCCCTAACTGACATGCAAACGTTGTTGTATCACTTCTCATTGTCTTATAGTCAGTACTAACTTTTCACTTCTTCCATTGTTTTGGGATCCGGAGTTTAAGTACTAAGTTGGTTCATATTACCCTTTCACTTTAACCCTTAGATTTACGGTTTTACCATATAAAATTGGCATTTTTTTTATTATTTACCTGTTTAACCCCTTAAGGACCAAACTTCTGGAATAAAAGGGAATCATGACATGTCACACATGTCGTGTGTCCTTAAGGGGTTAAAGAATTATACATCTTATAAAATACTTGTATAATGCTTGTAAAATCAGTCTTGGTCATTTGCAGTGAAACATACTGATGAACAAAATAGAGTGGGGGAGGTGTATAACATCCCTTTTACTTATTTATATATTTATTTTAAATTCTTTATTTGTGATGTGGCAGCATAACAGTGAAGTCACCAATTTCCAGGTAGCCACAGTTTTAGTCAGTATACATTGTCTTAAATTCCATTAGTGATAAAAAAAAAAATGACACATAAGGTAACATAGCCGTTGTAGACACGTCTACAAACCATTAAACTGCCCAATGATGAGAACCAGCAATAGCTGTGCTCATCCGCTAGGCATATGTTACTCAGGATAGTGCCTGGTTGCCTCAGTTAATTAAGTGATCCACATGGGCACCCGGTTTCATCTGTACGTCTATGAGCGGTCATATAAAAGGAGATAGATTTTAGCGTATCTCTGAAGTAGGTTTTCGACCCTCTTCCCAGGGCCAGTGCAAGCTTAATGTAGTGGTTCTGGTGTCTATAGCCTGTGCCTGCAGGCTTTTTAATGTAAACACACTGCCTTTTCAGAGAAAAGACACTATGTGCAGCACTGGCGTTTGTGTAAATTCTAAGGAACTGATAGCCCACCTTTAAAGTAACCTTTGGATGATTACAGAACGGATGCTTTTATTCAGGTTTGTTCTAGTGATTGGGCAATGCTTTATACTTAAGCAATATTGAAATAACCCTCAGAGGGGAAACCCATGGAACTTGCACATCACACTGGTCCCATTCACAAGGTCCATTTCAGAACTAAAAATGCCAGATAGGTCCTTTCTACAAGAGAGGTACAGCAACCCCAGATGACAGTAATCATAAAATAGTCCAATGGAAAAGTTATTGCAAAATCCTGCAATAGTTAGACTGAACAAAACCAAAAATGTGTGAATTAAGAATATTTTCAACTCTTTGTTATTAATTTAAATCTGATTTAAAAAAAAAAACATGTCATTCTATCAACCTCCCCTTCTGAAATGGAAAAGGAAAACAAATAACATATATTTTCAAAGCTAGACATTTATGAAATTGACTTTTTTTTCAGCTCCATGTATTCCTGTTAAGTCTATGACAGAGAGAGGAGAATCTCATACCTTTTAGCTCTAATTCAAGTGCCACAGTCTTGGCCTTTTCAAGTGCTATGTCAATAACAGCAATTTTGGCACCAGCTTCTCCAAGAGCATGGGAGAACGCTCTTCCAATCCCCTGTCCACCTCCAGTCACATAGGCTACCTTTCCATCCAAACGAAGACGGTCTAGTATGCAACATCTGTTGTAGCCCGAAAACACAGCATCATTGGATATGCCTTTCTATGCGTATAAAAGAAAATCACTGATTTATAATAATAGTAAAAAAATTGCAATGCTCAAATAGAGAAGAACAATGCTACATATGAATTCGCTGGCATCCTGTTTTTTGCTCTATAAACTTCATGTTTCTAGTATGATTATCCACTTTCTCCATCAGTACCTCGGGATATGGCATTAAACTCTACTGGAATATACAGAGAGTAGGAATACAGTCATACCTCCAGGACAACAGTGGGTGGTAAAGGTTTCCTTTTTGCAACGGTAACCGAACAATATCCAGGAAAAAATATCTATAAGAAAAGAGCAGAAAAAAAACCTAATTAATTACACAAAGACTTTACCTGCCTGTGTTTACTTATTTTAAAAACAATGTACTGGATTTATATTTTCATGTGACTTCAGAGCTGAAGGACATTTTAACTCACATTCCTCCAGAGTAGTCTGCAGAGGAAACATGCTCAAAGCTATAGACTATCCAGCAGGTAACAGTGGAGGCAAGACACAAGTGGGGAAACCCTTAGTCTTCACTAGGACTTATAAAGGGCCAATAACAGTTTCAGTAGGGAACAGGAGGATTGCATCGCAGCACTCTCATCAAAGATGAGAGCCTCGAAAAAGATTCTGAAATCATTGAAGCTGCCATGCAACAGATATTTATAAAAGATAATAATTTGTAAATGGAAACTGGTGACAGGGGTATAATGTCTTAGCCCTATAGTTTTTGAACTATACTGGCTGGAGGGCCAAGGTTGGACAGCTCTGATCTGCGAAGTTCATAGTTCCCTATTAAATAATTTAAGGTGTAACATTCTATGTGTATATGTTTCCAATAAAAAAAACTCCACAATTAATTGTTGTTATAATAATTAGGGACAATGAAAGTCTGAATTGGCTGCATGTAAAACAATATTTAAAAAAATTGGTGTCATAAAAAAGTAACTTTTAATATTTATAAATACCCTATACCCCCAATTAGAAATATGTTAGCAGAAATATAGCCAGCCCCTGGTGCTTATTGCACCCAAACATGGATTACAGAATGTAGCAGAGCATTTCAGTACTCACTCCACTAGTGAGCCATGTGCTGCATCATTCCCACTTGCAGAGCCTTGTGTGTTGTGTGCTTCCTTTACTCCATTTAGAACATGTTTCTGTTTCTAAAGCTCTGTGAAGCATCCTGCTACCTACATCCCTCTGGCAGAGCCTTGTGCAGACTCATTTTCCATGGTGGAGCCATGTGCTTCCTGCTGCATCTCCAGGATGGCGTATTCCTTCTCAATACCAGCAGAAGCTTATTTTACCTCCCGCTTGCTGCACAATCATACACTACTTTATCCCTTCCCATAAATGTCTATACCACCATAAGATCCATCATTTTCTCCCTGTAGAACTCTATTCATTGAAGACTTGTGGCACTCATTCACTGATTCCTCTTCCCATTCTTGTTGTACCTCCTACCCAGGGCCAGTGGAAGGCCAGTGGATGCATCCCCCCCCCCTTTGCCCCCCCAGAAAAAAAAAAACATCATCACCTGTGTGTCTCTTAACCTACCTTATGTGTTTCTTATCCCCTCTTTTAAATGTCTTAACCCTTTTAGTGTATCTTATCTCCTTTTTTTCCCCATTGTGTGTCTTACACCTCCCTTGTGTATCTCTTTCATCTCCACTCCACTCCCCCATCCTTTTCTTGTCCCTTAGTTTTTCTCTCCCCTCCCCTCCCTGTCCCTTGGTGCACCCCCATACCCTTAGTGGTCCCCACCCCTTCCTCGAGTGTGTCCTATCTCTCTTGTAGAGTGGTCGAGCGGAGCGTGGTACAGGAGCTTCAGTTTGGGGCATCAGCAAATGGCACGGGAGCAGAGCAAGGAGATCACAGCTCCCTCGCCGCCTCTGATTCTACCACAGCTGCACGCTGGGGGGACCATAACGTGGTGCAAGGTTCCCTCCTGCCAGTCACTGGAACCTTGCACCCCCAGAGCCAGTGCGCCTTAAGGCGGCCGCCTGTGCTTCCTTTTGGACGAGCCAGCCCTGCTACTCCCACCTTCCTGTACACTCTTCTGTAAAGCCTAGTGGTACCTCTCTGTTTCCAAGTTTTGTACAAAATCCTGCCCCTGCAGAGCCTTCGCCAACCCCATCACTTCCTACAGTGCCTTTCCTTCTCCAGAGACTTAAATCACATCTTTCACCCTGCCCAGTCTGTGGTACCTATTTCACAGTGACGTGTGTGACATCATTCAACCTGCAGAGACTTGAAATGCTATGTTCTCCCCAGAAGTGTCTGATTTTACCTCTACGCTTTTTGCAGAACCCCTTACCTCTATACATAGTCCAGGAACTGTGGTGAACTGACAAATTGCACATTTTAGACCAATATAAATAATTTTAAAAAAAATAGTTGATAGTTGCAGTTTAAAAAAAAAAAAAAGTGTTTTCTAACATTTTCCTACAATTTGTAACTTATCAGTTCCTTATCAATTCTTCACTATTCCCAGTGTATTCAACAAATGCCTTTAACACTTGGAAATCTAAAAACAGAGCAGCATGTCTGCTACACCTGCAACAGTAACAGTGATAAAGACAGACAGACAGATAGCTGTACCCCTTTCAAAATGTATCACAGAATAACTCACGAACACCTCGCCCGCCTCCAACACTTTATATCAAATCTTACAGTACTAACCTGTTCCATCCCAGGGTCGGCGTTAATTACATCTGTTATTTTCCTGGCCACAGTTTCATTTTCATTGCTGCTATTCATTTGGCTTGTCTTCCTTTGCAAACAGATCACACCATTCATTTTTAACATATTGCTGCTTATAATCAAGTTGTAATAGTTTATAAGATTTTGCTCTGTAGCGTCGATAAACACCATGTCAAATTGCTCGCCTGAAGCTACCAACTCCTGCAAGACAACAAACAGATGTGTAGCATACAGATAAATCCAGATAAAGTGTGAAAATGAACACCGACTTGTGATAATAAGCAAGACGCACTTCATAGGCAGAACCAAAGAAAGAATAGGCTTGATTTGCCGTGTTTATTCCTACAAGTGAGATGTAGCTATCTGCTCAAGTAAGAACATGCAATCTTAAAGTGGCATTAAATTGCATAGTGGCCAAGTAAAGCTCAGAAAAAAGCTAGAGTAGAACACCAAGTAAAAAGCGTGAAAAAGATTCCCGTGTCTTATTGTCTGAAGGCTGCAGAGAGAATTATTCCAAACAAAAATCCATGTAATTGTACCGTACATACAATATGTCACACTTGAAAGAACCAAGTACCTATTAATCTCTGGGAGCAAGGGGATCTTTACAATAAGTTTTTAACCCCTTGACGGCTAATGGCATACCACGCTGGCATAAAACCTGGTATTTAAAGAGCTTATATCAATATGGAATTGTGTCAGTACTTGTCAGCTTTAACCATTAGTACTTAGTTTTTAAGTCCTGTAAATGCATTAGCAAGACATTAGTTTTATTAATATAGTTGTTAATGGTATTTATATATTGCCATGCTTTACAATAATTTTAATGTGAAAAATAACTAAGAAATAAACTACGTACCTCCCAAGTGTCCGAATTTAGGAGGGACAGTCCCTGGTTTGTGCCCAAATTGCTCCTAATGTAGCTATTTTCTAAGAGCTGCATATTGTTATTGGTTCTGATTGTATTACAGAGCTCCACGGCAATAATACTCCCAATAATGAGTCTTTAAAAGATACCTATACTGGAATTTTTATCTATGATCTTTTGAAAGATAACATTCCATCTATACAGTGTGCTAGCAGTTGTGGTAGCAAATGTATGGATTGGGAGAATAACCTATCTAAAAACAGGTTTTTCTCTCAGCTTTCAGTCAATGCCGAGACAGACACAGAATGCCGAGGCATTGACTAATAAGGGTGAGGAGAAAAGACCTCAAATAGGAGCATAGCAACCGCAGCGCATGCGGAACATCACGTTTTTGATGCCAATGAAGCCAGCATGCCGATGTCATGGAAGAGGGGACCACCCCAAGCAGGGCCAGTCAAGATTTTTTTTTACTACAGTTTCACCTTAATCTACAATAGATGTGTTAAGAAATCAGTCTACGCAAATAAGATACATTGTTTTTGTTCTAAATGACATTTTAGTTGCATAAATTGTTGTTAGTAAGTCACCTTGGAACAGCCTGTGGTTTAAAAGAAGTAGTTATGCTATGAAATAATAGTGGTATATAGCATGAAATGAGAGTCACCATTAGAATGAAATAGGAGATGATGTGAAATGAGTTGGGTAGTTGATAGAAAATTGGGTAATTATGTAAGGGAAACTCAATCTGAAATATAGGGGCATGGACTGGAGACAGCTGGCATACAGTGAGGATACATTTATATGAAGAGAGTAGTGATGAATAGAGGATTGAAACCTGCCACAAAACCAGGGGCAGGCTGGGCCAGGGGGCAGGGAGGCAATTGCCCCCCAGGCCGCCCTAAATTCTTTTAAGACCGGCTGCTGTAGGGCTAGCCTTTTAAATGCTGCAGCCACCTGAGCGCTCTGTTACGAGCCTCATGTGGCTGCAGTTGCTTCTCCCCTCCTCTCCCCTGTAGCGTGGCCGAGCACCTCTCTGGTCCGCGGTGCCCGGCAGGAGTGATAGGAAGGTGCACACTGAGTGTGCACTTCCAGTCAGTCCGGCCGGGTACAGGAAACTGAAACTCCTGTTCCACGCAGAGTTTCTGTTTCCTGTACCTGGCTGGACTGACAGGAAGTGCACACACCGCGGACCGGATAGGAGCTCGGCCACGCTACAGGGAGGGGAGGTGAG
>OW240919.1:122868036-123153280 GCA_933207985.1 Pelobates cultripes
CTTTAATGTTACATAATACACTAAATGATTCTAAAATCAAAATTTGCTTTGTGGAGTTTTTCCTTTAACACGGCAGAAGTTCTACTCCACATGGTAATGAAGAGATGATGAAGGATCCCAGTGTTTCGCAGTAGTACAGTGCAGCTTTCCAAATTGGTTCTAACTATTTGCAATTAAACATGTATTCACTCTTAATACAGTGCCCTCTGGTTAGCTTACATTTAAATTAAAACATATTTAATTATTACTGTGCCCTTTTTTTATTTCAGTCTTCTTTTGCTTGTGGACTTATACTCTGCACGTCCCTAAATGAAATTCCTCAGTGTGTGTTCTCTGGTAAAGCTGGGTGTCAAGGGAAAAACAAAAGAGAAAATAAATGCAATTTTTGGTAATAACAGCTCACAGCATTGAGCACTAGCCACTTATCCCTCGAATTCTCAGCTATTTGGGACTCTTTTCTGAATTAACCTTTCATATCAAAAGGAGCAATTCTACACACTAGAGACTTCAACACAATTTCATGCATAATTTATCCACCCAGTTTAACATTAAATGCTGAGTCCTTGACTTTGTGAAGGTGCTTTCTGTTGGCAGGACTTGCGAGCAGTTATTCGGTGTAAACGAGTGTGTATGATAATGTGATGCCATTCTGTCTTGAAAAAGAAAAAAACAGGAGGCTATACACATTGATGACAGCAGCGAACAATTGTCACTTTGCAAAATTGAAGAAGGTTTCTTTTTATGCTTTCAGTATCCCAATTCTCTAATATCTAATATATCACATAGTAACAAGAAATGAGTTTGGGGCACTTTCTATGCCCATACCAGATATAATCTGGAGTATAGATAAAGTATGAAAGATGTGGCCCACGTATTCCTTTCCTTTAATATATGCAGCCTTCTGCAAATAGACATAATTAAAAGTTAAAAAAAACTTCCTGAAAATCCTTAGATTATTATGCTATATAAAAAAACAAATCACCCTCCTGCTCCCTTATTTTTGAATGGGAAAAGAGTCTGAGGAGGGGGGAGAGTCTGGGGCCTCTTGTTGGTTACTAAAGAAGAATTGTTACCTTAATGATAGTGACAGTATCCCATTCCATCACTCCTACTAAATGCTATAACATGATGAAAGTAGGAGCAGAGTTGGTTAAATCTAGGGCCCTAGGTATCTAGGGATCTATTTATGTGAGTGTTGTGTGTGTGTGTGAGGGGGGGGAGACTGAGTGTTGTGCGTGTGAGAGGTGTGGGGTGGCTTAAAGTTATGTGTCTGGATGAGACTGGGGGAAGTACAGGGGGACTGGTCATATCTGCGTGTGCCGGTTGAGTGTTGTTTGTGTGGTGGCTGAATTTTGTATGTGGAGGAGTGTTGTGAGGGTATAGGGAAGTCTGATGATGGCTAAATGCTATTTGTGGAGTTTCTAAGTGTGTGTGTTTTTGGAGGAGGGGTTGTAAACCCAAGGGGTGCGGTGGAGGCCATTCTGGGTGGATTCCTGATGGTCCAGTGGAGGCACAATGAGGATCCCTGGTGGGGGGGGGGGAGCTTGTGGTCTGCACCAATATCAGGTGCAGCTCACTTAAAGACCTCCCTCTCAGTCCAGCACTCTTAAAGTCTCAGAGGGGACTGTGAGACAACTTTTGAAGTGACAGACAGATGGGCTGAAAGATACTATAGATAGATTATAGATTCATATAGATTAATTATAGATTCATATTGTGTTCATACAGCACAGCCCTTGCCCTCACCAAACAGTCATACTTTCCCTCTATGACTAGTTCATGCTCCCGCAATCCCAGGCATCTCTTTGACACCCCTCAAACTAACCTGTCACGGGAGATGGGACACCTCGTATGTGTTCCCTTACCTATACTTTGTATCGTCTAATGTTTCCCTGCATTCAAATGGAATTGTTCCCTTCTGTTCGGTTACCAAACAGATTCTGTGGGGTTCCATTATTCGCAAATCATGTCGGGGCTATTCAGGAATATAATTTTTGTGGGGTTCCGATGCTGTTGTCATGTATTTTTGTGATATGTAAAAATTATATGTAAGTTTTCCTATTTGAGAGATAATTGGATTAGCTTAATTGGATCTCAATTATCCCTCACACAATGGCTTGTGGGAAGGAAACCCCTGTGATTTTGTATTTGAAACCCCATGCTAGGGGCACTACATAAAAAGCAGAGTGTGGTCTAATAAAGTCAGATTGCTGCTTTTACCCAATACGACTGGTTGTGTCCATTATATTGGGGAAACTCTATACAAAGGGAATACTTTCACCATATTCAGCACATCTCTGGAATTAAGACTAGTGGAGGATTAAAGGAATAACAGCAATAGACTCACAAAACCGTGACACTGCTGTGGCCACCCCTCAAACTAACCTTACAGCTGAGAGCTTTGCATGCTTCTTTACCAACAAGATTTAACAGCTAAGGAAATAATTCTCCCAACCCTGCCTTTCTCTTTCTCAATCACACGTAGATCCTTCCGTTCCTACCCTTCAGACTTTCTCCCTGGCCATTGAACAAGAGGTGGCTGCGCTTCTCCGTTCCTCACGCCCCACCACTTGCCCGCTTGATCCTGTCCCATTTCACCTTACCAGATCCCCTTGTCTTATGCCTTCCTTAACACACATCTTCAACTGCTCTTTCTCTTCTGACATTGTCCTTGCTGACCCTAAACATGCTACTGTAGTAAGTATCCTGAAAAAAGCATCCCTCAACTATCGTCCCATATCTCTGCTCCCTTTTTCCGCCCCCTCCACTCTACTGCTGCTCGCACCCATATGGACAACTTACGCTTGCAGGACTTCTCACGGGCAGCTCCCTTCCTATGAAAAAGTGTGCCTACCACCATCTCTGTAGGAAAGCTTATGGCCTCCCAGAGTAACCTCTACTTCACATACCTGTCTCTTGCTCTCTTCTAAAGGGCAGCACTCTACCCTCTCCTCCAGCTCTGCTTCCATCCCACCTTATTTGATTGCTATTTCCTGTCCTATTGTGTTTTACACCTCACCTCCTATAGACTGGAAGCTTGTTTGAGCAGGGTCCTCTTCAACCTATCGTTCCTGTGAGTTTTCTTGTAATTGTCCTATTTATAGTAAAATTCCCCCCTCCCCCCCTTATAATATTGTAAAGCGCTACAGAATCTGTTGGTGCTATATAAATGGCAATAATAGATAGATAGATAGATAGATAGATAGATAGTCAGACAGACAGATGGGTGTATGGACAGACAGATAGTCAGTCAGACAGGCCGACAGCAGATGCAGCAATGTTTGTACAGTATAATGTTTACAATTTCAATGTTACTGCAGTGGAATATCTTTTTTATACCAAGCACGGAATTTGGCAGTGAAATGCTAGAAATTGCCACTCTACATGATAGACCTTTAGTGGCAGCACACTGACAATGGTTTTGAAAAAGCATTATTTTGGCATATGGATAATATCACTTTCTTATTTGAAGCCACAAAATCTGCTCTAAATTTGTCAGTTTAGGTGCATGTCAATTTAAAATAACCATTTTCGGTCCAGTCGACGGAATGCAAATTAAATTTAGAAGCGAACCACTGGAAATGTAGAACAGATGTTGAAAGCAGTAATTATAATGTTGTTGTGTTAATCTGAGGAAGGAATGCGTTTGTTTTAACTAGTTAACTGCCAAAATGTATAAGCTACTCCTTCCTTCGGATAAAAAAATAATGTGAAACACAAGCAAATTAATTATAATTAAACATACACGACATGGCATAAAAAGGTCACCTTCAAAACGTCAGTGGTTGATCCTATTCTCATGTCAATGCTCTCCTTCCATAGTGATCCTTGGGTTACTTCTTTTTCGTGTAAGTCAGATATTCCCACAACTATCCTGCTATGTTCCGGTATTAGAACACCCAAAGAAGAAAGCACGGAAGAGCTGGAACAGTCAGGAAGATACAGAATGTGTTTGGCTCCTGTTAGTTGCAGAAGCATTTTATAAATTGTGTTGCCTATAGAATATAAAATAAAAAAGTGTTAAAAAAAATTAATGCAACCCCATATTAAAAAAAAAAAAGATATTATTTCATCACAATTGTCCTATTAACAACCATTGGAACCGAATGCAGCTTTTTAAAATTAATCTTGTGTCCTCTACCATGGATAGGCAACCTTTGGTGTTGTGGACTACATCTCCCCTGATGCTTTGCCAACATTTTGGCTGTAAGAGCATTATCGGAGATGTAGTTTAAATAGTTAGATTTAAATTGGGACAGATAGATAAGGATCGCATGGTGCGGCAGAGAAAAATGAGAAATGGGTGGAATGGAAAGATCATGTAGGGGATAGAAATGTTGGGATACTTCACAGACCTGACCCTGGAGTTCCAAAGGCCAAGATAGTGAGTATTGTAAAGTAATAGCCATATGAGGGCCATAGAGACCTTGTCATTTATTATGTCACCAATTGGAGAGATTTAGGTGCTCTTGAATGCATCAACTATTTGGAGAGATTTGGTGATGTAAGAAATAGCAAGGCCTTCAGGGCCCTCAAAGGTTGAGAAAAACCTTGAATGGAAAGCGTAATCTTTTGCCTGGACAGATCAATAATATTTCAAACAAAATAAACATGTTCAATTAGTACATTAATTTTCATAAAATATATAAAACATAGGATTTTAAGAATTTATTTGGCATTATTACCGGTGTGTTCAATAACTTCAGCCATTTCTTGGTATATATCTCTAAATAGAAAAATAGAAAAGAAAAAAAAGTAATTATAAGTTACTTTTTTTTTAACTGAAAAGTTTATAGACTTTTATGTAAATCAAACAGGACAGGAATTGGGTACAGAAAATCAAATTGGGAGTGGGGTAAGGGTTACACATTATAGCATATAGGTGCATATACATAATATGGAAATAATGATACATTCATAATGTGAAAGACATTGCAAGAGTCACAAAGTTGTTAGAGCTGTCCCAAATCCCTAAATGTGCCCAAGAGTTACAGTATCATACATAGACTAGTTCTGTACACCAGGTATTACCAGGAGCTAAACCGCTCCACCACAGCCCCCGACTCCTTATTTGTCAGTCACCCACAGTGTCCAAATCTGGGCCAACCATTTTTTAATTTTAGGAGAATGGGAAGGCAGTAGCTTATGTACGTAACTGAGCAGTATATTTGCTTTTATTTCTGCTAAGCTACGTATAGCCAAAGTCTTCCAGTATTAGGTAATAAGGCTTCTAGCTGGCATCAAGATATGGAGAGCCAAAGCCTTACTCACATGAAGGATGTTTTCCCAAAAAAGAAGGGACAAAAATATATTTATGTCCAGTGCCCTTGCCACAGTACTCCAGTAATAATTTATGTACATTTCCCCAAAACTCTGAGAGATCGGATATGTTGTGTTATCAGTTAATTTTAAATAAAACTACGCACATTTTATTCTCTCCAATCTGGCCCTCTGGTCATGTTATCAGTAGAGTAGTGTTTGCAAGAAAGAAGCTCCCAGAAGAGCTTTGAGATGTATATCATGGTTTAAGCAAAGTCTCATGAATTTTTAAGCTGTTAGCATTGTTTGGAACACAAAATAATCTTTAACCACACACTTATATTCTGTAGTTTTTTTCTTAACTTTTTTCCTAATAATAAATAGTTATAAATAAAATCACAATAACCTGTATCCATATAAGTAATTTTCACACCTCAACATACAATGCATCGCCTGAATTACTATTTTCTTCACTAATGCTCACATCCTTATGCGATCACATTATTTAAGGGTCACTACAGGTTGTAGTTAACGTGTTTTTTTGCGTATTATAAAATTAACATAAAAATAATAAAACAAAGACACTTATGAGAAGCTTCTGAATTTGGTGCAAAATATTAAACTGTTCAGAATGTACAGCAAACTTTCATCAAACCAGATGATTTAATTTTTTTTTTTTTACTTTTTGTAGCATGGCTACGTCTAACCCACAAAGTATAAAACGTTATCACCTAAAACACAATTTCCAAAGCTTAAGTCTTTTGGAGCTTAAAATGATACATTGATACATAAAATGAACTTAAAGTGATGCTATAGTCACCAGAACAACTACAGCTTATTGTATTTGTTCTGGTGAGTAGAGTCAGTCCATTCAAGGTTTTGCAGTAAAGACTGTTTTTCAGAAAAAAGGCAGTGTTTACATTACAGCCTAGGGATATCTCCACTGACCACTCCTCAGATGACTACTAGAGGTGCTTTCTGGGGCAGTGCTACACTGTGTAGCACTGACATTCAGTGTCTCCACCCTTTGCATGGAGACACTGAACCTTTTTCATAGAGATGCATTGATGCAATGCAAGGAAGGCCAGGGGGGGGCAGATGGTATTTTTAACACTATAGGGTCAGGAATACATTTTGTATTCTCGACCTATAGTGTTCCTTCAAGTATTTTGGGGCTAAAAAGTTAACGTTGCATGAGGAAGATTTAAGGCAGACCAGCAAAGGTAGTGTTATGCTCTGGGCAATGTTCGGCTGGGTCCTGGCATTCATGTGGATGTTACTTTCAAACAAGTCTCCTACTTTTCAGTCACGTAGATTCCTTAACCCCTTAAGGACACACTTTCTGAATTAAAAGGGAATCATGACGGAATATTTCTGTCATGTGTCCTTAAGGGGTTAATAGCAATGATGTTCCTGATTGCAGTGGACTCTTTCACAGGATAATGCATCCCACCACACTGCATAACATGCTCAGAAATAGTTTGAGGAAAATAATTAAGCATTTGAGATGTTGGTTTGGCCTCCAAATCCCACAGGTCTCAATCCAAATGAGCATCTGTGATATGTGCTGGAAAAACAAATCTGATCCATGGAGGTCCCTTAAAACTTGCAGAGTTTAATGGATAAGCTGCTACTGTATTGGAGATAGATACCACAGGACATGTTGACATGATCAGAGAACTTGTGGTATCCATGCCTTGACTCATCAGATCTGTTTTATCAGCACAAGGGGGACTTACATGATATTAGGCGGGTGGTTTCAATGTTGCGGATGATCAGTGTAAATATATATATATATATATTTTTTTTTTTTTTTCTCTAAAAATACTTGCATAAACAATAATAAGGGTGTATATACAATTTTACCTTTGCATAGAGGGTACAGATTAGCCATGGGGTCTCCTTTTTTATAACAGATTAAACTTGACACCACTTTTTCCTCTTTGTGTTAGATGCTACAAGAGGCCATATATTAGGATCGTCACTTATTTGTAATACTTGAATATGTATGAATTCTTTACTATCTAAGTCAGGAGTGAGAACTTAAAAGTACTGCCCGATAGCATCCCGGTTTAATATACGTCCACAACAAAATCAATTAATCGCAAAGGGAATGTTGTGATGGAAGCATAAAAATTCAACAAACTGTTCTACAGCGCTTTCAAACCCTGACAGACAAAATGAAGATTTCATAAGTATCCCTATAAAACATCAAATTAGCAACCCTGCCAGATATGTGTCTTTATCATTTCTAAGAGATATGGAAGTTATTATATTACCTGCATATTGTTCCAGGATATTTTATATCCTCACTTTCAACTTTCCCAGGGAAATGTATCAATTTGCTGATAATGGCGGAGGCTGTTTGCAGACAGGTGTGTAGTTCTTCAGGAAAATCTGCATTTTTATTGCACAAATCTGTGATTTTCTGGAAATACAGATGAATACTTTCCAAAGCTGTGTCTGAAATAAAAGATGTCAGTTTGTTATGTGGAATCCATCAGCAAACTGTGATCTAAACTACAATGATAAAAAAAAGTCTAACGTTAGTTTTATAAATGTTTACCCCAACAAAAAACAGTGGTTAAAGAAAATGTTGTTTTTCTTCCTATACTGACCACCCAGGTCAAAGATAAAAAAAAAAAAAAGAATACATTTATCTATGTTCTAGGGCTAAGGTCAAGTTCTCCTCTCAGCCCAATTTTCATCCACTGATGCCTAACAACACCTCAATAACCCTATGAGAGGTGGAGTTACACCTCCAGCAGCAAAGGGGTTAAGCTCTGTATATGAAGCATTTTGTAGCAAAATGCTGCACATACAAATTCCAGGCACCATTACTACTTCAAAACACTAAAGTGGTCATGGTCTTGCAGTAAAACTTTAATTATCCTTTGAGCCAATTTATTTTAAGGGATTACTCCAAGTACCAATGGAGCCTGTAGTCTATATGTGCAATTGTGAAGCATTTCACAATGGAGGTTTAAATCTACCTCTGTAAGTGTCATTAGACAACCCTGATGGATCGCTGACGTCAATTCTGGGCTAAATTGGCATCTGACAACAGCACACACAAAATGCTGGTGCCAGATAGCCAATGGTGGCATGCCTTCTCTCCTCCTCTGAGTCCTCCTTGCCCTACCTCCACCTCCAGCGAGGGAAAATAAGGTCAGTCAAGGAGGATCTAGGTGAGGAGTGGACATGGGCTCGATGATGGGACGGAGATGAGTTTTAGCGGTTTTTGTTTTTCTTTTAATTGGGAGGGGGGAATTACTGTAAACAAAACCATTTATTTTTAAGAAAATACTCTTTTGCTTGGAGTAACACTAATTAATACAATGAATTTGCTTCAATAATCATAAAAATAAGCATATCAATAAAAGTAAAACTGTAGCAAAAAAAAAAGCAAATTTCGCCACCTGCTGTACAAAATTTGAATTTCACCCTTCACAGTTCATATAACTCCGTTTTGACATCCAGGTCATGTCTGTTCGATATCAGATTAACATTAGAGCATGGGTTAGAGCGGGGGTTCTCAACCCAGTCCTCAGGACCCCCTACCAGTCCAGGGTTTGGGGATTACCTGGGTGTGTCTCAGGTGTTTAGAAAAAGGGGAAAAAAACACCTTAGACTCTAAGGTGGTTTTTTTTTTTCTTTTTCTAAACACCTTAGACACACCCAGGTAATCCCTAAACCCTGGACTGGTAGGGGGTCCTGATGACTAACTTTGAGAACCCCTGGGTTAGAGCATATATTAGCCAACAGAGCAGTCCCACTAGCCAACAACAAATTTAACAGTATAAACATAAACACCATCATTATACAAATAAACTCAGGATTTTTTTTGTTAAAGTGTGAATTTTTGGGACTTTAAAGTGCATTTTAAATGTTAACCCCAAAATAGTAAAAACTAAAAGTTTACAGTTCAACTATGTCGGCCTAAATTTTTAAATTCACTTTGAATGTTCAATAATTCACACTTTAGCAAATAAGACCTGACCAGTGTTGTAGATGTAACTGTTTTGTTTTAAAATATGAATTTCACATTTAATTCCTTTTTAATTCCTAACATTTCACATTTTAGCGAATAACCATGTGTGTCTATGTGATTGGCTGAGACAATCATTTCTGATTATGTCAGCCAGGAAGGCAGATCAAGGCCTGGCCAGCAGCAGCAGACTGGAATAAAAGGTAAGATTTTACTATATTTAGGGAGAGAAGGGAATGCCAGGGGGGCAAGGTGGTGTTTTTAACACTATAGGGTCAAGAATACATTTTTGTGTTTCTGACCCTATAGTATTCCTTTAAACATAAATAAATAAAAGCCACAGCAATGGAATCTTTGCCACAAAACCACTTTAGTGGGATGATGTGATCATGGTGCATAGAGTGACTCTTGAAGTGTATAATTAGTCATTTCTAGTTTTAGTCATCAATCCCACACACATAAAGCACATCAGCTTGCTGTCAATATTGTGACTGTTTATAATAGTGTAGATTTCAATAGAAAGCCCCTGCCTTTCCTCTTCACAATAAGCTATATTGAGAAACACACGTGTGCAGGGGCATGCTTGTGGCTTAAGCACATAGGCTTCTCAAACATTTTTTCACAGAGCGTTTGGGCTGGGAAAAAAGGGGAGGGGTTGCAAAGGCTGCAGACAAGAGATCCACAGCCTTTGCAAGTTGCTTTTAGATATAACCCCAATAAAATAAATGCTTAACCCCTTAAGGACACATGACATGTGTGACATGTCATGATTCCCTTTTATTCCAGAAGTTTGATCCTTAAGGGTTTAAATAAAGCAAATTCAAATCTTGGTACCATCTGTACTACATAAACACACTGCTTTTTGAAATAACGTCATCTTGCAGTTTGTGTATATTTAATAGCCACTGCTTAAATTAGTAGTGAATAATGAGTAACGAGCAAACTGAGCTTTTCTATTTACACATTTTATTGATATTTATTTCTAAACATGGCATTTTGAATACAAATGTCCTCTGTATGAAAGCAATTTAGTTACTAATTGTGCTTATTTTGTTACAAAGCATAACAAATACAAATATAAAATATGTTATTCTCATATATACATAATATTATATTCTCAAAGTATATACAAATAAAGCAGAGACAGCTGGTGGTTGCAGGAGTTCTGCAACCGGCCAGTTCTGCAACCGGCCCTGCAAAGACTCTGCTGAGGTTTTCTCCTTATATAGCCCTTATAACAGCAGCAGATTATACCGCTTCATGCTTTCACTAAGCGCTGCATTTGAAGCTCTTTGTGAGTGTATTTACTTCTTTTTTTTTTTAGTAAATACTTTTTGGTTGTTTTTAATGGACTGCACTATTTTCTTAAGTCGATTAAAAGAGAAATCTAATTTCCATTGGACCAAGAAAGGTTTTCAATATCTGGGAATTATTATAACTGCTAACCCCAAAAACATAGTAGAGGCCAATTTTTTGAAAATGATCAAATATACAAATAAAACTCTTAAGGATTGGCACTCTCTAGAAATCTCTTGGTGGGGAAGAGTTAACACCATCAAAGCATATATTATCCCCAAATGGACATATCTCTTCAATATGATCCTATTAAAATTTCCCTAAGCCATGGCTGGACATGCTCCAACACTCTTTTTCCAATTATATCTGGAAAGGAAAAACTCCAAGAATAAAATTTCACATTTTAACAAAAAAAAAAATGAATCAAGGAGGCATGGCACTTCTTTTGATCAGAAATATATACTATGCTAATATTATCACTCATATTCAGAAATTTCAGATCCAAGAGACTAGAAATCGAGCCTGGTATAGAATTGGATCAGTCGGAAAGGATCTATCCCTTTTGATCTGGGATGACTTTACTAACTTTAAGCATTTATTACAACAAAACTCGACTACGGTAATGCATCTTATAGAAGAATGGAAATTAATTTAAAAAATACTTAAAATCAATAAAAAAATATTTGAAGGAGCAAACATTGGAATTCTGGAAAGAGTTATTCCTGATTTAAATCTAAGTACTTGGAGAGTTTACAAAGAGATTTTTATTGAAGATCTCATACAAGATTCTAAACTGTCTCCTTTTGACAACCTGAAAATAAAATTAAACATCTCCGCTAAAGAAATCTTTAGTTATTTGCGAGTGAGAGGGTTTCTCAAAGAATTTCTTATAAAGACTGAAGGAAATAGAAAGAATCTTATATATATATATATATGCAAACCAGTAACCAACCTCATGCTGAAGAGTTGCATTAACAACGAAACAGCTGTCCATGAGTGGTTCACTGGTTTTGCATCTTATCCTAAATTGTGTTCCAAGCAGTTGTATACTGCAAACACAAATTAAAAGGAATCCATGTTTAAAATGGAATGAGGCAAAAATGTGATTCTTTGTTAAACTAATTTGCATATGCCCACCCAGAATCCTTTGCGGTTGTAACATCACTGCTGATTTGGGATTTCTGTGGGAAAAGCAAGTCTTATGGCTTGACTGGTGTGCAGATTTTTGTTTAGCATTGTATTAACTATCCACATACTTCAGGTGGAAGGGGTTTTCAATCACAATTTTTCCCCACCATAACCTATTTGGATTTTGCTTCCCAAGCACTACCAAGCCTCACTAAGCAAACCAGTAACCAACCTCATGCTGAAGAGTTGCATTAACAACGAAACAGCTGTCCATGAGTGGTTCACTGGTTTTGCATCTTATCCTAAATTGTGTTCCAAGCAGTTGTATACTGCAAACACAAATTAAAAGGAATCCATGTTTAAAATGGAATGAGGCAAAAATGTGATTCTTTGTTAAACTAATTTGCATATGCCCACCCAGAATCCTTTGCGGTTGTAACATCACTGCTGATTTGGGATTTCTGTGGGAAAAGCAAGTCTTATGGCTTGACTGGTGTGCAGATTTTTGTTTAGCATTGTATTAACTATCCACATACTTCAGGTGGAAGGGGTTTTCAATCACAATTTTTCCCCACCATAACCTAATTGATTTTGCTTCCCAAGCACTACCAAGCCTTACTAAGCAAACCAGTAACCAACCTCATGCTGAAGAGTTGCATTAACAACGAAACAGCTGTCCATGAGTGGTTCACTGGTTTTGCATCTTATCCTAAATTGTGTTCCAAGCAGTTGTATACTGCAAACACAAATTAAAAGGAATCCATGTTTAAAATGGAATGAGGCAAAAATGTGATTCTTTGTTAAACTAATTTGCATATGCCCACCCAGAATCCTTTGCGGTTGTAACATCACTGCTGATTTGGGATTTCTGTGGGAAAAGCAAGTCTTATGGCTTGACTGGTGTGCAGATTTTTGTTTAGCATTGTATTAACTATCCACATACTTCAGGTGGAAGGGGTTTTCAATCACAATTTTTCCCCACCATAACCTAATTGGATTTTGCTTCCCAAGCACTACCAAGCCTCACTAAGCAAACCAGTAACCAACCTCATGCTGAAGAGTTGCATTAACAACGAAACAGCTGTCCATGAGTGGTTCACTGGTTTTGCATCTTATCCTAAATTGTGTTCCAAGCAGTTGTATACTGCAAACACAAATTAAAAGGAATCCATGTTTAAAATGGAATGAGGCAAAAATGTGATTCTTTGTTAAACTAATTTGCATATGCCCACCCAGAATCCTTTGCGGTTGTAACATCACTGCTGATTTGGGATTTCTGTGGGAAAAGCAAGTCTTATGGCTTGACTGGTGTGCAGATTTTTGTTTAGCATTGTATTAACTATATATATATATATATATATATATTAAAAAAAAAAAAGGAGTCTAAATCAGTCAGCTCCATTGCGATGGATCTAATTAGACAAGTATATACAAACATACAACCCACAGCTAAAAAACAGTGGGAAAATGACCTCAACTTTAAATATCTGATAAGGAATGGTGCTCTTCATTGAAAGTTGTCAAAAAACATATACACTGTCTTAATTTAATTGAGAAATGCTTTAAATTTAGTCCTTCATAGATGGTACCTAGTCCCAACCAGGTTAGCAAAGATATCTCCGTCAAATTCTTCTATGTGTTGGAGATGTCTGGCCAACGAAAGAACTATGCTTCATCTTTGGTGGAATTGTCCAAAAATAATAACATTTTGGGATTCGATTTATTATATTATGTTTCTTTTTAATATGAAACTAAAGAAATCTCCAGAAAGTGTTCTACTCCACATTAATTGGGGAAACCTCCCAAAAATTCATCAAATCTTAACCTTACATTTTCTCATATCTGCAAAAATAGTAATTGCAAGATCGTGGAAACAAATATCATCTCCAGATATTTCCCTATTTAAAAAACAACTTATATTTCAGTTAGAAATGGAGAAAGGAGTTGCATATTCTAAAAATAACCTTAATTATACTCATTACTATGTGCAATGGATTCAAAAGATAAAAGATAGTTTAAAGCTATAATTCCTCTATCTACTGTAATGCTAAACTAACTGATATCTTTCCTAGACGAGTAATATACCAAATCACATATTGTATGTATGTCGTCCTTGTATTGTCTTGTTTTTATACTTAGTCATATAATTGTCGTTGTCAAATATGTTTGTCAAATTGTTTGTAAAATTTCAAAAAAACTTCAATAAAAAAGTATAAATATAAAATAAACTTCTAGGAGTATGCACTTAATGCTATTAAGTGTAGCAACCACCCCTCATTTACATATAATTACATTTAATTAAAAGATTGACAAAATTAGATGCAGAGGCCACAGGGGGCTCGGCCAGGCTGGACAGACCAAAGTTGACACAATTTATGTGGTATTTTACCATGGTAAACATTAGGGCATTTCTGGTACTTTAACCACTAACGCAGGCTGTTTTGATAATGGTTCTTGAATGTGTCTCTTTTATTTCAATCAGAGAACTGAGCAAGTGAGCATAACCCAAAAAGCCATAGTCAGTAGGGAATTTTTATATTCACAGCTCAACACTTGGCACTTGTAGTTTAAATTTGTATTAGTTTTACAAAGACGACATTAACACAGCACTGAGATACATGTAATACAAGCAGCAAAAGTCCCCAAAATGTCTTTGTATCATTATAATAAATGTGTCAAGAAATCCTTTGCTCAATGACAAGAGGAAAAAACAAATACATTTTTGGCAAATGATTCTGCAGCATATGATAAAATAGTAGGTTTATTAAATAAAAATGGAGTGAACTCTAGCCCACGAGCTTCAGGCTTGAGATTATTCACCACCAGGACCGCCAGGGATAGCAGCAAGATTCCCCCTCGCTGGACAAAGGTGAGAAGGGAGGGGCAATATAAACTATACATTTTTTGAATTAAACAAAATACATATATTGTTTTAATCTGCCCCCCTCCCATACACTGCACCTCTCACACACACTGCACCCTACATGTACACACTGCACCCCTAAGTAAAGGAGGAGACTATATTTAAAAGACAAAAAACTACAAGAGGACAACAAGAGGACATAGTCTTAAATTAGAGGGGCAAAGGTTTAAAAATGATATCAGGAAGTATTACTTTACTGAGAGGGTAGTGGATGCATGGAGTAGCCTTCCAGCTGAAGTGGTAGTGGTTAACACAGTGAAGGAGTTTAACCATGCGTGGAATAGGAAAGAGGCTATTATAGCTATACGATAAGGCCAGAGACTAATGAAAGTATTTAGAAAATTGGTCAGACTAGATAGGTCTAATGGTTCTTATCTGCCGTCACATTCTATGCTTCTATATTTCTCACACACACACTGCACCCCACATACACACACTGCACCCCTTATACACACACACACACACACACACACTGCCCCCTCATGCACACTGCAACCCTTACACACACACACACTGCACCCTTCACACACACACACTGCACCCTTTACACACACACTGCACCCCACATACACACACTGCACCCTTTACACACACACTGCACCCCTCACACACAGATTAGATTCATATTAAATTAAGTTCCATATATAAATACTTACTTAAAATGAAAGCCCTATTTCTCCTGAACAAAATGATATCTAATACGTGTGGGTGCAAATTCTAGGTTTTGTTTTGGTACAGAACATTGACTATCCTTAAGGAATTATTAAATAGTGGCCAGAGTCTTGGGCTACCTTAGCCACCTGGATATATAAAAGGGCTTAAAAAAAAGTGGGTTATTGTACTACTATCCCCCACCAGAAGTCCATGGGTACAGTGGCTAGGTTAACAATAGTAATGTTCACTGCCCATCATATTTATAACCCCACCCAATGTCCATGGCAGGGGGAAAATGCCATCCATGTATCTATATTAGAGCCCCTACTTACTATCCATGTGGGGCAGGAGGGTGGACAGTGACATGTCCACCACCCCTATTGTAAAAATATAGTTTCCACTTAATGCTCATGCTAGTGGGCATGGGGAAGTACCAGTGCCAGGTCCCTCATATTCATTTATTAAAGGGACATTTTACTGTTTCATGTAATGATGCTCACTGTTTAGCAGATATGCTCCCAGCTGCAGCACAGTGTGTGGGAGCATATGAGAGGATATTATAAGTCTCCATATAGTTAGATCAGGATCATACTTACCGCCAATACGTTTTAAAATTATTACTTATTTTTTAAATGATTTACTGGCTAGCAGCGTTATTTTCAACTAATAGCCTGATAGCAAAGAAATTATTAAACGGTTACCTCTGATATCTTTATTGAAACTTAGAATAGAGATGCATAAACCTCATTCCATGAATTTTTAATTAGAGGGCTAAATAGCCGAATTAGAAGCATAACTGAATTGAAGAATGTTTCCAGTTCAGCTATTTTGTATGAGAGGGAGGGAGTGAATAATACTGATCATTTGTATAATGTCGACAAATTTTGTGCAGCACTGTGCCATGGGTAGGCTATCAGTTAAAACAGATACACTGAGAAAACAAGTGAAAAAAACAAGTGAAAAAGAACAGGAGGTTAAAAAAAAGTAACCCAGCCCCTTGGAGAACCCTAAAAGATAGAGTAGCAAAACGTAAATCTTTATTTATTCAGTCTAAAAGGTAAATAAGAAGCGATTAATCCATACCTGTGCAGTTCTGCATGTTTCGGTATAGTAACACTGAATTCCTTTATCAGCTGGGAAAGAACAGTCTTACTATCCAACGTGTGGACTTCAAAAAAAATATCTACTGTTGCCTAGAGTGTTCTTCACAATTAGAAGGGCATTAGGTTCAGAAGCTGATATGTTCCCCTGTGGCTATACTGAGCTTGTCCAGACTAGCAGGTTTGCCTTCTGAGAGACAACCCTCAAGAAGGAATGTTGTAACACTTCTACCTTTGTGTCAATTATAGCTTATACAACATGGTGTGTTATACAAGATTGTATAGAACTTGCCCAACCCATTTTTGAATCCAACAAATTATGTTATACAATTTTATGGAACCGAGTTAGATTCTACTATAATAAATGTATGTCTCTGGTAAATCAGTTGGAATGTCCTTGTAGATGACAATGGGAGGAAAGCTATATAGCTACCAGAGTTACGTTTACCTGCTGCAAAAGAACCCACTCCATAAAGAGAAACAAAAACTATTTTGCAATTATCAATTTAATTATCTATGTAAGTGCAATATTTTATTAAGCAATAATTCAGGCTGCACAGTATATTTTCTTCTGCTCTATTCCCCAGTGGTTCTCAAGCTGTCATTATCTCAATATATGGTATCTATTGTTATGTCACAATACAAGTATTATAAATCAGGTATATATTTTTATTATGTTTTTTATTATTACTTTTTTTGTCTTTTTTATATTACACATGTAAAAAAACAGATAAAATTCTTATCTTGTAATACCTTTTTTATTGGACTAACAGAGTTTTTTAATGACAAGCTTTCGGGAGAACCTCCCTTTCTCAAGTCTGAAGCATTTCTGAGCAAAACGACACATAGAATTCAAAGTTGAGTTGTGATACAGGGGTTAAAGCGACATGAGTGTAGATAAGACACAGGTTTGTTAGAAAATAGACACCATCTTAGCAGAGGGTCATAAATATCTTGTTGAAGAGAAGAGTAGGGGGGAGAGAGGGAAAAGAAAAACAAACAAGCAGACAGTGCACAGGATGATACACTTTATACATGCACACACACAGAAATATGTATATGTGAACGCATAAACACATGTATATATACATATACATAAACACATATACATACATGCACATGGACTCATATACACAAATATAAATGCACAGTAATATATATAAGCATTCATGCATACGAGTATGGGAAAGCATAGGTCTACACATGGTACTTTGTATATAGATAGAATAAGCATATAGGAATGCATTTTAAAGTGTTGGTACACATGAACACTGGGAGAGTGTTCATGTAAAGTGTTGGTAGTGGGACAGGAATCCCAAATCAATATTTAGTCCTCTCTTCTTGCTGTTAAACCATTTAATCATTCTGGCTTCAAAGGCTTTTCTTTCCTGGGTATTTTTAAAACTCCCTTTCAGTACTTTGATTTTTAGGTCCTTCAGTGAGTGGCCAGGCTGGGTAAAGTGGTGTCCCACAGGAGTGCAGTATGATTCTTCTTTGTGGTGTTTAATAGAGTGTCTGTGCATGTTCATTCTGCCATTTAATGGCTGGGTGGTTTCCCCAATGTAGCATCCTAGGTGGCATTTTATGCATTTAATCATGTATACCACATTGCTGGATGTGCAGGAGTATGAACCTTTAATGCTGTAGGTTTTATTGTTGTGTGTGGCTGTGTTGTCTGTGCATATGTGCTGACACAGTTTGCAGCGAGGTTTTTTGCATTGACTGGTCCCGTTTTCCTTGTTCTTACCATCAGTGGGCAGCCTCCTGTTGATTAATTTTTGTTGGAGGTTTGGTGGTTGTCTGAAGGCCAAAATGGGTGTTTCAGGGAAAATGTTTTTCAGAGTCTCATCTTCTGTTAATATTGGTTGTAGGTCTTTGATGATTTTCCGTATTTCCTCAAGAGCAGGGTTGTAGGTGACCACAAGTGGCACTCGTGTGCATATTTTTTTCTCTCTGTATTGTAGCAGGCGCGTACGTGGCGTTTTTACAGCAGAGTTGATTTGTTTGGTAATAGTTTTTGGTTTGTAGCCTTTCTGTCTCATAGATTGGGAGAGTACATTTAGATGGGAATTACGGTCATTAGGATCAGAGCATATGCGATGGTACCTAGTGGCTTGGCTGTAGATGATGCCCTGTTTAGTATGAGAGGGGTGGAAGCTGGAGCTGTGTAGGTAACTGCACCTGTCTGTGGGTTTTCTGTAAACCGAGGTGTGGATTGTGCCATTATCACATGTCACAGTTGTGTCCAGAAAATTCACAGATCTAGTGGAATATTCCATTTTTAGTTTGATTGATGGATGGAATGTGTTGAAAGAGTCATGGAACTGTATCAGTTTTTCTTTGCTTTCAGTCCAAATTATGAAGATATCATCGATGTAGCGATAATATTTGTATGGTTTGGTGTGTTGGTTTTCTAGGAATCTCTGTTCAAGATCTGCCATAAACAGATTAGCATATTGGGGTGCCATCTTAGTGCCCATAGCAGTGCCCATGGTTTGTAGGTAAACCTCATTGTTGAAACTGAAGTAGTTATGTGTGAGGATAAATAGTGCCAGTTCTGTGATAATTCGGGGGCTGTATTTTTGGTTGTTGACATGAGAGAGAAAATGGAAGCAAGCATTGATGCCATCTGTATGTGGAATATATTACACATGTAGGCAAATTATGTTGTACTGGATATTTCAAAGGTCCTTCTAATCACAATGTCATTAACTATATTTAAAGATAAACTATAGTCATCAGAACCACTACAGCTTAATGTAGTGATTCTGGTGTCTATAGCATGTCCCTGCATGTCCCTGCATGTCCCTGCAGGCTTTTCAATGTAAATGCTGCATTTTTAGAGGAAAAAGTAGTGTTACATTGCTGCCTAAGAACACATCTAGTGGCAGTCTCTCAGACAGCCACTAGAGGTGCTTCCTAGTCCAGTGCTGCACAGTGTGCAGCGCCTTCATTCAGCATCTTCACGTGACATGGAGACGCTGAATTCTCCCCATAGAGATGCAATGATTCAATGTGGATATGCTGATTGGTGCAGCATGACATTTTGTTGTGCATGCGCAATGTCCTCCCATTGCTTTTCTATGGGAAGGCATTGGATTGGCCGAGCTCATCAAGTTTGATGATCACAGCCATGGAGGCAGAGCACTCAAGACCTGCAATTTGAAGAGGGTTGGGGACCAATACAGCCACTCAGGCACTTCAGTGTTAGGAATACACATTTAAACTGGAATTCACATTTTGGCTTTAAACTAGTCAAACTGAAGAATTCAACGAAATCTGCCAGAGTGAGCTTTAAGTACTAACTCAGCCAACCTTGCAAAATATTTTACAAGATTAGCTGTGATTAGCTCTGACTTAACCTAGCCAACCAACTTGTAAGGGAAGACTTATGTAATAATATGAGGATATAAAGCCCTGTAACATAAACTTCTGATTTGAGATGTACATGTGGAAGCTTGTATTATCTTTCTAGTGCACTATTTTTTAATTTGTTTTGGAATTATACATATTTATTTGATAGATAGATAGATAGATAGAGCTATGGTGTATGGGCAGGGGAAGAAGAATTAATAACCATGAGTATGCACCCTACTTCACTAGGAAGTTCATTTTCTCTCTACAGGAAGCCCAAAGTACATATAGTCCTTTCATTATAAGTTAGGCTTCCCGTGGATTTCCCTCATGCTTTGTAGCACTAGATGCTTAATCATCCATGTGGGTTTATCTGTTGGTACATAACATTATACATCTAGACAAAGTAGACCCAACTTAACCAAATAACTTCCTTTGAGGCATGCAAAATACCTGCCAGCAGGTAAATAAACATAAAGGCTGGACCAATCAAAGTCATAAAAACTAGAATGTGGTCTACTCCGATAATGGAACCCAAGAACGGAATCATCAAAATGTAAGCCAAAATTAAACCATTGCATAGAAATAACCAGTTAAATTGGACATTTGTATAGGGCTAAGTAAGTCTAATGACTTATAATCAGTATTGAGAATTGGTGACAAGCATGTCTGTGATAGACTGGCCTGCATCTTTCATAGAAGTTGCACATGAGCAATCTAGATTGCACTTAAGTCGGCAGAGATGGTTGCCTCCTTAAGGGGGTATTGTGTTCTGCACTAGTATTGGGTGCAGATCAATTTACAAGCTCCCTCATGATCCCAGTCACTTCTGAATAATTAAATAAACCCCAACCAGTGTTCTGAGTCATTAACTAAGCACTGGACTGTAGGAAGATCTTAAAGTGGTCCTCACCAGAAAATGGTGCAGACCACCATACTCCCCGACCAGGACACCTGGGGTCCAGTTCACCCTCCACCAGACCACCATGGATTCTGCTCTCGATATGCTTCCACCAGACCAGCATGGAAAGATAAGCAGGAGTGGTGAAATAAACACACACATGCACTCTGCTTACTAAACACACAACTCTCAGCCACAACCAGAATCACCCCCACACTCACTACATTTAGCCACCACACATCAACCTACACACAGGCACATTCACACCCCCTCCAACATACAACTCTCAGTCTCCCCCACATGTACGACATTCAGTTACTATACACACTCTTACACACTCAACACTCAGTCTCCTCCACACATACAACACTCACAGAACAGAGCCTGTCTCTACTAGAGGGCTCCTGTTTGGCGTCTTGCCTAGTCCCCTGGGTAGCCGTAAATCAGCTCTGCATGTGAGCCAACTTTGCTAATAAATATGGGTCAAAAAAGGGTTGGGCTTGAGTGGTTCCCACTATAATCACTACCTTCCAGTCAAGTGCTTTCATGTGCATCAAATGTCAAGAAAGGGGACAATGTCCATTACAATATTTTAGTAATACCGGTAGTACTTTCACCTCAAGAACTGAGTTAAGACAGAAACTGGGCCAGAAGGAGTAAAAGTGCAGTGGTTACATGTACAGGGCGAGAAGTATTGGAGAGAAGTGAGAAAAGGGATTCTCACTGTAGGAGATGGATCAAAGACATAAGCAGTGGGACTGATTTTTGAAATGTGACAGTGTAATTGTAGGAAAAATTAGGAGCTTGACCCTCTGCTAAAATAATTAATTATAAGCTGCAGGACATACACACTCCTTGGAATTTAAAGAAATCCTTAAAAACAAGAATGCTGTTACCTTTAACCATATCTTAATTAGTTTGGTTTTTTTTTGTTTGGTTTTTTTAAGTAAATATAAGCATCCAAATGGATTTCATAGCAAAGATTACAGAGTTTTTAAGTAATCATGGTAGGTAAGTCTATTTAATAAAATGTCACTGGCAAGAATATTGCTTATTTTTTTGGAAAATTGTAACTAAATCATTAAAGTTCAGGAATATGTTTTATGTTTCCACTCAAATGAGTGAAATATAGGCAAACTGGACAAGTTTTCAAGGGACACTCCAAGCACTATCACCACTAAATCGCTCTTTAGTGGTTATAGTGTCAGTGGTGCCTGGTGCACCTCTTTTGTAAGTAGTAAACTATTTTAAGGCTGTTTGACTTCATACAAAGCTCATTGGCTGAGACTGTCAGATGATCTCTCTCAGACAATGGACTAAGCTCTGCACTGCCAGATTCCCGCTCTGTGGGTATTTCCATGTTGGACATGAGGGAGGGGGATTAAAACATGGTGGTGTAGGGGGGCGGTGACTCACCATCATAGCTGACAACTGCGTTTAGTGTGAGCTCTTCACACAATTCGAATAATCTATAACTTTAAAGTGAAGTGGCATCCCACAGATCTACCCAAGTGATAGTTAACCTGTCTCTGACAGATGGAGAGCCATTTAGTGCAACTCTGGAGCCACACTTTCTAGCCTACAGCCTGTCAAAGCTACTGAGCTACTAAGAGAAACTGCCAATCTCCCAGCGTGGTCCCACAGGTGTGAAGCATCTGCCCCATATCCCCGCGCCCCCTCCCCAAGACTGGTGGGGGACATCCCGGTCCCCACTGGGGAAAAAGCATCTAGCATTCCTACAGCAAGTCCTCGTGGCACGGGAAAATGGCTGACACGCAGACAGAGTCATTTGTGAAGCAATAGGAGGCTAAGTTCCTAGCCGCCTTCGATGAAATCTGCACAGCTTTCTGGCACAGGGCTGAATCCCGTAAAATACTGCCACAACCCCTTACACCTCCTGAAAATCAGGTGGCCACAGCAGCTGACCCCACAGCCACCTCCAAACCGGAGACCAGTATGGCACAAAGCCCCCATTCACCAGCACCTTCTGCTGCGCAGATGACCCGGCCACATGCTCTTCTTCTGAGCTAGATGCCCTCCACTGCCGTACATGCACCCAGCGAGACAACCGGATTCCAGAAAGTCCCTGGGCCCATGACCCTGATGAAGGGATCAGTGAACATACAATATGGGCTCCCATTAAGGCCTCAGGCCGAAGACCCGCAGTACTACATGCTGTTGGCTGCAGAATATACAACAAAGTCTGTACAGAAGCACTGGAATGAGACTGGGCTTTCCAATAAGACCTGACATGGGGTCTGCCTCTCTATATTGGCTCGCGTGTGGTGTATAATGATCTCTGAGTAATGCCTGGTGGTCTGTCAGTGTCAAATTTCTAGGGCCTGGCTTTAATTGGTTTCATCTTCGTTGTTTTACCTTCATTTTAGTCTTAGATTTTGTTTTGCTACATACAACCTGACAGTTAAAACTCCAACCAGCCATGCTGTATAGTGCCATGAAGCTAACGCTCAATTACTTATTTTTTATAGCCAAGGTACCTGGTGGTCCTCTCCAAGATTTCTTTCCCATCCTTGGACCTAGCATGATGCTATACAATATTAATTTGCCTAAAACAAATGTCAGTTATGTAGCCTGATTTCCTTACTGCTTATACTAATATATCTGCTGCTATATTTTGCATGTCTATGTTTATTTTACAAAACTTTGTGCAGTTTTAATCCATGTCATGATGAAGTGTGCTTTGCATTGCCTGCATTAGCTGTGTTCATGCACACCATACTAGACGAAACGCGTTGGTAATCTAGCAGTTATTTGGTGAAATTCAATGTGATGTATTCCAAATGTTCTTTTATTGAGTATTGCTATTGTTATTTAGATCCTGCTGCACACTTTGTTTTTATTTTGACTTTTACTATTTTTTAGTATTAGTGTTTATTTAGTACGGAAAGCCAAGCATAACAAAGTTCAGTATGGAATTGTTTGGTTTCCAAATCATTTGGATTTTTTCCCTATACCAGTGGTTTGTGAGTGCAATGTACCTAGCACATTTGGGGGTCATTGCCTAAACAGTTCTATTTTTGAGATTCTTTTGTTCCCTTGCTTTACCTCCATATTGTTGCAACATATATATTTGCAAATTCAGGACTGGGAATCCCGGGTGGAGTGAACTATACTTAATGCAGCAAGTGCTGTGTTAAAGGGATACTGTAGTGCCAAGAATACAAAGCTGTTAAAAACCCTTTATTTACTCACCAGATCCCAGCACCGATGTCCCTTGGCGCTGGGTCAAAGCTCCATCCCTTCCTCTGTCCCGTGGTGAAAAAAATAATCTGACGCTGGAGGTCTTCATGCAGAGTCCGTTACAATTCCAGAAGCCATCTAGTGGCTGTATGCAGTGGAGTATTCTGGTTTTGTGCTGCACAAGGCATGACAAAACTCAAACCCCCCCCACCCCTTCCATATTTCTCTTCCTGACAGACACACAACTGATGCATGCACTGACATACACTCACAGATACACAGTCATTGTCACATACATTGTTTAACCAGCACACAATTTCACTGAAGCAACCATTCACAGACATACACACTCACTCATTCACAGTTACACTCACAGTTACACACATACTCACATTCACCAACAGACACACATATACACTAACTGACAGATACGCATTCACCAACAGACACATGCACACTCACTGACAAACATGTATACACTCTCAGTGACAGACACACACTCACTGACACATACACACTCTAACAGACACACACTAACACTTACTAACAAACACAGTAACACTCACTAACAGACACACTAAAACTCTCAGACACACTAACAGACACACACATTTACTAACAGACACACACTTACACTAACAGACACACACTAACACTCACAGACACACACACGCTAACACTCACTAACAGACAAACTAACACACACACACTAACACACTCACTAACAGACAACACTAATACTCACTAACAGACACACACCAACACACACACATTAATACACACACACACACTAACAGAGACACACTCAATAACATATCACACACTAACAAACTCACTAACATACACACTAACACTCACTAACAGACACACAATAACACTCACTAACACACACACCAACACACACACACACTAACACACTCACTAACAGACAACACTAATACTCACTAACAGACACACACCAACACACACACACATTAACACACACACACTAACAGACACACACTCAACAACAGGCAAAGACACAGTAACACACTCACAATAAAAAAAATAAAAAAATAAGTTTCAATCCATCCAGCCTCCTACCTTTGGGAGTGCTGGAGTGGATTTTTCCCTGTGGTCCAATGGGGCTGGCTGCAGCTTGGCGGGCGGTCAGGAGGTTTGGCAGACAGGTGAGCAGTGGAAGCGAGTAGCGAGGGAGCTCTGATCTCCCTGCTCAGCTTCCTTGCATGCCTCTTAGTGATGCAGGGGCCGGTGTGACGTCATATTCTGGCTCCAGCATCACTGCAGTGCGCGCAAGTGAGCTTAACAGGTAGAGCTTAAGGGAGAGTGCTCCCTCACCAGCCACATGGCCAGCCTTGAGGGGGGGCCCTGAAGTGGCTCCTGGACCCCAGGACAAGAGGCTGACAATGGCATTTGCCAGGTCGGTTTGGGGGCGGCTTTTTTGCCACCCCCTGAATGTGCCGCCCAAGCAAGGCCGGCCATAGGGATGTGTGAGCTGTGCGGCTGCACAGGGCGCCATGAAGCAGGCGACGCCCTGCGGCCGACACAGCTCACAAATTGCCAGCTACCCGGGAGGAGGATTTCATTATTCTCCACACGGGATAAGGAAAACAAACAAAAAATCCATTGCGGCGAGTGTGTGTGTGACTATCTGTCTGCCTGTGTGTGGGGGGCTGTCTGCATGTAACGGTGTGTATGTGTGTATTTGTGACACTGTATGTGTGGCTGTATGTACGTAACTGTCCATCTGTACCTGTGTTTGTGTTTGCAATTGTCTGCCTGTAACTCTGTGTGTGTATAATGAATATTTATTTTTAAATCAGTATTAATTTAATAAATACCCTATACAATCACTATACTTCTATACACACACTATACATAGATGACAGAGGAGAGGGGGGTGCTGTGACGATGTTTCACACAGGGTTCCTAAAGGCATAAGGCAGGCCCTGTGCCCAAGGCAAATGCCTTGTCAGCCTTGCGCTGGCTGTATGATTGACAGCAACAGAGGGCAGACTTAGAGGTCACTTTTCATTAGAACTGAGAATAAAATCTACATTGAGTGACCGTTCCCTAGCCATCAATCATCTTTATTTCTATCAATGATCTGTTTTTTTTTATGCTCAGCCATTAGGCATATAATTTGTTTCATGATTCAGCTAAATTCCAACTCAGAGTTTCAGAAATTTGAACAATCACCTGAATGGCCAAAATTCTGACTAATATTTTTTTCATAAATTCAAGGGCTCCAACATATCTAGCAGAGTTGTACAAAAGAGCATGCAAAAGTTTAGTTTGTGTAATATTTCTTTTTTTTTATATTACCTGTGATCATAATCCTTTTTTTTTCTAGGAATTTTTTTTTCTTCTAGAAAATGTTCCGTGCATGATTAATTTCTAAGAATCACTTAAAGCAAAATACTGTAAACTGGTTTTCTGAATAATTTAAGTTGTTCATTTTCATACCAAGGGGATCTTCCAGTGTATAGTTTGAAAATGTGAGGATGTTATGCAAGCAGAAGTTTCAGAGATTCAGTAAATTGTCTATAATCTGACTTACACAATATGTCACTCTGATTAGACTTGTGCATACGTGGTATATTTCACACCCTTTTTTTCCAGTTATACAACACAGGTTTTATAAACCAAAGAAAGATGAGATGAAGGTTGTGCTAGATCCCTCCCCAAATCAGTGGTTGGATAAAACTATAAATACCTGTTCCTACGGTTTGAATGTCCATCAAAGAGTCTGTTTAAAGTACTTGTTGCCAGACTTGACGAACTGTCTATTCTAACATTCTGAAATGCCATTGGGAGAGTTTTATGCACTGACAGAAGTCAGAGGAGCACAAAAAAGAGAGGCACTAATAAGGGAAATAAAAAAAGAGTCACTCATGGTTTCACCTATGGGTACATCAGTCAGCCCCAAAGAAGAGGCGATAAGAGGGACAACCAAGATAACACAGACACCTAACTGTACAAGCAATGAAAAGGAATACCAGCTAATTCAAGTAAAGAACACATGGCGTCGAGTTGAGTGCGGGCAGGAGATACCAAATTCTTGGGGAGAAAATAATTTTGTAGTTTCTCAGGCCAAAATGTAAGTATGTATCTATTTCACAATTGCCACAGATTATTGCCGCAGACATTTAAAATAAAGATTTACTTTTTTTTTTCGACAGACAAAGAAAACCCCATTATATCATGATATGCATGGCATGCCATTGGTCATGAAGGGTTAAACGGATAAGAACGATCATAGCTCAGGCTTCCCCAAACTCCAACCCTCCAGATGTTGCTGAACTACAAATCCCATGACTCTATGAATGAAATAGATAGGCTGAGAATCATGGGAGTTGTAGCTCAGCAACATCTGGAGGGCCGGAGTTTGGGGAAGCCTGGCATAGCTATTAAAAAATGGATCAAGATAGAGCAGTTCAGGTTAAATTTTCCTGTAATTCTTGCACATGAAAACCTAAATTCAACATGCTATTGTTTAGGTGTTCATCTGTAAGTATTACATGATAATTGAACCTGGTCACTTGTGAACATCTTTTTTGGCCCTCAATTATCCCTACAGGCTGGTACAAGAGCTCCATTGGTATGCAATGCATTCCTTCTACTAATATGGAATTAAGAGGGGGTTACAGGTTCTGCGTGCATTCCCATGTTGCCTGCTACATTTTATTGGAGTACAGGTTCAGGTACAATTTCAGACAGCTCATAGATTTTACCTTCAGATGTACAGGTTCTGTGTTAGCCTGTAGCTACGGGTTACATATATATAGTAAGAGTAAGATAATGAAACAGGAATTCATAATAAATCACTGACAAGCCAGTTGAAAGCAAGCTCTGGATGCTTTGCGTTCTGTGTGCAAGTTATATATCTTCAGTGTTGTGGAACTGATAATACTGGATTTTAGGAACTCTGAATGAAATGAAAGAGTTGGTTATTCTACTGGAACGTTTCTATGAGATAGTATCAGTAAGATCACACTTGCATGGCTGTAGATAAATAAAGATGGCATATGGTACAAAGCTAATCAGCCATACTCTCCAGCAATATGGAACCTGGGAAATCACTCTTCAGTTTCCAATGCTTCATTAAGCCAGATGGCCAACATGGTATCACAATGTGAATAACAAAGCTAATTCCCAATATCTGTCCCAAGGATGGGCTGTCCACTCCCGCATCTTTATATGAAGAGCTATTGGGAATAAAGTCTGCTCCATCTGAAGATATCAATCTAGAGGGTACTTTGGTCATGGATCCTAGTAAAGAATATGAATGAATTAAAAATAATGAAAGAAGCAAAATTGCAAGGGAGAATATTAATATTGCAATATAATTTAAGATATTTATTCAAAATTCCAGGTAAAAATTTTCCAATCTCCTTCCTAAATGCTGCAT
Organism: Pelobates cultripes; assembly: GCA_933207985.1. Taxonomy (NCBI): domain Eukaryota; kingdom Metazoa; phylum Chordata; class Amphibia; order Anura; family Pelobatidae; genus Pelobates; species Pelobates cultripes. Next base: position 122,896,252 of record OW240919.1, read on the forward strand.
TCCATGACAAATATTTTCTTAATCTTAAAGTATTTATTTATTTTGTTAATATCATTTTTTTATGTTTTGCGTCTTACATCCCTCTTTAGTGTATCTCTTACAAGCCCTTTGTTTGTCTCTTACCCCCTCTTTGTATGTCTCCTACATCTTCCCGAGCCCCATTGTGTGTCTCTTTCTCCCCTACTGGCCCATTTGTGCTTCTCTTCTCCCCCATTCCTTAGCCTCTCTGTATGTCTTCCACTCCCCTGTCCCTTAATAATCTCTTTCACTCCCCTCCCCGTCCCTTAATAATATCTTTCCTCTCCTCTTGTCCCTTACTGCTCTCTCCTCTTGTCCCTTACTGCTCTCCCCTCCTGTCCCTTAGAGATCTCTCCTCCTGCCCCCCATCCCTTGGTGCTCCTCCCTGTCACTTAGTTCTCTCTTCTACCCCCTGTCCTTTAGAGCTCTCCCTCCTGTCCCTTATAGCTATCACCTGCCACTTAGTGGTCTCTCCTCTCCCACACCCCATTAGCGGTCTCTCCTCTCCCCTCATTAGCAGTCTCTGCTCTACTCTGACCCCACTCACCTAGTGGTCTCTCCTCTCCCCCCTTCCCCTGGTGGTCTCTCCTCTCCTCTCTCCCCCTCCAGGTGGTCTCTCCTCCCCCACCCCACTGGTGGTCTCTCCTCTCCCCCAGATGGTCTCCCCCCCTCCCCTGGTGGTCTTTCCTCTCTCCCCCCAAGTGGTATCTCCTACCCCCCTTCCCTCCCAGGTGTGCCTCCTACACCTAGTGTAGCGTGGCCAAGATCCACTCTGGTACGCAGGAGTTATAGATTCATATACTAAGAATATCATCTGTATAATATGTATATATAATCTTTTTTTTTTTATATTCTTTATTTATTCCAGAACAGGACATCTTATACATATCACACATAACCATTTTACAAACAATTACACGTAGACATATACACCGTATTTTTGGCTTTTAACATCGGCAACATGAATGCATATTGTAATTTGTACAACTTTTTTTTTGTGGTCATAAAACACGTTTTAGCTTGTATTTCCTTATGTGTTAGATCACTTCTTTGATTGTCTCAGGATATCTCGCTTGTTTTTTTTTGTAGTATATAAAAACATGCAAGTATCGTGTAGATGTTTACACATAGAACCATTAAGGGTACTGTGTGTATATATATATATATATATATATATATATATATATATATATGCCTGCCTCTCTAGCTTTACTGCGACCCTTTCGTCTCCCTGTCATGCACGATCTTACATTTATATAAAGAAGAAAATATAGTTCGATAGATTGGAATCAGAAAAAGGAAAGCATCCTCAAAGATCTGAGGAGAGGGGGAAAGATAGTTTGAGATAGACTTGGGGGGTGGGAGGAAAGGTGGGATGGAGGAGGGTTGGGGGGCAGGATCGAGTAGTCTTTGCTGGGTTTGGGCAATAAGACTATGTTCGCCAGCAACATGTCTCGATATGGGAACCCCCCTTCCAGAATCGAACCACAATTCAAGGTGGGGCAGGAGCTCCTCTCTAAATATTTTGTAATAGCTGCCATCAAAGCCATCCCAGCCAGGTGCTTTATTGCTTTTCAAGGCTGAAATTGCTGCATCTATTTCCTCTGCTGTGATCTGAGTACCGAGGGCTGCCGCTTCCGCCTTACCTAGTTTAGGGAGATGTATCTGAGAGAGGAATTCTTGTACCTCATCCATTTCCTGTTGTGGGTTCGTGTCCGCGCCTGTCGAGTGGTTATATAGTTTGGTGTAATAATCTGTAAACACTTTAGCGATCTCCGTAGGGTTCGTCTGATAGACTCCCCTAATTTTTTTGATCTTTGTGATATGTGTGTTCCGTGGTCTAAGAGATTGTGCAAACAAGGTGTCCATTTTGTTGGCCTTTTCATAGAAGATCCGCTTTGACCACACCATGGCTCTCGCTGTGTCATCAAGAAGCGCGGCATGGATAGGAATCCTTATGTCCTGCACCGCCTTCAGATTGGTAGGCGTAGGATCCGACTTATGCGGTTGTTCTGCCGTTCGTAAGGCTTCTAATTGGGATGCCAGTAGTTGAGATTTTCGATGCTTCTTTAGTGTCGCATCTCTGATCAATATGTCTCTGATGACTGACCTATGCGCCACCCACACTGTAGCTTTCGAAACCCTGTATTCGGCCTCCCTAACAAATAGTTAGGGAGGCGAATAGTCTCGACAATTTCCGGATCCTGAAGTAGCGAATTATTTAACCGCCATGCCCTGGGCGTCATTGCGCTCAGTTTATCTAAAGTGATAGAGATTTCAGCATGATCCGACCAAGTTATAGGTCCCACAGTGGACTCTGAGACCCTGGGGACTGTTGTGGAGTTTACCAGAAATAGGCCTATTCTGGAGTATGTGTCGTGTGGTGGCGAATAGAATGTATAATCGATCACATCCGGATGTTGAGCTCTCCAGATATCTATAAGGCCTGACTGTTGTATAAATATGTGCAGAGTTTGTCCTGTCCACCTCTTCTGTGTGACCAAGGGGCACCTCTGCAGGGCCCCCTATCTGCTGCAGGGGACGGGGCCGCGTTGAAATCACCTCCCACTATCACCATACCATGCGGGAGTGCATTGACAGTGCGTGTGAGGTCCTGCCAGAATTCCCTGGATGGGCCATTAGGGGCGTACAGATTGAGAATGTGAATTGTGTGCGAGTAGAGGGTTCCTGATACCAGTACAAAGCACCCCCCCCCGGGTCTATGCTAGCCCCGCTGACCCTTATCAGGCATCTACGGTGTATTAGGATGGCAACTCCATTCCTCTAATTGAAGGCTCGTGCCTCGTATGTGGTGCTATAGGTGTAGTCTTTGAGGGCTAAACCCACAGTATAGCAAAACCGGATACTCTTCTGAATCAGATGTAATATCTAGGCAGTGTAAACAAATAAACAGGCAGGAGCCCAAATTGAATAGTATCAAACACAGTATTTATTTAAACAAAAGGTTAAAAACTCTTACTTCAAGTAGTGGGTTTGCCAGCAATAAACCCACAACTAGATAAGCAGGAATTTACACACAGAAAATGATACAGCTTGACAATTCCTGGTTCCGGTCACGTGACCGCTGGGACCGCCTCTCTCTGATGTCACACGTGACGTGTTTCGCCCACCTCCTGGCCTTCTTCTGACAGGGCTTCTCTCTGATGTCTCATGTGACGCGTTTCGCCCGCCTCCTGGGATTCTTTCCAGATAGTTACATTTAAACCATGCCGCGAAGAGTGATCCCGGCATCCCCTCCCGTGGACACCAATTCACAACATATACATACATGTGAACCAGAATTTACAGTGAAACACCTAACAGGATAACATACTTTGCGGGATATGGGAAGGGAGCAGTCTGGATCATCTTTTACCTCCCTAGCCCCCTATTAAGGGCTCCCCCTTCTCACTCCAATGCCATAGGAGGTACAGTGTAATGCCCTGGGATCCCCAATTCCTCCCAATCCCTTAAAGCTTGTCTCTCAAGATAGACATCACCGCATCGCATCCCTAGCCCGCCCAACATGGGCCCACGCACTTAGAGCCACCCGATGGGCCCAATGTCTTCAGAGGTCTGGTCAGCGCTGTGGCCGCGTAATAGCGAGAGCGGGCCCCTTTAAAAAAAAAAAAGCAGCCGCAGCAAGTGCTGCTGGGAGGAAGTGGTCACTTCCTCCCAGCTCACTCCGCATGGGAGGACCGCAAGCCAGGCAGTGAGGGAGAGCCGTGCTGAATCTCCAGTCCCATCAGCCCCAGCCACCCTCCTGCAAAGAAAAGGTAAGAGACAGAAGGGTGGCTGGAAAATGAGCTGTGTGTGTGTATGTCGGTCTGTATGTATGTCTGTATGCATGCATGTTTGTATGTCTGTCTGTATGTATGTCTATGTATGTATGTATGTCTGAATGCATGTATGTCTATGTATGTATATATGTATATCTGTATGTCATTATAATTGTATGTCTGTCAGTATGTATGTTATGTATGTCATTATGAATTTATGTCTGTATGTATGCATGTATCAATGTATGTCATTATGTATGTCTGTATATATGTATATATGTCTGTCAGTATGTCTGTATGTATGTATATATGTATGTCTGTATGCAAGTATCAATGTATGTATGTATGTCTGTCAGTATGTATGTCTGTATGTCATTATGTATGTATATCTGTATGTCAGTATAAATGTATGTTTGCATATCATTATGAACATGTGTATGGATGTCTGTATGCATGTATGTCTGTCTGTATGACTGTATATATGCATGTATGTCAGTCTGAATGTATGTATGTCAGTTAGTCTGTATATATGCATGTATGTCAGTCTGAATGTACGTATGTATGCCATTATGAATGTATGTCTGTATGGATGTCAGTGTCTGTATGTCTGTCAGTATGTCTGTATGTATGAATGTATGTATGTGTATATGTATGTATGTATGTGTTTTTATGTCCTCATGCATGTGTGTCTGTCTGTATGTTAGTATGTGTCTGTCTGTCACTATGCATGCCTGTGTGTCTATATATGTGTGTATGTCTCAGTATGTGTGTGTCAGTATGTATGCCTGTATGCGTGTATGTCTGTTTCAGTATGTGTGTCTGTTAGTATGTATCTGTGTCCTTTTGTATAAGTGTGTGTGTTTGTGTCTGTGTGTGTATTCCTGTGGGCGGTATTTGGAGGCGGACCCTGTGGGCGGTATTTGGAGGCGGGCACCAGGGGGCCCAGACCCTGAGCTGAGTTAGGGGCCCCAAAATTTCTGGTGGCGGCCCTGCCTGGACCTCCCCTCCCGTGTGAACCCGGGGTCGACCCAGCGGTCTCCCTTAGTCGTCCCCAATGAACCCGTCTTGTAAGGCTTCTGCCGAGTGGGACCGGGCCCCAAAACCAGCCCTCCCAAAACCTTTTAACATACCCGCCCTTGCAGCTGCTTCATTCAGCGTCGCTTCGCCGCCAGTTGCAGGTAACCTCGGGTAGTCCACCTCCATGAGCCTCATTCTCCCGTCGTGTACCACTCACGCGGGAGGGTTTGGAGTTCCTCTAACGTCGGGGAAAGCGCCGCCATCTCGATGGGGTCCTGGATCCCTAGGCCCCGCAGGAACTCCGCAGGGTCACCATCTGCGTGCAGGGTTTTAGTGCGCCCATTTTGGAATGCGAGTAGCCGAAAAGGGAAGCCCCACGCATACCTCACTCCATGTTTCTGTAAGAATTCCAGCACCGGTCGCCACAATCTCCATTTCTGCAGGGTCGCAGGTGTTAAATCTTGGAACAACGTAAGTTCTACTTCTCCATATTTAATCAGGCCCTCTCTGCTTCGTTTCATGAGGGCTTCCTTAGTTTGGAAATATAGAAACTTAATGATGATGTCTCTTGGGCGCTTGTCTTCTGTCCGTTTCTGTCATAGCGCCCTGTGAGCCCTCTCAATGTGCCACTGGTGGTCAGGCACCACAGGGACCAGCGGCTTTAAAACTGCAGTCACCACTTCCGTAAGGGACCCTTCTCCCTCCTGCTAGGGTAATATTATTTCGGCGGGATCTGTTGCCCATATCATCCAGGGTGGTCTCCACCACCTTCAGTCTAGCGGACAATCTATTTATATGAGCTCTAGCAGTGTTGTGGGCCACTACTGTGGACTCCACCCGCTGTTTGAGCACTTCTGTCCTCACACCCAAAGCCTTGATCGCTGCCTTCACTTCACTTGGTGTTGCGTGCAATCTCGGTAGCCAGGTAGCAACGTACCTCTGCCAAATTTTGTATATATGATCTTAAGCGCTGCTTACCTCCTGTCTGTTACCTTTACTATCCTCTTCACAAAGGTGGAGAGAACCCCTTGTTGGTGATTTGCTTCTAATTATAGATAGTGCGCACTTATACTTACCAGTTTTTCCATATCATGCCGTGGTTAGTATCTACCAACAGTGGTACGTGGCAGGACAACCGGTGAACCACTGTCCAAGGTTCATTGATGCATGTGGGGAGTGAAGGCATGCCTATCTGGTCTGATCACACATAAGAGCTACTGTACCTCAAATTGCTGAAAAAAGTAATATTGGCCATGACAGAATGGTGTCAGAACACACATTGCATCACAGTTTCGTCCACCACTGAAAGCATCTTCAATGGAGATGTGAACATCAGAACTGGACCATGGAGCAATGATAGAAGGTTGTCTGGTCTGATGAATTACGTTTCCTTTTAGATCAGGTGGATGGTCGGGTGTGTGAGTGCGTTTTACCTAGGGAAGAGATGGAATCAGCAAGGATGTACTTATGGGAAGAAGGCAGGGTGGTGGAGGCAGTGTTATGCTCAGTGGGCTGCTTGGAAGCCTTGGGTCCTAGCATTCATGTGAATGCTACTTTGACATGTACAACCTGCCTAGAGTTTGTGACAGATCACGTACACCCCTTCATGGCAGTGGTGCTCCCTGATGGAAGGGGCATCTTTCAGCAGAATAATGAAGCCTGTAACACCGCAAAAATTATTCAAGTTTGGTTTGAGGAACATGAAAAAGAGTTCAAGGAATTGCCCTGGCTTCCAAATTCCCATGATCTCAATCCGATTGAGCATCTGCGGGATGTCCTGGAACAACAAATCCAATTCACGGAGGCCCCACTTCGCACCTTGCAGGACTTAAATCTGCTGTTAATGTATTGGTACCAGATACCAGAGGACACATCAGAGCTGTTTTGACAGCACATGGTGGACCAACTTGATATTTGGCAGGTGGAGTTTTACTGTTGTGAAAAAAGTGTGTGTGTGTGTGTGTGTGTGTATGTATGTATCTATCTATCTACATATATATCTATTTATGTATTTATATTATCAAAGGTAAGCTCTATCTTCCCTGTAAAATATTAATTAAAATATTAAAGTACATAAAATATGTGAATGCATTAAATACAAAATAAGGAAATTACAGTTGAACACTAAGCAAAGATTTCAATTGGGCCAGCTTGTAAAACTCTATGATATTAATAAATAAAACAGTTCAGAAAGGTTTAAACAAGAGAGATCATCATCAGGTCAAATCTGTTTTGTATTGATTGTTTCCAAATGAAGCTACCAGTTTGAATAAAACTATGATATGATGTTATTTTTTTTTTATTATTTCTCAACAGAAGTGAAAAAATTACAGAATCAGAAATCTCGTGGACGGTGCAAGCACCAATTTACTTCCAATACAAAGTCATAGAAAGTCAGAACCTATTAGATCCCTGTAATATGACACTTCTCTATGGCCATATATCAGATCCCCAAGAGCTAGAAGTTTACAAAAAAAATCCACAAAAACGATTTATTGTAATAGATGTAAATGTTGATGAATTATATGGCTCTAAAGTCAGAGAGTATTTAGAGGCCAACAATGTCACTTTTAAAATTCTTGCCCTTTCAACCACAGAGGAAACCAAGTCTATGAATCTGGTTCTGAAAATACTAGAGGGAGTTCACGAGTTTGGCCTTGATAGACGGACAGAGCCAATCATTGCCATTGGAGGAGGTGTATGTTTAGATATTGTAGGTCTAGCATCATCCCTTTATCGGAGACGCACTCCATACATCCGAATTCCCACCACACTCTTGTCTTATGTTGATGCAAGTGTTGGAGCCAAAAATGGGGTCAATTTCTGTAACTGCAAAAACAAAATCGGGAGCTACACTCCTCCTGCGGCAACTTTACTGGACCGCTCGTTTCTCAAAACAATTCCACGGCGTCACATCTCTAATGGCCTTGGAGAAATTTTAAAGGTATATCTACAGTTTAAACCATTACATGGTCCTTAAAATGTGATAATTAGTAATATTTTGTTATTCAACTCAAAGAAACAGCTTCCATGAACAATTACAGATTTTGATAAATTAGAAAGGTGAGGTTACTATAAAATGTATATATAAGTTTGAATAAAATCCATAGAATAAAAAAAAATACTAAAAAAATGTCTTTGCAAGGGTTGGGTAGCAGTAATATCTATTAAAGGGATACTTAAACCTGAAGCTGTCCAATCAAAAAATATAAAAAAATAAAAACAAGATGCCTTACGAGTTCCAGCAAATGTCTCAATTTTCTCTTACAGCTTCCTTTATCTAATGTGGCTTCATTCATAATTTTTTTCATGAATTGAGATGCCCGACCATGCATGCACACTGTGGTTGTTTGAACTTTCTCATAAAAAACTATATAAAGGCCCAGTGGCGGATCCAGAGCCTGATCTCGGGAGGGGCATTTGTAGATTATTTAAAGAAATAATCCATACACAATAACCACTACAGCAATGTGTGAGGGGTGCAGAGTGTGCGTGGGGCAATGTGTGTATGGGGGAGGCTGTGTATGTGTGTGTAGGGCAGTATGTGTATGGGTGCAGTGTATGTTTGTGTGGGGCAGAGTATGTGTGTGTTGGGCAGTGTGTGAATGTGTACGGTGTGTGGGGGCAGTGTGTGTATGGGGGGCAGTGTGTGTATAGTGTGTGGGGGGGCGTGTATGGGGGGCAGGTGCATGTGTCTGTGTGGGCAGTGTGTGTGTATGGGGGGGGCAGTGTATGTGTGTGTGTGTGTGTGTGTGTCAGTGTACAGTGTGTACGTGGGCAGGTATGTGTATGTGGGGGGCAGTGTATGTGTATGTGGGGGCAGTGTGTGTGTAGGCAGTGTGTATGGGGGCAGTGTATGTGTGTATGGGGGGGCAGTGTGTGAATGTGTATGGTGTGGGGAAAGTGTGTGTATGGGGGGCAGTGTATGTGTCTGTGTGGGCAGTGTGTGTATTGGGGGGGCAGTGTATGTGTGTGTGTGTGTGTGTCAGTGTATGCATGGGCAGTGTGTGTGGCAGTGTATGTGTATGTGGGGGCAGTGTGTGTATGGGGGCAGTGTATGTGTGTGCGTCAGTGTATGTGTGGGCAGTGTGTGTATGTGGCAGTGTATGTGTATGTGGGGATGTGTGTGAATGTGTATGGTGTGGGTGGAAGTGTGTGTATGGGGGCAGTGTATGTGTCTGTGTGGGCAGTGTGTGTATGGGGGCAGTGTATGTGTGTGCGTCAGTGTATGTGTGGGCAGTGTGTGTATGTGGCAGTGTATGTGTATGTGGGGGATGTGTGTGTGTATGGGTGCAGTGTATGTTTGTGTGGGGCAGTGTATGTGTGTGTGGGGCAGTGTGTGAATGTGTATGGTGTGTGGGGGCAGTGTGTGTATGGGGGCAGTGTATGAATGTGTATGGTGTATGGGGCGTGTATGGTGTGTGTGGGGACAGTGTGTGTATGGGGGCAGTGTGTGTGTGTGGGGGCAGTGTGTGTATGGGGGCAGTGTATGTGTGTATGGGGGGCAGTGTGTGAATGTGTATTGTGTGGGCAGAAGTGTGTGTATGGGGGGGCAGTGTATGTATGGGGGCAGTGTATGTGTGTGTGTGTCAGTGTATGTGTGGGCAGTGTGTGTATGTGGCAGTGTATGTGTATGTGAGGGCAGTGTATGTGTGTGGGGGCAGTGTGTATATGGGTGCAGTGTATGTTTTGTGGAGGGCAATGTGTGTAGGGGGGGCAGTGTGTGAATGTGTGGTGAGGAGAGTAGGGAGGCTTTTTTATAAAAAATGTTTTAATAAAAATATACTTTATGTCGCTCCTTCCCTTCTTACCTTTACTGAGGGAGTTGGGGGGGACATTTCTCCATCCCTGGTGGTCCAGTGGGGAATCCCTGGTGGTCGCAGTGGTGAGAGTGAACTCTAGCCCACATTTTCTTGCGAGATCTCGAGCGTTGCTGTGGTAACCGCTGCATTGCTCCGTGCTCACAAGAGAAAGACCTGGAGGAGCTGCAGGCTGAGCTCCTTGGTCCTCTCTCCCTTCCTCCCTTGTCGGCTGCCAGAACTGTGCCTGCTGACCAGGGAGAGAGATCTCTGATCTCCCCTCTGGTCTGTGAAGGCACATTGCAGGGCTGGCGCTTGGACAGTGCCAGCCCTTCATTATCCGGAAGAGGAGAGCCTCGGAGGGTGGGGCAATTGCCCCATTGCCCCCTTGATCCACCAGTGGAAGGGCCAGTTAAGCCATGCAGTGATAATGTCACTGTTGAAATTGAGAAATAAAACTCTTTAAAGAAACAAATGATATTTGGGTTAGGCATGTACATGGATATATTTTTAGAAAAAAAAACCTGTATGAAAATAGTGCAGTGAACAGTGACCCAAACATGGCACATATAATATAGTGAAAACTAATTTTAAAACCTCTTGAAGAAATAAGCCAAACATAAAAATAGAATACGATTATGAATTAAAGGTATACCATATTTAATAGAAAATGTTCCATGATCTGTAGTAGGCTTTTGCATGGTGGAAAAATTGAGTTTGGCCAAATCGCTTCTGCCGAAATAGAATATGTTTCAGGATAGTCGAATTTTAGCCATATGGTGGTTAGGTTAGGTAATATTTTGTTAATGAATAAAGGTTACAATAAACAAATCAAACAAACCAAAATGCATTGAAATGGGCCATTCAGTGTACTGAAAAACATATTATGTATATGTCTATATTTTGCAGGACACTGATGGGCGCCTTTTCCTGTCATTTGGTTCTTTAGCGCCAAGGGTGGAATTCTGAATTACGAATCAAAACGAACATGCACCACTGCATGTTTTATTTGGTTCATGATTCAGGTGCATTACAGCTCATCAGGAATTCAAAAATCACCTAGTCAGCCAAAATAAGGACAAAATGCATTTCGTAACGAAATGCATCTCTAAGTCTAGTCTAACGTAGATCATGTTGCAACATTCCCAAAAGTTAGTCAATTGTTCAGTTTTCTGAGTTAGGCAAAAATCCCATTCAGCTATAGTTACACCTTGGCTATTAAAGTCCAATTTTTGCAATTTGGTTTTCAATTTACTACAATTCGGGATTTAGTGAATAAACCCTACACTTCTGGTTTTGAAATTTACCAATTGTTGGCACATCAACAGACTGTAAATGTAGGCAATCCATTGGAAAACATTGTTTAACTAGAACTGCGGTTAACATTTATTCACACAACTAATAAACAAATTAACTAATAAAATATATTTTTTCAGATGGCCTTAATGAAACACAAAGGCCTGTTTGAGCTGCTGGAAAGCCATGGAAAATATCTCTTGGATACAAAATTTCAGTCTAAAAATGGTCTCACAAGTCACAGGGATGCCGCACTCACAGCCATGCGTTTAGCGATTCAAACCATGCTTGAAGAACTGGCACCAAATCTTTGGGAGGACGACCTTGATCGCCTGGTGGATTATGGGCATGTCATAAGTCCTGAACTGGAAATGGTATGTTCAAATTGTTCAAATTGACTAATTATAACTAAATGTATAAATTCCATGAAATAAACCGAGTGGTACCCAGTTCTCTCAAGAGCTGGTAATTTTTTTAATCAACATTCCATAATTATCATCTAGAAATTTAAAGTAAATTCAACTGCAATCAACAGGACAATAAACTTTACAGGATTAGATAATACTTCATACTTATTACTAATAACCAAAAGTGGTTTGTGATTGTTGAGACGTATGTTTGTTTGCCGTACCATAATTAATGTGGGTGGGGGGGGGTTAATGACCTAGTATGAGTAATCTGAGTGCCCTTGATATTAAGCAATGGCCAATTAACCCCTTAAGGACCAAACTTCTGGAATAAAAGGGAATCACATGTCATGTGTCCTTAAGGGGTGAAAGAAATGATTGACCTCATCAAATATAATACTACATATAGTTGCCATAAGGCTATATTTGAAATTTCCATTCCGTTTCATAATAGTTATATCCATGCACCTTGCACAGAAGGATGCTTTTATTTCACACATTTCACACAAAAAACAACTGAATTTATTGAAGATATGATGATGTCTACTTATTAAACAGGTTATTTTAAAATGTTAATATATTAGATGACCTTCTTTTTTATTTAAATCTATGTGTCTTTTTAATCTGTGATAATTCTCTTTACGATATAGAAAGTGTTACCAGCGCTGATGCATGGCGAAGCCGTGAATATTGACATGGCGTTCATGACATATGTATCATTAGAAAAAGGGCTTCTTACACCACAGGAAAAGGATCGCACACTCCAATGTATGAGAGGCTTGGAACTGCCAGTTTGGCACAAGGATTGCTCTCTACAGCTTGTCACCAAAGCTTTGAGTGAAAGATTCAAACACAGTGGTGGATTATGGCGCCTCCCTCTTCCTACTGGCCTTGGGGTTGCAGGTATAGTATATATTTACAGGGATACTACTAGGCTGCAAAAAGACCAGGTGGTTTCAGCCCATGAGTACTTGTATACCTCCTCCCACATATATTGATTTAAGCCACCCCAAAGCCAGCCCTACACAATGCCCACATTAACATTGATGTGTTCTATAAATCATATTGTGACACCAAATCTTTGAATAAATTCTGAGTATTTTGTAGAGCTAAATATAAAAAATCCAAGCCTTCTGTATTAACATATCATGCTGCATTAACCCCAAACCTGCACCTCCCTACACTATATTAGAACTCTGTACCCAGAGTGATACAGCCATATAGTGATCTATAATATACTCCAAATATAGGACATTAAAGTGGTACTATAGCACATTATCTAACTGAAAGCGTTACTAGCCTCTCAATATAACATGGGGCTTAGGGCTAACAATGAAAGGATGCCAAGATCAGAGCCAAGGCTGTTTGGCACGACCCGTAGAGCCCCTTATAAATGACATTGCTTTTACATTAACATCAACAAGATGGCCATCTGAGCATAGCCAGCCAGTGCTAAGTATTATGTCAATAATATCATGTTTGGCAACATTTAAACCTGCTACCATTATAAATTATTTCATACTGTCTTGGTTGTTGAGGTGTGGATTGTGCTAGAATTTAAAATAATATTTGTTATGTTGCTTTGGCCATAATAGAGAATTATAAGCATAGATTATTTTTTTCTATGACAACAATTTTGGCCAATTCTAAAATGTGTTTTCAGTCCTGAAATCTCCAGAATTTACAAAATCTTCTTGGAGTATAGTTGCTTAACTTTCACTTCATGCACCATGTGAATTAACATAAATAACAGGAACATAATAAAACGCATCCGATTCTAAATTCATAGGTAGTAAATATTCATTAGTGGCTGTAAATTTTCAGGGGAAAAGCTATGCCAAAAAGCATACTCTTCATGCATAAAAAAATTGCACAAATATTTCATGAGCCTTAAAAACCTACCATTGATTAGCTGCAGACCTAATCTCTGCAGTTTTTGATGATCCACCCCATTTTTGCCAAGCACTTACCTCCTCATTACTGCTGAGCATTTTCCAATCAAATGCTGCTTATCACCTTAAAGGACCACTATAGTGCCAGGAAAACATACTCGTTTTCCTGGCACTATAGTGCCCTGAGGCTGCCCCCACCCTCAGGGACCCCCTCCCGCCCGGCTCTGGAAGGGGGAAAGGGGTAAAAACTTACCTTTTTCCAGCGCTGGGCGGAGAGCTCTCTGCCTCCTCTCCTCCTCCGTTATGCCCCGCCGGCTGAATGCGCACGCGCGGCAAGAGCTGCGCGCGCATTCAGCCGGTCTCATAGGAAAGCATTTACAATGCTTTCCTATGGACGCTGGCGTGCTCTCACTGTGAAAATCACAGTGAGAAGCACGCAAGCGCCTCTAGCGGCTGTCAATGAGACAGCCACTAGAGGAAATAGAGGAAGGCTTAACCCATTCATAAACATAGCAGTTTCTCTGAAACTGCTATGTTTATTAAAAAATGGGTTAACCCTAGCTGGACCAGGCACCCAGACCACTTCATTAAGCTGAAGTGGTCTGGGTGCCTAGAGTGGTCCTTTAAGGACACATGATGGAAATATTCCGTCATGATTCCCTTTTATTTTTGAAGCTGTGCCCTTATGGGGTTATAGGCAAAGTATTGAGGACAAATCTCCACTCCAAAGTTTCTCAAAGACATGGAGTGTTTTACTGACATTTATTGATTCATGTTAAAAAACAACAACAATAAAAAAAAAAAAAAACATACTTTATTTCAAGTGCTGGTTTTTGGGTATGTAAATGTATGTTTCAACTCCCAATAGCTTTAGCTAGACTCTCATTGAGCATAATAGGTGTTTTAGTCCTGCAGTGATCAACATCAGTAAGATGAATTAATGATGATGCTTAAATCGCACATTTAGGAATAATGTCTATAAAATAATTTTTGTATTTACAGTTCAGACAAACTGGCCAAACCATTCATGCATTCTGAGAGACTGAATGAATGATCATTCTACTCATTAATGTTTCTTTAACACTGTATTCAGAATAGCAACATAGTAATTTAGTCATATATTAAGTACATGTTCCCTCTATTGCTGCTATTGATCCAACAAAGGAATTAAATATTTAATATATTTCTTCATGCCATTTTTCTAATTCTATATATTTCTTGCTTTTCAGAAATCTTCAATGATGTGTGTGAAGAAACTATGAAAAAAGCCTATCATATGTGGAAGGTAGAGTGCAGAGAATTATCATTCTAAAGAATTTGACTCCTTTAACTTCTGTGAATTCTGTAAAGGAAGTGCCTGGATTCCTTTTTAGCTATAAACCGTGTGCTTTGAGCATGTTTTTATCGAAGTCTTACCGAAAAAATTTACCATTTTTGTTGCACTGTAATGTAGAGTTAAAAGTGAAATGCGTTGTTACAAACCTAGTATTCTGTGTAATTAATGAGAGGTGGCCAAACAATCAATATCCCAAAAATCTATAGGAACAGATAAGGGGATAACCCTAGAAAAATTTGTTATAAAGAGAGGAAAAACAGGAACCTGTTCCAACTATTGCTGTCATGACATTCAGTTGAAATAAATAATAAATGGTTAAAAATCTAGAAGATACTTTATTAATTAAACCCAAAACACAATATGGGCACAAATAAACCTTGGCTATGACTGCTTGACTCAGTAAAAGAGTCAATTCCGGCAGTACAAGCAAAAGAGTGCTCAATAACATATTGTGTTTTGGGTTTAATTAATAAAGCATCTTCTAGATTTTTAACCATTTATTATTTATTTCAACTGAATGTCATGACAGCAATAGTTGGAACAGGTTCCTGTTTTTCCTCTCTTTATAACTAGTATTCTGTGTAGTTCTAAAAGTGCCGCGCCACATTCAGTACATGAACGATGGTATTTTTGTCTTTTAAAAATAGGCAAGTTGCCTTAGATCTGCATCTTTAAAAAAAAGTCTAGCAAGATTTTTGTGAACTTAAATTAAGAATGTTCTAAAATACATCACCATTAAAGTCTATGGCAATTTTTGGACATAAATCATTTGGAAAGCTTATTAAAGCGGGGGCCATAGTTTTTTTTATTAAACAATCACATTTCAAAAGCATTAAAACCATTATATAAATAGTCAAAATAATTTGTTATTGTGATCTTGTATTTTAAAATAATTACATATACCCACAGCCGTACTCTGAATGTGTTAAGCATATTAATACAATTTTCTGGTGGCACTGTTTGTGAGGTTTTTCACACTACTAATTTACTCTATGTGTTTACAGATTGCGTAGCAGAGAAGGGTGAAGTGAAGTTCTAAAACATTTTCTCTAATTGTAGATATCATTATATTCTGCAGCTCAAAAAAGCTGCAAATAAGCAATGTACCATACATACTGTTTAAATACATCTTTATATATTGAAAGTGAAATGGGGTTCTCTTATCGCACTGACACAGTATGTTCTTATGATGTTCACCCAGTATATTAAAAAAAAATGGTTGTATATGTTTAGATTAGTTTAATAGTATGTATATATGTTGTGTTTGTTTGTTTGTTTTTTGCTAATGACATATTTGTAGTGAATCATGAACTGAATAGCAAAATGTAGACAAAAATGTGGCTTTTGAAAAATTACTAAGGCAGATCTTGGCTATTTTAACTGAGATTTTGCATTCAGATTGGGTTGTGAGTAGGTGTCTTTCCTTGTTTTCCTGCCTCAAATCACCAAGATATTGCATTCAAAACTAGTGCCACTCTGAAGATTGGGAACAACAGTGTAGAGAATAAAATATTGTACCCTGTGGGTACTGTAACTATGTCTGGGTTTTTTGCCCAAGCATTCAGCTATAAAACTACTAGTAAAAAAAAAAAAAAAAAATCTTGATATTTCATAACGTGTTGGATTTATTTGTCTTGTGTTTAGTTGCAATAAAATAATAAAACAATGTTTTTTAAACATATGTATTTTATTTTATAAATTCTAGTAATAAATGAATTTTTTTTTTTATTGTTTTTTTTTGTCAGTCTGTTTTTTTTATTAAGGTAAGTAAAAGGACATGACATAATAGGGCCATCTATACTTTTAATAGGATCCCTGGGCAAAGCATTGTCTTGGGCACGTGGACATACTTACACAGGCATATACACTGACAGACCACTGACACATACACACAAAGACAGACATACTGACACACATATATTCACTGACAGACATATTGACACATTCACAGACATACTGACACACACAGACATACTAATACACACACTGACAGACATACTGACATGCACACATACACCGACATACACATATATACTGACAGACATATTGATACACAGGCAGACACACACACATACACACATACATACTGACACATACACTGACAGACATGCTGACTCATAGACATAGACTGACAGACATATTGGCACACACATATACAAACACACTAACATACATACTGACACAGGCACGTACACTGAAGACATACTGACACATACAGACATACTGACACACACACAGACATACTGACATACAAACACAACTGCTGACAGACATACTGACACACACCCATATACTGACAGACATACTGACACACACACAGACACGTACACTGTTACTGGGCCCAAGGCAGCTGTCCTGTTTGCCCTGCATTAAAGACAACCCTGAGCAGTAAGATATTAATGCATTGTACTGAGCAGTAAGATATTCACACATTGTACAAACACATTGACACACACACACATACAATGACAGACATGCTGACACACTCAGACACATACACTGACAGACATACTGACACACACACACACATATACTGACAGACATACTGACACAAAAACACACATTTACACACATGCAAACTTTACACTTTTAAACCATTTTCCTACATTGGAGGGTGGCTTCCTTGGTGTCCAGATTGGGGGCTGAGGCTGTAGGGGGATAGCGACTGTCTCTCCTATGCCAGCCCCCTTCCTCTCTGCCTCCTTGGTCTCTCTTATGCGGCTCTCTGAAGGAGGAAGTGGCTTGTGGCTGTCACTTCCTCCCAGACTGCCAAAAAGCAAGGGGCCCAAAAAGCGTGCAAACGGGCCCCTGGTTACAAATGCCCACTGAGTGGCCCTTACTACATGGGCCGCCCAGTGGACGTCCATGGGGAAGGGGCATAAATAGTTGAGGGCAGTGGGGCACACAGGGCAGCTGCTTTGGGTCTGCCAGGTGTTACAGTTATTCACGCATTGTACAAATTATCCTATATTATAAGTATGTTTTTTTTTTAAATATTTTGAAAAGCATTACCTAAAATCAAAGATGAAAATGCCAGATTACATATGAATTACCCCAAAAATATGTTTTTAGCTTAATGAAGCAGTTTTGGTGTATAAATCATTCCATTGCAGTCTCTGCCATTGTGGAGTTAAATCACTTGCTTATACAGCCTTCCTAAACACTTCTTGGAAAGGAACCTAGATGTTCTAGACTCCTCTGTTGCACAGTCTGCTCAGTCTATAAAGTCTTATCTTCAGCTCTGTTAATTGCAACCTAGACCCTGCAAGAGCCTCCTGTGTGTGATTAAAGTTCAGTTTTCAGAGCAGGAGATATAAATGACTAAAGCAGGTTGACATCTGATTAAAAATTAAACCGTTATTTTCATGTAGGCTGTGTGAGTCACAGCCAGGGGAGGTGTGGCTAAGGCTACATAAACAGAAACAAAAAGAGAATTGAGCAATGAAATTTCAAGGGCATGATCTATAAACTAAAACTGCTTCATTAACCTCTTAAGGACCAAACTTCTGGAATAAAAGGGAATCATGACATGTCACACGTGTCATGTGTCCTTAAGGGGTTAAGTTAAAATTGTTTTGATGCCTATAGTGTCCCTTAATGTTAAATGTTAAAACACATATGGGGTATAGTCAATAAACAATACTTTGTAGCATACTGAAAAAGAAATAGGAATTTCAGACTATAACAGCCAAAATGTGATTATAGCTGAGTTTGTTTATTTTCCAGATCAACTATATTGGCATCAGTCTTGCCAACATAATACAGTTTACTGGAGCACACATTATCAACCTCAAATAAATCATGTATTTTATGACAACTATGAGTGCTGGATTGTGCAGTAAATTATTGTCTAAATATTCATATATAAGATGCGGTATAAAGTTAATACATTTTTAAGTCCTGCGCTCACTCCCATTACTCCTGGGCGGCAGCAATGACCACAGTACACATCAGCCCCAATATATAGTTAAAAACCAAAGAAAAAAGTTACCTGCGCTCTCTCCTCAATCCCTATGTATATTTAGACAAATGGAGGCAAGGCAGACCCCCCTAAGCGGGTCCTACACTGACCCTTCACCTTGCTTCCTTGAGCTTCTGGCAAAGATATTTCCACTGAGACAGAGAGGGGTATTTTTTATATACACCCCTATATACTTATTAACCCTTAATAGGGAACACATGGGATGGGCGGCTGCATTGTAACAAGGCTGAGTGATACAAAGTAAATACAAATACAAAAAAAAATAAGTCCTGTGCTCACTCCCATCACTCCTGGGCGGCAGCAACAACAACAGTACACATCAGCCCCAATATATAGATTTAGAAGTGGGATTGATGGGATGAGGCCACCCAGAATTTTATATTTGATACCCAGACAGCTCAGTCTGCTTCTGTCAGGATTACTGTAGATGCCCAACACGCAGAACTTAAGTAGATGATAAGAAAATACCTAAGACGTATTACCGGGCCTTAGAATGGCCAGATTTAACATATAAAGGCAAAAGGACACAAGACGGGGTAAAGACAAGAGGGAGAAATAACGCAAACGATGCACAAGCCACAGGTCAAGGAATGTAGAAATCAGAATAGTTAGGAGCCAAAGGTCAAGGAATACAGAGATCGGATAGTCAAAAAGGGAAGCCAAGGTCAGATACACAAGAAATCAATACAATGAACGTGCTCTCGGATAACCAATATGGAAACCACAACAGGGCACCGAGAAATGGACAAACTAGGTTTAAATAGCTTAAGATGTTCCCTGATAGGCTGTAGGGAAACATGTGACCAAGCGTATGTGTAACACACCCATATAATTTTTAACGATCTGGCACTTTAAGGGTTAAAGAGCAAACCCTTACGTTAAACACAGTTGCAGCGGCCGGCGTCTTTAATGATATAGACCCAGATGCTGAGGGAGGAGTAGCCACCACTGGTGAGTGATTGGCGGCATTCCCTTTACCATGTTGGAATGCCACCGGATTGTGCCGTGCCCGCCGGGTATGAGCGAGCCCGACGGGCGAAGCCCTAACAGGTAGGAGATCGGCGGCATTACCCTTAGCGTGACAACTTCCAAGAACATGCTACCCAGCCACCATTAATTCCATTAATTTGTGAGATAGACAGCACTCAAATATGGGTTGAAGACCGTTCCGCGCCAATGACCCATTCTGCGAAACACAGAATTGCCAGCAGGAATGATGGCTAGAGATTTGATTGGTCTTCAGAAGAACATAAACCTGTGCTAAGGTTATAGACTAATTAACTTCCCAGGTCTCTCAATTCTATACAGCAGCTTGAAGTCTTCACAATGCCACAGGACCACCAGTGAGTGTAATGTTCCTCCTCACAGGCCATAGGTAAGAGGCAGTGAGGGGGAAATAAAATAAATATTTTTTTTTTAAATAAAAAAAAAAGCTTTTTGCCCACAGAATTCAGCTCATATCCTACCCCATATATTAACACACATACTGAATCCACTACACAACTACACAAACAAACACACTGCACAATGTACAGGTTTTATCGTGTTTTCAAAAGTTACAGCGTCAAATATAAGGCTTGCGTTTCATTTTTTCACATAAAAATTTGCCAGATTGGTTACGTTGCCTTTGAGACCCTATGGTAGCCCAAGAATGAAAATTACCCCTATGATGGCATACCATTTGCAATAGTAGACAACCCAAGGTATTGCAAACAGGGTATGTCCAGTCTTTTTTAGTAGCCACTTAGTCACAAACACTGGCCAAAATTGGCATTTTTTGCATTTTCACACACAAACAAATACTAACGCTAACTTTGGCCAGTGTTTGTGACCAAATGGCTACTAAAAAAGACTGGACATACCCCATTTGCAATACCTTGGGTTGTCTACTATTGCAAATGGTATGCCATTATGGGTGTAAATTTCATTCCTGGGCTACTATACAGTCTCAAAGGCAACGTAACCAATCTGGCGAATTTCAATTTCAAATGTAACGTGCTATATTTGATCCTGTAACTTCCCAAAACGCCATAAAACCTGTACATAGGGGGTACTGTCTTTACTGAATACAAATGTGTATTTTATTGCAGTAAAAGCAAAGAGTATTATGACATTGACCATTAAAATGTCATGTAGAACTAAAAAATTTTTTTAAAATTCGTATTTTCTCCCATTTTTTTCATATTAAATTATGTTTCATAGCTAAATATTTGATATTAAATGAAAGCCCTGTTTCCCCTGAATAAAATGATATATAATAAGGGTGGGTGCATTTACTATGAAAGAGGTGAATTACGGTTGGACAGACACGTAGCGCAAATGCCAGGTTTTGTTTACATTTTGTTTTGTTCACAACGTGTACATTTGGCTCAGTCCTTAAGGTTTTAAACAAAATAAAGATGTTATTATTTTCATATTGCACTATTGTTTGTCTATTTTTTTATTTTTTTTTAATCTGAGATCCAGTATAATGAATCTCAATAAATTTATGTAAGTATAAATATATTATTGAACTTAAGGGCAATAATATAAAATATTAACCTATTTGGTGTGGTTTATCTATTTTATTTGGTTTATAATTTTGTAGTCCACCTCTGCATTTTTTCAAGTGTCATAATATCCTTCTTCAGAACAGGTACTCAAAATAGCACAGCATATGCAAGGTGGTCTTACCATTAATTATTATGCTTTATCCCTCTGAACTTTTTCCTTTTTCTTTCAATAATTTATTTTTCTATATCCTTATGGGTATGATAACAAATTTGAACGATGGTGTGCAAGAAGCAGTGTAATGTAATAATTTAAGTTATTGAATTAATCTGGGAATGGGTGTGCAATTCATCTCTTCAGACTTTTAATACATGGTGTCACATTTATTTTACTCATGTTGATAAAGTTCTGGTTGCAAATGCGAAATGCGTCCAATGTTCATTATTTGTTTTGTATTCGAACACTCCCCTTCATACAGGTGCAAGGATACTTATTCATATCTATTTTTATGTCTATTCACCATTAGTTGGTTTGTACTTTAGCCATGTTTTATTTTCCTAATAAATCAGTACAAGTAAGGATTGGCTTCATGGATATTTTTCTTGGATCTTGTGAGTGCAGTTTTACTCAATTTATTTATCACCCTTTCTTGCTTTAGACAACGTGAAATTCTCATGAAACGTAGTCTTCCTTTGGAAAAAATGCCATACTAGCCTCAGTAAGAGAGATGCAAAGACATATATATTAACCTCTACCTCACATACCAATCCCTTGCTTTCTGCTAAAGGGCAGCACTCTCCTCCTGCTCTGCTTCACTCCCACCTTATTTGATTGCTATTTCCTGTCTAATTGTGTTTTATACCTCACCTCATGTAGACTGTAAGCTTGTTTGAGCAGGGTCCTCTTCAACCTATCATTGCTGTAAGTTTTTAGTAATTGTCCTATTCATAGTTAAATCCTCCCTCTCTTATAATATTGTAAAGCGCTACAGAATCTGTTGACGCTATATAAATGGCAATAATAATAAAAATAATAATAATACACACATCAGCCACACTATTAAAAACCAACTGGCTAATATTGTGTAGGTTCTACTCGTGCTGCTAAAACAGCTCCGTTGTGTCAAGGCATGGACTCCACATGACCTGTAAATTGCGAGATGATCTGTAAATTGCGAGATGGGGCCTCCATGGATCAAATTTGTTGTTCCAGCACGTGAGACGTCAAGTGACATGTGACCAATATAGGAAATCCAAGGAGGAGCAGTAAAACAAATGTATGCTTCCAAGCAGGATTATTTCATAAACTTTGCCTGCAACTAAGGGCTGGTTTTCCCATTATGTAGAGTAGACACTGACCTATAAGCACTTGTCCTTTAACACACTCTGTTAAAATCTCCCTACCTACATCCTGTGTGATGTCTGCTGGCTCCAGCACTCTATGTTATTTTTATTATTGCCAACAGCGCTTTACAATATTATGAGAGAGGGTATTTAACTATAAATAGGGCAATTACAAGAAAATGTACAGGAATGATAGGTTGAAGAGGACCCTGCTCAAACAAGCTTACAGTCTATAGTCAATATATTCAGTCTGAGGAGTCTGATCTGAGCATGGCCCTACCACCAGACTGAATACAGCAATCCACAGGAGGGAGAGGACTGGCCATGAGAAGGAAGAGGACTGGACTCTGGCAATCTAAAATGACAGGTACACACAAACAACTCTTTTACCCACTCTGTGCCCACACAGCTCAGCTACCCACTCTAGGCCCACACTGCTCAGCTACCCACCCAATAACAAATGTCGTCAAAATTTGAAAGGCTACATGGACAAATTCCGGATTACTGGAAATTTATTTTTTAGAAGAATTGATTGAGCCAGACCAAATATTCCTGCTGTGCACAAGTCTACTTTTCATAACATAGAATTATATAAAGTGATATTAACTAGATGTCCTCGTCAGGTGTTAAGATCATTGAAGCTCAAAATTAACTTATAAATCAATTATTCAACTTGTTGTTTTGAGTGCTTAGTCATCATGGGTAAAAATATAGACGTCAGCAACAGTTATACAAGACTAGTTTTATAACTTCCTAAGAATTAGAACCTCACCCGCGGTAAGGAATGTTATTTGTCAAGGCTCTAATAGTGGTTCTTTACTATGGTCCAAATGCCCTAGTCCAGATCTGCAGGAATTATTAGAATCCGTCCAGATTTTACAGTACTGTCTCCAACCAGAATTTGTCTGGACCTGAACCTGTCTGAATACAATTGAAATCACAATTCATCTTGCTGAGATTGATACCTGGATTTTAAAATTCAAAACTATTTGCTTGCTGGCAGCACTAGAAAATAATTAAAAGTAGTTTAATTAGTTACAAAAAAAATCCTTTGGAACAAGGGGGTAACTATGCAGTGATATTAGCGGAATCTGTTGGCGCTATATAAATAGTAATAATGATAATAAAATTAATAAAAATAATAATAGGCAACCTGTAAATCCAATGACCCCCTTGTATGGTACTGGTTTTTGTTTCTTTCAGTTTTGTAGAAATTAGGTAATTAGCAGTTTGGTACAAACCAAAATTTGGTCAATTATTTTGGAAACATGATATTCAATACAGTGAACTGTTTCGTAGAAAGCTACCTTATTTAATACATAAATATCAAAATCAAAGCTCCAGGACTCAGCTAAGTACATTAAAATATAGTGATTAGCTGCTTTTTAGAAGATAAAAAAACACCCAAGAAAGAACATAGCCCACTAAAGTAATCACCTCATGCGTTTTGTGTTTAATCATTACACTTAGTCATAGGCATAGGTATGATCCGGTATAGTGCAACATAATATAGAAAATCTTTATTAGCAACTTAACTAGTTCATTATTTAAGTTCTGAAAAATCAAACTATGGCAGCAGTTTTCCTGTAACACACCTCACCTGAACATACAGTGAGGGAAAAAATATTTAATCACCTGCTGATTTTAAATGCTTGTCCACTGACAAAGAAATGATCAGTCTATAATTTTAATGGTAGGTGTATTTTAACAGTGAGAGACATAATAACAAAAAAAATAAAAATCCAGAAAAACACGTCAAAAACATTATAAATTGATTTCCGTGTCAATAAGTGAAATAAGTATTTTATCCCCTATCAATCAGCCAGATTTCTGTCTCCCTGGTGTCTTAGAAAGGTAACGAGTCGAGATTAGGAGCACTCCCTTAAAATGAGTGCTCCTAATCTCGGCTCGTTACCTGTATAAAAGACACCTGTCCATAGAAGCAATCAATTAATTAAACTCTCCACCATGGCCAAGACCAAAGAGCTGTCCAAGGATGTCAGGGACAAGATTGTAGACCTACACAAGGCTGGAATAGGCCAAGACCATCGCCAAGCAGCTTGGTGAGAATGTGACAGTTAGTGCGATTATTCGCAAATGGAAGAAACACAAAATAACTGTCTGTCTCCCTCGGTCTGGTGCTCCATGCAAGATCTCACCTCGTGGTGTTTCAGTGATCATGAGAATGGTGAGGAATCAGCCCAGAACTACACGGGAGGATCTTGTTAATGATCCCAATGCAGCTGGGACCATAGTCACCAAGAAAACAATTGGTAACACACTACGCCGTGAAGGACTCAAATCCTGCAGCACCCACAAGGTCCCCCTGCACAAGAAAGCACATATACAGGCCCGTCTGAAGTTTGCCAATGAACATCTGAATGATTTAGAGGAGAACTGGGGTGAAAGTGTTTGTGGTCAGATGAGACCAAAATCGAGATATTTGGAATCAAAGCAACTCGCCGTGTTTGGAGGAGGAGGAATGATGCCTATGACCCCAAGAACACATAGAAACATAGAAACATAGAAACATAGAATGTGACGGCAGATAAGAACCATTCGGCCCATCTAGTCTGCCCAATTTTCTAAAAACTTTCATTAGTCCCTAGCCTTATCTTATAGTTAGGATAGCCTTATGCCTATCCCATGCATGCTTAAACTCCTTTACTGTGTTAACCTCTACCACTTCAGCTGGAAGGCTATTCCATGCATCCACTACCCTCTCAGTAAAGTAATACTTCCTGATATTATTTTTAAACCTTTGTCCCTCTAATTTAAGACTATGTCCTCTTGTTGTGGTAGTTTTTCTTCTTTTAAATATAGTCTCCTCCTTTACTGTGTTGATTCCCTTTATGTATTTAAATGTTTCTATCATATCCCCCCTGTCTCGTCTTTCCTCCAAGCTATACATGTTAAGATCCTTTAACCTTTCCTGGTAAGTTTTATCCCGCAATCCATGAACCAGTTTAGTAGCCCTTCTCTGAACCCTCTCTAAGGTATCAATATCCTTCTGAAGATACGGTCTCCAATACTGTGTACAATACTCCAAGTGAGGTCTCACCAGTGTTCTGTACAATGGCATGAGCACTTCCCTCTTTCTACTGCTAATACCTCTCCCTATACAACCAAGCATTCTGCTAGCATTTCCTGCTGCTCTATTACATTGTCTGCCTACCTTTAAGTCATCAGAAATAATCACCCCTAAATCCCTTTCCTCATATGTTGAGGTTAGAACTCTATCAAATATTCTGTACTCTGCCCTTGGGTTTTTACGTCCAAGATGCATTATCTTGCACTTATCCACATTAAATGTCAGTTGCCACAATTCTGACCATTTTTCTAGTTTACCTAAATCATTTGTCATTTAACACCATACATACCTTTAAACATGGAGGTGGAAACATTATGCTTTGGGGGTGTTTTTCTGCTAAGGGGACAGAACAACTGCACCACATCAAATGGATGATGGACGGGGCCATGTACCGTCAAATCTTTGGTGAGATCCTCTTTCCCTCAGCCAGAGCATTGAAAATGGGTCGTGGATGGGTATTCCAGCAAGACATTAACCCAAAACACACAGTCAAGGCAACAAAGGAGTGGCTCAAGAAGAAGCACATGGCCTAGCCCATCTACAGACTTTAATCGCATAGAAAATCTGTGGAGGGAGCTGAAGGTTCAAGTTGCCAAAAATCAGCCTTGAAACCTTAATGACCTGGAGAGGATCTGCAGAGAGGAGTGGGACAAAAATCCCTTCTGAGATTTGTGCAAACCTGGTGGCCAACTACAAATAATGTCGGACCTCTCTGATTACCAATAAGGGTTTTGCCACCAAGTATTAAGTCAAAGGGGTAAAATACTTATGTCACTCATTGACATGCAAATCAATGTATAACTGTTTTGACATGCGTTTTTCTTGATTTGTTTTTTGTTATGCTGTCTCTCACTGTTAAAATACACCGACCATTAAAATTATAGACTGACCATTTCTTTGTCAGTGGGCAAACATTCAAAATTAGTAGGGGATCAAATATTTTTTTTCCCCTCACTATACCTAACAGAGATACATTTATACTATCCCCAAAGAAAGGGCATGTGACGGTAGTATACGGTATCACCGTCAAGCATTCCCTTCTTCCTATAAAAGAAAATCACCCAATACTCCACAAGTAGAAATATCCCTGGAATCGCCGAATAATCCACACATGAGCCAAAGCTTAATGCTGGAACAAGACTGATTTTACTGGCACACAGGACACACAATTTATATGATACAAAACTCCTCCTCTGGGCCAGGCTAGATAATTGAGTTTCAACAATACACAAAGCTCAATTATCTGCTGGCCAGAAATATTATACATTTTAACAATGTTCAGAAAAGTACTTGTAACGGACCGTTTTGCACACAAGGGGTAAAAACCGTTTAGGTGATCATCCCCTTCTCAGAGATGCAGGCACAGCTATTATAAAACACCAAACTCACGAACCTAAGGGAATGCTCGAAACTCCCGAACGGCATCCAATATAGCACTCCAAACACACGAACTGGAACCTCACGAATAGCTGCTAGCAGACGAACAGGAAAAGCACCCAAGAGAGGACTGGACTCTGGCAATCTAAAATGACAGGTACACACAAGCATCTCTTTTACCCACTCTGTGCCCACACAGCTCAGCTACCCACTCTAGGCCCACACTGCTCAGCTACCCACCCAATAACAAATGTCGTCAAAATTTGAAAGGCTACATGGACAAATTCCGGATTACTGGAAATTTATTTTTTAGAAGAATTGATTGAGCCAGACCAAATATTCACAAGTCTACTTTTCATAACATAGAATTATATAAAGTGATATTAACTAGATGTCTTCGTCAGGTGTTAAGATCATTGAAGCTCAAAATTAACTTATAAATCAATTATTCAACTTGTTGTTTTGAGTGCTTAGTCATCATGGGTAAAAATATAGACGTCAGCAACAGTTATAGAAGACTAGTTTTATAACTTCCTAAGAATTAGAACCTCACCCGCGGTAAGGAATGTTATTTGTCAAGGCTCTAATAGTGGTTCTTTACTAAGGTCCAATGCCCTAGTCCAGATCTGCAGGAATTATAAGAATCCGTCCAGATTTTACAGTACTGTCTCCAACCAAAATTTGTCTGGACCTGAACCTGTCTGAATACAATTGAAATCACAATTCATCTTGCTGAGATTGATACCTGGATTTTAAAATTCAAAACTATTTGCTTGCTGGCAGCACTAGAAAATAATTAAAAGTAGTTTAATTAGTTACAAAAAAAATCCTTTGGTACAAGGGGGTAACTATGCAGTGCTATTAGCGGAATCTGTTGGCGCTATATAAATAGTAATAATGATAATAAAATTAATAAAAATGATAATAGGCAACCTGTAAATCCAATGACCTCCTTGTATGGTACTGGTTTTTGTTTCTTTCAGTTTTGTAGAAATTAGGTAATTAGCAGTTTGGTACAAACCAAAATTTGGTCAATTATTTTGGAAACATGATATTCGATACAGTGAACTGTTTCGTAGAAAGCTACCTTATTTAATACATAAATATCAAAATCAAAGCTCCAGGACTCAGCTAAGTACATTAAAATATAGTGATTAGCTGCTTTTTAGAAGATAAAAAAACACCCAAGAAAGAACATAGCCCACTAAGTCATCACCTCATGCGTTTTGTGTTTAATCATTACACTTAGTCATAGGCATAGGTATGATCCGGTATGGTGCAACATAATAGAGAAAATCTTTATTAGCAACTTAACTAGTTCATTATTTAAGTTCTGAAAAATCAAACTATGGCAGCAGTTTTCCTGTAACACACCTCACCTGAACATACAGTGAGGGAAAAAATATTTAATCACCTGCTGATTTTAAATGCTTGTCCACTGACAAA
This sequence comes from Pelobates cultripes, assembly GCA_933207985.1. Lineage (NCBI taxonomy): Eukaryota > Metazoa > Chordata > Amphibia > Anura > Pelobatidae > Pelobates > Pelobates cultripes. The sequence goes on from OW240919.1 coordinate 122,924,525, forward strand.
GAAATGATCAGTCTATAATTTTAATGGTAGGTGTATTTTAACAGTGAGAGACATAATAACAAAAAAAAAAAATCCAGAAAAACACGTCAAAAACATTATAAATTGATTTCCGTGTCAATAAGTGAAATAAGTATTTTATCCCCTATCAATCAGCAAGATTTCTGGCTCCCTGGTGTCTTAAAAAAGGTAACGAGTCGAGATTAGGAGCGAGTGCTCCAAATCTCGGCTCGTTACCTGTATAAAAGACACCTGTCCATAGAAGCAATAAATTAATTAAACTCTCCACCATGGCCAAGACCAAAGAGCTGTCCAAGGATGTCAGGGACAAGATTGTAGACCTACACAAGGCTGGAATGGGCCAAGACAATTGAGTTTCAACAATACACAAAGCTCAATTATCTGCTGGCCAGAAATATTATACATTTTAACAATGTTCAGAAAAGTACTTGTAACGGACCGTTTTGCACACAAGGGGTAAAAACCGTTTAGGTGATCGTCCCCTTCTCAGAGATGCAGGCACAGCTATTATAAAACACCAAACTCACGAACCTAAGGGAATGCTCGAAACTCCCGAACGGCATCCAATATAGCACTCCAAACACACGAACTGGAACCTCACGAATAGCTGCTAGCAGAAGAACAGGAAAAGCACCCAAGAGGCTTACACTCCTGGCAATCAATCTCTAACAGCATACAGTAAATCCCCCCAAAGACGAGACAGAGCTCCGTGTTGAGGGTCAAGCAGTGGTCTGTTTAATGAGGGCTACCTGCCCAGTATTTATGCAGGTCTCCCACCTGGTGGACACTCCCCTAGGGGACCAAATGGGAGACTGTGACAAGGGACAGACAAGTAGACAAATAGGACACACAGCCACATTATATTCCCACAATGCATCCTGGCTTCCTCCCCTCTGCCTTGGAGATAATTGAGAAGTAATTCAATTATCTCCCAAGACAAAGGCAAATCGCCATTATGCACGTGGGGATACTAACACACGAATTACTATTAAAATACACTATGTGAGACACATAACATTAAAAGCATACATTTAACATATCCCCAGATAGCTCAGGTCTGAGCGCACATTATTAAGCGAATGGCGCTCAGACCACACGAATACAGTTTAATCGCCATGGAGCTAAAGTCTTTACACAGTCAGTTTCATGCGATTCCTATCTGGGGTATAACATATTCCAGTAAAACTACCAAACGCCGGGCCGTTCGTGCACTTTCACCGACCAAGAAGGGAGGTCGGCGGCTTCAGCGGTGTTCGCGCAAAACTGTGTCCGATTTCAGTTCCATGAATTAAGCGTCGAACACCGCTGTGCATTCGCATGTTTAAAATGGCCGCAACCTCGTGTTCGTGATACGAATGGCAGCCACCCAGCATTCGTCAATTAAGCTGCGGTTAACCGCAGCTTCAGGGAGGCTAATTGCCGGCACACTCCAGCTCCCAGGTGGTCCAGTCATTCGTGCGGTTGTTCGGTAGATTGAATCTACCGAACACCAGGCAGAAAAGCACGAATAAGTCTTTTCTGCAGGCGAAACAAAGTCTTTTCTTTTTTTAGTCCAAAGGCAGCAGGCGAGTAACCAGGCTTCTCCAATGCAATGTGGAGAGATTGGTCCCGTCACAGTACTTACCATAACACCTACAACTATAATTTAACATCCCTGGGTAGCTGAGGATACTGGTATTCACATATCCAAATCTCACGAATTTCCGTTCGGTAGTTTCTGTGTTGCATCGTGTAGAAGTTTTGACCGGCTCGCCGTGTGGAAGTATCCGAGCTAGAGTTCCATAAAGTCAGTAGCAAGAGCCAGTCTCTGTTCGCGTCCAACTCCACGAAAACCACCGTTCGTATGTACAGCTGGTTACATACGAAGGTTCCCCTCGTTCAGTAGATTCTATCTACCGAATGCCAGTTTGATTCATGGAGGGGAACGTGTACATCCAGGACTTCCATGAAGACCGAGCGTTCGCATGTTTGCCTTGCCGAAAATAGTTCCAGGCAATTCATGCGTACGCCCCGCTGACCGCGTTCGTGAGTTTTAAGATGGCCGCCATCCTTTGTTCTTGCCATGTGTTCGTATGCCGAATGGCGGCCACCTAGTAGCAATTAAGTTGCGGTTTTCCACGTTCTACAGCTGATTGCTACCCAGGGCGGGTGGTCTCTCGTTCGGGAGACGAATACAATTTTAACACATACTTATACAAGGTTTCACAAGTATTTGGAGAGCAGGTAGAAGCTACAACTGAAGGCATATATGTAAGTACAGGAGATCCTTCACAGGGCATATATATGGTATAAAGTAAAAAATTATTAAATAGATAAACCACATTACAAAATATTCACAATATATATATAAACATACCACAATTCATACTGAATGGAATATATATAATAAATGGTCCCATATGCTGTCATTTCCCAGATCCCAAAAGTAAATTAAATCATAGAAAAACAAAACAATATATTTAAAATTATTAATAATAAGACAACTACATCCTGAAACTGACAATAAGCCCATGAATGTGCATGATTTCATTATATTACACATAACAAGTCCCATCAAATACTGAGTTCAAACCACTAGGTATTCTGGTCTGTCTATAAAAGAATAATTTAGACTAAATATTTCAGGGTACTACTTATATCACCTCCCCTATTCTTTAGTTCTGCTGGATGTCTTCTATTTAACATTAGCTCGACTGTATTCCCTAAAATGTCAAGTTTCAGAGGATGGATTCAAATTCATAGTATAATGTGTACCTGCACACAATTTGTTTTAACACCTGTTTGGTCTGTCATAAATATTGTTCCTTGCAATATGTGGAAGTAAGTAAAAATTTCACACTCATAGTGTTACAGTTAGTATAATCAAAATTTGTCTAACCTCGACCCATACTTGAACTAGTGAAACTGTGACCTACTAAAATATGGTCCTATGTCATAAATGTTTAGTACCACATTTATACGTACCCTTTTAATTCAACCATGTGCTATCACTTTTGGATGTCGATGTAAATAAAGATGGTGACATTACGTTACCTAGGGTAGGCGCACGTCTAGCCACTGCTTCACACCCACATTTAGTAAAAATTTTAAATGTATTGTCACTAGACAAAAAGTGGGTCATATTTGTTTTTTTTTTCTTAATTGAGTAAAACAGAAGACTATAATTTGTCACAAACACTGTATAGGTTTCTTCACAAAGCCATGATTCCTTAACTAAAACCAAGATCTTAACTTAAACTTTTTTAAATGCTTCCTAAAGTAAAATTTTATCATAACCCCAACATAGTATCTCTTTTAGGGCACAGGACTCCCTAAAAAAGTCCTCAAACAATGTTGAATTTCTCCAAATGCAGATGAACTGTCCCATAGGTATTGCGCTGATTATATGAGGGAGGTGATCGGAATCAGAATGCATATTCCAACTACAAAATTGTATTCCCACTACAAACATTTCTCTATAATCTAGTAATCAAAGATCCATTATAGTGTTCTAATTCTAAGTCCAGAAACTGAACCTTATCAAGTTCTACATTAACAGTAAATGATCATTTAAACTCATTCTGATTAATTTGTTTTACATATTCCATAGTCTGGTCACAGCTGCCTGACAATACCATTAACAGGTCATCTATGTAGTGTCTATACACACAATATATTACCCCCATGACTTGGCAATGCCACCTGCAAAGATCCCATGAAAATCTTGGCGTAGGAGGGGGCTAATTTAGCCCCCATAGCAATGTCACACCTTTTGCAGATAGAAACAGTAATTGTGAGTCAATAAATGTTGTAGCTCTCAAAATAAGGTTCTTCCCCATAATCACCATATTTTCTGAGATGATATTCAATAGCTAAATTGTGTGAATTCCTAGAATACAACAATACCACATCAAATGCCAACCATTTTTAGGTATCCATGCAATGAAAATTGCTAAAACCAGATTTGACTTTTCTTGAGTCCCTTAAATAGGACAAAAGTATCTTGAACAATGGTTGCAAAAAGCCATCAGTAAGTTCAGAATGATGTTCATTAAGTGAGCCTATACCGGCTATAATCAAATGACCTTTTGGAATGCAGGAATCACTCATCTTATGAATTTTTAGAAACATATGAAAGATAGTGACAAACGAACAATCAACTTTTAGTAATCTGCCACCTTTTTAAACACAATATCTGCATTCTCTGCTTGATTTATCAAAGAAAACATATTCCTCTTAAAGTTAGTAGTCCGATTAAATGTAAGATTTTCATATGCCATATTATCACTTAATTGGCTTTAGGCTTCCACCTTATAATATTTAGCATCCAACGCTACTATACATCCACATTTTTTTGTTTGTCACATAACAAGTCCCTATTTTCTTTTAATTGCTGCAACGGAGTTCTCTGACTATAGGTCAAATTATGCGCTACATATGAGATTTCCGTTTGTAATTTAATAAGTTTACCTTCAATCTGAAAAAGTCCAAAAACGAACCTCTAAAACGTATAGAATAAAAATCAGACACCTATAAAATTAAGTTTTTAGTATGTTTTAGCGAATATATGGTCAAGTTGCACCCCATGACAACATAAGGGGCCACTAGTACCCGACAGCAAGTCACACTGATGAGCCCTGCATACCTGATGACAAGTTGATATAGAAATCTGTTGTGTGGGGACCTAGTCTAATGTAACTAAAATACAGGTGATCATATTGAGTATACAAAGCTAAAAGAATGTAACCACTGAAAACTAAACACATAAACATTTTAACAAATGTCATAATGCTTCACCTGCAAAAAAAAAAAAGAATTTAAAAAAAAAAGGAAACACTAAAGGTACACGTACCGGTCCTTAGAGTGGCCGGGTTAGTGCCTGAGACGCATAAATAAAAAGTCTGCCAGCAGATAGAGAATAAACGAGAGATAGGCTGAGTTCTAGAATAACAGAAACATACAGATTAATAGTCAGGCCAAGATCAGGATAACAGAGAGTAAGAATAGTCAAGCAAGTCAAGGTCAGAAAACAGGAAAGCCAATACACAGTATAAGTGAAGAACCACTAAATGGCAAAGAGACAACCAGGAGACAACCAGGAAGTATATATATCCTATACTGGATTGTGATTGGTTACAGAGGACTATGATGTCACAAGTGTGACATCATATATCATTAAACAGTGACACTTAGGCTGACACTATAAGAAGAGACTAACGGGAGGGTTCCAAGGCATATATGATGTCATAATGAGGCACAAGGAAGCTATGGATGAATGGGTGTGCAGAAATGTGAAAAGACATAATTTTTGAAATTGCACAGTGCTGCGAGGGACAGGTATTGTGACAGGTACATTTTGTTTTGCTGTAATAAAGTATACCCTTTTTACTTAAATTTATTATTATTTTAAATTCCATCTCATCTGTGCGAACCACTGCATTTCTTGGTTCTTATATATCCCCAGGTGGGGATTATACCACCTCTGCCTATTACCACCAGAGCAGGTTATTTGCTCATCTCAACGTAAGTAGGATACTTGGTCTACTTATATACCTACCCATTGTAATACTATGCCATTGGTCTTTGTGCTTTGGTTCTCTTTCTGCATATCTCCTTTGGAGTGAAGACCATCCACTGTTCCAGAGCTACCTGTATCCATAGACAGGGATTATACCATCCATGCCTATCCCAGGAGAGCTTTTGGTAGCTCTTGGAAGGGTGAGTTTGTTCACTCAATTATTTTATCAGCACATCCAAAATGTGTCTATATTGCACTATTAGTTGTTTTGTTTCTTTTTTTAAGGTTCTTGCTGCCGATTCCAACCCCATGTATTCTAATATCTACTTGTATATATTATGTGTTTATATAACCTGTAAGGGTTATAGTAATATTCTTATCTATCATTATCACCAGGCACGGTTACCATTTATTTCATGTGTTTTTTGTTTGTTGTAAAGTTTGGGAACACCTGCTTAGGTCACTGCTGCCTTTTTGCTATATTATAGTGAGCGCCTATTATTGTTTGTTTTCCATTGATACATACGTGTATATTGCCAACGTTTGCAAACAAAAATGATTCATAACAGGATTACATAAAGTGAAATGCACTGGATGTCTCCATCAGGAGTTAAGATCAAAACTGACATTTCAGATCAGTTATTCAGCTTTTTGCTTCGAGCATTTCGAGTCATCATAGACAAAAACCTGCACATGTAAGTAACTGTTATATAAGTCTAGTTTTATAACTCCTAATAATAAGAACTGTGACGAGACCAATCTCGTCATATTACATTGGAGAAGCCTGGTTGCTCGCCTGCTGCCTTTGGATTATGGCCCCATGTTAAAAGACTTTGTTTCCCCTGCAGAAAAGACTTATTCGTGCTTTTCTGCCCGGTGTTCAGTAGATTCAATCTACCGAACAACCGCACGAATGACTAGACCACCTGGGAGCTGGAGTGTGCCGGCAATTAACCTCCCAGAAGCTGCGGTTAGCCGCAGCTTAATTGACAATTACTGGGTGGCCGCCATTCGAATACCGAACACGAGGTTGCGGCCATTTTAAATATGCGAACGCACAGCGGTGTTCGACGCCTAACTCATGGAACTAAAAACGGACACAGTTTGGCGCGAACACCACTGAAGCCGCCGACCTCCCTTCTTGTTCAGCGGGAGCGTACGAACGGCCCGGTGTTCGGTAGTTTTACCTGACTGTATTATACCCCAGATAGGAATCCCATGAGAACTGACTTTGTAAAGACTTTGGCTCCATGGCGATTGAACTGTATTCGTGTGGTCTGAGCACCATTCGCTTAATAATGTGCGCTAAGACCTGAGCTATCTGGGGATATGTTAAATGTATGGTTTTAATGTAACTTGTGTCACATAGTATATTTTAATAGTAATTCTTGTTTTAGTATCCCCACGTGCATAATGGCGATTTGCCTTTGTCCTGGGAGATAATTGAATTACTTCTCAATTATCTCCAGGGCAGAGGGGAGGAAGCCAGGATGCATTGTGGGAATATAATGTGACTGTGTGTCCTATTTTGCAGATTGTCTGTCTTTTGTCACAGTCTCCCATTTGGTCCCCTAGGTGAGTGTCCACCAGGTGGGAGACCTACATAAATACTGGGCAGGTAGCCCTCACTAAACATTAAACAGACCACTGCTTGACCCTCAACATGGAGCCTTGTCTCGTCTTTGGGGGGGATTTACTGAATGCTGATAGAGACTGATTGCTAGGAGTGTAAGCCGCTTGGACGCTTTTCCTATTCGTCTGCTAGCAGCTATTCGTATGGTTCCAGTTCGTGAGTTTGGAGTGTTATATTGTATGCAGTTCGGGAGATTGGAGCATTCCCTTATTGGCGGTTCGTGAGTTTGGTGTTCTACAGTAGCTGTGCCTGCATCTCTGAGAAGGGGACAACCGCCTAAATGGTTTTTACCCCTTGTGTGCAAAACGGTCCGTTACAAGAACCTCACCTACAAAAAAATTATGTTATTCAACACAAGACAACGTTAAGGTTATTTACTAAAGTCTGAATGCCTCTGGCACGGATTTGCCAAGTTCCTACAAACCTGTCCATAGGTAATTGTAAAGAAAAATCAGGATATTCTTCAATTATTTAACAATTTTCAGATTTGACAGTCTTGGCTCAGAATGAGACACAATTTTGTCTGGATTTTAGCCTGTCTGAACATCATTGGACTGCTGAAATCCAGATCTGAATTATTCAAATATGGTCCTAGCGGTAGGATCATGTATTAGATGAATACGCTCCCACCCAATGTACATTGGTGGTGAATGTACGAGGTGGACAATGGCCTCTTCACTCCACTTATTAGACAAATACACCTCACCATTTAATTGCCATGGGTTGGGGGATTGAGGGATGAACAATAACATTGGTATGCCAAACTCCAAGTTTACATTTGATGCTTAATTAATGTCCAGATCCTATTCTTCATATAGAAGTCAAGTATTTATACTGATTTTAAACCTGACATTGGGACAAGGACAGGTTCAGGTAAGTATAACTCACCTTCCTCTGCCCCCCACAGCCATCAGACATCCGTCAGAAAAGTTGCTGTCTGGGGTTATTGCAAACTATTTAAAGCCTGCAAACAGTGACAGAGCTTATTTAACAACCTACAACATATTCAACAAATATGCTGTTTTGGCCAAAATGTTGCTACATTTCTTTTCAAATCACCACCATTTCTGGTTAATGAATAAACAATTAGGTTCTATGCATTACATGTTTTAGAGCTTTGTTCATTGCAAACACAAAGCAATCTTTTCCTTACTGTATTTCTGATATGTGTGAAAAATGATTGTTTAATTGAATATTTAATAAACATGTACTACATTTAAGACACATACATAGGGGAATTAACATTTTCAAAGTTGTGTTCCTTTAAATTAAATATATAACATATTAATTAAACAGCAACTAGATGCATACTTGCAAAACCATAATATTAACTGATATAACTTTTCAACTGTAGTGTAATAACTTGTTGATCCAAGGATAAATCTGACTGCCATTCTGGGGTCAAGAAGGGATTTTTTTCCTAGTTTGTTGCAAAATGTGAAGTGCTTAAAACTGGTTCTTTTTCAAAAAATTTGCTTTCTTTTGGGTAAAAAGCAAAAAAAAACATGTGAGGAAGGTTGAACTTTATGGACACTGGCTCTTTTCAGCCTATGTAACTCTATAAATCCCACACTTCCTTGTAGCCATACTCATTCATACTGGCAATGGACATTCTTATAGGCTAAAAACGGTCAGCTGACATTCTTAGCCAATCAAAGCTGTTCAATGCTGTTCAGGCTAATACTTCCTCATGGGTCCGTCCAAACAGCACAGAGGGGGATGGGCTGCTGGGGACTTTAGTTTAGCATAAAAATATAAAAAGATTAAAAACTGTTTAATACTGAATGAAAGGACAACACAAGGGGACTCCAGACACTATAATCAGTTTAATTAGATAAAGCAGATACAGGGCCCACAGTATCACTTGAAACATTACACATTGAAACGTGTTTCCAATTAATGCTTTTATGTTCTTTAAAGATTTTGTATTTGTCAAACTTTCATATGAAGAGAAAGGTTCCATTGGATTTACTTTACATCATTCTTGGTTGGTCCACAAACACAATATCACTAAATTGCCATGATGCCTTTGAAGTATACAAAATATTAAATAAAATAAAAATGCTAAGAACAGTGGTTTGGCCCCAGGCCCTTACTGGGGAACTCTCTGTACCTGATAACCCATGCAACCATTTAAAAACACAGCAGTGGGCTACCTGCTTTAAAGCCTGCAGGAAAATTGGCAATATTGTTTAAAATTGCCTTTAGACATAAGTAATGATATATCTCTCAATCTGAGATTTTGTCTTCATTGCCTATGGCAAGGTCTACAAACAGCTGTAATGAGAAAATTTATGTTTTGTTGACGTTTGTAAAAAAAAAAAGTGCTTAACTTTCTGAACTATTCAAATACGTTATCTTTTTGACAAGTGTGGACAACACAACACAAAGTGCTTGTGTATGCATTATTAGAAAAATGAGTGGAAAACTCAAGTGTGATTATTCCTTAACCCATTCAGGCATTGGAAACACCAGAAAAAGTTTTGAATTTCTCATCTTTAAAGCCTGGTCCTGTCATGAGAAAGGTATATAGGCCTGCAGTCTGAAGGGTTATTATAAATCATACAGATTATATGCTTCCTGCAAGTGTGTCATTTTCTACTTCCCGGAAGTAGGACATACGAGGGAATAGAGCTATAATGCAAGGTGCTGCATTTGATGTCATACAAAATAATAAACTGGATTTTGTTTATTGCTTGTAGATTCTCACAAATGTGGTTCCTGTTAAGTTTTAATAAGATTGCATTAGATTGAAAATAAAAATGTAAAATAGTGATGGTCTCTTTCTCTAGAGACAGGTTTGAGGCGAATAAAATTACAAAAATAATCTATTTTCCAGTTTACATTATTGTTAAAATAGCTATAAATTTGTAGCATTTTGGGGGCAAAATTGAATAGCCTTTTCTCAAAAGAATGCAAAATCCAACCACAAATGTCATAAACTTCAATACAGAAAAGTAATATATCTCAGATGTAAACATGTATTATGACTTCAAATAAATATGAATTGGCATTTCAACTCTCAACAGTTGAATATAGCCCTTCTATTATTTTTAAGTTTGCCATTAGCACTTCTGAAGTATTCTGGGATTTTTTCACAGTTTTCAGATTCTGTATCACATTGGAGTCTTGTGGAGTCTTAATTAAATATTCGGTCATGTGTGAACTGCTGGAGTTTCCAAAATTTGTACCTTGTCTATAATAAGTATTTATAATAGCTGGAGTAGCAGGGTACATTTGACCATTATTATTCACACTTGCCAATGATCCCTATTCGAACAGGCCTACGGATCCCGCTGGCTTGCTGTCCTGATGTCCCATGTGTCCCTTAGGACTTTTTTTCACTGCTAGCAGCATTAGGGTAGTTTCTGAGGCACTGAACCTGGACAAAGTCTTGGCACAATGTCACTAGTCACAGCTATTTTTTAAAACCTTGCTTGTCAACTACCAAGATGGTGTCAATAATTACACATTTACTTTGTAACAATAATACATTTGTTTGTAAATAATAATAATACATGCAATTTGAAAAAAAAATAATTACAAATATACGAGGTCTGTCCAAAAAACGTCTAGCCATTGTAAATATAATGAGAACGGTTTGAGCGAGGTCAATGTAGCTTGGCAGCCAAGAAGGGTGGACTGAAATGTGCATACGTGAACAATGACTTCACTGTACTAGTCAGTGGTGGCGCAAGATGCCGTTGAGTGAGCATGTGTACTTTGTGGCCATCGCAATCAAAATGACTGAGCGAGTAGAGCAACGAATCTGCTAATTTTGGATTGAGGTTGAACATTCCTCCACAGAAACTATACAGATGATTCAAAAGGCTTTGAGGGATGACGCAATAAGTGCAGTGCAAATAAAAGTGTATCACAAACTCTTCAAAGATGGTCAAGAATATGTTGAAAAATGTGAAGCCCTGCGACTTCTGGCTCTTCCTAAAACTAAAATCAACTTTGAAATGGAAGAGATTTGAGACAGTGGATGAGATTCAGGTAAATATGATGAGGCAGGTGATGGCGATTTCAACAAAGGATTTTACTGAATGTTTTGTACAGTGGGAGAGACGCTGGGTGAATTGTGTGAGGTCCTAGGGTGCCTGCTTTGAACGGGACTGAGGCCTTGTGTCCTATGTACAATGTTTCTTGTATCTTATATCTTCCTCAATAAATGTCTCTATATTTCAAATTACATGGTTGGATACTTTCTGGACAGACCTCATAGGTTCTCTGGGTTTTAAATGTACTATATTTTTATTCTAAAGCCCTGAAGAGATCAAGTTGTGGTTAAGTTGACCACAAACATTTGTAATTTATGACACAATAGCAGAATTTCAGATATTTACAATTGTGTCTATTTTGGAAAATATGTTACAATTTATCAGATCTAATTGTTTAAGGAATATGACATTTCACATTTTTTCCAATTTTCTTTAATAGGAAAACCATACTTCAACCTCTTTAGTAGTGATGTCATATAATTGGTTTTTTTATTCTTTCTTTTTTGTTGTGCATGAATAACAACGTTCCTACTTTTGCCACAACAGTGTAGCATTACTTACCTTAACCGGGGGCCGGTCGCGGTCCTCTCTTCAAGCCGCGCGCGGTCCTGCGGCTGCACGAGCCGCGCGCGGCTCATCCAACTACTTCGGATGGAGGGCGGGCAGTGACCGCGTGAGGCGGTCACGTGTCCCGCCTGAAACTAAGAGCGCGCCGCGAGTCTCGGGCGCGCTCTTAAAGGGACAGTGGGTGCCTAAATTGGAAAAGGCATCCCATTGGTCCCTGTCATGCCACACTCCCCATACACTTACCTTTTGGGGGCGTGGATGTGACAGGGACCAATCAAATTAGATGTTTAGGTATTTATACTCACCTTCTTCCCTTTGTTCCTTGCCCTATCGTGGTTTCTGTTTCAGTTCCCTTTAGCGCTTGTGGTGTTCAGTTGTGTTTTCTCGTATTGACTTTGGCTTCGTATTCTGACTTCGTTTTCGCTTTATCCTTATCTGTACTGTTTGCCGGCTTGCTGTTTTCCGTGTACCAGACCCCGGCTTGTCCTAGTTTACGCTGTCTCTCTGTGCCCTTGACCTCGGTTTGTTCCTGGCTCTGTCTTCTCTCATATACGTCAAGTCCGGCCATTCTAAGGTCCGGTAGACGTATCTCTCCTCTGTATTTGCCTCTGTTTAGCTGGATCCTGCGTGTAGGGGTATATTCTCGTTACAAACAGCATGAGCAAGTGTAGAAGTACGCATAGTATGTCAGTGGCAATAGATAGTACTGCACTCTTTTTTTTTTGTAAAATGTATAAGCAATACAATGTTAACTTTTGCTCAGTCTGTCTAAAATACATTTCTATGGCATATTAGCTCGGATGAGGCATTGAATACAGCATTTCAAGTATGTCTACGAGTTAAGTGAAGGATTAGCAATGTTGAAGAGGCATGCATCCGTTTCTATGGTATCTTAGATTACATTAGACATTTACTAATCATAGTAGTCAGACAGAGGTGCTATGTCACTGAATAGGTGTTGTCTAAAACAAAATGAATCAGGCGAGCTAAAGGGCTATTTCGATTAAACTAATAAGCTTATAGCAAACTGTATATGTTCGCTGATTAAATCTGAGCAGTAAAAATGCAAAATAAACGTGAGAGTCACAAATAAGCCATTTTAGGTCCGGGGCTTCGGAGTGCGCTCCGCAGGCTTCGGCGGGGATCGGGGGAATCCCAACCGGTCCAAGCGGGGGAAGGGGCCTGTGAGGTGTGCCCCAGAGCTGTCATGTGGCGGGCCGATAAGCAAGCAGGCAGGGTGGCCGCCGTCCATCCCGCCTTTCTCACGTGGAGGCCACAAGCTCCAAAACTCCCGAGTCTGCTGTTGCGCCAGCTTCAGCTCCGGCACCTTGCTGATTCTCTCCGGCTCAGTTATAGGCTGTTAGCCCAGATTAACGGTCAAGAAGGCCATATTTCTGCAGGAGCCTCTCCCCCGTGCAACCGGTCAGCATGGCGGGCAGGCCCCGCCCCCTCCATATAATTGTTTTACATTAACTGGTCGTTTAGCGTACTAGAGACCATTTTGAAAAACAATTCTTCACAGCTCAACGTATCCCTCAATACAATAGACCTCCAAATTGTTATCGTATAATTACCCCAACATACAGTTCTGGAACTCACTCTGTCCAGATACTTAAAAATGGATAGAAGTCCATAACCATTCCTTGGAATGATCAAGAGAATAGTCAAGACAGGCCATGGTTGAGGGAAAGCAGATATCAACTTAAACAATGAGAAAATACAGATCAGCGATACTGGAAATCATGAGAGTCAGGAATCAAAAAACTAAGTAAATGACAATGACACAGAATGAGCTATTGGGATCATTGAGGAACCATGACATTCTCTAGAGCTAGACGGATTTTCATAGTAATTGATACCATGATTGCTTCCTGCATCATTCCTACATCACAAGTCACAGGCAACCTTACACAAATAATTCATGTAAATAAAAATAGGAAAAATCAGCGCTTAACTGCCACAGAATGGGTGAGAAGGCAGCACACCTAAAATCACGAAATTATCCCTCTAATCGGTCACAAGCTGTCAGTAAATATCACAATTACCAAACTCAACCAAGACACTTACCCCATCATCAGCACAAGTCACCCCCAGTTATACACAATACCATCAATCACACTAATAATACTCATCACTCCCCTGGTCTATACCAGAATGAAAGGAATATTACACCAAAAATCCAAAGACCAAGGTATGCACAAAGACAATTTGAAGTACAAAGAACCCCCCCAAGTTATGTTCACAACAACAGATATCAACTGTTATCTGTGGATTCAGAAACAGATAACGATGATTATTTTTTAGAATTGAGTACACAAAACAACGCATATGCACTAACGCCACACCCTACAAAAACCAAAAAACGAAGTTTAAATTTAGAGGAAGGAGAAGTGGTAGAAGACTCCAAAAGAGAAAGGTTAGACAATCATTAATCAAACAAAATGAAAAAGATCTTGGAATTTTTAATTTATCCCAAAAGGTACTAACATCCACCCAAATATCTGTCCTAACTAAAGGCCTAAAGTTTGCTCCTACAAATCCCTTTAAACCTTTTAAAGCTTTTATAGATATTAACAAGTTCGTTAGAAAAGCCACTTTAAAAAGATTTTTTGCTCACAAAGATGCAGAAATCTCTAATTCACAATTTACAGCTATCCCATCGATAGGACCACAAAAAGTAATTTCCACTTCTTTAAAGAAAAATTCGACTTTTTTTCCTTCCAGTTTTAAATCAGGTCCTTTAGAAGTTTTTGAAAAATTAGTGACTAAAGACCTAGAGAAAATTCAGAAAAACAAATATGACCAAGATAACCTCACACAAGCAGAACGTATAGAATTACAACAACTACAAAAAGATGAAAATATTGTTATAAAATCTGCAGATAAAGGGGGAGGTATTGTTATTTTAACTAAAGACATGTATATCAAAGAAGCTATGAGACAACTAAACTAAACGATTGTACAATCTATGAAAAATTAACACATGACCCAACATCTGAAATCCAACAAGTTTTAACGTCCTTTTTAACTAAGGGTCGTGAACAAAATATTTTAACCAAACAAGAATTTGAATATTTGAATATATCTCATCCTATCATCCCTGTTATATATTTCCTACCAAAAATTCATAAGAATATTACAAACCCTCCTGGGAGGCCTATTGTCTCAGGGATCAAGTCTATTTTATCTAATTTATCAGAATACCTAGACATTCTTTTACAGCCCTCAGTGAAACGTACAAAGTCATACTTGAAAGACTCTATGACTTTACTTCGGTTTTTAAATAATTTTACATGGAAAAACACATATATTTTAGTAACTTGTGATGTACAATCTTTATATACTATCATCCGTCATGATCAAGGCTGTCAAGCAGTAGAAAATATTTTAAAAGCGGAGAAAAACATCCCTGACCATCAGATAGATTTTATCATTCAGGGTATTAATATTATTTTAAAAAATAATTTTTTCTGGTTTTTAGACTCTTTTTATTTACAAATACAGGGCACTGCCATGGGGACCAGGTTTGCACCCAACTATGCCAACCTTTTTATGGCAGACTGGGAATCCACTGCCATTTTTGGAGGGCATGGCTGGCAGACAAACCTGGTCACCTATTTTAGATACATAGATGATTTGTTTTTTTATCTGGGATGGCCCTGAGAACTCTCTGAACTTATTCCTACAACACCTCAATACTAATGATAAAGGTATTGTTTTAACCTGGGACTATAGCAAATCTTCTATTCACTTTTTAGATTTAGAAGTTTTTATTAGCAACAATCATATCCATACCAAAACTTTTTTTAAAGAAGTTTGTACAAATAATGTTATTGATGTATCCAGTTGCCACCATAAACCTTGGCTCCAAGGAATTCCCAAAAGTCAACTTCTTCGTTTACGCAGGAATTGTTCCCTTACGCAAGATTTTGAGGAACAATCCAAATTGATGTCTAATAAATTTGCTCAAAAAAACTACTCTACAAGCAATCTAGAAAATACATTAAAAAATATCAGTGCTACTAATAGATCTGAATTATTAGAATATAAAAATAAAAAAGAGACTAAAATTGCCCCAGTAGTGCCAATTATTTTCGACTTCAATAACAAAAGCAATGTTATGAAGAGAATTATAAACAAACATTGGCATATATTAAAACAGGATGAGATTTTATCTGGGATTATCCCTGAGAAACCACAAGTTATATTTAGAGGGGCACCCAGTTTTAAGTCTATCCTTACAAATAATTATACAAAACAGAGCAATTTATCCCCTAGTCCCTCCACCTTTTTAACTAAACCTAGTGGTTATTTTAAATGCAACAGATGCATAGTATGTAAGCGGACTAGTGATACTATTAAATCAAAAAACGACATCATTCACATCAACAGTAACACACAAAGTACACCAAATAAAACATTTTATTCATTGCAACACAAAAAATGTAATTTATCTCCTAGAATGCCCTTGTGGTCTTCAATATGTGGGCATGACCACTAGAGATCTCAAAACAAGATTGGCTGAACACTGTAGGAATATCCTAAAAGGCTATGAGAATCATTCAGTTTCGAAACACTTCCTACAACATGGAAAAAAAATCCAAAATACCTTAAATGTATTGGAATTGATACTTGTAGCATTCCGTGGAGAGGGGGAGATATTAAAAAAATATTAGGTAAAAAAGAAATGGAATGGGCATACAATTTGTACCTATAGGGTTAAACATTGACTTTGACATTTTTAACTTTCTGGAATAATACAATCTGGATTTTTATATTTATTACCACCCTTTTTAAACCCATTTTTATCCACATTCATTCATTTTATTCATTGTTATTCTATTGATTACTTTTTATTATTATTATTGTTTTTTTATTATTTCCAACTATCTGTCTCTATTACAATGTTTCTTATATGTTTTTATCTTGCTTAAATTCTACTGCAATTAATAATTTATTATCAGCCTCAAAATAATTTTTCTTTTCACTATGCATCTATATATTTTACTTTATTTAATTATTCTCAATATGTGCTGACTGATTATATATGGTTACATGTGTTAACATGTCTTCACAATATATATGCTCAATATGAGCACTTTATATTTATGCCCATATATATTTTAGTGTGGAGTCTTCTGCTCCGTTTTGTGCCTCCCTCTCCTTGTTTATGCAGGGAGGTGCTCCCTCCCACTCTGTTACACATGCGTTCCACTTAGTTGGAACGCATGTGTTCCATCCCACTATCACGTGACGCGGAAGTAATCTCGGCCGCGCGTCACGTGATAATGACGCATGCGTTCCACTTGGTTGAAACGCATGCGTTCCATCCAAGCATCACGTGACGCGGAAGTAGTTACATCCGCATGTCACGTGATCGCTTGTTTTATGCTGTTTTAAGCCTTTTAAATGCTCGTTTTTATTTCTGCTTTTTATATTTATATCATACCTCCTTATATTTTATAAATATACCTTTTAACTCTTATTTTGCTCAAACATAAAATATACAATATTCCAATGACGTCATCCTGGCGGGAATTTCAAATTTCCATAGAAGTACTGTATGTTATATAAACCCTTGTATGTCAGGTGTGCCTTCCTTTATAATTATCTACTTGAAGAAGCCTTTTGAGGCGAAACGCGTCTAGATATTATTAGTATTTATTTTATTTATTTCTAATAAAGAATTTTATTTGGCATAAAATATTTTATTGCCATTTTCTTTATATTTATTTTATTTTATTTTATAAATACCTGCACCTGACCTACATCTACAAAGAATTGAAAGAATCCAGAGGTGGGGATTATACCACCTAAGCGCCTACACTGAGCAGTACAAATCTGCCCCATACTGTGTAAGTAATTTTCTATATACCACCATTTTATATTACAAACAGAGAGCACTATTCTTTTATTCTCTCAATTTTGGGTTAAACTGATTGGAACACCGAATACGGACCTAGAATTCTCCAATCAAAGCACTACTCTACATATCCATGAGTGGGGATCATTCCACTTCACGCGCATATATTGGAGCTAAATTTTAGCTCCAAAAAGTGTGAGTAGGACTATTTACACTATTCCAATATTTACACTGTGATTGATATACTGTACCATTGGAGTTTTCCCTTTTTTCTGTTTTCCTTTTATATACGTACCTCACCGGATTCAAGTACATCACCGTGAAGTCTCAACCCCGTCTGACGTCCCAAAGATCTGTTGTCTCTACAAGGAGAAACTACTATAACGGACATTTGATAAGTGTTCTGGACTTTTATCTCATTTATCTTATTCTATATTTTATATTTTATATATCTGTTATATTTATTCATTTAGGCGCACCCTTACCTTTCTTTTTGTCTATTAATTCATGTAAATAGAATGATTGGAACAAAAATCAGAAAATAAGGATGAAATGGAAACAGACACACAGACACTTCATAAGAAAAACAAACAAAAAAAATCTTTATTCATTTTATCAAGAACAACAGTTCAAATATTTCATTGTATACATGAATATTGATTCATATAATACAGAGACATGGACCAAATGTACATTAATGCTGCACGAGCAGTATGCTATATATTAGCAATTTACAGTACTATGCATAAAAGCAAGAGGCTTCTTATCCATGACATCATATTACAAAATATAGATGTGTGTGCTATGAAAAAAATCCTTCCAGTGCATATTATTTAAAAAAAAAAAAATATTGACATGTTTTCTATTGTGCTATTTTTGGAGTATTCACATCCCTGTTATTACAACACATGGTGAACTAATGTGATGGAAATGTTAATGTTAAAATAAATTCAAATGGTAATTAATTAATCTATTGCTTAATTTATATTTAAAAAAATAAATAAATAAAGGATGGAGTAAGATAAGAATATATAGCATACAATCAATATAAGTTTCAGCATGTCTTGAATGCAATTTGGCACTTAACTCAATGTTTCTTAATTGTTACGTAAAGCGTTCCGGCTGTAGTTTTGAAAGGAGCACATTGCACCTGGTGGATATAAAAAATGGGAAGGCTGGCATAGCCTCAAAACCCATAAGTATAGGAGCCTTAATATACATTTTTTATTAGGCTTGCCTGTATTGTACTCTATGCAATCACTAACACCTAATAACATAGGTTGGATTAAATGTGTATGGAAATGTAAAAAGGATCCCGTATTAGAAAAATACTACCTGAAATAGGATAAATCTTATTCTAGACAACATAGTAGTAGACCAAATTCTTAATGTCTGGACTGCAAAGGGGTCTAGGACTCAAGAGGACCCTTTGTCGTCCGTTCTAATGTACCGATCTTATCACCTCTTGTATTCTAAAAAATATAATACATTACTAATGCAACACTATTTTCAAATGTACGTATCACATGTGGGGATTTATATATGATCATTATACATTTTGTACACCGCACGCAAGAACCCAGAAAATCAGAACTTGATCATTTAATTTGGCAAACATTCTTAACATATTAATGTGCTTATTATATAATATTGGCACATGCTCTGGCTCATTTCAAAACCATAAACCTATCAAAGAACTAGAGAACTCGACAAACCTATATACAGAATTTTTTTTAAATAGAAATTCTAGCTAAGAAAAACAACTGTATTTTATTTTAACATTAAGGGATTACCAACTCTACATAACTACATTTCAGTTGCTTATGACAATCTTTGCATTGCTTTTTTAAATAAAACAGTCACAGAAATATGAAGATTTTATAAAACAAAAAATAAGTGTATTCGTGATAACACACACACACACACACACACTATCTATTTCGAGGGCCATCTTTCAAGTTTTACTGTGCTGAGGACCTTGGCACCCATGTAGCTATAACTCTAAATAAAATAAATTAGCAGCTAACATATGGAGTTCAGCCATGTTTGTCACATGTTTGTCAGAGAGCTTTAAGTAATTGGTGTGCATTAAAAAAATGTTTTAAGAAACTGTGACACAAGAAAACATAAAGGATTACATTTTCATGCCATTAATGTCAGATGTTATCTCATCATCAAAGAGCCTTATTTTGAAAAATAAATTTGACAGTTGTGCTTTTTTCTCAAAAATCCTCCATTGTCACACAAGTTAATGAAAAAATGATGAGCATGATATTTGGCCCAAAACATTCCATACTTTATTCACTGGAACTGCAAACAGTCTAACAACCATGTATATAAAATGTACCATGGGTCTTCTATCAATACCAGCATGACTAGTCACCAGGTATGGGCTAAACGATCTAATATACTTTTATAAAAAAGTTTCAGTTTGGTTAATGACATCAGACCCTTTCTAGAAATGACTGCATAAACTTAATATATTGTGGGCTGTGACTTCCTATCTCATGCCTCCCAATGGTCTAGTTTTCTGTGGTTCAGTCGCTATTTCCAGTCCCTGTCCCACTATCCCAATTTTGTTTCCTGGTGTCTCACATTCTAGGCAGCACAGTGCAAATGTATAATTAGATGCCCTTGTGTCGTCATATGGGCACTCAAACCATTAAGAGAGTGCTTCAGCTGTGCTCTCTGCATGGCCCCGTACATTGGGGGCTGGACTTGAACCCAGGCTGACATACTCTTTCAGTAATGCAGGTTGCATCACTGACAATGCTACAAAGGTCCATCCACACATGTCCTGATTCCATACCTCCCTATGTTGGGAAGTATGCCATTCATGTGGTTAGATGATAAGAGTTATGGCACAGCCTCTCCAGTCTCCAGTATAGTGCACATATAAAAACAGCGTCATTGTACAGTTGCTACACTGTTGATGCTAAACATTTTGAAGGCAACGTCTTAAAGTCCACAAGAAGAATGGAAAATGGGAGAACTTGAAGGGACTGTTTTTCTCAACATAAAAAGTACCATCTGTTTTATAGAAGGTGGCATAATAAACTTTTTTTTTTTTTTTAATTATACAGTATAATATATTTAGCTTTCTTTAAACATTCAGTGCCATTGTTTATCCAAATTTCCACTTCTCCACTCAAAAGGAACATTTGGAAAATAACCTCCAATCAAGTGACTTAGATGCAGGTGATTAAGTTTAGATGGAGCAAAGCTGAGGTTGAAGAAATGCAGCCATAGGGAACAATGCCTTTGCTATCACTGTAATGACATGAGCAAGTAGGGAGTAAAACTGATCAGCCCTAATGAGACATAGCTCCCTAATGTTTCCTCATGTGACTGTACACCAAGTATGCAGTCTTCTCCAATAAGCAATTGAGAGGGGGCATCACAATAGGTTAAAAAGAAATAATGGCAGGATTTGGATATATGTCTCATATGAAAAATGTGGGTATGAGTGCCAAAGGGAATGTGAAAGTGTCATTGAATAGTTCCATAACATGAGGAGCCTAGTATCAAGCCTTTGTGAGCTGGGGTGCCAGTAACATGGAAAAGAAAAATGAAAAGTGGAGAACTATAAACACACACACACACACACACACACACACACACACACACACACACACTAGACTACACTGCATTATCAAACACATTTGGCACAATCCCAACATACATACCGTCATTCAAACATACTTTGAAAGTCCTCGAAAATACTTCATACATGTCCTTAAGAACAAATACACTGCTGAATTAAGACACATTGGAGCTTTGATGGATCACAAAAAAAATAATAATTTACTGTTCATGTAAATTTGAAGTGGTGAGCTGGGACCGGCTAGCAGCTGAAGACTGGAAAGATCCAAATAGAATTAGCAGTGAGTAACTATAAAAGAGATGGAGAGGTGACAAATACTGGTAACACAACAAGTGGAATCAAGTGTGACAACAGGTTCTACTTTTGAAACACATTTCAGATTGTTTAAAGGGACACTATAGGCATTCAGACCAGCTCATTGAAGTGGTCAGGGTGCAGTCTCCCAGGTCCCTTAACCCTACAAAGGTAATTATTGCAGTTTTTAAGAGACAGCCACAAGAGGGACTTCTATGTTGTTAGGCATACAATGGGGGAAGCCCTAATGCAAGCATGGCCATCGTTGTGCATGCGCGTTAAGTCTTTCCCACCAGCTGACATTGGGAGGAGTGGAGGCGGGTAAGTGACAGAAGGGTTTTTAACCCCTTCTGTACTGGGGGGTGGGGGAAGCACAATGGAAGGGGGCACAATAGGGAGCTATAGTGCCAGGAAAACAACTTTGTTTTCCTGGCACTATAGTTTCCCTTTAAACTGTGCATGCAGAATTTAACTTTGTTACAGTATTTTATCTCTTAACAAATCACGCTAGCCCATTATGTTTAGCTGAGCATCATTAACATAATGTAGTTCAGCTACATCAGGGGTGTTAACCATAACTGATATTGGAATCTCATAGGTTTTTTAAAGGGGCACTATAGTCAACCAGACCACTTCAGCTCAATGAAGTGGTCTGTGTGCCAGGTCCCTCTAGGGCTAACCCTGCCTGATGTAAACATAGCAGTTTCAGAGAAACTGCTATGTTTGCATTTGGGGTCTTCCGAACAGCCACTAGAGGCGCATCTGCGACGCTGGAGGCATTTAATTCCTCCATCACACAGAGCGTCCATAGGAAAGCATTGAAAAATGCTCCGCTGACGTCAGACGGTGGGGGAGGAGAAGTAAGGGAGCCCAGAGGTGGAAGAAGGTGAGTAACTGAAGGGGTTTTAACCCCTTCAGCACCACGGGAGGGAGATCTTGAGGGTGGGGGTACCCTCAGGTTACTATAGTGTCAGGAAAACTTTTTTCCTCAAAATTATGATTATTTAAAAAGTTATAAATAAGTTAAAGTAGGGACTGCTTTTCCTTATGTATAACCTGCAAGTTGACAAATGGTGGAGCTTTAGTGAAACTCCACGTCCCTTGTGAACTTTGTCAATTGCTAGCAGCGTTGCATCACCAGTCCTCCGTGTTGACTCTTGCAGGTTTGAGAGTCAACACAGCGCTGTGAACCGCTGGTGGTTCTCATAAGGCATGCGGGTTCTTTGATGCGCATGCTCTAGGAATGACAAGGAGGAGCTTTCTGGTGACAATCATCTTGGAAAACCTAAAATGGTGGCACCATGAAAAGAGACCCCACTGGACCGGCACAACATGAATAGAAGTAAGTACCACCATATCCGGGGCCACTTATTATCATTGGTGGTTTGTAGGAAGACATAGAAAGGTTGGGGGTCGAACAGTATAAATAGTTTTAGAGCTGCCTTTAAGTGTCATTTATAAAGAATAATCTTAGGGTTGTTGTTGTTTTTTTATTAGAAGTATGCTTATGTAGATATTATGCTGAAATATTTTCAACTTCAAGATTAGCCATAAAAGTCTGAAGTATTCTGTTAATATATAAGGACACATCCATATTGTTGACATTTTGACTCTTAGGTGTACTTTAGCAGATGTCTTGATAAAGTATAAATGTGAAATGGATAGACATATGTTGAATGTAAGAATTGCTGGAAGAGGTATTGCAGAGCACTTGCAGATGTTTCAAATATATTTGTGGAAAATAAAGGAATTGTTTTAACAAACATTGATAGGTCTATGTCATGATGTGTATTTGTATCAAGAGGGTGAGGCTGTCCTTTTACAGTGACTTAGGTGTAGAGCATCTCATAACTCATGTATTTAACACTTAGAATATGGGGCTTATAATTGTTATAGCTGCAAAAATAAAGACAATAAAGTCAAAACTCTTACATAACATTGCAGCAATTACCAGAACCCAATCTTAACTTCACAAAAACTAGGGGTCAGGACAAAGGTTTTACCGTAATTCTGTGCTCCAGGCTTAGAACCGGTTTCCTTGAAAGGAAAATATATGTAAAGTGCCTTATTCCACATTCTTAAGTACCTGTTTAACAATTATTGTCTACAAAACTCCACATGGATACATACAATCAATTTAGAGGAGTAAAGGTATTCTACCATATAAAAGGGCATATTGCAATTTTAACAGATATATATAGAAAGGTTGGCCGATCTCGACACACAGATATTCAATAAACTCCAAATTTTATCTAAAAACATCTCACCTAAAAAAAATTTGCTTAACTAATGTAGCCCACATTTTGTCATTTGGATTTTAATTTGCTGCAATTTGTGGTCTAGTCGGGGGTTCTTTTCTAAAGTGTGAATTACCCAGAATTCAAAGTAATTTGCAAAACAAAGATCATTTGGCCTTACACTTTAAGTTCAAAATAAAAAAATATTCTTCTAATCTGCTACGAAACAACTCATTTTTCATTTTACACAATATGGTCGGTTACATATCAACCAGTTGTGTTTAAGTAGCATATGTTCCAAAATTTCAAATGAGCAAAGAGGGATACTTTAATCTTAGGGGTGAGTGTGCAAGCTGTGTCCAGGTTTGGGACTGTTTGAGAAATTTTAGATGACTT
The DNA here is from genome assembly GCA_933207985.1 of Pelobates cultripes. Classification (NCBI taxonomy): domain Eukaryota; kingdom Metazoa; phylum Chordata; class Amphibia; order Anura; family Pelobatidae; genus Pelobates; species Pelobates cultripes. Next base: position 122,948,638 of record OW240919.1, read on the forward strand.
ACTAAAAGCAATTTATGCAACTAAACTGTAATTTAGAACAAGAACAATGTATCTTATGCAGATTGATTTCTAAACATGTTTATTGTAATTTAAAGGGACACTATAGACACCAAAACAACTTTAGCTTAATGAAGCCATTTTGGTGTATAGATCATGCCCTGCAGTCTCACTGCTCAATTCTCTGCCATTTAGGAGTTAAATCACTTTGCTCATGCAGCCCTAGCCACACCTCTCAGCCTTCCTAAACACTTGCTGTAAAAAGAGACCTAATGTTTAATCTTCCTTTATTGCAAAGTCTGTTTAATTTTGAATTTCTTATCTCCTGCCCTGTTGATAGTTTGCTAGACCTTGGAGGATCTTCCTGTTAAAGTTTAATTTACAGAATAGGAGATACACACTTCTAAAGCAAATTAACATCTTATTGAAAATGCTGGCTGTGTGAGTCAAAGCCATGCGAGTTGTGTAACTAGGGCTCCATAAACAGAAACAAAGATGATAGTTGAGCAGTAAGACTTCAGAGGAATGATCTATACACAAATACTGCTTCAATACGGTAACATTGTTTTGGTGTCACTTTACAGAAACATTGCAAGTTGCTGAGTTTTATTGCTGTGGATTTCCGTTATACACTTAAGACACACCAACAGTATGGAGCTCCTATTAATGAAGACATTAATGATACATCACCATCACCATAAGGGGGATTCCCAGAGACATGCATAAATAAATAATTTGTCTTCAAGTAGGATAACTGTACCTGAGTGTTTGATAAAAAGTTCTTAAAACTTAACTGTTCCTGCAGCCTATTTGAGGACCTCTATTTGTACTTAAGGTTTTGAACAGATGGGAGAGAGAATAAATTTGCATTGTTCTCAAGCTTGATATTCCACAATGTAAAACAGGATTCAGCTAGAGACTTACATTATGTAAGGCATCTATAAAGCCCCAGAGATAACTGAACATTCATTTTCATCTCTGTTGTATTTTATTTCCTCAAAATGTTATTATTGCAAAAAGGGGAGTAATGAGTGAAGTCAGAGTGAGGAAGAGGTAGTCAAGTCGTGCATACATTTAGACAAGCCCACCTCCCACTGTGAGTGTCCTTAAAAAGTGATGTTAATCCCCCAAAACATCTCCAATCTTAATCACTTTCATAGTCATTCTTCTCGCATGTATTTTAAGACAGTCCAAAAACTAGCACTTGGCTTACACAAAGATATTACACACAGTAAATCTGGAAGCACTTGTGTTTTCTATATGAATGCCTAGCTACACCCATTGTCACAAGAATAAATCAGTATCAGTCCTATAGCTTTTTACAACAGGTCAGTCAGTGCATATACACAAGAAATATACTGAGTAAGGCACTTCATTCTGAATGATATACATAACTGGAAAACATCCAGATTTGCCCCAGACATGCTAGGTTTTACTGAACCACTGTTGCACAAAATTAATGTACAGACCAGGTGAGTGTCTTTTAGAGCAGGTCATTACCTCCCATTTAAAGCTTGTCCAAACCCATTTTAACTTTAAATCCTGTCTAGCCATGCATAGTTTCATCCTTCGTACAAGAAGTGTAAAGGGAAGGAATGTAGAGGAGAGTATAGAGGAGGTGGCAGTATATGACTTTTTTAAGTATCTAACTAGGGAAATATTCAGGTGTGCCAGGTGGGGGCGGTGGTGGGTGAGTCCCAGATACCATGTAATCGAAAAGATCCATGTACACACTGAATTACTATAGTAAGCAGACTTTATTGAATAAATGTTACAGGCAAGGCAATAGAACCTTCATCAAGCTTAATATGCTGAAAATAGATAATGTTGTTTCAATAAAGTCTGCTCACTATTCTAATATAGTGTGCACAGGGATCTGTTTGTATTATATAGTATATGCCTGTATGTCAATTAAAAGATTAGAGGGGTTTTTTTTAATGTCCAGAAAATTGTTATTCTTGTTATTCTATTGATAACGCCTTGTAACGTAGGTCTAAATTAATTATTAATTTGAAGAATTAGTTAACTACTACTTTGCCAAGTAGAACACTTGTGAACACCCAACATGTTAAGGATTACACTGTACCTGCAAGCAATAGTTCTTTTAAGGGAGTCTTTGTGTGTGCCCGACACCTTTTAAAGATAATTCAACAAAGGTTTTAAGCCTACCCGTACAAAGAGTGAAGACTGTATTGCTTGCACTATGTTTGGCAAAACCCTCTGGAACTGAAAAGGTTTTAGAAGGCTTATTTTTATTCACAAAAACAAACAAGTCATTATTTTTAACAACAAACATCTGCATAGTAAAAAACAAAAAAAACTAAAAATCTAGTGTAATCTGAATGCCTCATTCACACAAAGGTTATTTTTGTGCCTTGAAAAATAAATATATATTTTACTAAAAATATTTTAAGTCACTAATCTTCAAATCTTTCTACCCATAACAACAGGAGAGCATTTACAAAAAGAATATATACTACCCAGTGAGTCGACGTTGATCTCACCATAGCTCCTTCATATATAAAATAATTCATCCGGTTCTCAACAAATAAAAAGTCAAAATTCTGCACTTTTAAGATGCATGTTTTTGAACAGTAAAATATAAAATGATTCATTTATCTCACTGTTTTGTTTTCTATCCACCTTAATAAAACAATCCATAAAAATATTTCACACAACAATCAAAAAGTCAGTATATAACACAATTTAGAAAAAAAAATATAAACATAAAATAGCAATTTTCATAGCATCTAGCATTCTTCACTAAATCTTAATTGATGCATTGTTTTGTGAAACAGTCACATTATAACATTGAATCGATGATCTCTAAAGCAATGAGATCTCACTTTCTTTCACAACTTCAGTACTATTTGTTCATAGTACTCTATGGAACCCTTCACATTACTTGTGTAGACTGTAACATTCTGTTTACCTTTCTACCTACCCGAAATCAATATTAATAATTTGGCATTTGTTGTTTCTCATCATCAATGAATATTTTATAAACAATTTCCAGTCTGATAGGTTACAGGAAAAAAAAAGTAGACAAATAGGTGCAAGGCTGAAATGTATCAATTGAATAATATCAAGAAATACAGGAACACTTGGGGGCTTATTCACTAAACAGTACATTTTAAATATTGAAATATTTAGGCCAAAATAGCAAATTTGTAAAAATTCTACATCTGACTACTACAGTCAGCTCAGATATTTTTTGTCAAAATGTGCAATTAGTTTTTTAATTCACCACAATTTGCTGTTTAATGAATAAGCCCTACATTTATATATAGTTTTACTTATATTCAAGGATTTTTTTTTTTTTAATTCCTCTGTCTGATTTTTTTTTTTAAAGATAATTCATGGCTAACCTTCACATCCCAGATGTTTGTCATTGTGAAATGAATTTCCTATGAAGCACTGCCAGCAAGTATCAATAGAAACATAATTCTGACAGGGTTAATCATTAAAGTTAGTATTAGCGTGAATTCAAAAAGAATTCAAAGTAGATTTAAAAATTAAGGGCAAAGTAGCTGAACTAGAAACATAGCTGACTTCTAGTTTTGCTATTTTGGCTTCAAATTTGAAATTCACCTTTGAATTCTTGACAATGAAGTCTTTATTGGATAACTGTGTCAATCATAAGGGGAGTAGGCAGTATGTGGAGTTTGTATGCACCCAGTGCAAAATCAGTTGAGTAATCATAGCTGAAGTCTTAAAAGAACTGTCAGGAATAATTTATTTACCATTGTGTGCATATGAATTGCACATGCTGCTGGGCAACACTTTCACACCTTGTCTAACAGAATGAAGAATTAATAAGTGCACTGAAAAAAAATGGTAAACCGACGCCTGGCTGGGACACCAAGTTTAGTTAGCTCTTGCTTGTCTAGGCATTTTTCATGAGCCTCATAGTAGCCACATTTTTAGGGCCAGACAAATACAAGAGCAGAAATGCATACATTAACCCACTTCCATAGTTTACTACATTGTGTACCTGTTCGATCTATCTTTTGAAAAATATTCTGGACTGAACTATAGCAACACTTAAATGTATACAGTATTTCTGATTCTACAGTGTTGTATGTTTGTATAATGTCATGCTTAAAATACAAATATGCATTGGGGGGAGGGAGGGAACAAAAAACAAAAAAACAAAAAACATTATTTCTGCCTAAAAGTAACACCAACCACCACCATACCATTAAAGCCTTGAGTGCCGATGGTGTAACACAAGACACATTTCCAAATATCAGTTTGGTTTTCCACATTCATATGCATATACCTTTTTTGATAGATGATGCACTGCAGATATAGTTTTAAAAACTATTACAAGTAATACCAAAACTTCCTGGATCTATGAGACGGTTATTGCGTTCACTCTCGGAATGCCAAAAGATCACGAGCACACTGCAAGGTGCTGCTGTGTACACTCAATGAGTCAAAATAGTTTGGATTATGGTTTTGACATTTGTTTTTTTCAGTCCGAGAATGTAAAAGGGTGCATTTCATTTACACAATACTTTAAAGGCAAAGCAAGTATTAATATGATCAAGTTTTCTTTACAAAATGTTTACAAAAAGAAAATGTAAAATAAAATGAAAGAATCAAACAGGAAATAAAAGAAGTTAAAAAAAAAAACATTATTAAGTGCTGTCCTAAGAATGGAACACAGCGAGGTTTCTATGAAAATAAAGATATCCATAAATCTAGGATAAACATTATCTACTCCTTAAAAACAATCTAGATTATTGAAGTTCACAAGGCTACGTGCTAGAGCCATCGCTAACAGTTATGATCGGTCTCCTCCATGCTAATGCTGCTCCTCCGGCTGTTCGTCTTAGAAGCCCCAGGAGAAACAGAATGAAGCTGGTCACCTACTCTTGGTGACAGAGTGTCGTCCATAAAAATATCTTCCAGTTTGGAACCCATTTTGGGGCCGATACTGTATGCGTTTGGTGAATCAGTCATGTTTCTCAGGTTGTTACTGAAAGTGATAGTGCCATCTGTAAGATCCAGGGTCGTTGTACCAGAAAGATCATGGTGGTTTTGCATAACGTCTTGGTTGCAGCTATCAAGCATTGGCTCCTGTTTAATTACTCGGTTGACCAGGTCAGAAGAACAGAGGCCCGATGCAGGGATTATTGAAAGTCCATGAGCTCGGGCTTGCATCTCCAACTCCTGCAAGATACAATATGGAGATAATTCTCTGTTTATGGTTTTGTTTTGTGTTTTTATTATGTTTAGTTTTTTTACCGTTTCCTCAGTTGGAATTGGTTATGTATTTAATTATCAACCAAAGAAAAAAAAAAGATCAATAAACCTATATCCATATATTGTGGCAAATTAAACAAAGTTGCAGACAGAAGGCACAAGAAGCTTAAATTGCAAATTCACATTTCTGAATTAAGATTGTAATTTTTGTAATTTGTAATTTTCAGTTCAAGGCCCATGAATTTGCACTCTCTAGCACTGTCTTTCACAATATAAGTAAGTAACCTTCCTAAAATCTTTAAATCTGAAATTAATATGACACTTCACACATTTAGGTATGTTATTTACCTATCAGTGACTTTTGATAAATTAAAAACCAAACTGCAAAATTAATGCCAAAACTGGAAATTGTGGCTAAAGGCTAAATGATAAAAGCATTGCACATATTCTGATTACTTAATAATGTATTGTTTATTATAGAAATACCAGAAAATAGCTTACACAATTAATAATTTAGCCACGAGATAACCAATATTCAAAAGCCCAAATCAGGGTTAATTACGAAAAGCATTTTCTGAGATTGTGCAAATAGAAATAACATTTGTGACACATGTCATTATGAATTATCTATACGGATTCAAAGTGCTACAACCGAATAACAAAGACAACAATCCCTTAAGGCACTGGCTGACATTACATCTATTTAGTTAAGTTAATTGCACCTTGAACACATTATCTATGTGCCTCGTGAGAAGTCGAAAACTGAAAGGCAAGAGAGGAAAATGAAAATTCATAATAATTGGGCAGAGTTATCATGATTGCACACTACCTCCATTCTGGATATAATTCAGCATAGAGTTGTGCCTCTATTTTTAAAGCAACGTGGGAAAAAAAAATACAAATGAAAGATTCACAATTTTTCTTTTTGGTTGTGAATAGGCTCCTTTACCAGGACAGGGGAAGTGACTACAATTCCAGTCAACACTATTCCCAATATTGCCAATGAGAGTGCTGAGGATAACCAATAAAACCCATTTTGACTATAAACAGAATTACAAAAACAAACAAACAAAATATGAAGACAGTGCCCTAAATTCATCAAGTTAGAAGAACATGGAGTAATTGACACCTAAGTCTCTTTGGTAGTCTACAAGCGGTAACAGACCTGTATTCTGAGTAGTAGGTGTCGGTTGGCATGTTCTAGTTTCTTCTGTTTGTTTTCCAGTTCCTTTGAGCGCTGTTGCTCTCTCTGCAGTTTGCGAATGTAATCCACCGAAGCTTTTAAAATGGTTCCCTTGTTCCATCGCATGTCCCTATGAAGAAAAAAGAAAAGAAACATATATATATATACACACATATGAAGAACTTAGGACACTTTATTTCAGTGTTCTAGGCTGAAAGAACATATGTGGTGTGTCACCATCAACATTACGTTCAAGGAGATGGATGTGTTTGGAAATATGAAAGAGATATTCCAGAGCTCTTTAGACTATTTCCCCACAGCTCTACAGTCATTTTTCCCGGTTAATATAGTCACCATATGAATATACTAGATTGTCCTGAAATATACATCAACATACCTTAGCATAACATTGGCATATACTGGTTAAACGTTAGATATGGTAAAACATGGAACTGGATTTTTAATTTTTTTAAATGTGAGGTCATTATAATACAATGAGGAGAGGCAAAATCAAATTGAGTTTTAATGGGGAAAAGTCATGCCCAAGGAATTTTATTATTATATTTATTTATCATGTATATATTTAACACCTCCAGAATCCGAGCACTTTGGGTGTCCTGAAAAGTAATGTTTAAATTTTGGTTGGCCACCAAAAAATGTTAAGAAAATCTACCAAATAATGAAGTTAGAAATAAGGAAACAGTGTTGCAAATAAATATATAAGTATTGTATAATTATATGTTTTCATATTGTCATAACGTTGCCCAAAATATAACACCATCATTGCAGCCATGTTGCCACATGCACACTAATGCATGCACACTAACACATGATGCACTGATGCATGCACATATATATACACTCTGATAAAGGGAGATAGGGCCAGTGCAAGGATTTTTTTGCCTCACAGAGGAAGATGCATTTTTTTAGGGGTGGGAGGTTTGTCTCTTATTCCCTCGTTTTGGATTTCTTACTCCCTTTCTCCTTTTGTTTGGCTTACCAGCAGCTACACCAGGGCCTGTGCGCTGTAGGCCCATGCACTTAGAGTCACCTGATGGTAATGTGTCTTCAGGGGCCCAATCAGTGATGCAGCCCTTTAACAGCACAACCAGACGCCTGTAATCATGACAGCCTCGAAGGAAGTGAAAGCTGGTCACTTTCCCCCAGCTGACACCGAGCCACACTGGAGGAAGGCAGAGAGAAGGGGAACACAGACTGAGATAGCATCTGACTCCCAACGGCCTCAGTCAGCCAATTGGACCCCAGGGAAGCCACCCTGTCTGCACCCAAAGGTAGGAAACAGGAGGGTGGCTAAAAAGAGTACAGTTTGCACATGTGTCTGTTTGTGTGTATCTGTGTATGTATCTGTAAATCTGTGTGTGTATCTGTGTGCCTGTGTATTTATCTGTGTGTCTATTTGTGTGTATCTGTTTGTCTGTATGTGTATCTGTTTGTCCGTATGTGTATCTGTGAGTCTGTATGTGTGTCTGTGAGTCTGTATGTGTGTCTGTGAGTCTGTATGTGTGTCTGTGAATCTAACTGTGTGTCTTTGTATCTGTCTGTGTGTCTTTATTTGTATGTGTGTGTGTCTGTGTGTGCATATGCATGTTTATCTATGTGACTGTTTATCTGCATGTTTGTCAGTATGTGTATCTATGTGTCTGTGTGTGCGTATCTGCATTTGTGTATGTGTATGTATGTGTCTGTTTATCTGTTAGTGTGTGTCTCTGAATCTGCATGTGTACGAGTCTGTGTATTTGTGTATTTGCATGTATGTCAGTGTGTTCACCTGTGTGTCTGTGTATCTGTCTGTGCGTGTCTATGTATCTGCATGTCTGTACCTGTGTATGTTTGTATCTGTATGTGAGTCAGTGTTTGCATCTGTATGTGTGTCAGTGTGTACCTGTGTATCTGTATGTGTGTCTGTACCTGTGTATCTGTATGTGTGTACATGTGTATCTGTATGTGTGTCTGTATATGTGCATGTGTACCAGTATATGTGTGTGGCAGTGTATTTGTATATGTGCATACATCTCAGCATTCAAATAAACCCCTGAATTCAAATGTTAGCACAACATACAGTCACACCTGTATATTCAAAGGCAAACACTACACACAAGTAAACCACTACTTTCAAGTGGCAACAGTACATAAAAATACACAACACTACACACAAATACACCCCTACATTCACACACACATACTCCATAAAAAAAAATTCTCTGTCTTTTTTGTGTCTTTCACTCCCCAGTCTCTTTCTGTGTCTTTTACTCCCCAGTCCCTCTGTGTGTCTCTCCCCCAGCACCTTTGTGTGTCTTTTTCTAACTTTTCCCATTCCTCCGTTAGTCTCTTTTCCCATCCCCTCTGTGGGTATCTTGCTTCCTATGGCTATTTCTTCACTTCCCCAGCCTCTCAGTGTATGTGTCTCTTTCTCCCCTTCCTTAGCCCCTTTGTGTCTCTCCCCACCCAGGTCCCCTGTGTTTCTTTTTCCTTTTCTCTTCTATGTAGGTATTTTTGCTCCACTGTGGTCGCTTTCCCCCTTTTCCCCTCCTGCTTGCTTACCTCCTTGTAGATGGGCGCTGGGCGGACCATGGTAGAGGATAAAGAAGATCCTCTACCATGGTCCTCACAGCCATGCTACATGGAGTCTCTGGCAAGAAGGGTAGCATACAGTCTCCCAGACTTTGCGCCCACCCGCTGGGCCGCTGCACCTTTAGGTTGCCAACTGTGCCATAAGGTGCCATATGCACGCATATACACACTTTCATGTACACACGCTCACTGCTGTCACAGAATTCCCCTTCCAGCCACCCTTCATTACTTTGTTCTCTGAGAGTTTAGGTGGCATATCTCCCTACAACTCCCTGTCAGCTGCCCTCCATTTTTCTTGCTATCAGGGAAGGAGGCTGACCTCTATTATTTATTCCTTATCTGCCACCCTCCATTTACTACGTTCATACGAAGGGGTGGCTGCAAGCTGTTCCCCTGCTTGATTCACACAGAGCACGGAGGATGTGATATCATGTCACATATCCCTCTTTTCTTCCGTGTGAATACAGTCATGCAGGGGGGCTGGAACTGCTGATCTGTGTTCACTCACCACACTCTTCAGAATGCTGGACATGCCAGAGAAAAGAATTGAACAAAGAGTAAATCTCTGTGTTCGGCTGTGTGAATGACTGTCACAGCGTTGCGGCTGTTAGTGCTGCTGAGCTGTGACTTTCAGGACTCACTAAAGGCATAATTTGCTAACAAAATTTATTTGCAATAAACAACTTTCATTTGCAATTATGGAAATTGTGTATACACGATTCCGGGGTATGAGCGCACAATTATCACAGTATCAAACAGCATCAATAAGCAACAAAACATGAATTGCAGCAGGAATAATTCAAATATTTTCAGCAGTATGTAATCAAACAAAGATAATACATGTACAAAAATGTATAATAAAAATCCATACAAATAAACAGGTGTCTCTGCATTATTAAGGTGAAGTCTTCATTTTGTGTTTGTTTGTTTTTTTATACATTTTTGTGAATGTATGCTCTTTGTATCATTATATATCTCTAACAATAATTTAATGATTCTTGCTACATTGCGAGTTTAATTAATGCATTTGACACTGCGATATTTTTAAGCGAAGCTAACTTTCTACATATGACGCCCTATCTGTGCACCAAGAAAAAGGTAGAAATTAAACAAAGTTTCCTTTTTCTGCCTTATAATCAATTTGTGCCTTGCCTGTACCTGCACTGAACTAGGTTGTGATGTAATTTGATAAATATTTAAAGAGATACCATAAGTGCAAGGAACACAAAACTGCATTCCTGGCACTATAGCTCCCACTGCCTGCCACCTACCTCATGGCGTGAATTTATTCACTGACGTGAATAAACGGTTAAAAACCCTTTATTTGTTTACTATAGCCCTGGGTCTCCTCAACTTCCTCCGACGAAATGCAGGTGTTAATGCGCCTGCTCGGCAAATGCCTCGTGCACATTAGACCTCCCCATAGAAAAACATTGAATCAATGCTTTCCAATGGGGAAAACCCTGATGCTGAATGTCCTCATGCAGAGCGTAAGGACATCAAGCATCAGTTACCGGAACAAAGGTCCATTAGGATCAAGGAAGCACCTCCAGTGGCTGTCTGGAAGAAAGCCTCTGGAGGCAGACCTAGTGCAGCAATGTTAACACTGCAGTTTTACTGGAACTGCAATATTTAACATTGCAGCACTAAGTTTCATAGGGATGCTGTACCCAGACCACTTCAATGAGCTTTAGTGGTCTGGGTACCTATAGTGTCCCTTTATTACAAATTTAAAAGAAAACAGTTTATAAGTTGAAAAGTAGTTAACAGTTATACGTTATTTTTAATGTTTTATTGAATGATAGTTCCATAAAATTGATGTTTTTTTATATAAAAATTCCATGAACTGCCAACCTTATGTTGCATGCATTATGGGTGTAAATAAGTGGCTGTAAAATGCAACTGTGTATCTAACATGCACTTGGTTGTATAACAATAACAGTTACTAGAAACAGTAATTCAGAAAAAAGGCCCATCAGTCCCCTCCTCCCCAAAATATATATATATAAAGCTACAGGGTTATGACATAGGTATACAATGAAAAAATAGGAGTACAAACAAAATAATAATAATGCAGTATATAATAATACAGAGAATACAGTAAACATGCTTAATGAATTCTAAAACACTACAATTATTTAGTCCAAGGATTACAGAACCTTTTTAAGTAAATTAAACTCTACAAATGTGCTAATCTTGTGCTTTCAATCACAAACGCCTGGATGCAGTAAATTCCTAGCTTCTTCTCAGCAGGAGTTACATACTAAATCACAGCTTCCTTGCAGAACATGTTGTAATTCTAATAACATTTGGATTCCTCTGAGAAAAAGGGATGATGAGAGATTCTCTATTTACCTCGGGGCGTTTACGTAAATAATATTAAAGGGACACTATAGTCACCAGAACAACTATAGCTTAATGTAGTTGTTCTAGTGTATATAACATGTCTCTGCAGGCTTTTTAATGTAAACACTGCCTTTTCAGGCCTAGTAACACCTCTAGTCGCACTCCTATGGGAAAGCTTTGGATTGGCTGAGATCATAAAATGTGATGATCTCAGTCAAGGAGGCGGAGCCATCTGCCACAAGACCATTGCAGCACTGGAAATAAGGTGAGTTGAAAACCTTTTTTAAAGGCAGGAGATGGCAGCCGGCCACCTAAATGGCGCTTTCAAAGCCATAATGTCAGGCATCCATGTTTGTATACCAGACACTATCGTGTTCTCCCAACATGCCTAGAATTGTGCGGTGAAACTTCAGAGGCATGATACACTAAAACTGCCTCAATATGCTTAAGTTGTTTTGGTGACTATGGTGTCCCTTTAATAAATATTTCAGTGCAAAGTATGCCCATTCAGCGGTAATAGCAAAGGTGCCAAAGCTATACTGAGTAATACATGTGGCTTATTGGTTAGTGTACAAAGAACAGCTTCACTAAAATGGATATATTAATTAATTATATATCCTAATGGCTTCAAAGTGCACAGTAAATTCATGAGGGAAAAACATTTTCTTAGAAAAAAAATAGTCATCTAGGAAATAAAACTACATTTGTATTAATGCAAAATAAAAAAAATACACACCAGACTCTACTAGTGCCAGGTTCCACTTCGCTAGGGCATCTAGAACTCGCATTGTAAGACCTACGGTAGTGACAAGGAGTGGGTGATCATTGTGTGCAATGAATTCTGGGATACAAAGGACAGCAAGAAGTGATGAGGGAACTGGGAAAAGGGGGTACATTTTATTTTCACAATAGAAAAGGGACAGATGCTACCCTGTTCACAATGCATTGCTGATATTTTACAAAACTAAATAGAAGCAAATGTGTTTTAGATTTTTTTTTTACTTTACAAAATAATTCTCCTAATTCAGTCTATATAGGGATTCTTGTGTAAAGCATGTATCTTTAAAACTTAAATGTCACATAAGGATCAGTTATAATTTTAATTATGTTCTATAATAGTTGTCATTAGTAAGCATATAAAATTAATTGTCATACTGCCAGTATACCACATTTCTTATAGTGGTGGCTGTTGATGTTTAGAGATGGCACTAGAATATACCACAGGAATTGGATTCTGTCCCTTAACTTTCTAGGCTCTGCCTATTTAACCCTGTATACTCGACCCATTACCTAATGAGATGATACATTCTAAAGGCATACAGATGTACAGACAGTGGAAAAAACAATCACTAACCTACCCCTATTGGCGTTCCCAAAAACAACCTTAGAAGACAGAACAATACACTTTTTGGGGGATCCAGAATCTAGTGGCCCAACTGCAAGCCAATAGGCGATATCAGACATTTTGTTTGAGTTAGATTAACACTATTTAAGAAGTTTATACCTAATAAATGAGGCATTTAAAAAAAATTGTAACCACAAAAATATAGTACCACAATATACCCATAGGCGAGAATCATTCTGGCCAGGCGTGAAAGTCAGAGCTGTATTTAAGCTCCCTGAAAGTGTGAGTGTACAATTTTTAATTTTCCCTACTCTATCAAGGCATTTTTAACTTACTACACTAGCAGTCCTTTTTGTTTACCCTTTTTTTGTCATTGCCTACATTCTCCAAAGGACACTTCAGGTGCTGCACCTTCTTTTCCTGTTTTATCCTACCCCCTATCGGACAAGAGAGACTCCGTTTTAGGTGATTGAGCTACCTTTGGACTATATCAGTATTGTACAAGCGCTGAATTTTTTCTGTTTTATTTTTTTAAAATGCCTGGAAATCTTGGCATAATTACGTGCTCATTTCAAGACAAAATAAATCATTTATCTTTTTTTATTTTTTTATTAAAGTGTTATTGCTGCCCCACACCTGCTACTAAAGATCTGTGGTGTCTTTCCTTATGAAACAACACGTGGAAGGAGTACTGAGGAATTATTTCACAACATTAGTCAATGTAAGTTCAACACATTTCTTCTTTTTGAAACTGTAATTTATAATTTGGACATATTTTTATTCCACTGACATGCCATATTTGTGTCACTTATACTATTTCAATATATTCAGACTATTGTATTTAAAATCATCATAACGATTACAATCATCACAAAATCTAAAATTAATCAAATGTGGAACTTGCCATGGAATTGATTTATTTATTTGACTACAGTAATGGGTAGAAACTACATTCACATAAGCAACCAGCCTACGGAGTGTGAGAAGTCCAGCCTTATCAATTGTATTCTTTGATCATTACCAAGTTTGGTCTGAATATAATGCTATGTGTGTTAAATGTTTTCCTTAAATGAACCTCACCCAGAGCAACACAAGGTTTCAAAGAACAACATAACAATTGCAAATGGGTAGATTTTATCCGAGAGTTATTAATAGAAATCTGATCTGATAAAACAAAACATGGGTTGTGTCACCAAACAGCCACTAGATGGAACTGTACTTCCAGCTGGTTTCTGAATGTGAATGTTGTACATTGTATAGGATTTGATCAACACACACTTAACCAATCAAGACTTTGCAGTACAGAAACAGATAATCCATGTAAGGGTAATAGGTAAGCAACCAATATAACCAGTAGGTCCTTTATGAATATTCAGTACCCCTGACTTAGACATGAGAAAGATTTCTTTTACTGCCACCTGGCAAAAATCCAGTCTGCTATTTCCTCCGGTTTTTCCCTCTATAGTCTCTCTCTCTCTTTTTTTTTTTTAGTTTCTTGCCTCTGTGTTTCAGTCACTATCCACTAATATTTAACCTATGTAACTCCCTATTCTCTGTTCCCCAGTTTTCCATCTCCCAGTCTACCTCCCAATGTTTCTTTACCTTCTCCATCAAACCATTACTCCACTAGTATATTTCAGTAATTCTTGATCAGTCTAATTTGACAACCCCAATAATAAGGATGTGGAATTCTCTGCCTATCGGAGTCTATAATGTTTCTTAAACAGCAATTGGATAAATACTTATAAAAAATGATATCCGTGAATATTATGTTTTGCATGTGGGCAACTGTGTTTGAAGGGTTTTTGAGGGTACACTTATTTAGAAAGTGTTTGTACACTGAACTGTGTTTTTTAGTGGTATCGTCTCTTTTTGTTTTGCCTGTGGGATAACGCCTTTTTAATCCAAGGAGAAATCTGACTGCCATTTTGGAGCTGAGAAGGATTTTTTTTTCCTTAGGTTTTGCGAAATTAGAAAGAGCTTCAAACTAGGGTTTTTTTTACTTCTTTGGAATCAAAGTAAAAACAGATGTGAGGAAGGTTAAACTTGATGGACACGTGTCTCTTTCCAGCCTATGTAACTATGTAATTATGTGGTGGGAGCCGTGTTTGCATGAATGGGGGGGAAGGAGGACATTCTCCATCAGTCTAATTTGACATCCCCTTCTATGTGTCATGGGAGTTGTGTTTGTGAATTGTGGGAGAGTAGTGCACTTGTTTGTTAAAGGAAGTTGTAGGTAGCTGCACATGTTGATAGGTACTGTGGCCGAGTGTGTAGAGGGCTTTGAGTGTGAAAGGAGTATAGCACTGTATAAGTGCTTTTGACTGTTTCTGATCGTTTAAGCGTGTGCATGTTTAAGGAGATAGTGGAAAATGTTAATGATACATTTTTTAGACATATAACAGATTTGTTATGGATTATCATATTCATAGCTAGTTAAAGAAGCAAGAACCTGAGACAGGATCTCTAAAAGCCATAAAATCCATTTGAAGGAAAATATTTATTAAAAGTAACAACAACAAAAAATGAAAATAAATAAAACTAGCTTTTTAAAATAAAAGAGAAAAAAAGAGAAAATAGAGAAAAAATTAAATACATGTTCTTGAAAAACATATAAGTAAAATTAAAATTGTACTTACGGGTCATTAGATTTAGGTATTAAAGTACCTAATTCTTTAATTCGATCATTGATGTTAAATCTCCTCCTTCGTTCAACTACGTAAACAAAAATAAGAGTGTCAAACAACACATGGGAATCAGTTGGAAGAGCCGATATTCTACCTTTTTTTCAGTAATAAAGCTTTAAATAAGTTACATTCGAAACAAACAAACAGAAACAAACAAACATAGTGAGTGGTGATACTTAACAACAACAAAAAAGTAAAATTTAGTTAATAAAGAAAAAAAAAGTCATAAGCATTATGCTTAATTCACAAAATTCAATATAATACGATGTTCTGGAAAAAAAGCTGACAAAGAAAATGAGAATTGTTGTAATGAACAATAATAGCCACTAGAGGGAATAGCTGCAATTCCAATGAAATTCAAAATGAACTAGGTTTTAATACATTGTGTAATACAATGAACTCTGCATAGAATTTTACCAATAAAAGATTGGCACTATCAAATGAAGGTCTGTGGATCACAGCAAAATTTTGATTGTTTGATGTGACCTCATAAAAGAGCCCCAATACAATTGTTCATTATGCATTTCCACAATATGCGTGGAATATGTACAAAGAATATGCAACAGTAGTAGCAGTAAATATATAACATGTTTTTTTCTGAAATCGCATGACTCAAAAGTATATCAATCCCCCAAACAATGACTTGACAAAGGGTAGATACTGAACATGCTGAGACACTTGTAACAATGATGTCTCCCATGTACGTGTTTCATGGTGTAATGGAAAGTTACAGGGTCAAATGAAGAACTTGCCCTTTTCAGTTTTTACACGTTGAAATTTGCCAGATTGGTTTGTTGGGCCTATGCTGCCTTTGAAACCATATGGCAGCCCAGGAATGTAAATTATCCCCATCATGGCATACCATTTGCAAAAGTAAACAAACCCACGGTTTTCAAAATGGGGTATGCCTACTTTTGTAGAACCACTAACTCAGGAACCCTGGCCCAAGCTAGTGTTCACATTAGTACAACAATAACCCCCATATACAAGTATTATGGGATATTGGAACATTGCAGAGTCAAATAGGGCTTGCAAATTACATTCTCTGATATTTTGCCTGGGTTGTCAGAGAGGTCCCCAATAAATAATGAATAAAATAATATAATTATATATAATTAATAATTATAATAAATAATGAGAATTAATATATAAATACACTTAGAATGCAATTTGGTTAGTGAATAATCGTATTAGTTCTACAACTAATCTTATTACTATTCATGGGTGAGCTATTTGACTCTGAGTTATTCAATAAACTCTGTATTTCTGTGAATAAAATCTAAATGGAAAAACTGTGGCAAAAATAGCTGATCTGGATCATTCGCCAACTCAGGAGTAGTCCTAACTTGATTATTTACATTTCAGATTTAGCATTAAGATTTAACCCTTTAAGGACACATGACATGTGTGACATGTCATGGTTCCCTTTTATTCCAGAAGTTTGGTACTTAAAGGGTTAAAGGGGCACACTGGACTCCTAAAGTAATTTATCTTGTTGAAAAGCTACTTGTGAAGAGTCCTCTTCAAAAGTGCAGAGCTCAATAGATATTTGTAATTTTATATATTAAAGGATCACTATAGGGTCAGGAACACAAACATGTATTCCTGACTCTATAGTGCTAAACCCACCCTTAGCCTCCCTATAAAAGTATAAAACTCACCTTATTTCCAGCGCCGTGCAGGTCTGCCAGCCCTGGCTCCACCCCCTTTGCGACATAATCGAAATGGCAAATTTTTAGTCAATCCAATGCTTTCCCATAAGGAAAGGGATTTTAGGATTGGTTAAAATCGGCAGGGGGCGGGGCCAAATGCGGTTTTGACCAATCAGGAGGTCCTCATAGAGATGCATTGAATCAATGCATCTCTATGAGGAAAATTCAGCTTCAACGGCAGGGCTGCTTACTGTGGAGCGTGGAGCCAGGAAGCCCCTCCAGTGGCTATCTGAGGAATGGCCACTTGGAGGTGTCCCTAAAGGTAATGTAAACATTGCCTTTTCCCTGAAAAGGCAGTGTTTACATAAAAATGTCTGAAGGGAGCTATTATACTCACCAGAACAACTACATTAAGTTGTAGTTGTTCTGGTGACTATAGTGTCCCTTTAACTGTATTACATCTCCATGGTTGTCAATCAGACAACAGCTCATTTTACTTCCTGGTGTTCTTAGCTCAGTGGCAGCAACTGCTCAGAGCACCTGCCTTGCAAAGACTTCTCATTGAGCTGCATTGGGATGTCTGTGATTGGACAGCCATAGAGAGATTGTGCTGAGGAAGAAAGGGGGGGTTTGCAAAGACAGCAGACAAAAGAACGGTAGCTTTTGCAAGCTTTTGCATGTTTTCAAATGGGAGTAAATGTACCAAGCAGTGATTTTTTTATTTTATTTTTTGTATTTGGGCATTAAGGTGTCACTTTTATTTAGATTATAAAGCAAGACTACAGAATACAAATTAGCATTACATAACAATCCTACAAAGATGTAAGTTCCATTTATTTATTGCAGCCGATGGCAACTCCTATCATCTTGTTTGCTACAGACAAGTACAAAAAAAGTGTGAGA
Organism: Pelobates cultripes; assembly: GCA_933207985.1. Classification (NCBI taxonomy): domain Eukaryota; kingdom Metazoa; phylum Chordata; class Amphibia; order Anura; family Pelobatidae; genus Pelobates; species Pelobates cultripes. The sequence goes on from OW240919.1 coordinate 122,966,554, forward strand.
ATAAATAAAACAGGGGATCCACAGCCTTCAAACATACTGCTACAGAAGAAAGATTAACATACTTAGATTATGATTGTCTTTCTTTTGCCTCTCCTTGGCCAGTGCTCTTGCTTCAGTTTCTGAAAGAAATAATGGTAACAGTATTTTCTAAATAATGTATTGAAAGACAATGAAAATACAAGCACAATATATTTTCAAAATTTGCAGCCCTGAGGAATATGCAAGCAAGGCAATAGTGCACATAAATCAATCACATATAAAAACACATTGAGTATTACAAAAATTGTATTGTTAATATTTTGTTGTTAAATTGAGAGGTTTTTGGCATCGTTTTTGTTTGTTCATTTGTTTGATTTTTGTAGTTATTAAATTGAGTTCTCAAAGACATTTTTTGAAAAATACATTTATTTAACTACTAAAATACATTTATTTATTTACTAAACCTCAAGCTGTTTGGAATCGACCAATAAGGTGATAATTCCCATCTATTCAAAAATTACTGAAAATTATTTGGGATGAAATGCAGAATATACTCAGAAAGGGTGGATATAGGAAAGGTGGTGATAAAATCCCAGGTACTGGAGACCTCAGCAAACCCGCAGTAGATTGTAAATGAGCCCAGATCAATCTAATTACTGGATTGGAGTGAGTTTAACCTGAGATGTTCTTCTGAGAACATCTGAGTTTAAACATCAATGTGAACATTAGAATAACATTGTCTCGAGTCTAGACAATATTAAATCACACCATACCTCCCCTCTCTTTTGCATAAGCAATATTTAAGGGTCTGAGTGCTGTAGTGGTATGGAAATGTGTTGCAGGGAAATACTTAGAAAATGCACTTTCTACAGAGAACATACAAGCTTGAAACACACTTGAACATAGCTCTAATCTGTGAGAAAAGTACATGTGTCCAGTTATTTGTTGTTTGTTTTTTACAGACGTTGGACGTAATTACAGCTTACAGCACTGTCTGAAAGCAGAAATTTTTAAGAATACTGTCACTATTATCTATGATTATCCTTGTTTCTCCCCTTTAAATCTCATTCCACCTCCCAACCCATTAGTATGTCCAAGTCCACTGCTTTGACACCATTTCTTGTCCATGCCCCCTTCTCTACTCTCTGGCCAACACAGACCCCTCCCCTTTCGCTTTAGCATACACCTTCAGTCCATCATTGCTTCTCATTAGAATGCGGCCCAGAAGGCGATAATGTTTTGTTGATAAAGAAAAGGTGGATTCAATTGAGGATAACTTGGTCCGGCACTAGCTTCCAAGTAAGTTTTACATTATTTTAAATAGTAAGTCAATAAAAATAAAAACCTTGGAGGGGTTGGGGCTAGAGGAATATAGAGAATAATACTACTAGACTAAGAATAAAGGATTTTAAAATTAGGCTAACTCTGGCTTTACTGCCTAAGCCTGTAGGTCTATATGATCTTTTTCTCACGATTGCTACAGTATGTTACAATGACTCTGCTTAAAATGTTACTCAAAGCACCATGACCACTTCATTGATTTAAAGTGGTCAGGGTGCCTGGAGTGTATGTGCAGCATTTTACATAGTTTAGTCCCTTTGCTGATGGAGGTATAACCCCCAATTCCAGGTTGGCTAGTTTGCAATTTTGTTGATAGAGTTGCAATCATTGGCTGGGAGCAATCAGCTGACTCTCTCTAATCGATGACTTGCTTCTGCACCTGTGCATAATATTGTTGCACATAACTGGTCATAGAGGACATTCTCTGTACTGGTTATGAAGCTTGGACACTTTATTTAAAAAAAAAAACTCATTAACTATATAGGGAAAAATTGAGGAGGGAATCTATATTTTAGTTCTGCATTTTCTGTTTTATTCTATATTACTACTAAACTACTGTTCATTTTTGGGATACCCCACAAACCACCATGTCCACATTAGAGATTTCTCTTTCTTAACACTTTTTTGGTAGTGTCTATCGAGTTAGGAACATTCTTAAAGCAACTACATATATAACAACTACAGCTTACTGTGGGCACAGTCATCCTATTTGTGTTAAACTTTTTTTTCTGGTTTTAGATCAAAAATTGGCTCTTCCACTTTTAGCTCATCCAACCACTTACAACTTGAAACATTCAGTTATGCAAAAACACATTGATATATTTCATCTGTATCATATCAACAGACACCAACTACCCATTTTTGGTATATGTCAATAATTCAACCATCAGTCTAACCAAAACGTAACATATTATGGCAATGCCAAAGCTTTTTTTAAATGTCTGACATATAAATAGGAATTGCACAAACTTTTATATTTAACAGTATAGAATATGAATATTATTCAATTGCTCCGGCCATGTCAGATGTAGAACTTCAGGTCAGAAGTCTTGTGGACCTTATTTATTGATAAGCTATACACTAGATTTGATCTGAAACTTTACCAATACACATGAATCAGTGACTATTTTACAAGCCAGGTAACTGGAATAGTATTTAAGTAATAAATGGAGATCAGAGATGTCGTATTCTTCTGACTATAATCATCAAGAGCATTTTTAAAGATCATGGGATAAGGAATTGCAGAGAATTGATAAAGAATTGCAATTTTGTTTAAGTGAAAATTAGTCAAGTTGAAGATTTTTTAGTTTTCCAATTTGCCTATTCAACATAATGTGTTTGTCAGTTAATCACAACAACATATGATTTGGAATTTGTATCTCCTATTTTTTTATTTTTTTATTTAGGAGCCTAAAAGTAGTCCCACCACAGCTAAATATTGAATAAATATATCCCTTGGTATACTTTGATGCTTATGTTAAAAATGACTAAAATTAAACCTAGGACTGAAGAGTAAGGTTAAAAAGATATATCCAAATCACTAAACTATGACTAACAAAAAAGTAAAACAGTCTTTACATTTTTTTTTCTTCTGTGGTAACATATTCACAATGCACACATTGTTATTAAACTAAGCTTATTTAAACAAAAAAAGCATTATAAATCACAGTTTAACTCTTTAGAAGCAAAATTTTACATTTCGCTGTTTAAGCAATCTGGTTCCAAAGGAGGCAGCCATTTTAGAATAGAATGTAATGATGGTATACCTTTGTCTCATATTGGTTCTTATGCAGTTTTATTGTGTATGAAATATATTACATAATTTGACTTTGTTATCAAATGTCTTGCTAATTTTGATGACAATACTGTATGAATATGCAAGTTTGGAATGGTGCAATAAAGAGGTTTTTAATTGCAAGAGCATTGTCTGTTAGAACCAGGGGCATGAATTGTCTAAGTGGCTTGTATGCAGTGGTGCAAGTAGCTTTCATTCATGGCTGGTACTGCTCTCATTCAATAATAACTTTAACTGGAAATTGTCATTACAACCCTGAAATATCTAAGCAACAGAGTTTCACTGTTCATTTATGCTGAAAACATGTTTGGCTATTTGTTTCCATAATGGATTCCTTCGTTGACTCCATTTTGATTTTCAAATGTGCCTACAAGGACACATGTTGCATTTTACAGAAACCAGGCCGTAAGACAGAGGGCTGTATTTCATAATAATAATCTAAAGTCAGGGCATGCAGCCTTTAGCACTCCAAATTTTATGGACTGAATCTCCCATAATGCTCTTAGAGCCATTATGCTGACAAATCATCAGTAGTGGAGATGTTGTCCACAACATCTGGCGTGCCGAAAGTTGCCTATCCCTGATCTAGAGGCAGAGGTGAACGTGGTATCCAGAATACCTTATCATCTACTATCCCAGCCAGCAATTAATTCATCTAACATACTTGTTATCTCTCTTGATTTCAGTATTTTAATTATATTTTGTTACCAGCGTTTATGTTTATATTCACTTTTTCATTTACTAATTATCTTTGAATACCATCTTACTTGAACCACTGCTGTCATGTGTAGAAAGATCATCAATCTCTCTAAAACAAATTATTTACCTGTAAGTTCCCTTTTGATATTGGGAAGATTAGCAGGGCAAGAATTACTGACGTTTAAACCCGAAGGAGGCATACCTTGGTTTCCATAAATGTCAAAATTACCAGACCCAGGCATCTGAAAGAAAACAAAAACAATATTCTTTTTTAGAAACAGTTAAAACATACATAACAAATGTACTATAATATGTTAAAGTAAACTACATATATTTAAAGAGTGCCAATACATTGGGGGAAATGGATAGAAAGCAATTTGAGCTTGTAGTTATGTAATTATGTAAAAGCAGCCTTAAAACCAGCACTTAATTTCATTATTAAGACTATTGCTGTAGGTGATTTATATTAAAAGAAAATTATAGAAAAAGGAACTTATTTTTATCATAGTGCATTTTATTTTTACTGTGAAAAATAAAAGACTGAAAATTGACAATTAAGAAACAAAAGTTGAAATTGTGATTTTTTTTTAAATTGTTTTTTTTAGGTCTCTTGATAAAGTTAACCTGGACGACTTTATACTTCGGAAAAGTGAAGGGTGCTTGAATAAAATTAATCGTGAGGGCATATTTAAGTATTAGAAAAGGCACCAATATGTATGCATTTCCCCCATTTTATTGATTTCTGATGATGAAGAAAGATGGTGAAAACTCACATCATGGATGACAGATCCGGTTTGATAAATCTGAAAAAAATAAATCCCAAATCTGTTCTACATTTCTTGAAAAATAATACATTTCAATTGGGGAAAAAAGTATAAAGAAGAAAATGACAGCAAAAAAAGCTTAAGGTAACTACAATGAAATGGTTTCCACTAATAAATTACATAAATGTTCTGTTTAACTATTTGCGTGCAGGGGGGAGCAGGAACACAATACTTGCCAGTTAATGGAACATAAATGGTTAAAAGCAGTAATCCATGTTGATTAAAAATGTATTGATGTCAAAAATAGTTTACATAACTTTTATTTCAACATGTGATCCCTAAATATACATGTCAGGTATCACAAGACATTTAAGTAAAAGCAATAGATTACAGAACACTAACCAAAAAGATAAAACAACTATTTTTGACATTTGACAATTGGTGCATCATGTATATTAGTTATGTAGTCCTAACCCTATCCATAATCTAAACCCTAATCCTACCCATGGGAATTTGACGTTATCAATGCCTTTGCTTTGATCTTATGCCTCTCAAACATGGTAGCTTCAAAATGTGCATGAATCATGCCTTAAACCTCACAAAATGCATTGCAATGCCCTAAGATTAACCCCTTAACCCCTTAAGGACACATGACGGAAATATTCCGTCATGATTCCCTTTTATTCCAGAAGTTCTGTCCTTAAGGGGTTAAGGACCAAACTTCTGGAATAAAAGGGAATCATGACATGTCACACATGTCATGTGTCCTTAAGGGGTTAAAGGGACACTATAGACATCAAAAGAACATTAGCTTAATTAAGCAGTTTTGGTGTATAAATTATGCCCCTGCAGACTCACTGCTCAATTCCCTGCCATTTAGGAGTTAAATCACTTTTTTATGCAACCCTAGCCACACACCCCTGCATGTGACTTACACAGGCTTCCTAAATACTTCCTGTAAAGAGTCTTCTAATGTTTACACTTGCTTTATTGCACCCACTGTTAAATTTAGAATGTTTTATCTCCTGCACTGCTTGCTAGACCTCGCAGAAGCCTCATATGTGTGACTAAGTTCAATTTATAAACCAGGAGATAAAAACTTTTCAAGTCAGTTAACATCTGATTGATATTAAAACCATTTGTTATGCAGGTTGTGCCAGTCACAGCAAGGGGAGGTGTGACTAGAGCTGCATGGACTTAAGCAAAAGTAATTTAACTCCTATTTGGCAGAGAACTGAACAGTGAAACAGCTTCATTACGTTATTTTGGTGACTACAGTGTCACTTTAAACAAGTTCATAAAACGTTTGCTAATCAGTGATGCAAAAAAGCCTAGTTTTCCCAGGGAACCCTGCTTGCTAATGAAGCCTTGTTCCCCTAACACTGGTTATCATGCCAAATATATGTATTATAGTATGGCACTGGTAGTAAAAACTGTAAGCATATATGGAATCAAGTCAGTGATGGTCTCTCAAAATGAACAAACCTAGTCTAATTCTAGTAGAAATAGGTTTATTTCTAGTAGGAAAAATAGATTTCATGGTTACATTTGGCTCTAAGAATCCGGAGGTTGTCTGGAAAAAAAAATACTTTGTAACCAAGAAACTGCATGTTTTATTGAATGTTATGTGCTACTTAGAAATAACATTTAGTTCTATGAGATAAGTGAATATTCATGTAGAAGTAATGATCTGAATCAAAGAGGTATATGTGAATTTGTATTAAGTGCCACACAATTAGTAATAATAACAATACTATAATAATTAATACTAGGTGCCCTAAATGACATAAGACGACACTTCCTATGTAATGAAAAAGCAAACATGTGGGTATGAAATAGACTTTTTATATGAGCAGTTGTGTGGCTTTTATTTTAGGCAAGTGTTTGTATGCTTTTTATCTTTGAAGAACCCATATGATGTACTTGCTATTATTCCTCAGCTGTAAAATTATCTCATTGACCTACTCCCCAATTTTAATAGGAAATGAATAAACATCAATTTGACGAAACTCCTTTATTAGACTCTTCTCAGTGTCTAAAGGGGGCTCTAAAGTACTGTTACAATTAACAAGTCTTTGCAGGCAGTTAGTTGCCTGGGCCAGATATACAAATGTTGCAACCATTAGGTACCCGCTTAATGTGCAACTCATTTTTTCTTCTGTTCTAGGCTGCAAGAACCTAATTCATAGTGAAAGGGGTTCTATATCAAAGAGGCACAGTTTTTACAGAGAATTGCTAGAAATTGTGTAGGCAATCAATCAGATCAGTAATGGATAACCTTTAGAAAAGCATCACAGGACATATAGTCCAGAACAACTTTAGTACATAAGTTAAGTCATGATTAAGGTACATCAATGCATCATGCTCGCTCGTAATATTACACCATAAAAAGCCTCAAAATGCCTTGTAATCTTTGGTATGTAAGCTTGATAATTTACAAACAGATGCCAAATGTACCATACCGTGTTTGCCATGTGCATAGCAGGATCCATTAGAAGAATGTCTTCATTATAGCTGGATTCCAAACTTATTATGTCATCGATAACATCATCCATCTGGAAAAGAAATCCTAGGTCAGTTTCTGATTATTACATAAATACAAAAAAATGCATTCAATTGTTCTGATTTAATCAGAGGAATAAGAACAGCCTGCCCTTGGACCTAGGAGCATGCTGATTTTGGCTTATTATTTTCATGTCAAGAACAGTATTGTTCTTTAAATCACGGGGTTGGGTTTAAGTGGGTCGGTAGGAATATTTATTATCAGAATATATGAGTATAATTATTAACATGTATACATTTTCCTAAAGTAAAAATATAAAATGGAATTCCGGACCATATTTCTAAAAAATATCTACTGGATCGTAAATGTGCATGTTTCATTTTCTTAATGCCTTCAATAATAAATGGATTGTTTTACTAGGAAGAATACATTGACTTAGGTATACTACCTATGGTGCAGACAATATTATTATCCACCGCTATTTTTTTTTTTTATTAATCCCAGGCTGGTGAAATAGTGAAATTTTGCTGCCAGATTCAAATCTTCAATCCTGATGTTTAAACAATCTATACAGCTATTGTAATAACCAAGACCCCATAAAGAGCTTAATTAAATGTTCAGCCATTTAGAGGACTCGGGAGATGCATATGGTTGTCTTTGTTTAAACTAAAAGTATCTTCTTGTTTTGTTATCAAAAATAAAATAAAAGATTAAATGTAATTTAGTATTTGTTTGTTATTTTATAATGAAAGCATATTAGTGAATAACTCTTTTCTGTGTATCTCATGGATGCTTGTTCTTTGTGGCCATTTTAAGGACTTTTTGGTCCAAAGTATCCCTATGCTACTAAAATGTGCAATGTGCAATCTGAATGTCTAGGCAGGCTTATTCATGAATTCAAAGTGAAATTCTAATTTAAGGTCAAAATAACTCTTTAACTCACCTATTTTTTCAGCTCAGCTTCTTTGGCCTTAATTTTTAAACTCACTTTGAATTCTTACTTAAGTTGGTAAAACAAAGTGCACATGTGAGATGCCCAGTGTTCATGGATTATGTCAGAATTTCTTAATGAAAACTAGCTTTTCATTACCTGCATGTTTTTGGTCGGTTCAGCCAATTTTCCGACCAAAGATGATTTAAAGATGGCCACTCCCGTAGAGAAAGTATAAACCAGGAGATTCTCTGACCAGAGTTATTTACCTATTTGTATGCATTACAAAATAATACACGAGAGTCTAAATAAATGGAATCTTTGGTTTTTAAATAATAATAAAAATTGTGGCAGTTATCCTTTAAGCAATCTGCTTGTTACAAAATAAAAAAAATGTATGAATTCAGTATTTGAAAAAAAAAATATTAAGCTATTTCAAGTATATTGATGATCATTGCAGGTCTTTTTAATTTTAAAATATAATATTTAGCATGCGAAATTGGCATGACAGGGATGTATATACATAATCATATAATAAGATGCCCAGTCCTTGTCTATACAAATTAACAATATTTTCCAGATTCCTTCTGAGAACATTCCTGCATGAACACAGGAGAGCCGATATGTGGCTCAGGCACTGAATCTAAGTAGAAATCTCAATTCTCTCAACTTCCTGTAGGTACTAAAATGCTTAAACCTGTGTGTATGCAACATTAATGTGAACCACTTTCTCAGATTCTAATCAGTACAAATTTTCACAGCAATCTTTTCATAAGAACAAGAGGCTATTACATCAAACCAAGGTTCTGAACATCCCTTGATATTGCGACAGTCTTGCAACACCATTTGATTGTAACTGGCTTAGTAATACTAATAAACCACTATTACAACGATTAATGTTCTGAAAACATATGTAGCAGGAATGTTGAGGGAGGGCTAATAGTGAGGATGGTAATCTGTCCAAGATTAAGTAACAGACCAGGATTTTTTGTGATTTTTAAAATGTTTTTATTCCAAGGAGACTTTAATTTGTTAAATTAGAGCACATGTTTATTGGAGTTTATCTGACCGGAAATAGAATGTACTTTGCAAAAGCACTTTAAAAGACACTTTATTTTATTTTGTTTATTATTTTTTTGTCACACACACACACACACACAAAAAAAAGAGGCTGAGGAAAATATATATTTTTTTAAAATAGAGCATTACTTCTAATGCAATCTAGTTCTGCAACACCTACAGTGTTATTCAATGTGAGAATTCAAGGTGAATTTAAAATTTTATATCAAATTAGCCGACCTGGAAAAATCCTCTAAATCAGCAATGCCACCAATTTAGCTAATCTAGCTGTGAATTTGAAATTCACTTTGAATTCTCACTTTTATAAATAACCCTGCTAGTGTTGGAAATAGTTCCAGTATACCATATCCAATGTGTACTGGGGCCTGCAGCAGTATGTCTTGATTGGACCTTCCTGCACTAGCTTCTTACATTGTAAAAAATATTGCATGCCCACTTCTTACACTACCCTTATCATTCTTTGCCAATGTTGAATATTTTTATGTGTGCATTATATGCTTATTTTGTTTAGTTTTAAGTGTGTGTGTGTGTGTGTGTGTGTGTGTGTGTGTGTGCTTTACAAATTATTTAGTGTTTTGCAATTAATGTATTCTGCATGCCACAGAATTTTTTTCAATTTAACTTGAAATCTCATTAAAAGAAAACAATCATTCAACAAAAAGATCATGCAAACTGAAAACATTGTTTTTGTGGAGGGTTGGGATAGTTTAGTTCTTTTTCATACATTAAAGTTTGGATTGAAAAAGTTATTTTTCCAAAAGACAAAAAAAAGAAACCAAGATTTGTGGGGATTTCTTTTATTCTCATTTATGTCTGTTATCGGAATTATTTTCTTCCATGAATTCTAAATTATTTAAATCATAGGTTCATATAACTATGTGAAAAAAAAATCAAAAAGAGAACATTTATGAATGTTGTGGTTTTTTTCTGAGACTTTTTAGAAAAATGTCTACATAAAATATTGTGAATGAATTAATATTTATTAGGACAATTAATTACGTTTTATTACATTTATGACATTAGCGTCAAACAGGGCTATTTTGAATTTTTTAATGTATACAAGTACTTGATTTTTAAATGTATACAAATATTTTCACATATATATTCATTTGATAATTATACATATTAAATGTTTTATATATATATATATATATATATATATATATGCCATTTTGGTTGAATTGTTGAAGAATAAGCTTTTTTTAGATTATATTTGTTAAATACTGAAAATATATATTTACATACTTCTATTTTATTTATTTTTAATTACCATTTAGGAGGGATGATGGATAACAACGATGGATGAATTCAAATCTATCAATTTTTAGTGTCTAATTTTTAGAAAAAAAATAATGAAGATTAATTATGATATTTAAAAAAGTAATTAATAAATGTGTGAGGGGGAGCTGGTTTTACTGTGATTGTTATTGCAGCCGAGATATGCACAGTTACCTCTTTCTCACAGGTTGAGCTAAGTGTCAGCATAGCCATTGGGCTGTTGGGAGCACTGCTTCCTGGTCCAGGGGGCATGATGTGATCACAAGGCTGATTTGGACAAGGCAAGCTTAGAGCTTGACCAGGGTGTTTGGCTGTAGTCAGGTATTGCTTTACCTGCTGTTTTTGAGCCTGTTGAATGTGGTACTTGGTAGGATTTTCAAGGTGAGTCTGCACCTGGAAGATACAATTTAGAAAAGATCATCTGTCTTGAGAAAAATACTAAGCAAGATGCATTCAAATATCCTGATATATTAAGTGCAGTGGTGTTTAATCATTGGCAACGCAAATATTGTAGACCTTATTCCTACAGTTAGTCAAATGGATAGTTGGATATCACAGAAAACAATATAATCTAAAGGGCCATCCTATGCACCATAACCACTTTGCATCATTGCAAAGATTGTGGTGCAGAGCCAATACCCTGCACCAATCCTCCTTGCCAAGAATGCTTCTGTTCTAGGATCGTATTTAAGATGCTGTTTTGCAATACATTTAACAGGTATTTCAAATCACATACTGGGTTAAACAATTGCAATATGCTACAGTTTAAGAATAAAGAATATTTATGTGATTCACGAATAAAAGCAATTTGACTTATTTTTCACAATATTATAATATTATTATCCCACTTCAAACAGATGATATAAACTCAAGTTCTTTTTTTTTTTTTTTTCAAATCATTGGATAATATCTTCTCAGTTTAAGCAAAATATTACTGAGTATTCTATTTCTATCACAGGTAACAGAATATACACAGCAGTAAAAATATACAATAAGATGTGCCAGATTCACATCAGAGGTAGAGTCATACAAAAATGGGTAACACCAGAAAGCGACTCTTTAAATGTTCAATATATCCAAGCTATCTATACTCTCTTGGCCCCTTGTCTATTAAATAATCAATCCAACAATAAATAGGATGAATGGAGGAAAATAAAGAATCTTTCATATATATATATATATACACAAATACACACACACACATATATATATATATATATATATATATATATATACACATATATACATATATATATATATATATTCATACATACATATGCATATACATACATGTGGACAGACAGACAGAAAGATAGATAGACAGACAATAGATCATTCAGAAAATGATGTATGTGTACATGCATATATTTTACCCACGAGAGGATTATTAAATGCTGCATACAAATAAAATAATGATTATATACATACATGTGTCTGTGTGCACGAGTTTAACGATGCACAATAAACAGCCAATTACTGAATTTATCAAACACATAAAGATTGGTGTAGGGTTTAACAAACAAAAGAAACACATCCGTTAATATGGCATAGACATGTATTAGAGTGTCAAAAATAAATGCAAATTCTCCCACCTGGTAATGGTTATAATCAAGCATTTCCAACATTGTTAGATTACGAATATCCCGTGTTATCAGTCCAATTGTTGCAGTATAATACTCCTTAAATTAACTTATCGCCTGCTCTGCTCTGAAGTCGCCGCTTAACAAAACAATCACGAACACGTTTACTAAACTGTGTGCAAGAAACTCCATCACAGCAGCAAAGGCTTAAAATAAGCTAAGCTAATTAGTTACGCGTGTAAGAAACAAACAGTTCATACAAGAGTTTTTTGGATGGGATGCAAGTGTAGCCTTTTTATTTTGATACTATTTTTTTTTTTATGACTTTGACGTCATGCTTATTCATGAACATAAAAGGATCCTTTTAGTGCTTGGTTATCAAAGTCAAACAGACAAATAGCTTAGGGCTTTCTGTCTATTCATCTTTTGTTCCAGTCCTATGGATCGACAATGGTATGTCTTTTTAAGCCATAAGGTTAAAAGTTATATGTTCTCTTTAAGAAGCAGAAATCGCACTAAAAGCTCTGCTCATGAATTTGCCCTACACGTGTAATGCGCTCTTCTGAGTTTTATAAAACAAACAGATACCGTGCGTGATTCAAATCCACCTACCATAGCAGACCTAGTCTAATCTTGGCAACAATATGTGGGAGTAGGGCTGTCAGAGAATATAGTGTCATATAGCCTGAAAACACCTTGATGGCTCTGATTGGACAATGCTAGTCTCGTAGAAGGAATAAATACCTGGATATACTATCAAATTACTCATTTAAGATAAATCATTGATATAATGGAAAGTTTATCGATGATTACTTAACTGGTTAACTCAGTAATTTTCCTTGAAAAATATGTGAATATATAACAAATGTTCACATGGATCCAGGGAGAGAGACATACATTTATCTAATTCAAGAATCTGTAATAAATGTAATAACTAAACAGCTTAAAGGTGCACCTTCTTGGCTTGAATCTAAAATACAAGAAAAATATTCTATCCATTCACTACCATGAGATGGGCACAAGGGAGCCATCTGACACCGCAAGAATTTCAAGGTGTGCATGATGTCACCGTCCATAGATGGCAGACAGGTTTTACCTATATTGACCTGTATAATGGTATGCTCAGGTGACATTTTGAATCAATATACCTGGTTCATAAAATCATACAAATGTTTGTGCCAGCTACGATACCAAACAAACTGATTTTATATATTGAAGAGATTATGCTTTCCAATCCTGTACTGGGCAACAGAAGACTTTGCACAATGCAAAACTGATAACGTATAGTGTGACTGACACTGGCCCTAATCAGTGACTAATTCAGTATGTCTCCCATTACTGGTATGCCACAAATGGAGTTGAGGAATCAATTATATGAAGAACCTAAATGGACATGCTAAATACCAATTCAGCTTTAGATTAAGGAAGTGGTTTTGGTGTAAAAATAATGTCCTGTAGTCTCACTGCTCAATGTTCTGCCATTTAGGAAATAAATCACAAAGCTTATGTATAGCCGCTTGTTAGAGCAGTTGAAATATCACTGCCTTAGAACTGGGAAACCCAGGTTGGAATTCTGATCAGACAACCTTACCAGTAAGTGTCCATGGGCAAGACACCTAACCATATACACCTGCCTAGCTCAAGTACTAATACATTGTAAGCTTCTTTGAGAAGAGAGAAAAGAATAAGGGTGCGCCTAAAACAAGTAAAAATAGTAAAATGAGAATAGCAGCAATAACAAAAAATTCGGAAAAATGTCCAAATAATATAAAAATGGGATAACCACGGTACCTAATAGTCCAAATATAAAATGTCCAAATGCGCAAATGGTGGTCCTAATAGTCCATCAGAAGGGTATGTAGCGTCCCGGATGAGTATAAATATGCGGGGAGAACTGAAGAGAGAGAAAAACTCCAATGGTGTAGTATAAAAACAGAATATGAATATATAGTAAATATTTGTGGAACTACTCACAATCTTCAGAGCTTAAATCCAGCTCAGTATGAACTTAGAGGAGCAGGGAGAGAGTCACGTGTTCATTTTATCCAGACCTAACTACCATCGATTTAGACCATATTGGACTACCAAAGAATCCTTAAGGTGGGGATTATACCACCCATACGCCATTCACCGAGCAGTACGTCTGCTCTATATACCGTGAGTATATTTTATTTCATTTTTATTGTTTCACCAACTACACAGTGAGCACTATATTTTTTTATTATTTTTATCCCGAGTTGGACTCCATCCTTTCACCAAAGGACCAAAGAGGAGCACCACATATCCTTGAGTGAGGATTATTCCACTTCACGCTATCCATACCAGAGCTGGATTTAAGCTCTGAAGATTGTGAGTAGTTCCACAAATATTTACTATATATTCATATTCTGTTTTTGTACTACACCATTGGAGTTTTTCTCTCTCTTCTGTTCTCCCCGCATATTTATACTCATCCGGGACGCTACATACCCTTCTGATGGACTATTAGGACCACCATTTGCGCATTTGGACATTTTATATTTGGACTATTAGGTACCGTGGTTATCCCATTTTTTATATTATTTGGACATTTTTCCGAATTTTTTGTTATTGCTGCTATTCTCATTTTACTATTTTTACTTGTTTTAGGCGCACCCTTATTCTTTTCTCTCTTTTCCATTGTACTTCAAGGGGTTCAGAGGGGATTCCCTTTTTAAGGTGTGCTGCCTTGTTATTATACTCCCTGTTTCTTATCAGCGCTGAACCTTTTTCCTGATTCCTTCTTTGAGAAGGCCCATTTGTGTTCAGATATTTAACCCCACTCTGAGATCTAACTAGACAACTACCCAGGAACCACCATAATGGAAAAATACACAAGTTCATATATATATATGTGTGAACCATTTTCGCTATTGGAAGAGATGGGCTGCTTTTAAAACACTTGGAAATCCAGAAAATACAATTACATTTATAAAACCAAATACAACATTTCTAAGTGGTTGTAAACATTTTCACTCCACATTTATACTTACTATATGATTATCCAACTACCCAATGTCATACGTTACATGTGCAAATTGAGAGCATTTAAAAAATATATATATATCTTTTTCACGCATCCACCATTAGCACTGGAACAAATTAAATGGATTACAGTTGATGAAACATATTTTTTTAAACAAAGCACCAGTTTGTGTTATCAAGCTTATGTGTTTCTGTAAAGCAAAATTGGTTTTACACATGTTAAATGGAAAGTATGTCAAATTTTGAAATTTACTTAAACCATGGTATGAATTTTGAGTGAAAAACTGTAATCTTTGTCAGTTCTCTTCCAATTCACTAACAATAATTTTTTTTCTTTTAAACTGAATGTTCCCTGTTATTGAATTGCCCTGATGCAATATTCTTTTCGAAACAGTTTCCAAACATAAATAAAAAACAAAATACTCAATGTAATGGTTCCGGTGACTATAGCATGTGCCATGTTAGCACTGTAAACACCTGCCTTTTCAGAGAAAAGGCAGTGTTTACGGTGCTGCCAAGGAACACTTCCAATGGCACTGACTCAGATGGCCATTAGATAAGCTTTCTAGTCCTGCATGGAGATGATGAACGTTCCCCATAGAGATGCATTGATTTGATCCGTCTCGGTGAGAAGATGCTGATTGGTGAAGCTCGGCATTTTGCCCCATAGCCATCCAAAATGTGGAAGCATTGGATTGGCTGAGATTATCAAGTATGTCAGGGAGGAGGGGCAGTCGTGGCGAGACCGGTACGGAGCTGGAGAAAAGGTGAGTACAATACATTTTCATTGGAATCTAAGTTGGGCCTGTCATCTAAACAGCCATACCAGCACTATAGTGTTAGGAATACATATATCTATTCCTAACTTAAATTGCCATTTTAAAGGAACACTATAATGTTAGGAATACATATATGCATTCCTAACATTATAGTGTTCCTTTAAAATGGCATTTTAAGCATCATAACCACAATCGTGTTTTTACCAATAGGAGTTTCCTTGCACCATCCAGCTGTTAAGATTCAAACTGTTTTGCATTGGTCTGACACTTAAATGTGTTTCCTTGGAGCCTGTGGTCCAGCGTCTCTTCACAGACATCACTAAAGCAGAAGTTTCCCTTTCATTTAAAGGGACATTATAGACATTTTATCTGCTGCATCTCATTAACTGGTTATAGAGTCTGGAGTACCTTGGTGCTGTCATTTCATTTAACATTTAACAGTTTTTAATATTGTTTTTTTGTTTTAATGCTAAACAAGAGTCCCAGCAGCCCATCCACTCTGTGGCGCTATGGCTAATGGGGAAGTATTGGAAAGGGCAGCGGTCAACTGACTGCTTTTCGTATATCAAAGCTCCCACTGCCGTTATGAAGGATATGACTACAAGGAAGTGTGTGATCTCAGCCCCACTCTTGCCAGGTGGGGCAGACTGAGGATGGCCAGGGATCTTTATTTAATATTAAACTGCTCAAAAATGGTTTAACATTGAATGGAGGGACAGCGCCAGGGGGCAGCAGGCACTATAACCAATTCAAAGATATGAAACTGTAATAGTGACTACATTGTCCCTTTAAGCAATATTAATTTCATCCAGCTTTGTTTGGAATTCATTGGTTGAGGAGCATCAGCTGAGCCAAGAAATCCACTGAAAGACAGAATTGATATCGCAAATACAAAAGACATTCGTCAAACCTATTATTTTATGCTACTGATCTAATCAATTGTAGCCATTTCCAACTATGCCACATAAATGGGGAAAAAATATCAATAGAGATATCTATGAATAGAGTTATACTATGGGTAACATGAGGACATAAGTAGTAGGCCATTTAACAGTTGGATAGTGCCAGGGGAGTCCTAACATAATAAGCACTACAGCAGGCATTTGTGGATATGGTTCTTCAGGAAGTATTACTTTACTGAGAGGGTAGTGGATGCATGGAATAGCCTTCCAGCTGAAGTGGTAGAGGTTAATACACTAAAGTAGTTTAAGCATGCGTGGGATAGGCATAAGGCTATCCTAACTATAAGATAAGACTAGGGACTAATGAAAGTATTTAGAAAATTGGGCAGACTAGATGGGCCGAATGGTTCTTATCTGCCGTCACATTCTATGTTTCTATGTTTCTATGTTTCTTAAAGTGCCCCTTCGTAAGAAATAATTAAAGCAAAAATGAAAAAGAAAACAACTCTGAATGCTTTTTTTTTTCCAGCAATTCCTCAGGCATGATTCTCTTCCGGTGGTGTGCTATTAACCATGAATTGGCTGCCAGACAGGTGGCAATGCAGATCCCATAACCTTGCCATATAGTTTCATTGATGTTTTTACATGGATGGAGCTAACTACAGCCATGTACATAACATATTAGTAGAGGAGTTGGGGACTTCAGTGATGTATGCCCACTTTGCCATTTTCATAACTAAAAATAACTACATAAAAACAGCAAAACTTTTTTTTTTTAAACGTAAAAGGCAAAAAAAACAAAAGCAGAATTGAGATAACTGAACCACAAACTGGAAAAAGATTAAGATGGGGTAATGCCATTGCATACATGTCACTGGCCTGCCCTCTTTTCCCCCCTACAACTAGCATCCCACTTCCCGGGATGCCCAAGTAATTTAGCCGAGATGCCCAATTTTCCTCAAGTAATCTTAATTGGACAAGTCAATCATCAAGTACAATAGATATTGGAAACTCTCTGTCTCACATATAAGCTACTATGATGTAAGTCTGTATACATGCTGCATTTGTGATGCAAACTTTATAATGACGTGTAAAACTTGAAAACATTTATTTACCTGAATTATTCATTTGTGGTACAGAACATATAACAATTAATGTCACCAAAAATAGAAATTAAAAGAATGCACCAAGCACCATAACCACTACTGACTGCTACTTCAAAAGTAATTGGATGGTTTCCCTGGACCAAGCATGGCCCAACATATGGCTACGCTCATTGAGAACACCAATCAGAGTGGCCCTGCAGTTGAGCTAACTGATTCTCCTTGACATAGATATAGATACAACATACATTAATACACACATCACCAGTAATAGAAACAGAAAATCTAGTTGACTTCAGTTTAATTAAAATAATTTGGAGGGATAATTATCTGAGGACAAGTTTGGTGTCTACTGCACAGTCAAGCTGTAGAAAAGAAGCCAGAATAAAACGGCTTGTTATTTATATATATATTTTTTTTAAATATAAATGTAGAAACCCAGGGTGATTGCACAACAATCTGCGTGAGTTGATTTTGTTCAATAAATCTTACTAGTGCAAACGTATATGTAAAAGAATATTTGCACTAAAAGCCATGACAACCAAAATATTGTCATTTTTAAATGGAGATTGTTGCTCAATAAAGGCAGTGTCTTTTGTTCTTACAAATATTGATGTAAAAGCCCCCAAAAAATAATTTATGATGTTGAATAACAGAAGCCAAACTGCGGGGAAAACATACCACAGCTTCAGAGAAAATATTCATGAGGGTCAAAGACAGAATAGACTTTTGTTCAGATTCTATTGCCTAAGGTCCAAGAGTTCATCAATTAAAAATAAGTTATTTTTCCAGTCTTCTCTTCACACTGAATAGCACTTTTTGTGTTTCAAAGAGCTACAATATCATGGGATTTTGAAGTAAAGGTTAAACCACTTAATAATTTTACATTTATTTTGGGCAAACAAGGGTCTGACCATAAGACCCCCACCTCTAAGTTTTCCATTGTACTAAAAAAATAATAATAGATTTTTGTGGCTGTGTATTTGAAATATTGCTAAATATCTGAAATAAATAAATAGATCAAGAATGTCAAATATGTACATAAATATACACAATCACACAAAAATAAATTCAGCGCGGAATTAAAGTGATAATAGTCCAAAAGCAGCTTGAACACCAATACGGAGTCTCTCTTTTCCGATCAAAAAAACTGGATAAAAACAGGGGTAGGTGCAGCACTTCAATAATCCTTGACAAGGTATATGTGAAGAGAACCAGAGACGAATTAATAGTGTAGTATTTAAAACTGTAGTGGTGATAAGTAAAATAAAAGATGCGCATACACTGGAGCTGTATTGAAGCTCCAGGAAAGTGTGAGTGCACATCTTTTACCATTACAGTTTTAAATACTACACTATTATTTCTTTGGTTCTATTCACATATACCTAGTCAGGGATTACTGAAGCGCTGGTCCTACCCCAATGTACATAAATATAATTGCAGTTTTGGAGCTGTTAAACCCAGTAATAATTTAGTCGACTAACAATTTTCGTCAGATTTAGTTGACAAAAATTTGGGAGATTTAGTCGACTAAAATTAGACTACAACAAAATAAATTCAGATGACTAAAGTACGACAAAAGCTAAAATGGCTTTTAAGTCAAAAGACTATGACTAAAATTAAATTGAAATTTGCTGCCAAAATTAACACTGTCAGGGAAGACACATGGGGGAGGGAGAAGAGGAAACAAGACACATGGGGGTTGAGGGAATGAGATACATGGGGGGCTAGGATAATGAGACACATGAAGGGATTGGAGGAATGAGACCCATGGAAGGACTGGGGACACACACAAAGAGATATAGAGGGGCTGAGGAAGGTGAAAAAGAGGCAGATAGAGGCTTTAACTAAACTCAATAGCTTTTAGGCGTGGTGACTAAAATCTACTTGCGTTTTAATCGACTAAAACTAGACTAGAACTAAAACACTTTAGATGACTAAAATACGACTAAAATTAAAATGGCTTTTTAGTCAAAAGACTATGACTAAATTCAAATTTGCCGTCAAAATTAACAATAGTTGAACCACCTAAAGGAACAATATAGTGTTAGTGTTCTAGTAACTATTTAGGTGTAAGGTCCTCTATAAATCAAATATTAAAAATGTTTAACTTACCTTTAGTCTCCTGACTTACCATTCTCTCTGCAGCCTCCCCAGCCAAGAGCATCAATTCTGGTGATCCTATCCAAAGAAATGCTTCTCCACAGGAAAGTACTATAAGGCTAGCTCGAATGCACAATGAAATGCAGGCTTGCACAATTAACATCTCCTCATGGAGATGCATTGAACGACAGCCCTGTAATCTTTGAAAGACCAGAGCCAGA
The DNA here is from genome assembly GCA_933207985.1 of Pelobates cultripes. Classification (NCBI taxonomy): domain Eukaryota; kingdom Metazoa; phylum Chordata; class Amphibia; order Anura; family Pelobatidae; genus Pelobates; species Pelobates cultripes. The sequence goes on from OW240919.1 coordinate 122,986,615, forward strand.
AAGCCCCTCTTGTGGCTGTCGGGTGCATGAAGCTCCCTGTTACATCTACAGCACTTTCGAGTGTGATCAATTGCGGTATGAGGATAAGCACAATAGCTAGCATTTAAAGCTTACCACTGGCTTCCCACCTCTAGTACCACAAAACAAATGCGTTTTTACTGTAAAAAAGTATTGAAGAAGATTCATCCTCATATCTCAATACCTGCCGTTTTTTCCCAACATGGTATATATATATATATATATATATAAATATATATATATATATATATATATATATATTTTATTAGCTTTTATTTGTTTTATTATTGTGATAGCAGTAGGAGGTGTGTGTGTCTATTATTAGTGGTAGTGGGTGTGCAACATGGGATGCAAATAATAGTTGGTGGATGTATGACATATACATGACCTACCACTAGAAATATACAGTGTCACATACCCACTTTCAAACATGCACCCACCCATTCTCATCACATACTGTCCACCTGCCGTATATATTGCTCTGTGACATGCCCACCACAAGTTATATATACATATGTAGCCTTTGACGTACCTCCCGACCTCATATCTCATTCATATTCACCCACTTATTTTACAATAAACCCCCACCTCACTTCATAGTCATATACACCCAACCATGATCACATTAACCTAAAAAAGTCACGTATGAAATCATCGACCTCAATCGAGACAGTCACAGACTGCTATCTAGGAGTGAAGAAGGGCTCCAAGCTGGCAACCTGCTTAGGGCCATGTAAGATCTTAATCCAGTTATTGATGTTTTTATAGTTTCTGGGCTGTTGAAAGGGTTTCTGGTTTGGCAGTCTGTCTGATGTCATAAGAGGATTTCTTGCTGTGCAATTTACGTAGGAGAACACCACAATCACCTGCAGGCTAAAATACGATATTGTTCACATCTCCACTACATCTTTACCCCTTGAGGGTGTAATTGACCAAATCTTTTTTATTTAATATGTTTAAATTATAAATATAAAATACTCGCTTTTGCATTCCTTCCAAGCTTCCCTTTTTTAGGAGGGACAGACCTAATTTTTGGTCCAAATCCCTTAGGTCCCCCTTTTCTAGAAGCTCTGTATTGCTGGTGTGTCTGAGTGTATAACAGAGCTCCACGGCAATAACATCCCCAGTAATGTGTCTTTGAATGGCAAGAAATGTGTTTAGAAATCATTCTGTGTAAATAAGACACCTTGTTCTATGTTACTTTTTAGTTAAAAAAAAAAGATTCATAATGTGATGTACAACTATGACATGGTAATTCACAATCGTTTAGTAATACCTCATTTTTGTATGATAATAACAGGATAAATACCAATTTTTATGGTTTGCTATGAACAAGATTGGCACAGGCTAGGTATATGCCTCCAGGTTGTGGAACTGCCTAAAAGGCTCAATACTAGGTATACCTGAACATATTATATGATGATTAAATTATACAGATTGTTAGGCTATGAAACTATTATTGCAAAAACATAAGCATGTCTGACTATTAGGCATTTTCCATGTGGTGTATAAACAAGCTAGGCAGATAATAACGCAGGCATATTTAGCATAAGCAAAGTAAGTCAACCTATGTTAGCGTGGGTACTCCTTGACCACTCTGCTGCTGAGGAATAAACACAGAGGTTAATAATGGAAAACTTTTAAAACATTTATCGAGAGGTAGCAAACTTGTTGTGTGACAGTTGTTTGGTTAAAACATATAATATAACAGGTTGTGCCCATTGGTTGTGTGTAGATGGAAGCTCTATACAGCTTGCTGATAACTTTGGTGGCTAGGTAGCTAGCAGCCCGTGAACAGGCACATAGCAGGTGCTGTGGGTCAGGTGAGCGCTTTACAGGCATTGCTACCTTAAAGCAGGGTAGCCAAGGATTTAGGTATGGGGTTTTACACCTCTCTTGTCTATACAGTGGATAGAGGTCTTAATTGAGTGGCCTTAAGGTGGGGGGGTTTGAATCTTTGCAGGGAGCTATACCTGTCGGTATGCATATAGTGTCAGGTATGGTGTGCAGTAGAAAAACATAAGAAGTGAGAACATAAACAGTGGTATCAAGTAAATAGTTCTAAACATAGCCGTGCCGGTCTGGATCCTAGGGCCTCTTGGGGCTTCACGTAGTGGCAGCTGCATACGATTCCATCGTGGGTCGGCATGCAGTAAATGGAGTGACTGTGTTTGGGTCCCAAGTGTGCGGGGGCCTAGAAGCGGCTTGTGGCTGGGTCCTTATTAGATAGTCCTGTTGTATATCTAAGTCCCTTAGAGCGCTGTTGCATCTTGCAGGTCCTAGAGAGGATATGTAGTTCCCCATGTGTCACAAGGAGTGTGCAGGACATGCGCCAGCGGTATCCGATGTTTCGCTGTTGTAGAAGTGTGGTAAGAGGCTTGAGGGACTGCCACCAGGCCAGTGTGCTGCCAGAAAGGCTGGTGTAAAACGCTAGGGACATGTTTTCAAATTGATAGTGGAGTTTTCCCCTAAGTGCCATCAGGACTGCTGTCTTGTCTGCCCCGTTCCAAAAGTGGATTATCAAGTCCCTTGGGACAGTGGCTGGAGCCTTGGCCAGTTTGGGGATATGGAAAAGTCCATCCAGGGGCACTGTTTTGGCCTGTCTAGGTGGCAGCAAGTCTCCCAGCATTCTCCTCATTAGGTGCGGCAGTTCTGCTTTGGGGACCTTTTCAGGGATCCCCCTGAATTTCAGATTGTTCTAGCTGCGGAGGTCTTCCTGAGCAGCATAGCGGCATTCATGTGCTTGATTTTGCCGCTGTAAGTCTCGTTCCAGCATCTCTATTTGTTGGGAGCCCTTGTGAGTGGTTTCCCTTGAGTGCTCCAATGTGGCCTGTCAGGCCCAGCAGATCCCTGCGTATTGTGGCAATTTCTGCTTGTAGGGTGGTCTGCAGTTCCGTCAAGAGCCCCTTCAGGACACAGATAGTGACCGGGGATGTGTCTGATTCCGTCGGGTTTGGTGGTGGCCTCGCGGTTGTTGGTAAGTGATTTTCTTCCCCTTCAAAGGACAGGTCGTCCGAGAAATCAGAGCAACCTCCTGAGAGCGTGGCCATCTTGGGCCCACACGCACCATGTGCTTGTCTCCATAAGTCGCCGATATTCATCCCCAGGTTGAGTCAGTCGGGTTTGGGATTTTTAGACTTGCGTCCCATGTTGGTTTGGTATTCAGGTGAGGTCTCTGAGGGCCAGTCAGGGTAGGTAAAATTTGTATTTTAATCGCTTCTTGCCCGGAGCTTCAGTATCTTGCGACCATCTGCTTTGGCAATTAGGCTCCGCCCTAACGCTCCTCTTCTTCAGCCCTCCAAAAAGGCCAAATTAAAATCCATAATTCCAGATGCAACAAATTGAAAAAAACGGATTCTCAAAAAAAAAAAAATACAATGCAATAAAAATAATCCATCTCAATGAGTAACATTCTTTTAAAAAATTTAATAAATAAAACTTGCAAAAAAAAATACTCATTTTTATTGGCTACAGGTAAATTTGAATATGTTCCAAAAACAAGAAGCCAGACTCAATGGATACAAGGCCTCTGCATCTTTTCCTTTATCAAAGGAAATAAAACAAAAACAGGATTATTCACCAACGTAAGAATTTTCAGGAATTCAAAGTGAATTCAAAATTTAAGCCAAAATAGAAAAATTAGAAAAATTCTCCTATGTCAGTTTGGTTTTCAATCGAGCTATCTTGGCCTTATATTTGAACTCTCTTCACTTTAGCAAGTAACCTTTTCAATAAACTTTCACTTTTAAAGTAAAATGTTTTATTTTATTTGGCTTTGAAGTGCTTTATTTCACTAGTTTTGTGTTTATATATAGAATCAATACAACTATTTTAAAATCATAAGTAGTCAAGGAAAAACAGGCTTCTTGCAAAAGAGTTATAAATAATTCTTACAGCAAAATAAAAAGTATGTATACCATGTTAATACTAAAATGAATAGCAATAATAACCTTATACAGTCTATCCATTTTACTGGTATCATTTTTAAACAAAGATCTTGTTTGTACTATGAAGAAGAGACGTCTGCTCAAACCAAATGTGAAATTTGAAGGATGTGGGTTTTTATTTCAATAAGTCTTCTTGACAATTAAAAGAACTGATTCATGGTCATATGATCGACACATTTAACCTGTTCATTCCCAAAGCCCTCTGGTACTTCAAATGGATACTGCTTCATTTTAAAAATCTATCTATCTATCTATCTATCTAACTATCTGCCTATTTGTCTGTCTATCAATATTTTAAATGTTTTAATTTTTTTGTATTTTATTAAATATGTTTTAGAAATTTTTATATAAGGGAAACTATAGTGGTAGGAAAACAGTTGTTTTCCTGGAACTATAGCTCCTTATAGTGCTCCCTTCTGTTAAAAACCACTTCTGTCACTTACTGGATTCCAGTCTTACTGTCCCTTGAGGCTGGGTCAGGCTCTGCCTCTGCTGTTCCCCCACCGGCTACCTAATGTGCATGTGCAGCGATGGCTGCATTCACATTAGGGGTGCCTTGGAAAAATTCTGAAATATTAAGGGAAACTTGAACCGAAAAAGTTTGGGAACCACTGGCTTAGAGAGATACTTTTAGAGAGGAAACAGATTGGAGAGAGTTTAAAATAAAATTTGGAGAAGTGAGAGAAAGAAGACTAGAGCTCTTAGAGTGGGGAGAGAGTGCCCATGTGAAAGTTTGATACAGTGTATGTGATTTAGCCTTTCATACTGCATAAGACATAAGTGTAAAAAATTAGGGAATCCTTTTGCTATTTAGGGCAGAATACTTGAAATGGAGAATTTCCAGTTGAGAAATGTGTTTATCAGTTTCATAACTTGCTAATTATTAAGTGACAGAGGTTAAATTGAGGACCCAGATGTAGTAGGATTAGATTCCTGTACTCTAGCAAGCAATGGCTGACATTGAACTGTGGAATTTTGAGTAAAACACCACCTGGATAGACAAGTGGGCAGCATCCATGCACAGTACTAATCTCCAATTTAAATAAAGCCTTATTGGAGATTTAAATTGAGCCATTAAACTCTTAATCTGGCACTGATGGTCCCTTAATTTCCCTATGCTCTATCCTATTCTTTTTCCACTTGTCCGTTCTTACAGTAACTATTACCGGGGAGGGGGGAGTGGCCGTGCAGGACTGAAACCTATTACAGAATTAAAGAGACACTTTTTTTTTTCCATATTTCCCCTCCAGAAATATAATCTTAGTGTTTTTTAATATTCTTCTTTATTTTTTACTGCAAATACTTTTCCCCCCCAAATACAAACTGGTGGAGCGCTGCACCAGGTGCCCTGTAGACGAGCCTTCACTGAAATACATAGAATTATACATGGCTAATGGTCAAAATGGTATGGGAAACGGCACCTTAGAGGGAGGTATTAAACATTCTCAGACTGTGAGTAATGGGGCGGTGGTATGTAACGTGGAGAGTGGTAAGAATGCCACCTGAAAATATTTTGGGTGCAGACTGTATTGTTGCACAGTATTCCTATCAGGGCTAGCTTAGCCACTGGGTAGTTACCTACAGGTGGCTGTCTTCTAAGTGCACTTAACTTTTTCCCATTTATAGCTATATTTTAGTATAAATTTCTTTAATTTTGCTGCAACGTGGTAAGGTAATTTAAATATTTCATTTCCTGTACGAGAAAGCGAGAGATGTACTTCCTGTGTCTTTTTATCCATCCACCAAATCCAGATGCTAACTGGATGACTCCTGGATGTTTTGGTGTCTACTGTGACTATTGGCACCTGCGATGTAAATTTACCCCGGGTACCTAAGCCACTTTGTTGTGCTGTTGCCTAGCACTGGATGCTTTGACTTAGAACTCAGCGTAAATAACCTCTATAATGCATGTTAAATAATCAGCTACATAATAACTGTGTGTTCATTTCTTTGTACTTTAATTCTGGATAATGTGGAAGCATATTTTCACTGGTATGTTTCCTGTGCAAATTAACAATTCATTAAAGAGTAAAATCTTCTTATGAAATAATCCTGAGAACTGTACAAAGGAGGTGCTTTTTAAATATTCAAGGCTGTGTTTTTGTACCGGGTGAACTTGCAGTCATGTATCAAAAAGCCAGTAATGGAATACAACCGACAAGATATTGGAACATAAACTACCCAATAAATTAGGTGCTGATATTTGAAGCATACAGATTTTTTTTTGGATAGGACAGTGTCTAAAGAACATCTACAATTAAAATTATTCTGAATATTATATATTGCAACAAGCATTTTCCAGAGAAATTTGATGGGTAACATCATTACATTTACATTACATTTTCAATATATATTAAAGGAACACTATAGTCACCTAAATAACTTTAGCTAAATAAAGCAGTTTTAGTGTATAGATCATTCCCCTGCAATTTCACTACTCAATTCACTGTCATTTAGGAGTTAAATCACTTTGTTTCTGTTTATGCAGCCCTAGCCACACCTCCCCTGGCTATGATTGACAGAGCCTGCATGAAAAAAAACTGGTTTCACTTTCAAACAGATGTAATTTACCTTGAATAATTGTATCTCAATCTCTAAATTGAACTTTAATCACATACAGGAGGCTCTTGCAGGGTCTAGCAAGCTACTAACATAGCAGGAGATAAGAAAATCTTAATTAACAGAACTTGCAATAAAGAAAGCCTAAATAGGGTTCTCTTTACAGGAAGTGTTTATGGAAGGCTGTGCAAGTCACATGCAGGGAGGTGTGACTATGGTTCATAAACAAAGGGATTTAACTCCTAAATGGCAGATGATTGAGCAGTGAGGCTGCAGGGGCATGTTCTATACACCAAAACTGCTTCATTAAGCTAAAATTGTTCAGGTGACTATAGTGTCCCTTTAATAACTCATTATAACAAAATAGCAAACAGCATAGCGTATAAATTAGCAGTAATAATTCAGTTCAGTGGTTCAACCCATATAAAAGTGTGAGTAGAAAGCAATCAATTTTAACTAAAACCATGTTTTTGGTTGATGGCCCTAGCATGAGTTGAAGGCCCCAACAACAAATGGTCGGTGATGGACATTTAGAACACTGAAAAACTACAGTGTAGTGACAGCAAACGAGGCAAAAGGAGGGAATAATTATGGGGCAGGAAAAAAAAAGAAACGAAGAACCCAAGTTTATTGCAAACTATACATGACCTTGCTGCTCACCCGTGCTTAATTAAAGCTTGCCAAGCATCATGGGAAATGTAATTCATAAACATTGCGGGTGCAATATTCATACATAATAGTCATTATAGTGTAGATTAAATTGCCTAGATATCCTATAACAAATTTAATTTACTAAAATAGTATTTTATTAGCAACTTTAAGAAAAGAGAGGGTTTATCAGAATTACATAAAAGTCAGATACAAAATGTTAATGGCAATTTGGACCCAACAATAAAGGTGAAAATCGTGTGGAGACCAACTGTATGTATTTACACCTTTTATATCTTTTAAAGGCTTAAGTAAAGCATAATAACTGCTACACCCCACTGTACTGTGGAGCCTCAGTAATCGGGCAAGCTGCCTTGCAACAGTTTGCCTCTTAACTGGATCCCGAATCTCCCTGCCTCTCTGCCTTTTCATTTTCTAAATTTCTGAGTGGCTGAGAGCCCGAGAAAGGTACATTTCTTTTCATGCCAGTTTTATTGATGAAGATTTACTGATTGGCTAAGAGCATCAGCTTACCACTCTCAGCCAAGCAGTGGCGCTGCTGTCCTATTCTACAACAGCCTTCCGGTTTAGACATTTTTAGAGAATGGAAGGGCTGAGAGGCAGGGAGATCCTACACTGGAACAAAGATTTTGGGGTTAAACTGTTCAAGAACGGTTAAACCCCTTAAAGGACCACATACTCGTTTTCCTGGCACTATAGTGCCCTGAGGGTGCCCCCACTCTCAGGGACCCCGTCCCGCCGGGCTGGATGGCGAGGAAGGGGTTAAACTTACCTCTTGCTCCAGTGCCGCCGGGCGGGGAGCTCGCCTCCTCCTCTTCGGCTGAATGCTCATGCGCGGCAGGACCCGCTTGCGCATCCAGCCAGTCCATAGGAAAGCATTCACAATGCTTACCTATGGACGCTGGCATCTTCTCCCTGTGAAAATCACAGTGAGAAGCGCGGAAGCCCTCTAGCGGCTGTCAATGAGACAGCCACTAGAGGCTGGATTAACCCATTTATAAACATAGCAGTTTCTATGAAACTGCTATGTTTATAGAAAAAAGGTTTAAACCTAGCTGGACCTGGCATCCAGACCACTTCATTAAGCTGAAGTGGTCTGGGTGCCTATTGTGGTCCTTTAAGGTGAGTCAGCTCCAGCAACCTCCTGGCACCATCACAACTTCCTTTCAAGGAAGTTGTTATGTTGTCTAAACTGTTTCTTTTAAGTTGACTGGAAAATTTTAAGTTTAGGTCCAATTAGCCTCAGATTATTTTCTGGTTTGGCTATCTAGGCCTACAGGTTGCAATGTTTCTTATCATTTCTCTATAAATCTGGTTTGGAGAATTAATTTTCACTTCTTCTCGAAAGGTTTATATAGAATTATCTAAATTTCTAGAGATACCCCTGGTACCTCACCAGCACTCATACATTGAAGGAAAAATGTGCATCTTCCCAAAAGGTGGCATAATTTTTCACAGCAGAAATAAAAGATATTGCAATGATATGTTTTATCTAAATGAGATCAAAGAATATATTAAATACAAACATAAAACAGATCTAACAGTTTTTATTGCACTTTTGATTTTGGCCTTTACAGCTTTTCCAAGTACTTCAAGACTAAAAAAAAAAAAAACTTTATTAATACCCCTTCCCATTAAAATGTTCAAAGAACAAAATAAGTCAATGTTTTCAGAAACTTTTGTTTGGTTTTAAGCAATTATTTTCTTTTTACACTATTCATAAGGCACAAGGAACACTTGTTTAGAAAACACGCCCGCCTTAAAGATACGAGCTTCTTGCAAAGAATGCAGAGTGCCACAGGACTCAACGAAGAATAGATATTTTTGTTAATTCAGAATTTGGCTATGCCATTAAGATAGCCCATGGCGCTTATTTTAGACGTCACAAATAAGTCAATCAGGAATTTTAACACAGTCGCCCTGAGCTCAAAATGTCTTTAAAATACCAAAAAGTATTTAATATGCTATTCAACAATGATTTCTTTATGGCGTATATTGTACAGCTACTTTAAGTATGTTATGTTAAAATGTTGGTTTGCTACATTTAAAGAACAAAAATATTACTATAAAATCTAGAATATAGACGGCATTACTTTACAAAAAAATTGGATTAAGTAAAGAAAAGTCATTTAATTTCAAAGTTTGAACTAAATGAAATTAATTTTAAGTGAATTCAAGGTGTTATCACTATACTATTGGACAAAGAAAATGTTGAACAAATTATACAACATGTGTAATTCACTGAGGATTTGTTTTTTACTTTGTTGGGTAAGATTTTTAAATGATTTCATATTTTTGAAAAAATCTTATCAATGATTTCATATTACGAAAAATATTAGCAATTTTAAATATTTGGATTTTTTTATATATATTTATATAGTATTTTTACATATGATTTTTTTTTTTGTATTTTAATATTCTCATAAAACATAGAACAAAATGCCAAAATATACAGCAACAGTAACTTGCTTTTAAAAAAAGTCAGCTAGTACATGTTTGTGTAATAAATTAACTCAGTATAGTTTTAAAAATAAAATAAATAATATGGTGATTCAATAAAGTTGAGGCATACATCTAAAGAAATTAAATGAATAATTAAAAGAATTTCACTATGTATTTTTTTTCTTCTTCAAGTATATTTCATTCTCAAATTTGCTTGAATTGTGTTTACATTAAAAGGCCTGCAGGGACAGGCTATGGACACCAGAACCACTACATTAAGCTGAAGTGGTTCTGGGGACTAGAGATTAGTGCCACAAATAATATACTAGATTGCCTACTTACAACCAGATGAGGATGATGATGGGCTCTAGCTGCAGTCTGGCTCCACTGGTCTGGTGTAGAACAGGTTCCCTGGAGGAAAAATCAATGTTCTGGGAGAATGGAAAGCAGCTCCATTTTTTTTAAGGCCCTTTACACAGCTCAAGGTCTGGGTCCCAGGGTCCACTTTCATGTTCCACCAATAAGTTTGTTCACAGGGGGTGGAGTAGGGGGATGTCCGGATATGTGTGTAAGGAATGCATTGTGTGAATCTGTGTTTGTATGTGTAAGGGCTGCAAGGTGTGTTTCTGTGTATGTACGGGATGCATTGAGTGGGTGCATCTGTAAGGGGTGCATTGAGTGTGTGTAAGGAATGCATTGTGTGTTTCTGTGTGTGTAAGGGATGCATTGTGTGTAAGGGTTGCATTGCTTGTGTGTGTGTGTCTGTGTGTGTAATGCATTGTGTGTTTTTCTGTGTTCAAGGGGTGCATTGTCTTTGTGTGTAAGGGGTGCATTGTGTGTGTGTGTGATGGATGTCAATCTCTTCTCCCCCCTCTCCCTCCCTTGTCCCTCTCTTCTCCCCCCTCCCTTGTCACTCTCTTCTCCCCCTTGTTGTCACTCTCTTCTCCCCTCCCCACTCTCATTCCCCCATCAATTCCCCTCCCTGTCAATTTCTCCCCCGCCATCTCTTCCCCATCATCCCTCCCCCGTCCCCACCCCCTCCCCTGTCCCCTCCCTGTTCCCCCTATCAATCACTCCCTGTCAACCCCCCTGTCCTGCCCCCTCCCCTGCCACCCCCTCCCCTGTTAATCACCCCCCTGTCCATTTCCCCACCCGTCCGTTTCCTGTCTATTCCCCCCCTCTCCCTCTTATTCCCTGTCTATTTCATTATTCTCCCCTGTCTATTTCCTATTCCCCCCCTCCTCCCTTGTATTATTCCCCACCTTTCCCATTTCCCCCCGTCCCCTGTCCGTCCACTCCCTCAAGCCGATTAACAGGAAGGAAGTACACACTGAGTGTGTACTTCCTGTTAGTCCGGCCGGGTACAGGAGACAGATGCTCCCTGTACCCGCAGACTATACTGGGCTCGGCCACGCTACAGGGAGGGAGTGACAGGAGGGAGCGCTGAGCGATTCCCTCCTGTCAGCCCCTCTCCCCATGCTGTGCCCGGGCGGTGCTCTCCGCCCTCATGGACGCTCCGCCCGGGCAAAGCTGCAGCCGCCTGAGGCTCTCTACAGAGCGCTCAGGCGGCTGCAGCATGGGGGGGCTGGCGCTCCTCGTCCGCCTAACAGGTAGCGCCGGCCCTGGACAAAGGTAAGCTGCTGAAGGGGTTTTAACTCCTTCAGCACCACTGGAGGGGGACCATGAGGGTGAGGGTCCCCCAAGGATGACATAGTGTCAGGGAAACTGGTTTGTTTTCCTGACACTATAGTGATCCTTTAACATTATTATTTTTATGTTTACTATGTGAGATTTAAGCACCATAACTACTACTGCTTACTACTAGGCAGTTATGGGTGCTGTCCCTATGGTTTTTATTTATTTTTTTTACTCTGTAAGCTTCTTACTTGCTGTGCTGCATATTGAATAGGCTAAAACTATACAGCAGGATACAATATATTTTGATATACAACTAGTACTTGTTCTGTTTTAAGTTTTACATTGCATTTCTCCATAATTATGGGGAACTCACTACAATCACCATAACCACTGCCGGGCTTAGCTCAGGAGCGTCCAGCTCTCTGAAAGCAGGGAGTAGTGCAATTAAGGTAAGGAGTCTCTGCGCAACCTTAAGTTCTAAAACAGTTTCCCTACTTACAACAGGGAGGGGGTGCCAGTGCATTCCTGGCTCCATAACCACTAGAGTGTGCTTAAGTGGTTATGGTGCTTGGAGTGCCCCTTTAAAGATTTAAAACAAATAAATATAATGGCACCAATACATGTCTTGTTTAAAAGAAATATACCAGCTATATATAAAATTAATGAGAGCAATGAAGTGTTACATTAGACTCTGTGAGAAGAGTCTGAATCATAGTATAACACTATTGTATAAAATACAGATGGCAGTCAGCACATCACAAATATATCTCATCAGTACCAACCCAAGGGTGTTTCACGATGAGCTAGTACTTGCTACAAGTCCGGAACCGCTCAGCAAGTCTGACCTAAGTGATTTGCGGTGCATATATTAAACCAACATAATCTGTTAAAAGTGTAACCCTCTCTAGCAAATCTGCGTCGGTCTTCTGTAATTCAATGAATCAGGTTAAAAAAAGCCCCCATTTAAAGTTGAGCCAGGTAACTTAATGTAACTTATGAAATCAAAGCCTGAGTGCTCATATGCTCACATTCCATGTCTCTGTTGGAGAAGAGAAACATGGTGCTGAGGAGGTAAGTGTGGTTTTGTACTGAGCTACTCACCCAATAATGCTTCACTAGCATTTACTGGGGCCAATTTCAATTTACTGTCATTTTCAGTTCTGCTTACATTCTGTTTTATGTTTTCACTGTAAAAGATTCACTAACTCCTCCTAAAGGCTGTAAAGAATGACCCAAATAGGATTTGAGTCACAAAGGTCCTGGGCAGCATTATCTTAGCTCACAGAAGATTCACGTTGCCAGGATTTTGGCAACAGTTTTTTGCAAATTAATGTAGTACCCCTAAGTAAAGAGATCCAGTCCTTAGCTGTCTTTGTATGTCTTTGTATGAATGCAGGAGTAGTGTCAATACTCAGGCATAGAGAAGTGATTACTGTAGCAGTTGTAGAGTGTGTAGAAATTACAATAAGGAGATCCACCTAACAACGTTTTCAACCATACACCACATTGCTGTTTCTTAGGTCTGCATTTAGCCTGATGTACCCCAGGGCATTCATCAAAAGAGTTACTTTACTAATGGGTTAACAAAACAAAATATAGTAAACCCTCAGCTCTTCTAGATTTTAACTACTCAGATTGCAAACATTTTAAGAGTGAGAGAGATCCATGATCTGCTAGCTAATAATAAAAACATTGGCAGGAGCCATGACAGCCACAAATTTGTATGTCATGATGTCATGAAGGAATGGAAGTCAAGCAGTGCAATGGGCCCATTTTACTGAAGACACTAAATAATTATAAAAATACATAAAACAGAAGATTAAAGGAAAATATTATTTATTTTAACGTTTTGTCTATCATTGTGCCTCCATTCGTAGGCACCAATGTCTCTGATTACTTTAATAAAGAGGACAAGGGGACAACTAGCACCAAAAATAATATTAAATGGTAAAAGTTATTTTCACAACCGTTACCTTGCAAAGCAGATGTAGATATGTATGTTTTACGAAGCATATGACCTGGATTGTCACCTCTCGGACTCTATGACAACAATGAATGCGATCAGTGTATTAAAGGAAGCTTCACATGACAGAGTAGATATTTAAAAGATGTTTCCTTTTCTAAAATGGGAATGAGGGCTATAGAGTACTAGTGTTCTCTATGGGTTGGAATTAAGAGCCTCAGGGCTTAATCATGTGTTTTCTCTACTATTTCCAAAAAGTAGTTTATCAGTTGTTAGTAGATGTCATTAACCTTTTGAAGAGTGTCTTCAGTCTAGCCTACAACAGGTCTCAACAATAAAAAGCCTTATATGAGTATAAAGATATATTATCACCCATCCATTGCTATACTTCACGATCCTGTCTAAGCTTGCCTTAATTCAAACTTGTGCTGTAATTCACCAATACTTGCTACAAGTCACCAACCATTCCGTAAATTACCCATAATTTACTGTAATTTTCATCTGCCATAATGCACTTTAATGTCTTAATGTATCCCATATTACATAGTATATACATACACTGTTATTTTATAGCAAGTAGGGAGAGTGCAATACACTTGTTTCACATTTTTCTTATATTAAATGACATTTCAACGTGTTCTAATTTCTTCAAAATTGCAATCAATCAGAAGGCACCACAAATAATTGTTTTCATATTTTCTCACCTTTTCCCACTCTCTCCTCATATGTAGCAATAACAAAATACAGCTTTTATTTGTTACTACAAAAACATTTTTTTTTCCATATAATGAAGTTTCAAATAAAAAGTCATGAAACTAAAAGCATTACTGATCTTTAAACCAACATTATAATACGGCAATAATGTTCAGTTTAACCCCTTAAGGACACATGACGAAAATATTCTGTCATGATTCCATTTTATTTCTGAATTGTGTCCTTAAGGGGTTAAAAAAATGTATTTAGTTATCTCCATAATTCTTATTAATTAACACAATCTTTAGTTTGAACAACACCTTTGGCTGAAAATATTTCCTGTGACAGTCTCCATGTACAGTATGATAGTCCTAATTATCTCAATGTGTCTCAGTACTGCATTTAAGGTTTGGATGATCCTTTGAGTCTTGAAATAACAAAAAGGTATATAAAATAGGATTTCAAATTTACAATCAAAAACAGATTGCAAAATCATTTGGGCAGGCCGTGGTTTAAAACAGTATACCAGCTTTTTAGGTCTGACTCTGTGATCTAAAACAGACTGTAAGTGAAGATTTGACCAAAACTATTCACTACTGTGAGAATTCAAAGTGAATTTTAAAGTTAAGGAGAATATAATAAAACTGAAATATTTATCTAGGCTAGCTATGCTACCAGTTCAGCTACGTCGACCATTAATTTGTCATTCACTTTGAATTTACTTTCAATTCTCACTTCAGTGAATAGCCCTGATTGAGATATAACTACCTGGAAAAGTGTTTTGTCTAGTAGTCATTCAAATCGGGTAGCAAGCTTTTTAATTGTAATTTGAACAGTGGTGGAACTAGTGGCGTTGTTGTAGTCAATGTGGCCCCATGAGGGCCTGAAAGCTGTGGTGGGTATATTTGGTGGCCCACACACTTAACACAACCGGTTTAGAATGGATGGGAGTCACTATGGATGGAAATGTTGGCAAGTGTCATCCTACTGTATGCATATCCAATTGGAATGTCCAAAGAGGTCAGTGCAGACCGGTACTTTGGCTGCATCGCTGGTGTACAGGTAATTTCATCCTAGCTTATCAGAGAACTAGGCATGGAAGGGAAGGAAAAAGCACAGAGAGTATTGGAGCAGAGAAACTGGATCAGCTACAGACTCCATCAGCCTTTGAATTCTCTTTTTATGGGATAACCCTAATTTGAAGAGAAATTTAAATTAACTTTATATATTATTTAAAGTGAGGTTCATTTTGGTAGTGAAAACATGTTTTTAGTTACAAAAATTAAACATGACAACAATTGTCACAGAGAGAGATAATGTGATTTCACTCATCATAACATTCCAAGCCAGTTTATGTCTGAATTCCAAGCACAGCATTTAAATAAGAAATACTAAATCAGCATTTCACAGTTGTTTATACAACATAGTGTCTAAGAAATATGATTATGTGAAGATGATTTAAAATTTTGTACACTAATTATTCTGGTAAATATTTGGCTTCCTGTTACTAATCTTTGAAATATGGTCTTTTGACCCAAGCCAATTTTTGATGTCTCTTGTGTTGAATTACTGAATTATTGTCCTTACAGGCCATGCACTAGCTAGTGATAAGTGCCACAAACAGCTCCTCGGGGAAGTTGGCAAGCAAATATATAAGAATACATTGTGGTGGTCATGTTTGAGCAGACTGAAGCAATCAATCAATCAATCATTGAGTGAGAATACTGTCCAATCTATACAGTATCTGCCTATTTTATTAGAACAATGGAGAGACTAAACTTCAATCTATGCAGAATTGACCTTGCTATCCACATGGTTTGTGGATCCAAGTCATTTTTAATAATATTTATTTAAGACTGTACATAAGTTATACAAGTGCAAACTGTTGACAAGTGGACGCAGAGACAGATTAAGAGCCCATTGGGCCTGGTGCTGACAATTATGATGGGCCTAATTACAGAATATTATATTATTATAGACAGAAAACACTAAAACAGTTATACCTCCCAAGCATCATGTATCTGGTGGAGGTGGTGCTGGAGGGAAACTCACAGGATATAGCTATCAGAAAACATATGCACTATGCAGCAGGTCCGGTGAAGCAGAATGTTGGTGGGCGGGGTAAAAGGGTGGGCCACTGATGCGAATCACATAACCAGAACTGCCAAAAGGGTTGAACAAGCCCAAAAAGGGGGCGTGTCTGCCTGAAGAAGATCAGCCTGGTGTAAATGCATGACAGGCTAACTGCCAATCATGCATGCTGTCCAACAAAGGGCAAACTATACAGACAGCACCCTGAGCTTGGCATAACTGCGTCTAATGACAGGACAGTCCCCTAGCACTCACTTGTCCACTCCTCTACTTACTGTCTTACTAGCAGGCAGAAGATCCTGTTATACAGTCTGGGACAGAGGAAAGGTGTATGAAGTGAGTGCACAAGAAAGGTAATATGTTTGAGAGACTGATGCAGCAGTAACATTTGCATAGTACGCAGCTTTACCTTAAGTAATTTCATTATCATCCAGTCCACACACGTTTTGTTCCCCTACATTTCTCTTAAGTTTCCATACTTAAGCAAGAGCATGTGAAGAGAATTATAAAATAAATATATATATTTATTTATTTATTTATTTATTTAACAATGGGCCTATTCCATGGGCATGGACCTGGAGCTACAGCTCCATCAGCCCCTGTGTTAATGCGGCCCAGAGTGGAAGAGTAGCCATACATATTTTGTAATATTTTACAACAAGAAGGCTGTGAGCCCAAAGAGTGAACGAAAAGAAAAACACACAAACAAATAAACAAACAAACAAACCAGAAAACAGCATGATATAATGATACCAAAATATACTTAATTGCACATACAACAAGAAAGAGCCATTCGTATATAAGTCATCTCCTCAGAATTCCACTGATAAGTCTCACAACATATGTGATGCAGAAGAAGAGAGATGTACGTGAGCTGGCATGTGCCATGATGCCACCCCTCCCCCCCACTGTAAGAGTCAAACATGTTTTAGTATGGATTGACTTCTTACTGGGGTATCCCAGGTGCTGCTCCCTGCCTCCACCACATACTCCAAAGAGCAAATATTTCACCAGCAGAATTTCCATTACCTAAATGACAGAGAACATCAGCTGATTGCTCAAAAGATCCTCATCTGTCTATTAACCAAAGCAGAGACAATACTAACGGGTTCAACATTCATAGGGTGTGTAATGCACCCCAAGAGATAGAGTGGTGTGGTAGGAAAAATGTGGCACCAATGACTCTAGTCCCTATACTCTTGGGGCTAAACAAGACTATGGACACTGGGTATGAATGGTAACTTCAGTCACTGCAAGAAATGAGCCAAACAATGGAACAGAGAAATTATATTTTTTTTGCCATCTGGAGTAGAGACCTTCAACTCTGTTCCTCAAAACGACCATCATTTTGGTCTTTCTATGCAAACATATGGTTAGCAAAGTAAAGTAAGCAATAGAGGGTCGCTCAAATATATTCTATTGGACAAAGGTTTAAAATACTTATTTTATAAGAAACATAACAGACACCACAATAAACTACCAGAGAAAGAGATTCAACATGCAAAATGGGGATGGAACCTCTGATCTTTTGTCACCTGAAGACTGAATTGGCACAAGAACCAGTGCACTAAAACTTGAGGTTTAATACTCTGACAACAAAAGGGACGATCCAAATAAACATTAGTCCCATATGCTTGTGTTGGTAATTTTTATCTTTGAATTTTATTAGACACATTTATTGCTTGTGTAGAAATACAATTAATTTAATTTCACCTATTGATAACTTCTGATGTGAAGTACGTCAGTAATGAAAAACTACAAAACCAAAAGACGCCTATGACGACATGCAATGCACATATTTTTGAAGCGTCCCCTTACATTAACTGCTGGCCACCACCCAGGAGAAGGTATATTCAATCTTCTCAGAAATATTACTATATATTTGCCTGAGATTTTGCCAGCACAAGGTAGAGATAAGATGTATATTTACCTGAAGCTGACTTTGCCTTTCGCATTTATGGTAAATTGCTAAATAATTTGATATAATTAATATATTCTCACGGAGATTTTGAGAACAAGTTTGTACCTACATAATATAAAACTTGTATTTCATGAATAACTATATAGACAGTCAGATAAACGTATAATCAAATAAATGGACATATTTGAAGCTGTATTGAACATTTATGGGTGCTTTGCCTTGATATACATTAGGATGTAATGTGGGTGGCAATATTGCCTCGTTTCCACTGAGCGGTATGGTTCGGGTCGGTACGGTTCAGAAGGGTTAGAATGGTCCAGCCTATTCAGGTGAGCGTTTCCACTGCAAGTCGGACCGCCAGAGCATTGACGTTTTACTGTCCGCCAATCAATGGACTGTATAGTGTGACGCTAGTAGCTCCGCCCTAATTGTACCATACTATTTCCTATGGATCTACATCTGAAAGGGGCCCAGGAATGGTGCGATTTGGTTTGGTTGTATGGGCCACTTTCATCATGGAAACACTCAAAATAGCATACAAGACCATACCGACCCCAACTGAACCGCTCAGTGGAAACGGGGCAATATGTGTTCCATTGTTGGATGCATCATTCATGTACAAATGCTTTTAATGGATTCATATTAGGAATAAAAACTAACACACATGTTTGTGAAATGACGTGTATGAATGGGCTAGTTTCTCTCATTCATTTTAATGGTGGTGTACAGACCATCAGAATTATTTCATTCACTTCTTAGTTGCTGTAACTATGAGAAAGTCTGAAATATTGAGATATCCATAGGTATCTTATATTTATTTTACTTTTTGGAACTTCATATTGTTTTTTAGCATGTGATCTGTACCGTACATTAAAAAGGAAGTAAAAGGGGGGGCAACTGCCGGGAATGACCCTTTAATGCACCATTACGACCTATTGTTTTTACTTAGATGCAAGACGTTAAATACCAGCTCGTTTCACAATCTGTGCACAATAACGGTTTTGTTTAAGAGCCAAATTGTAGTCTACAAACTTGTTGATAATGAACCAGAAAGCATTATTTTAGATCATCCAGTTTTAAGAAATAAGCCATGGAAAAAAAAAAGTAAAAGAGCAAGGCTAATTATCAGCATTCCAAGATGAATTACTTAGCGGTGTGTGGTAAATCTCTGTGAGTTTTTTTTTTCCTGAGCCCCAAATTTGTCTGCTTACTTCTCAAAAGGTTAAAGTTCTCTTGGGTAATTGACGCACCAATCAAATTATAGGCATGATCTTTAAGGTAAGTATTTTTACTTCTAAGGTTTTGGAGCCCAGCCTGGCACCCAGTAGTGCCTCGGGGGAAAAAAATCTTAATCTTGTCGCAGCCGGGCAGGTTGAAATTGCCATGCAGTGCTGGGTAAAATGCTGCATATTTTTAGCTTGGCCAGTAAGAAATTCCATAAGCCTCTTTTGAATGGCAGGAATGTCTCTGAGTTGTCACTTTTAATTTACTCACAACTAAGTCTTTGGCTGTTAAGAAATTTTAAAAAAAAGTAGTGTTACACAACTGGGAAACAGAATTCAGTAACATTCCAGATCCTTGCAGACTATGTATGATGCATTATGGGGGAGTCTGGGGATTGGTCTTCTGGTAAGATAACAATAAGCACCACTGTGCCACTTAGATTTGGATTTAACACCTATTTATTTTAAATACAATATCTAGGTAATGAAGTACAAATATGTATACATATACGAATACAAATATACTGAGTTCCTAATGACTTTCAGCAGCAAGCAGGAAATCATAGATGTTTATTATCCCTTATTCAAACTAATGGGAGATTCATCGTAAACACTTATAAGTGCAATATTTTTGGAGCAAAGGGGAAGACAGCATAGCAGCAGCTATGATGCAATGGATTCCATTCACTTGAACGGAAGCCCCGTGCAGCAGCCCTCAGTATATATGAGAAGTAACTCTTCTAGACTGCTACGCTCAAGCACAGTTCATACACATTAGGAAACAAAAATCAGTGTGCTTCTTGATGGTTACAGTAAGTGCTACACTAATTATGGTTTTATTTATCTGCATAAAAAAATAGGTCAAAGGATTTTTTTTAATTCTTTTTATTTTAAATATATTTTTTGCTCCACCAGCACGCCAAGATATAATTTTAAAAAGGATAGGTTTTTTTTTTTTAACATATTTGTTTTTATTTCATTTTGTCAAAGTTAAAAAGGATAGTTTTAAAATTGTCTACCTATTGTATTTAAATTATTTTAGACTTTTTTTCAGTAGCCTCTAAAATATTTTAATAAGACATATGCACATAGCTTTTTTAGAACTCCTAAATGTCCTCGATCTGGTGGGAAAGTCCTGATTTTGGAGCAATGTCTCGCAGTCATCCTGTCAGGGACACTGGCAAAACAAGCCCATTTGTATGTTTACATTCATAGTTCTCGGCAATTTAGCAGGTCTGTGAAGGGAACTGCTGCACAATTATATAGGAGCACCTGAACATATAATAGAACGGGCTCTGCACGTGGGAGTTGGGATTTGTAGTGCATGTGTCCAGGAGGAATATGCAAACAAGTATTTGAATAGCTAATAGACAGGAAATGCAAATATTGTGACAGATTTGAGTAAGGGGTGGACTTATAGTTGTAGCAATATGTAACAATATGTTTAGTTATGGACAGAGGACTTCCTTACACCATAACCTTCTCAAGAACCATGCACTTGCTGTTCATGTGCTTGGTGTACCTTTGTCATTGTTTCTTAAAACGGTTTTTAAAAAAGGAATCCGAAATGCAAACTAGGGAGGATTAAAAGGGTAATCATGAAAATATATACACTACGAGCTTAGTGAACCACTTCTTTCCAAAAAGATATGCAATGAGGGAATATCTGACATGTTAATTCACTAATGTGATAATACAAAATGAATTTAAAATTGCAGGTCGATATAGCCGAAATGGAAAAAGTTAGCTGAGCTTTCAGTTTGGCTACTCTGGTCTTAAATTTGAAATTCCCTTTGATCTCCATTTTAATTCTCACTTTAGTGATTTTCTTTCCAAAAGAACATGCCCTGAGAGATACAAAATTACTGAGTCATATATTCTCAAAGGAGAACCCTTGAGAAAGACTAAGCCGCTGTATCTAATAAAGCTAAAAACCCAAAAAAGAGCCAGAGGCTAAAGAACAGTCAAGAGGCAGAGTACGGACAAGGCTCTTCACAAAATAGTTATTTTAAAACGTACTGGACAATGGCTCTATATCAGAAAACCTAAATATCATAATCTACCATCTGTCAGAGTATAGATAAAAATGTTCACAAACACCTACATAGCCAAGGTTATCCATCACGGTCTCAAACCAAGATCCTAGACATTTAATGACCAAAGACTAACTTAATCTAGGCCCTGTTAAATAATCTTGGTTGGCATCTGATGACTTTTAAATCTCCTATTTGACCAAGCTTGTGAAAACACAATTGTATTTCCTAAGTATGCAAATTCGCACTTTATACTATGCACACTTTCTGTTCCTTTGTGTGCAGACATTTGAGCTTTAATAGTGCTGCCTGCATTAAAGAGATAAGGGATCTGACTTTCTGCACTTTACCTCCCATTCCTATGCCTTCTGATAGGCTTATCTGTAACATAAAAAGAATTCTGGACATATATTCTGTAGCATGTCTCAATCCATGCTAAGGGTGTCCATTTTCAAATTTAGCCCTGACTTTCTATTCGCTATACTCAATGATCACAGAGATTTCTAATCCAACGTATAGAAAATGTATTGAAAAATATGTAAACACAATTAGCCAGCCATCATCATTAGCCAGCCCAGAACAAGAGTTCCAGGCTGGCTAATGTTTATACAGTCTGTATTTCTACACACAGACACTCATTGGCTGAGAGCGATCACCTGATTCTCTTGGCCAATGAAAGAGTGGCAATATAGGCATTGGCTTCTGGAGCTCTGCACACACTGGATGTGTGATACCTGCCAACAGAGGGGACCCAGCTCTCAGAAGAACCAGGTAAGAGGGCACACCATTGTAAAACAGTTTGCCCATTACCAGGGAACAGTGCCACGGTACTCCAACCATCACAACCACTAAATCCTTTGCAGTTTTAGTAACTAAACCATGCTTTCTATCTCTTTAGACTATTTAGTCTTGTCTAAAGAGCTTGCAATCTGCTAAATAGGGGCCTACATCATACATCTGTGCAGGGCCTAGCTAGCTATGCACTACATCATTTATAAAGCGAAATATGGACACATTTATTTTGAGAGTATAATTTATCTTTAAAAGGAAATATCTATTTAAGTATATCCTAGCCCTCGCAAAAGCCATGCTATGTGGATGTTCAGAAATGTTTGGCTGCTTCGCGGGGCTGAATTTTGTGCACCTGTTTAGAGAACATTTTGTGTTTTGCACCAACGAAGACCAACCTGATGAGAATTCTTTACAAAGTAGCACTGATTTATGAGAGTGGAAAATTTAGAGGTGTACAGGATGAAAGCACCATAAATCAAAGAACACAAATGTGTATTTATAAAAAAAATACAAAATAAAATAAAAAAAGTTACCTATCAAATACAAAGCACAAAATGTATCCACGTAAAAATCTTTAACTAAGTAATGTTTTTTTTTTTCAGTCTATGTGACTTTCACATTTTTAAAGGTAATAGACGAGTTAAACATTTCTTTTTGTAGCAGGCATTATGCATCAAAATGTAACTCCAATTCACAGCTGCTAGCTGCTCCAAGTTTACTCTTTATACATTTGACACTTTAGTCAAGGATCAACCCAATGTGACCTTGGTAAATATAGACCTTAGTCCTTGGTTCCATAGGTCCCATCACCAGCCTAAGAGATGTTAATGCTTTAATGATACAGAGAGGCCTGCTTGGGTCAAAAGCTAGACCAGCTTTTACAAGAAATTAAGGCCTTTAATATTGTTGGATACATTTTCAAAATTATTTAACATTTTTGAATAAACTTTTAAAATTACTTTTTCATTATATAAAAAAAAAACTATCAAGATATGTCTAAATTAAAATATTTTTAATAATATTAAATCATGTAAAAAGTTTATACAGAGATAATAAATTATTTGGAAAGCATATCCATCAATATTAAATTTAGGCCTAAGTTTAAGCATATAAAAACCAAAGTCAACGTTTTCACTTTGACCTGGTTGAATTAGTAAATCTGGGTCCACCAGAGGATTTAGAAAGGTAAGTGGACGGCATGAGGTTTACTGCCCTTTTAAAACAGTTCATTCCTATCTTTAAAACACTATTCTGTTATAGGCCAGCTGAGAAAACTGAATGCTTAGATTGAGCTGCTCCCATCTGCAGAGGTCAACACAATGAAAGCTCCCCAAATTAATGAACAACACCAAGTTGAACTCCAAAACCAAACTCTAATGTATGCCCTTCTTGAGAATTATTTGGGCAGGCTTCACTGAATGCTTTCTCCCAAATCCTTATATTTTCTTCCGCTGTTGACTGCTCAAAACACGATGAGACAGAACACTTGACAAGAGCTGCCAAAATGTTATATAGTTATGTTACTAGCAAGGGTCTTTTGCAAATCATCGAATAACCTCACAATAGTTTTTGTAACACTGACCAAAAAACAAAAAAACACTCCACTCAGATGATCTCTTAAAGAACATTCCACTCTCTGGAGCCCAAGGGTGGAGATCAGAGACCTATATCTCTAAATTTAGAAGTCAATTGGAACTACAACTCCCATGATGCTCTGTGTGCCTTTAGCATGACAAAGCATCATGGAAGCTGTAGTTTTCAAAAATCTGGGGATCTACCTTTTGGGCACCTCTGTTATAGTGCCTAAAGAGAGAATAGTAAAAGAAAGGCTTAGTAATTGGTCCATGAAACAAGCTCCAAGGGAGACATCAAGAATGGATTTCACAGAGCGTGGTAAGGAAGCATTATAGTGCATATTAAGGACAGGCACAGGCTTGTCATATGTTACTTTCAGTGATCTGTAAAGCAAACATCAAATTAAGAAAATTAAAACAATAAATAAAAAAATAAAAAACACAACTATCTCAAATTAACATTTACACATGAAAACAACACCTTGCCTTGCTGTTTCAATGACAGACAAATATGCTATATGAAAAATAATTCCCAACTGCCTCACATTATCTGAATGTGTAATTCATAGTATTAGCTGCTTGGCAGACACTGAAATAGCAAAAATATCATAGAATCGAGTGTTATGTTGCTAAAAGATGCTCCGTGTAAAAAAATGTAAATGGTTTACGAACAGTTAGTCACATGTCCCTCTCCATTAAAGGGACACTATAGACACCCAGCTCAATGAAGTGGTCTGGGTGCCAGGTCCCCCAGGTTTTAACCCTTCAGATGTAAACATAGCAGTTTCTGAGAATTGCAGGGTTAATCCAGCCCCTAGTGGCTGTCTTCCTGACTGCTGCTAGAGGCGCTTCTGCAACGCTTATTTGCAAAAATCGCATTCGGCGTGCAGAACGTCCATAGGAAAGCATTGAGAAATGCTTTCCTATGGACTGTTTGAATGCGCGCGTGGCTCTTGCCGCACATGCGAATTCTGCTCCATTCAGGAGCCGACTTCGGAGTGGGAAGAGAGGTCACCAGCGCCAAGGGAGCCCGGCGCTGGATTAAAGTCAGTAACTGAAGGTGTTTTAAGTGCCAAGGGAGGGGGGCCCTGAGGGTGGGAGGGACCTAAGGGTTATATAGTGTCAGTAAAATGAGTTTGTTTTCCTGACACTATAGTGATCCATTAACTTCTTCATTGAAGAGACCATTTGGAAAAAATTTCCCTAAATCCTCAGGGACCTCCTCCCGCCCGGCTCTGGAAGGGGGAAAGGGGTAAAAACGTACCTTTTTCCAGCGCTGGGCGGAGAGCTCTCCTCCTCCGATCCTCCTCTTCTCCTCCCCGTCGGCTGAATGCGCACGCGCGGCAAAAGCTGAACGCGCATCCAGCCGGTCACATAGGAAAGCATTCATAATGCTTTCCTATGGACACTGGCGTGCTCTCACTGTGAAAATCAAGTGTCAATGAGACAGCCACTAGAGGAAATAGGGGAAGGCTTAACCCATTCACAAACATAGCAGTTTATGAAAAAATGGGTTAACCCTAGCTGGACCTGGCACCCAGACCACTTCATTAAGCTGAAGTGGTCTGGGTGTCTAGAGTGGTCCTTTAACACTCAAAAGTTAGCATATTACAGGAGTGGTGCATAAAAAAAGAAAAGAAAGTCCATTACTTGCAGCAAAACCATTGTCAGTGATATTTTCTAATGTTAGTAATTAGCTGAGAACCCTCAGCCAATCATTTTTTTTAAATCTGTACATGCATGCAGATGTGTCTGTGTGATAAGATTAAAGGGACACTGTAGGCATTATAACAATTTAATCCCATTAACTTTGTTATAGTGCCTAAAGTTCCCAGGTACTGCCCCTCCATTCAATGTTAAACCATATTTGAGCAGTTTAAGAATAAGTAAGAGTCCATGACCACCACAGCCCAGCTCCCACTGGAAGTCTGAGATTACTTACTTTCTTATAGCCATGTGAATTCATACCAGAAATGGTAGCTGCATTAGGCTGGAAGTGGTCAGCTGACAGGCTCAGCCAATCACAGAATAATGCTTCCCCATGCTTGGAACTTTCATTTAGCATTAGAACATTAAAACAGAACCAGGGGGACTCCAGGAACTAAACCAACAACAATAAAATTAAGCAGTTACAGTGTTTATAGTGTCCCTTTAATCGATAAAACAAATAACCTGTAGATCAAGGTAAATCAGCAAGAACCTCTAGATACAATTTGCATAATGCTCGAAAACCATCCTAAAAGAAAAGGACCCAGTACATATATAATATGTCATTCATGAAAAAATAATAATATTCCATTAAACAGAGACAAAACAATCTAGCCAAACTACCATTATTCTAAAGCAGAACTGGCTAGCCCTGCCCTCTACCGTTAACTAGTTAATTTACATAGCCCCTTTGAAGGGACACACCGGACCCCTAAAGCACTTCAGCTTTCTGACATACGTTATATCTGAAGAGACTTCAATAGAAATCGACACTTTTATAAATTAGCCTTGGTACACCAGCTGGCTTTCAATCAACAGTCGGTCCTGTCATTTCCTGGTTTGGTTTGCTCAGTGGAGCTAAACTCAAGAGGCAGCAATTGCTCAGAGCACCTGCCTTGGAAAGATTTCTCGTTGAGCTGCATTGGGATGTCTGGGATTGGACAGCCACAGAAAAACTGTGCTAATGAAAGAAGTGAAGGGCATGCAAAGGCCTCAGACAAAATAACTAGATTAAATCTGTATGTTTTCATTGCGGTATATCTACTAAACTGTGATTTTAAAAAATATATTTTTATTTTAGTGGGATGTTCTTTTTAGGGTGTTTTGTTTGTGGATGCCCTGAAAAACTGAAACGGGTTGACTATATATGTGTGTGTGTGTGTGTATATATACATATATGATTTTTAAACAGATTTTTGCAAATGACAGTCTGAAAATGATATTGATGATGGTTGTCCAACCTTGTCCAACTGTTTTTGGACACATACATATATACATATATGTGTTTATCCAAAAACAGTTGGACAACCATCATCAATACCATTTTCAGACTGTCATTTGCAAAAATCTGTTTAAAAAATCATACTGCATCATTCTGAATCAATTCCATATATGTTAATAGAAATTGGATATATATTTATATTGTGGAAAAATAAAGTAGCATTTTTGTTTATAAAGTCCTCATTTAAGCTACGTAAAATTACACAAATAACGTCCCATTGATTTTCTCAGCAAGAATTCTGTTGCCCTTTTTTTTTTTTAATGAAGATGTATTATGATGTATAACATGATCCGTACTAAGCCTAAATGTGTGAAATTAAATCTATTCTTAAGCACAGAGAATTTTCCAGTAATTAGGAAGCTCTGTGTCCCCCTGGTGCACATATACTAACAAGCCCCTGCTTTTATTAGTCTAACAAGGAATCAAAGCTACTAAGAGCAGGAATTCATCTGAGCAAAAAGGATTACAATGATGATTTGGGGGAGGGGGTGAAAAGGCTACAACACTACAAAACACACAGAATGGAAGTTTCTTTAAATATCACCTTCAGTAAAATAGGCAGAACTGCATGTCAAAAGAAACAAACTGACACTGGATTAATTCACCAAAAAAATAAAATAAATGGATACATTTCAACTCTTTTTGCTTCTTCTTCAGTTTAGATGTGTTATTTTAGCCAAAAATGTTAATTTTGTTTCTTTAATCTATACCAGTTTAGTAATTAAATGCATATATCAATATAATAACTTACGTTGATACATTATTGACCTAAGTTTATAAACAAAACCCTGAGCAGTCCTTATGAGGAAGATATATGGATACAGTTAATTTGGAAAGGGAATAGCTAACAACCCGAAATTTAGATACTATACTTATATAAATGATTTTAGCATTTAAGTCGATTTCAAATCTTTTAAAGTGCTAATTGCAGTAAACTTGTGATTGACAGCATCTAGAATAATTGTATCTAGTTTACGTACTAGCCCTTTTAACCCCTGCCACTCTACTTTATTCTGAACCCTCCGGCAGGTATATAATGCTGTTTGATCAGAAGGCAGGAGCAGTGGTAGACTAGTACAAGAATTTTTTTCTGGATCAAGCGAAAGTCAATAACTAGCCACCTTCCCCAAAACTGGCCCGGTGGATTAGGATACTTCATAGATTCCACAGACCCCACACATGGTCCAGAAGTTCAGGATATCCCTGTAGCACAGGTGAGTTTATTCATTTCTCATTCATTTTCTTTTAAGCTCCTGATGTCCAATCGGACAATTGGGATAGCTACAAAAACAGGCTTGAAGGGCCTAAAAAACAAAGCTACATGGTACATTAAAGTACACATTTAAAATGCATGCGTCAAGGATGCATTAGTTAGCTATGTGACAACAGCCATTTTACTTGTAAAACCTTTTAAATGTACCTTTGGATAAATTTTATTATGATTTGCATTCATAAAGCGCCAACATATTCCGCAGTGTTGTGCAATCGGGGGAAACTTTGGCAGTACAATATAAATAGAACAATACAAAATATAAAGAGAGCATGTGAGCTGTGATCTAGCCACTGAAGCTCTTTTATAGAAAGTACTTTGCTAGACAGGTTAAAATGGGAAGTTGAGACAAAAAGTAGCAGAGGGAATTTGGAGCTGATGGCCAGAATTAAAGACTTAAAAGGATAATCACAGCCACTGGTAACACGTTAAGGGAATGAGGAAGTAAATGGCAGGAAAGCAATAGGGTTGCTTAAAAACCCAGTATAGCTGCCCTTTGATACGATATGCAGGCCGCAAATAGACTCCTTTTTTAGATCATAGTGATGGATATTACGATGATACACTGATAAACGTAAGACGAGCCAGTCTGGCCTTTCAAATTATTACAACATCATTATTATTATTCATTATTTATTTTATATATGTGTTCTTCAGGATAACCTAATGCACATTCCAATCATTGCTGCATTCCTTTACTGTTAGCTTTTACCTCTGCAACTGAAAAGCTACTGCAGGTATTCACTACTCTTTCTAAGAACTAATTGTAGCTCACCATTCAGTCTTTCAACCTACAAATTCTAAACTATGCAACACCTAAACTTTCTTGAGTGTTTGAATTACAACAGACCATGTAAAGCCACAGGAAAACAATATATTTAGAAAGACGATGTCTATGACAGCGGGTTAAATCTCCAAAAACATTTGGGTCCCAATAGCAAATAATAGAACAACGCTCTGTAGTCCACACGGACGGCAATCATTATTTTGTAAATACTCTCAAGACAGGCATTTGATCATGAAACATATGACTAAGACAGTTCAGATATGGGTAAAAGAGAAAGCTGCAATGGAAATTTAGACAATTTGGGATGCATGTGGTGCCCCAAAAATATGAAAAATCACATTACGGTAATGCCACGGAATATTGGCTCATTCTGATGTTTAACCCAGTCAATGCCATTTGCTGGTCCCTGTGGCACTCAAATGGTTAAGTAACACTGTACAAAACAGAAACAATATCGGGGGAAAGTATTTTGGGAAGGGGTAAAAAGTGACCAACCTTGAGAACTTCCATTGGCACCTGTGAGGCAGTGGGCAGGCTGCTGGAGACACTGACGTTAATGGCTGGTGTATGGTTGACAGGAGTTCTGTGTTGCATGAACTGAGATGCTTGCTGTTTCTGTTGCTGTTCCCGACGCTCCTGTTGTTGCATCTGCTCACGCATGAGCTGCTGCCGTAGCAAAATCCGTGATGTCATATTGGAGGAGCTTAGCGGAGGCTTGGACACTCCTGGATGCTCTGTTGAGCTGCTGTGGGAAGGGAAAAGAGAGGCTCCTAATTAGTCAAGAATATTAGCTGTGTGCACAGTGCATGTTTAAAGTGTGCTCTGATGTTTTTAATCCTTGGTGTACCAGAGAAGAACGTAATGCCTTATTTTGCAAGGGATTACCTCTGTGGTACTTGATGAGTTAACGAGATTGTACATTAAAAAAAAAGGAAACTTACAAAATTCTTGACATGTCATAAAAACAATCACTATGCAGAGTAAATGTATCTTTCTTCATTTTTGGTTTCAGCCATGTTTTAAGCAGTAAGATTTACCCAAGCTTGTTAGGCAGAAACCCTAAGCCAGGCATAGGAAACCTTTGGCACTGCAGATGTTTTGGACTACACCTCCCATGATGCTTTGCCAGTATTATGGGGGATGTATTACACAATATCTGGAGTGCCGAAGATTGCCTATCCCTGCCCTAAGCTGTGAAACTATGGCCCTTGAAGTATCCTATTCCCACAATGCTTTGCAGCCAAATGTAGTGCACAAGGTGTGCCATAATTTTGCTCGTATTCTGATCACAGCTGCAACAGTCATAAACACGTTATAAAGATGTGAAAAGATACGCAAGGAGCATCAGTCAATCAAGCAGGAGTATGGTGCATGCTGGGAAATCTGTTCTAACCACGAATGACAGATAATATAAGTGGAAGTGTGCTATTTGAAGAACTCTTTAAAAGTGTCGAGCCATTAAATAAATGTTAACACAATACGCATAGTGTTTTATGTTCTGCTAATTTATGTACATTTTTTTTAGTTGACAGATTTGCTTTAAATATGAGATAAGTAGACTCACTAGGGCTTATTTACTAACGTGAAAATTCAAAGTAAATTTCAATTTATGGCCAGAGTTCCCTAAGTGAGAGCATAGCATGTTTAGAGAATTGTTCCTGTTCTGCTATGTCGACCTTAAATTTGAAATACACTTCAAATTCTCACTTTGTTGACTACTCCTGTTTCTGTATATTTTAACCATAAGTGGATATGAAGAATACATTCTAGAGCAGGGATTTTCAAAGCCTGTGCACACTAGCAGGCTAATATGTATGAAAATATATTACTAGGATAAGCTGGAGATTCTAAAGTTGACCATCACCACCGCAAAGGGTTAAGTCAGTAATGAGCAAATATTTGTGAATTTTACAACCCAGGTGCAAAGTTTAGATATAAATAACTGTGTTGGAAATATAACAGATTGTTTTTTCTGTCTGGCCAGATATTTGCCAACCTGGTTACTTAGACCAATGTTTTTTTTTTTTCAATTTAGCTGTCAATTCAGTGCAAATCACTAGGGGAATGCACCCCTAACAGATAGCACTAGAGGTATGGTTATGCATACAATACATTACTGTCACTTTTTTTAACAACTTGCCAAACTGTAAATGAACAGATTTCCTGTTTAAATGGGAATTGTCATTTTGCCAGAAGTTACACAGTTGAATAAAACACTGAAAATCATCTAGAACTTGTTCTGCACATTTTAACGTGATGTTTTGATTTCTTTAACCCCTTAAGGACACATGACATGTGTGACATGTCATGATTCCATTTTATTCCAGAAGTTTGGTCCTTAAGGGGTTAAATGTATATTAAAGATTTAGAAAGAGACATAACAATCGAGTTGAATCCTCTCATAACTGCACTAGAGGAGTACAAACAGGAACACTGGTGGACATGTATTAAAGTGTTGTTCTAAAAAGTAACCTGAAGTACTAAAAATGTCGTAATCGCCATGAAAACCCAGAGACATGTTCCATTGATGACCCCTCCCCTTTTACTTTTTTTTTACTACTTTTTAGAAAAAAAACGCTTCAATATATTTCCTCCATTTTTTTCCAGTTTTCTTCCATCCACATACCATGTTCAAAGGCAGAAAAGAGTTGATAATAATTACTGACACAGGGCCAAGATGGTGGCCCATAGCCAACAGAGGCGGATTTTTACATTATTTCTTTTTTTTCTTTTTATCAGATCTCAAAACACATATTTGTTAAATACAGGGATAAGTAAACATATTGTTAAAAATATGGAGAGAGATGTGTCTCCTTTAAGTAGCTTGTTATAACAATAAATGGGTTTCCTTTATTTCTACCAGACAAGCCTCTAATATATAATTTTGTCATTCTGCCAAACAAAAGAAAGTTATACAATATTTCCATCTTGTTTTTAGTTTTTTTCTAGTTTCTCGTGCAACCATCACTTTAATGAGATGGTAAAGATGAGATTGTGTATTTTAGCATACAATTTATTTTATATAGGTTAAATAGTCCTACCACGTGTGAATAAAGTACTGGATGATTACTATGAAATTTATCAACTCTTCAAATTATTCTTAATATTTCATGTATTTTTTTTTATCAAATGCTAAAAATATTTCATAGTGGCAAAAAAAGGAAGAGACCATATTAAATTATTCTAGAACATTGAAGGTGATAGATAGAGGTTTAAGAATAAAAAGAAGGCTCATAATTTAACCCCTCACTGAGGCGCCACTTTTGGCTTTGTGTGCGAATTTACTGGATCGCCACATAGAGGTATATTTATCAAAGTGTTCTGAAAAGGGTTGGTGTAATAAATATGATCAAAATGATGATGGAATTAAAGTGTTCTAAAATTATCTAAAAGGTGACAGTGTAATAAATTTCTCAAATAATTATCTAAAATAAGATGTAAGTGTAAACGTGACACTTTGATAAAAATCCTCCAAAGTATTATGCAGACATTAATATATTTTTATATAGCAGCACTGCCTTCTGTAGTGCAATAAGGTCCATTTCCCTTTCAACCTTTACTTGTTGCCGATACAAAAGAGGATGACAATCATCTAATTCCAAAATGGAAATATCCTTGTGGTAGCCGTTATCCTACACAAGTATTATATATCTGAATATACTGTTTTTTAGAGGAAAACAAAACAACTTTTACATTGTTTATTTTGAAACTTCTGACCAAATTTATCTTTAATATTTTTATTAGTGATATTGCAGAAGGTCTTGATGGTAAGGTATGTCTTTTTGATGATGATGCTAAGATATGTAACAGGGTTGAGGTTCCAGGAGGGATAAGCCAAATGGCAAATGATTTAGGTAAACTAAAAAAATGGTCAGAGTTGTGTCTACTGACATTTAATGTGGATAAGTGGAAGACAATGCATCTTGGATGTAAAAACCCATATTTGATAGAGTCCTAACCTCAACATCTGAGGAAAGGGATTTAGGGGTGATTATTTCTGATGACTTAAAGGTAGGCAGACAATGTAATAGAGCAGCAGGAAATGCTAGCAGAATGCTTGGTTGTATAGGGAGAGGTATTAGCAGTAGAAAGAGGGAAGTGCCCATGCCATTGTACAGAACACTGGTGAGACCTCACTTGGAGTATTGTACACAGTACTGGAGACCGTATCTTCAGAAGGATATTGATACCTTAGAGAGAGTTCAGAGAAGAGCTACTAAACTGGTTCATGGATTGCGGGATAAAACTTACCAGGAAAGGTTAAATGATCTTAACATGTTTAGCTTGGAGGAAAGACGAGACAGGGGGGATTTGATAGAAACATTTAAAAACATAAAGGTAATCAATAAGGTAAAGGAGGAGACTATATTTAAAATTAAAGAAACCACCACAACAAGAGGACATGGTCTTAAATTAGAGGGGCAAAGGTTTAAAAATAGGTTTAAAAATAATATCAGGAAGTATTACTTTACTGAGAGGGTAGTGGAAGCATGGAATAGCCTCCACGCTGAAGTGGTAGAGGTTAACACAGTGGAGGAGTTTAAGCATGCGGGAGATAGGCATAAGGCTATCTTAACTAAAAGATAAGGCCAGGGACTAATGAGAGTATTTAGAAAATTGGGCAGACTAGATGGGTGAATGGTTCTTAAAGAAACACTCCACAAACCCAAAGCACTTTAGCCTGAAGTTATTTATCTGTGACAAGGGTGTCCTCTTCATTAAACAAAAAGTACAGATGCCAATAGAAATTGGTACTTTTATAAATGAACAACCTGGCTGTCAATCAGACAACAGGTCCTGTTACTTCCTGGTTGTTTAGTTCAGTGGAGTTAAACTCAAGAGGCAGCAAATGCTCAGAGCACCTGCCTTATAAAGACTTCTCATTGAGCTGCAATGGGGAGTCTGTGATTAGACAGCCACAGAAGGTCTGGGCGGGGTTAGAAGGGGACAGCTTGCAGAGACTTCCATCAAGAGATCTGCAGCTTTTGCAAGCTGATTTTAACAGTGATTTTAACAGTTTTTAAAACATGCATGTATGTTTGTATGTTTTCATTAGAGGTATATCTACTAAATAGTGTTTTTATATTATTATTTGTGCAGTGGAGTGTCCTTTTAAGCACTCCACCCCTACACTCACCGGTGCCTCACAATAAGTGATCATAGGAATTTATAAATTATGAAGAATCTGTGCAATCAATTTTGCAGCTAGTAAATTCATATATCAGATTCTTATCATATGTACATTTTGTCTAACGAGTGTTTCTGTCCTTTCTAGCCTCTGTTGGGCAGGGGATTTAAATAATTTCCTTGACACATGAAGCATAATAGAATATCTACTAAATTATCTTATTTTGTTGTTGCACACAGTACATTCACAAAAGGTGGTACACAGCTCCAGTCATTCAATTATATATTATATTTCTATACAATTTTAACACCGAAAAGAACACTCACAATTCAAAATGTAGGCTGGAAGACATTTTTTGCCTGGTGTGTCTAGTTAATCTTGGATGATGTAATTTGTTCTTTTAATCAAACCAGTTAAAAGCCATTAATCAGTCAACTTAAGGAATCTACTAATCATGTGCAATCAGTCTTAGATCTAAGAGTTATATGTTAATATGATAAGTGTTACAATAAAAATCAGTGTTATCAGTGTTTGGGTAGCCCTTGAGGAATTGATATTACATGCTGTCATTCCTCTACAATTAAGATTATACAGAATTACCAAACATCTTGAATACATATCAGCATTCTATATACATACCTATAAAACTCTTCCAGCTTGATTTAGAGTCTACATTAAAAACCATGACATTTGTGTTTTCTGTGCTTTTTAAAGGAACCATAAAAACTGTATCACAAAGAAGTTGTTATGGTGCAAGAAGATTCTGGGCTACGCCTTACCTTAAAGGACCACTATAGTGCCAGGAAAACATACTCGTTTTCCTGGCACTATAGTGCCCTGAGGGTGCCCCCACCCTCAGGGACCCCCTCCCGCCCAGCTCTGGAAGGGGGAAAGGGGTTAAAACTTACCTTTTTCCAGCGCTGGGCGGGGAGCTCTCTGCCTCCGATCCTCCTCCTGGGCTGAATGCGCACGCGCGGCAAGAGCTGCGCGTGCATTCAGCCCGTTGCATAGGAAAGCATTTACAATGCTTTCCTATGGACGCTTGCGTGCTCTCACTGTGAAAATCAGTGAGAAGCACGCAAGCGCCTCTAGTGGCTGTCAATGAGACAGCCACTAGAGGATTAGGGGGAAGGCTTAACCCATTCATAAACATAGCAGTTCTCATACTGCTAAAACCACATAAATAGAAATTCAGTCAGCCTACCACCCAATAAGTAATTGCCACATTAGGCACGAAATGCAGTAGGCATTTCTCTTTTGGGTTTGTGCTGTGTATTTTTCTTGAACATTAATTTTTTCTAATACTACACTATTTTGCCACGTCATAAAAATAATTATAATTTATCTAAATATTGAGGGTCTTCCCAGGCTAGGGTCCTATCAGTAAGATCCATTGGATCTAGCAAACCTACCTAGTGATGTATGATGATTTGTTTTAATTCACTAAAGAAGAATTGGAATGTTCCTACACAATCATCACAGAACACCCAACTATCTCAGTCCCTACACGTTCTTCCCTACGGCAGTGATGTAGTTAAAAAAAATAGTTTTTAATGTATTGTTTAGGTATAATATACAGATGAATTAGGTCAACTAATGCACAGCTGGATAACCACAGCTATAAAATGTTTCACTTCCTTTTGCAGCTGTTCTTAGCAGAATAAATTTAGAAACTGCAATGATTTTTAGCAGTTTCGCTAACACCGCATCAGATTTCTCACTGCAAATCAGAACCCTGATATTTCTCTAACAAACCTGGCATCAATCATCACATTCTCTAATTAACAAGCTCTTTAGGTATGAGAGGGAGTTGCGTTCCTGTCTGTGTATCTGTTTATGCCTGCATGTTTTAAAATATAAAAGCTAAGCTGTTATCAAAGAAAATTACACATGCGATGGCTACGATTTAATTAAATCTGTTCTTAAATTATTATTTTTTTTTAAATATATATATTTTTTCGTATTATGGACAATACTTTGTCATATAAATCATGGGGAAGTCCTTGTTATTGTTTCAGCAAAAGATCAAACACAGGGAAATCTGCTTGTGCTCCCTGGAAATCTAACTAAAGATTGTCTTGTTATTCGAGAGCTGTCAACTTGCAACATTCCCAAAGATTCTGATCCTTTTGATACAACAAGAGAAAACCTTTGTACGGAGGCTAATGCAACTGTGGAATAATCGCACTAATTAGCTGCTCCAGACAAGTCAGTGACTACGATACATGCAAAGAAAGAAAAAAAAAAAAAAAACTTCCAATTAACTACGAAGTAAAACTCAGATTCAAAAATGTACCAGGTACATTTAACGGGGGATTTTACAAAGCATGTCAACAGCAGTATATGGCGCTTTAAACACACAAGGAGAGTGAAATCCTCTATGTCTTGGTGGGGAATGGGCAGGGCCACACTAATACATTCTTCTGTAATTCGTACTTATTTACACAATGTCTAGACATTGTAAAATATGTTCTTTTATTTTCAACGCGGTTACAAAGACCCAAAAATAATGATAAATGCCAAACTTGGCACCTGGTCTGTCTGTTTCTTTATTAAAAGAAACGGTCACATCTACTACTGAATAAACCATGGAAAATCACCTATAACGTGTGTTAAGGGGGCACTATAGTCACCCAGACCACTTTATATTAATGTTTAAATTGCAGAGATACAGCCACTAGGGACACTTCTGCTGCATTGAGTGAGTAACATTTGGTTTTATAACACGGAAGCCCATAGCAAAGCATTGGATACAATCTTAGTAAATAGAAGCCTAAATACGCATGTAGTGCTAGCTGTGCATGCGCATTAGAACCCCAATGCTTTGAATCATTGTGTAGATGAGCATGCTACCCCAATGATGTTCCAGGAGACAGAGAGCTACGCAGCACTGTAGGAGACTTGGTGCTGGAAAAAAGATAAGTAAAACAATTATTTTAATATTCTTTATGGCAACCGGTGTGGGAACACCTTAATACAATTTGAGAGAGGCAGTATAGCATTAGGAATACAGGTTTGTATTCCTAATCCTATACTAATCCTTTAATCATGTATTGCTCAATAAAGCCCTTCTATAAAGAATAAAGTATCTGTTCTTTATAATAAAATGTGTCCCTGTTATTTCTGTCTTTTTTATAAGAAAAAACAATGGTCCAAGAAAATGATTGATACTTTGCATGTACACATGGGCTTTGTTACTTCCATACTTCATCTGAAACTTTGTAACTGCTTCTTTCTGCATGCATACATAATAGTATACATTGATGAGAAGCATAATGTTTCCATTTTCCCCACATTTAATTTTGCCTAATGTAAGCTACCGTAGAAGAAAGTCTACGGAGCGTGAAACCACATTTAACATCACTGAGGACCTCTGAATGTCACATAAAATAAATAAGAACATCAGCAGGGAATTGGAGATTAGTATAACTCTTGAGCAGGACAAAAACAACACCATATTTAATTTTCCCTTTTATGTGGGGACGCCCTGTCTTCCATGGGTTTGTCACAGTCAAATTCATTTATTTTAATGTGATGCCAAACAATGGTAAAGTTCTTTGATACAATTCCTTTTCATGGCTGTAGAGTTTAGCCTTCATATCATCTTCCAATCAGAAATCATGTAAACTGACATTTATGAGTGCATGTACAGAGTGTGATAATATATTTGTAATTGGATTACTTAATTAATGACAGTTAAAGGGATACTATGAGGGCCAGGAATACAAAGCTGTATTACTGGCACTATTGCTACCTTTGCCTCCCCCCTCCCTCCCCCCACTTCCCACCTCCACCCGCTGGGTGAATTAAGGTTTAAAAAGCCTTTATTTACTTACCTCCACCCCCTCCTCCGTCCCACGACAAGTGGGCGCTAATGCAGATGTGTGGCAAATGCCATGTGCGCTTTAGACCTCTCCATAGAAAAGCATTTAATCAGTGCTTTCCTATAGGGAAAAATCTGACGCTGGATGTCCTCATGCAAAGCGTGAAGATGTCCAGTGTCAGTTATCTGACCAAATGTCCGTTAGGATCCAGGAAGCGCCTCCAGTGGCTGTCTAGGACAGTGGTTCCCAACCCAGTCCTCAAGTACCCCCTAACAGTCCAGGATTTAAGGATTAAAACCAAAAAACACTTTAGACACAACAGAGTAATCCCTAAATCCTGGACTGGTAGAGTGTACTTGAGGACAGGGTTGGGAACCCCTGGTCTAGGAGAAAATAAGTCCGAATGAATTCAGATGAATATCATTTCAATTTCATTTGAAACAAAATTTCTTCCATTGTGAGATTCACTTAGACCAAAAATCATCTATTTTCATTTTTTTTTTTTTCAACGGGACAGATGGAATGTGGTGATTTAGATAAGTAGATGAGTCCCTAATTTAGTTCCCTTATGTGGGATTGTAGCATAGCTTCCAAATTGGGTATCCTTCCTTATGTGGGTTTACTATATTTAAGGGTACCAAATTAGGGAGCTATCTACTAAACAAAACAGCTCCCTTATTTAGTACCCTTAAATATGGTAACACAATCACAAATAAGATACCAATTTATAGATAAGGATACCAATTTAATGAATTTAAAATAACAAAGCACACATGGAAGAATGTACTTCCACCCGCGTTAGTTAATTCTTTCATT
Organism: Pelobates cultripes; assembly: GCA_933207985.1. Lineage (NCBI taxonomy): Eukaryota > Metazoa > Chordata > Amphibia > Anura > Pelobatidae > Pelobates > Pelobates cultripes. The sequence continues at coordinate 123,024,992 of OW240919.1, forward strand.
GTGCCATTCAGACATTTGTTATTAAAACTAACAGGCAAATGAGCTGATTTTTGTCGAAATTCTGACTCTTTCTAAAATGAATGCCCAGATCTAGTAAGAAAGATTTGTTTTGGCAATACAAATGTATAAAAGGAACAGTAATCTCTTATCCCTTAATAAGTTATAAATAGGGGGCAAAGCCTAACCAGCGAGCTGACAAGACTTGTCTCGCATTAGCTCCTGCTGTACGGGCGATTTACCCGGTGATTTCTCAGGCCAAAGTGCTGGAACACTCTCAATATTGATCCATAAAAATTGGGGAAGCCTACACACACCGCTGGTTACCAGACTCGATGCTCCGGGACACTGGGAGCCGCTACAGCAGGATGAGGCCTACTGGAGACGGTGGAGTAGAAAGATGGCCGCTTTCCTCCTGCTGCACCAAGCCACGTGCGAGCAGGCCTCACTTCTCCCACCTCCCACCGCCCCCCATGGACCGGTGGTGGTTATCCTGGACCCCGCCGAACCGAGCTGCCTCAGCCTCATACATCTCTGAGGGTAGAGCAGCCCTCACAGGTGCAGAGGACTCCAAGATGGCGGACGCATCAAATCCAGCTACATGAGACATGCAGCTGCAGCAGCCTGACACGATGGGCCCCAGTACTAGAGCAGTGGACACTCTTGAAGCAATTTTTGACCAATTCTGGGCTAAGCTGCTGGCTTGCGTAAGGCCGGCAAAGGCTACAAGTATAACAACCAAAAGGGACCTAGTTCGCAGCAAAAGGAGGCCTGGGAAGCCTCTCAAGGGCGCAATGTTGTCCCACACTTCAGAAACCCACACAAAATGTCCACCTGGGCTGAGAGCAACAAGGGCTACAACCCACAGGTAGCGGCCACACATGTGGAGGGCCACAAGGCACAAATGGCGATACACAACTGTAACACGCAGGGCCCACGGCACCACCCTGACCGGGAAGACCCTGGACCTCAATGGATCTCAGGCTCGTGGCAAGAGGGTGCAAGCTCTCCCACAGCACTGGGGCTGGAGGGGCATCTCACCTACACAACGCTGCACTGCTCCCCAAAGCAGCCTGAACCTGATTGCGAGATGTGACCCCCGCAGGGGTGTCAAATGACTGCTCCGCTTATCAACTTGAGGTGCCTGCATTGTAACCCGCTACTTAGGTCGGCTAAAGTACCACCACGGACTCCTTCTCAAACCATGTAGAACATGGCACCTGTTCGAGCGGTTCAAATGCTCCAAATGTTTTCTACATGTTTCCTGTGTTCTTTAGCTTTATTTCAGCTTATTCACTTATGATTTTACTCAGTTCCCATGCCAAGCATTGCTGTCTAAGTAATTTGAACTAATAATGTGAGAACTCTCTCGCTACGTAGCGGATGCTAAAAATGCTTGCTAGTTTATAGAGAGTAGACATATTATCCTGTATACCAAAACATGTTGACTCTCCTAGGAAAACAGTTGTGTCCCTATAGCTTGTAGTATTTTGTAGGTCGGCAGGTTAGCATACTAACTTTATATTATTATTGCAACTAGCCTACAATATGAATGGTAGCTAGGTAGACCTGACTAGAAATCTTTCAGTTCTTGCCTAATCTCCTATTCCAATTGTATTACTCGATGCTTATTAACTGCTCAAACAATATGATATGCCTGTTCTATTACTTTTTGTTCTAATACTATAAAATGAGGCTTTACTAGCTAGGAAATGTTGAATTATGCTGTGATATTCCTAACTTGTATACAAATCGTGCATTTCCCTTGTTTTACCCTGTACAACCCAACTCAAATGCCTCAATAAAAGAATGATTGACAAAAAAAAAAAAAAAAAGTTATAAATAACAGTAATAACAATATTAATGATATGTTGTCTCTGCAATCCAAATATAGTTTGAGCTATAGTAGTAAAATATCATTCTCCGTAGCTAACATTGTAGGTTTCACTAGAGGTCCTTGATCTGCCCTCTAGTGTTGAGAAACAAGAAAACATGTCCCTTTAATTTATTTTACCCCCCTTCTCAACAGTACCTTCTGGTGTTTGACAAACAACAATTGCATATTGTATGATATTAAATGTATTACATTTTAGGCTCACTGTACAAAGAAGAGGCCTCTACTTTTTGAGGATTTGAGTTGAGGAGTAAATCTCTTTAATTGGTTCATTTGAGATGTGTCTTCAGGCTATAAAGAGCATAAAAAGCTCAGGTGTATGTTTGATTTTGCTTGCTATAGTACAAGCAGTTTGCAGAGAATTTTATTAAATAAATTACTAGTATTAAACATTTCACAATAACTTCGCAGCCTAATCCCTTCGGTTTAACACAAACCTGTCAGATAGAAGGTGATAATGAGAGAATAGGTGGCAAATGTTCCGGCTCAGTAATGACCTGTATCTGTTCTAATCCATATCCCTGATTTTGCTTGGTTGCCAGTTTCAGTTGCTGGGCTGTACATGAAGTCGAAACAGTGGCAGAAAACTGAGCAAACTAGCCACACTGACCAGATTCTATACTAGGATGGCCTCTATATGAAAGAAGGCAATATTCCATAGGAGCAAGGAGGCAGGCCTTTCAGTAGTAACAAGGAAACACCAAACTGGGTGTATCTAGGTGTTTTGCTGTAATGTCAAAAAAGGATAGGCTGCATTCAATGTTCCATCAAAGGACCTTTTAAAAATTTCAAGGAAAACATTTTTTTGCCCACTCTTATCTAACCCTGTTTCCCTAGCATAGCACAGATGGGTCCAGGAAGCATTGGATGGGCCAGGATCTGCGGCAAGGTCTTAGTACACAGTAGGGGGTGCTAAATCTAAAAATGAAAAAGGAACACTCCATTAGAAATACATTTATTTGTTTCTAACTTCAGAGCGTTCCTTCAACTACGATATTGCTGATAGTATTTGAGCTGCACAGAGTAGAATAATAAGATGATGTTAGGTGCCCTGGAATTAACACATGTGCAAAATATTTTTAATCTCAAGAAATACTTACAGGGATATTCACTAAAGTGAGAATTATAAGTGAATGTCTTATTTAAAATAGTCAAAATAGACTAAACTGGGAAAATTCTCCAAGTCACCTATGCTTTTAGTTGTGTTACTCTGTCTAACAGGTTTTATTTTTTATTTTATAATGCCCTACTGGATAATATGTACTAGGTCTCGCCACTTATAAACTAAAAAGAAAGGGATAAACTTATTTGGAATCCAGCGCCAGGCTAAGCTCCATGCTCTGTCTAAAGTCAGCAGTGATCGTTTGTGGTCCAATCAAATGCTTTACAAAGAGATGCGTTTCATTGGTCCATTTGCCCTGCTCAGAGCACACATGTACACTCTGAGCTGGGTAGGGGAAGAAGGGATAGAATGGGGAAAATGACCATGTCTGTCGCCAGCACATTGTGCTTGCTGACAACAAATGTCAGTTTTGCACATACGGGCTGCCAAAGTCACGTGTGCCTGGGGTGTAGTAACTATCTCCCAGCATACAAGCGCAAATATCTCAGCAGAACCTCTGCACATACTGGCGCTTACTAAAATGGCCATTTCTAAAAGCACAAGTTGTCCTGATGATTGAAGTAACCCTTTCAATTTGAAATTTGAAATCACTTAGAATTCTCAGTTTAGTAAATAACAATGTTAGGGTTCATTTAAAACACAGTAATACAGTGAGGTGTGTTAAACCAAGCTGTAAAAGTGAGGCCAAGTTTTTTGGGAAGGGGGTATTTCATGCAAAAATAAAAATGTTCATAGTCTAACTGGTTTTGCACATAGAGACAAAATTCATTTACAAAACAGTGGATAGTAGAAAACGGAAGGTCACAATTCAGGCCAAAGCAGCTGATTACATTCTTCCACTAATTATGTTCACAATCTTGGTATTTTAGCCTGATTTTTTTAAACTTGTTTTTTTAATGCATCACAATTACCTTACATATTTGCCACTTGTAGTCACTAAGTTTGTTTACAATTCTTGGAGAGCAGCAATTGCATGTCAGCAGGAAGGCTCAGACATGGTCATAGTGCCTTTGGAACATACTGTCCTCTTTGTAATTTATGGCAACTATTAAAAGCAAATATTGGCAGCTTGGGGGAGCTAAAAGTTTCACATTGAGTAATAACTTGAAACTGCAGTCCCTATGACCCAGCAATATTCCGAAGATTAATCTAGCTTAAAATAAAAAGGTAATTACAAACAACATCACATTTTAAAATTCTGACATTGTCACACAAATCAAGCATAATATGTGACAAAAGAATATAACTGGAAATGCTGCAATTACATATAGTGAAAAATAAAAAAAGTGCACAGAAAAAGCTATGCAAACGTTTAAAAATAATTACAAAGTAGAACTTGGTATACACCAATGAAATGGCTGTTCAAAAAAAACTAATTTTGAATTAACTTTTATCACTATAACCACAACTTGTTTAGTATGGTCAATCTGTTTTAGTAACTAGGTTTTTCAAGTGGATTAGAAAAAAAGTCTTGAAATTAAAACATGTATTTCTAGCTATAATTTTAATATACTTATTTACTTACCTTTACTCAGTCTGCCTCTCGGACTGAGATCATCAAGAATGATGATCTCAGCCAATTCAATGCTTCCCGAACAACATGTGACTGAGACCCGAGTATGCTCAGTTCTCACAAGGAGGAAGCATACAAATTTATGTTTGTTTTTTTTAAAGAATATTTATTTTATTTACAGTACACATTTTAATTTTCTGTTTGAGTTTGAGTATTTTTGAATGTTACACATATAACATTCATAGGCTCACATCATTGTAGGGCTCATAAAAGAACCTGACCTGTATCTCTAACGCTACAGTTTTTTCCTTTTTATTTAGATTCATATTCAGCCTAAATCATAATAAAAACTCGAAAAAATAGTTTAGTTTACCCTTTTTTCCCAGTGCCAAAATCAAGTCTACACAACTGCTCAATCTGCTTTCGCATGACATCATAGCAAGCTTCTAAATGTCCAATTCAATGTGCATCATGGGGAGCGCTGAGATGAAAAGAAGAGGGAGGCTCACTGTGCGTTTGACTTGGTTCTCACAATGGAAGGTTTCTAGCAGCTGTTAGGAAGAGAGCCACTAGAGGCGCATTTTACCCAGCAATTTAATCTTTGTGATGTCTATTAAACAACAATGCTTTATATTGCAGGGTTAAAACTAAAGGACCACTGCACCCAGACAACTTAATTGAGACTAAAGGGTCTGGGTTCCTTTAGTGGTGCTTTAAAACAGTGCACAGCAGTCGTTCTGGAACCAGTTCTCAATGACCACTATCAACCTAGCATCTATGAAATACACCAGATCTGTTTAAAAAGTATATTTATAGCTTGGACATGGATGGACAGTCATCTAGAGCCTGAAAATATTCTTATGTCTAGTTGTGTCCTCCACCTACTAAGATCATAGATGGAGGTAAAGACATTGGCAGGCAACCTTCAATAGTATTCCCTATGATAATCTGATGAACTTGCTACTGTCGTTGTCCTTGTGGTGTTCTACTAAGCAGAACTCCATGATCCTTAGAGATAATAGCAACTAAATTTGGGGACAAATCAGTACTGATGAGCTTCTACCAAGGTTAGCTGAATTCTGCAGCTACCGATGGACTTACCATAAAACTTACAAAAATATGTAGTGCTTACAGTGCTTTGAGTGTCCCTTTCATTCTAAAAAGAAAAATTTAAACAGGCACAGAACCTGTGCCGGGTTATCCTGGTCGTGATCCTTAGGCAATGGCCAAATAAAGTTATCTAGATACCTTGTACCAAGCAGCTTTGATCTGCCATCAAGTTCTGTGTCTCTTTGATTAGACAAATATCATATTTGTCATTCTACAATCATGAATCAGCAGCCATGAAACTTGGTGATTAGTAAAGTGACCTCCGGGACTTAGTGAGTACAGTGGCGTCTTTAAATAAACATGTTTTTTTTTTTTTTTTTTTTATAGAGCTAGCGGATGTTCAGATTTTACTTTTAGGTGATGTCACGATTATTACAAAACAAACACCGATTCTCATTACATGAAAAGGTTTATTTAAAAAAAATCACAGTACAAAAGGAACAAGATGATAAAATATTGTGTGATTTTGTGTGGCATTGACTGAGGACACAAATTCTGACAGTATTAGTCAACTTCTGTTCTCAAATAAGCTTTGCATTTTTGGGATTTCTGTTACATTACATATTCTACAATGCTAAAAATAATATACATATTTTGCAAAGCTATGACTATAAGCTGTACGATCATTTTGTGATGAAACAATCAATGAGAAAGGGTGAACCACATTTCGGAACACTGCACCATATATATACATATATATATAATTTAAAGAGACACTACATGCACTCAGACCACTTCAGCTTATTTGAGTAGTCTGGGTGCAGTGTCCCTGATTATGCTAATCCTGCAATGTTAAAAATTGCAGGTTTTAGGAAACTGCAATGTTTACATTGCATTACTAATATAGCCTGTAGCAGCTGTCTGGCATGTTACCAGACTTTTGGTCGCCTAACTGATGATGGACGTCCTCACGCTGTGCAAGAGAAAATTCGGCATTAGTAAAATCCCTATAGGAAAGCACTGACTCAATGCTTTTTATATTGTGAGGGCCTTACGCGCTCGCAGTGTTCGCCATGCATGTGCATTAGGTCATCCCGTTGGATGGTGTCGGAAAAGGATTGTATAAGTAATAAAGCTTGACTTTTAGCATGTCCATATAATTTTCTTAAAATCAAAAAACATCATCAGTGCTTGATAATGTATTGATAGAAAATCAAATAGACCTACTGAGAACATCTAAATATATTTAGCGAGGGTGCCATACAACACAAACTTTATTCTAATATATAGTATACAGGACAGTATTATTTTTGTTAGAACACTGTGGATAATACTAGAGGAAATAAGTCGAGCTTTTGTGTAGAATGCCAACCATTGATTAACCAATTAAATAGATCATCAGGTAATCTGGCAGCAAATTTGCAGATTAACCACAACTACTTTTAATTTTTTCATTTTCAGCTATGGACAAGTGTTACACTAGAGTAAAAAAGATTGGACACTGGTGTGAAATTGGGAAATTTAGAGAAAGCACCCGAAGTGGTGCAAAACACGTCCAGGGCTTCTCTAGACTTTCTCTAGGGTCAGCTTATTTGGTGGTCTCTCCCATGTACAGCAGCTGCGGGTGGTCCTGTGCTCAGGTTTTGGACTTTTTATGTTTTTGTCCACTCACTTTTTTCATCTTGATATGCTTGGACCAATATAGCATACATGAGGACTGCTGTTTCAGTGTTTTGCATGTTTTTACATTTTTTTTCTGACTTCATTTTGGGGATTGCCTACGAGTGCGGATCAGCTAATTTTTCCCGTATGAAATATGGTCTGAAATTGGGACTGTGCCAAATACACAAATACACATGTGAAGGTATGTCATTATTACCGACATTATAACTGTTTCATCATTTTGTTATATCAAATCAAATTTTCAATGATGTTTTTAAGTACGAAACGAGAAAATGTAATGCATTTGCACCTACTGTTAAATTAAGGACACAATGTTTCCCAGAGACCTTTGTGCAACATTCTTGAACTTAATAATTGATTGTGGTATATCATGACATTTTATTTAGCAATTCTGCCTGTTGGCACAGCATGAAATGAATGAGAAAGATTTGGCATTTTGTTAAACATTCTCCTGCCAAGGACACGGGCTGGAACTATGAGATTTTTTACCCTGACATGTTGGTTAAAGGAGAACAGTATAGTGATACAATATAAAGCTCTTGTTCGATAAAAAATAATTTGACAAAAATATTTTATTAATTACACAATTAATTATAACATAGAGATAGCAAAAAAAATTATGTGATCCAAAAATGGTCTCATTTCCGTTATGCAAACAGAATAAATACAGATTTGACAAATGGTCCTACTCTTCCTTGTAGTTCCAAAATACCTGAAATGCACAATGACACTGGACAACTCTGAAGGGGAAAACGAGGAACAGGTACCTCCAGTATATAGGATACAAATCATGGCCTAATAAGGCACAATCAGCAAAATAAAGATGCAGAGCGTGGCTTCATATAAGTAATGAATGCATGGAGATGTAAGATGATGCAAGTTATTGTCCTGGGTAACCTGGATAATTATATCATAATAAAAAGGAGGCAGAACATGGCCTCCAGAAATAAAAGCCAGAGATCTGCATCAAAGAGGGAATGAAGGGAAAACAAGGACTCAAAGAGTCAATTACCTGCCTCTTGAGTTTAATTCCACTGAGCTAAATAACCAGGAATTAACATGACCTGCTGTCTGATTGATAGCCAAAGGGGTGTAATCAGGTCAATTAAAAAGGGCCAATTGTATCTGCACTTTTTGCAAAATGAAAAAAAAAGAGCATAAGCTCTTTAGTAAACTAAAGTACTTTAAGAGTCTGGAATGTCCCTTTAAAGACTATTTCACCAAAGGGCATTGCACATAGATTACATATTAACACCTCTTTGTGTTGCGTTACCTGAATTGTCATAGGTAAATCATGTACCATCACAACAACTTGCTAATGAGCACACAATACTTCATATTGTTAAAGGGGCATTAATGTTTAAAATTTAAATAATTTATATTAACCCCCTAAAGGTCATGATCTGGTCCCAAAGACTCTTTGCTAGGATTGAAGGCCCTGGTTATTTTGCATTTGCACATTCATGCAGCCACAATGAGTGAGAATACAATTTTCATACGGGATCTTTAAAGGGATACTATAGTTACCAAAAATAATTAGTTTAATATAGCAGTGTTGGCGAATAGATCATGCCCCTGCACTTTTATTTAAGTCAATTTTGTTTTTGGTTATGCAGCCCTAGTGACACCTTGCCTGGCTGTGACTGACACAGACTGTAGAAAAAATAGTTTCATTTTCAATCACATGTTAACTTGCTTTAGAAGTTTATATATCCTGCTCTGTAGACTGAACTTTAATCACATACTGAGGGTCCTTCAAGATCTTGTAGGCAATTAACAGAGCAAGAGATAAGAAATTCTAAATTAAGTAGACTGTGCAATAAAGTAAGTTTAAACAGTAGCTGACTCTTTACAGGAAGTGTTTAGAAAGGCTGTGTAAGTCACATGCAGAGAGGTATGATTAGGGCTGTATAGACAACGTGATTTAATTCCTAAATGGCAGAGAATTGAACAGTGAGAATGCAGGGGCATGTTCTATACACCAAAACTGCTTCAATAAGATAAGGCTGTTTCGTGCCTACAGTGTCCCCTTAAAGGATAGCTTGGCATAGCATTTATTAAGGTAATTAGTTATTAAGGGGATACAGTACACAAATGTATAAGAATATTTCTGTAAAAGTTTGATGTTGCCTTTATTACTACAGGAAATCTGCATCGGGGAAGGGGATAGGGGGAAGGATGCCATTCATTTCTAGTCTAGACATTTTAGGGTCAGAGACCATGTATTGCATTGTAACTGCATTCTGAAGGCATGGCTCAACCAAGGTAAACAAATGTTTGCAGTTCTCAGCATTCGGGGTATTAAGAATTATATTAAAGGACCACTATAGGCACCCAGACCACTTCAGCTCAATGAAGTGGTCTGGGTGCCAAGTACATCTAGGGTTAGCCCTGCAGCTTTTAACATAAACTGCTATGTTTTAAACTGCTATGTTTATATTAGGGTTAATCCAGCCTCTAGTGGCTGTCTCATTGACAGCCGCTAGAGGCACTTCCACGCTTCTCACTGTAAGACGCTTGTGTCCATAGGAAAGCATTGGAAAATGCTTTCCTATGGATTGATTGAATGCGCGCGCGTGCATTCAGTGCTGACGTTGGAAGAGGGAGGAGAGTTCCCCAGCACCGAGGGAGCCCAGCGCTGAAGAAAGGTAAGAGTTTAACCCCTTCCTCCCCCTTCAGCCCGGCTAGAGTGAGACCCTGAGGGTGGGAGGGACCTAAAGACCCTATAATGCCATGAAAACGAGTTTGTTTTCCGGGCATCGTAGTGGTCCCTTAAGAATATCATAGTTAAAACAGAGCAGTTTACTTACTTCAAAATCTTAAAATAGCATAAATGACTTACATACTTATCAAATTCCACTCATCTTATTTTATATTTATGTATTTTCGTAATATTAAGACATAACTGATAATGGTCATCCGCTACTAAGAATTGCGATTTCCGGTCTTTACAAATCTATAGCGATAATGTCCACGGTTGATGTCCTACAATGGTTTTGGGAGGTCAGAAGACAAAAAGTGACGAGGAGTATTCAGACTCTGACTTCTACTCATAAGTCTCCCATTCTTGGAACTTTTGGTACTGCTGTAGCCCTTGTGAGAGTTTAAAATGTATAACCGAGGTCACTTTACACGAAGTCCCCAGTCTGTATCTAAAAATATGTGCATTTTCCCTAGAGCCTGTAACATGATTTTCATATGGAAAAATTTAGTATTGAGAAACAACTCTGCACGTAGAATGTAGCCTATCAACTCCAATGCAAACCTCAATGAATTATCAAGATCTTAGCAATAAAAGTGTGATTAGTGATAACCAATCTCATGACTGCATAATCAATAAGTAAACCTTCACCCTCACTTACCCAGTCACAAAAAAACCCTATACTATAAATATGTCCCGATTGATTCTTACTACATTCGACCCCCTGGTAACTATCATGCAGCCAGTTACCTTAAGCCATGTAAGCTCCTGTCTTGGAGAAAGGGTGTACTGGCTGGAGGTTTGGTGGAGAAATGTACTACATATCCAGGTGAGCACCCGTACAAAAATGGCAGGGTATAAAAGGTTAAAACATTCAGAGGTTGACCCACAAATTCTGGTTCCTTTGGCTTTCATATTTATTCACTGTACATATGCTGTACTGCACTCAAAATAAAATGTTTGTGAACCCCCAACCCCTCCTCCCCCTGGCATGTAAAAGATTAAAAACCCTTTATTTTGCTTATCCGAATACAGCGCGGATGTCCCTTGCAGCTAGCTTGGTGCTCCAACCTAATGTGCATGCGCGGCAAGTTCTGCAAGTGCAATAGGCCCAACACATAGGAAAACATTGAATCAATGCTTTCCTATAGGGATTTCACTGACGCTGGATGTCCTCATGCAGAGTATCAGTCGCCTAGAGTCCGGTAAAATCACAGAAGCGCCTCTGGTATCTGTCTGGTAGCTGTCTTAGCACTGCAATACAGCTCATTGAAGTGGTTTAGGTACATTGCACCTAGACCACTTCAGTGAGCTGGTTTGGTGCCTATAGTGGCCCTCAAACTTCTTTAACTAAACCCAGACTGCTCTCAGTCAGTGAGCTAAGCTCGCATCTCCAGGCTTAGGTCAATGCAAAGAACATCTGGCGGTGACTGGCACCTGTAAGCAAAAACATTGACTAATTACACTAAAGGAGATGGAGATTGACTACTTACACCAAAGGGGGACACCAGGGCACTCCTGGCAACATAACCACTATATCATGATGTAGTGGTTATGGTGCTTGGAGTGTTCCTTTAAACCTAATGCAACATTTATTTTGCTCTTTAACCAGCATTTTCAATTATATAAAATGCCTATGATTCTTTAACACACCTCTACATTACTCTTAAAAAAATAATAGAATGTACTTTTGAAAGTTTACGTGCAAACACATTATTTGTGGTTGATTGCATAACACTTTTAAATGAACATTCAGTTCTTTAAAAACAAGAATTTGAACTCTGGCCCATACATATATAATGAACACCAATTGAGATGACATTGGTCTTTTTGATCTATTGCAATCACTGATTTATTCATCTCCCATTTGAACCTCCTATAACCAATTAACAATATTTAGATAAAAGGATAACACAAGTCAATATTATACAAGCCAGTTAGAAAAAGAAGTCCAACATTTTTTATTTGGACCATTAACAGGGAACTCACAAGAAATTAACACAAATTATACATCTCCCATTTGAACCTCCTATAACCAATAAACAATATTTAGATAAAAGGATAACACAAGCATAGGCGTGCGCACGAGGTGTGCCGGGTGTGCCTGGGCACACCCTAATCCCCGTGGCACACCTATGTATATTGAGACCGGCAGGGGAGATCTCAGGATCTCCCCTGTCGGCTCATGCAGAGCCGGCGCTATCCGAGCGCCGGCTCTGCTCTCAGCCTCCCTCCCCACTGACCCACATGCAGGGAGGGAGGCAGGAGAGGACCCGGCGCAGCTATTGCCGGCAGCTCCGCCGGGTTCCTCTCGCGAGATATGAGCGTTGCCACGGCAACGCTCAAATCTCGCGAGAGTGAACTCTAGCCCCACAGGGGCTAGAGTTCACTCTCCACTGGACCACCAGGGAAAGCAGCAGCACGATCCCCCCTCCCTACAAAAGGTAAGAAGGGAGGGGGGATAGCAAATAATGTACCCCCACCTCCACCCCCCACAATCACCCACCCACACACATACAACACACATACAGCACCCACAGACATACACAGCACCTACACACATTCAGCACCCACACACATTCAGCACCCACAGACATACACAGCACCCACACACATACAACACACATTCAGCACCCACAGACATACACAGCACCCACACACATTCAGCACCCACAGACATACAGCACCCACACACATACAGCACCCACAGACATACACAGCACCCACACACATACAGCACCCACAGGCATACAGTATCCACACACATACACATTACCCACACACATACAGCACCCACAGACACAGCACCCACAGACACAGCACCCACAGCACCCACACACATACAGCACCAACACACATACAGCACCCACACACACATACAGCACCCTCACAAACACACAAACAGCACCCTCACACACACACAGCACACTAACAGTACCCTCACAAACACAAACAGGACCCTAACACACACACAGCACACTACCAGTACCCTCACACACAAACAGCACCCTCACACACAGTACATTAACAGCACCCTCACAAGCGCACACAAACACACACAAACCGCACCCTCACACACAGTACATTAACAGCATCCTCACAAGCACGCACACACAAACACCCTCACCCACATAGCACACTACCAGCACCGTCAAACACACATCACACTAACAGCACCCTCACACAGCACACACACACACAGCAGTGTGTGTATGTGTGTATATATGTGTATGTGTATATATATATATATATATATATATATATATATATATATATACATACATACATATATATATGCGGCGTGTGCTTGTGCTTTAGGGTGCACACCCTAATGCAATAGCCTGCGCACGCCTATGAACACAAGTCAATATTATACAAGCCAGTTAGAAAAAGAAGTCCAACATTTTTTATTTGGACCATTAACAGGGAACTCACAAGAAATTAACACAAATTATACACACTTTTCAATGCTGTATTCATGTTTTTGTTTTTTTTTACGAAATTGAGAATTGCAAGTTAACATGTGATTGACCCCCTCCCGCCGGGCTCTGGGGAGAGGAAGGGGTTAAACTTACCTCTTTCTCCAGCACCGGGCGGGGAGCTCTCCTCCTCTTCTCTTCCCACTTCTCCTCTTCTTTGGCTGAAGGCGCATGCGCGGCAGGAGCCGCGCGGGCATTCAGCCAGTCCATAGGAAAGCATTCTCAATGAGTGGCTCAATGGCTCAATGAGACAGCCACTAGAGGCTGGATTAACCCATTTATAAACATAGCAGTTTCTCTGAAACTGCTATGTTTATAAAAAAAAAGGGTTAACCCTAGCTGGACATGGCATCCAGACCACTTCATTAAGCTGAAGAGGTCTGGGTGCCCATAGTGGTCCTTTAAGGGGTTAATAAATATCCATGGTAGCAAAATGATTATTATTTTTTTTACTTTTATTATGTAAACAATTTAGGTGTTACATGTTTACAACCTACGCTACATTTTGCAGTCTCTTTTAAAATGAAGTTGGCTTTCTAGAAAAACTGTAACTCAAGTAATTAGGATATAGAAACGAAAATGAAGCATCAGTGACCCACACTCTGTATCCTGACGAGTGAAGGGTTAAGATAATAAAAATGCACACAGTGTGATGTCAGGTAGTGTAATGACAATGACTTGCCAGAGGACAAGCAGAGGAAAGTTCCTGTGTGGCATGTAAGGAGGTGTGTGCATCACATGTCTGGGGGTGTGAGGAGGTGGGAGGAGTAACCTAGATGCAACAACACAAACTTTGAGTAACATTTGTTTAGATTACTTTGTGCAGTCTTGCTTGCATACAGTTGTAAGAAATGTTAGTGCAAGCTAGATCGGTCATGCTAGTATGACATTTTTAACTCTGTGTTCTAAAAAATTATTTACTTCGGCTAACCCCAGAGGAGGTTTAAATTATGTGTAATAAAGTAAGGCACTACAGGTGGGAAAAAACACCCCTAAATTTCTGTACAAGTGATTCATTCACACAATCATCATATATAACACAGGGATGGGATACCTCAGTACAATATTAAGGATTTAGTGAATAAACGACTATGTGTGTAGCTGCATGATTGGTTGAGAAAAGAGTTTTCAAATGTAGGCCAAAATAGCACAGTTGTAAAAATCCTAAAAATCAGTGGGATTTAGTTTTTTTCATGACAATGGGACAAATTTATCAAAGAGTTTTTTTTTTTTTTTACAAACTTGAGAATTTAGAGTAAATTTTAAATTTAAAGTCAAAATCAGCAAACTGGAATGATTCTCGCTTTCACTTATGCTGCTCTGGCCCCCAAAGGAACACTTTAGTGCTAGCAATAGTGTTTTAAAGGGTAAAATTACCCTTTATTCATTTAACCAATTCCCACGCCGATGTCCCTTGGCGCTAAGTTGTGTCAAGGGACATAATTTTGAATTCTCACATTAGTAAATAAAGCTGGAAGTATATTCTGAAAAACAGGGCAAAGTACTGTGAGTGGGGCAATCACCATGAAAACCCGTTGGCATCGGCAGGCATATTCCATTTGTGAGCTCTTCCTTTTACATCTTTGCATCACCTTTTAAAACACTCACTTTGATAAATATCCTTCAATAATAATAACATTTGAGCAATGAGCACTTTTCTTGGTTAACCATTTCTATCCCATAAGGCTAGTCAGCTTTTCTGTTCCCACAGGGTTAGCCAATGAGCATGTATCTCAGTTAACCCTTTTAGTCCTACAGAACTACTGAGTGCCTGCTACTCTCTAATACTAAATGTTATTTGTGCTCTTAGTTTGAAAAGACATGTAGCAATGTATAGTGTGCTTCAATTGGTATTTTTCCACCAGTTTTATAACTTTATGCAAAGTCTCTGAAGTCAGAGAGCAGAATGTTTTTTTTTTGGTTTAATGTCATTCTCCTTCATGACCCAAGATTATTTAGTTAATTATTAATAGGCTTTGGGAATTTGGGAATGGGAATTTATAAAGAAATATATGCTTATCTGCATGAATGCCTTCTCAACAGGGTCCCTGGATAGACAGTATGAAAGACAGATAGAGCTAAATAAAAAGTATCTTAGCTGTGAATAGAAAAAGAATATTCTGAGATAAAATAAATACAACTATCAGTAACAGGTGCATTTCAACCAAATCTATCAGTTTTGGACCTACCTTAACACAGTTCTCTGCTAAATCGAATGTAGAGGGCAACGCTTAAAATGACACTATATTCACCTGAACCACTACAGCTTAGTGTAGTGGTTCTGGTGTCTATAGCATGTCTCTGCAAGAATTTCTATGTAAACACAGTTTTTTTTCAGAGGAAAAGGCACTGTTCATATTGCTGCCTAGTAACACGTCTAGTGGCAGTCTAGTGGAATCTCCAAGTGGTATAAAATGAATAATAACTTTTATTTGGAGATAAAAAAAATAAGAACAAAGTATAAAAGAATTATAAAACACTAACACGTTTCACCTATAACAGGCTTTCTCAAAGTGTTCGCTTTGAGAAAGCCTGTTATGGGTGAAACGCGTTAGTGTTTTATAATTCTTTTATACTTTTTTCTTATTTTTTTTTTATCTCCAAATGAAGGTTATTATTCATTTTATACCATTTGGAGATTCCAGACCTATCTTTCAAGCTTTTTTTATCCAGAAGACTCACACAGTGATATCCTTGGTGGGGATAATACCACCTAAGCGCTTTGGGATTGAGCAATACCTCCATTTGCGAGTATATCTTGTTTTATTTTTATCCTTATTTTAACATATAGAGAGCACTATATTCTGTTTTTATTTCTTCTCCTGCAAACTGAGGATACCTCCCTGCCAGGCTACCTTGTACTACCACTAAAAGCACGCGAAGAACCGCACCAACTAAGCACGAGGACACACTACCAAATCCATAGATCCGTCCATGCGCATAAATCTGGAGCTGAACATAGAAAATTGTAAGTACAACTTTTGTCAATGTTAAGAGCAGAACTCCTGACATACTACACTATATTACGTTCTCTGTGCTTATTTCACATATTACCTTGGATTTGAGAACAACACCACAGGCGCTGCCTCCCTGCACCTTTTTCTACACTTCAGGACTATAGTGTGAGGAATACATATCTGTATGCCTGACACTATAGTGTTTCTTTAAACACTATCCCTAAACTACAAGATTACATGAATGCATTACACCTTTAACTCCTTGCAGGACCTACCAAATCTCAGGTTGTTATGACAGCCCTAGCAATTTCAATGATTCTAAAAGAGTTATGAATGCAGATTCATATGCAAATTTAAAGAAACATTATCCTTTATATGTCACACATTCTGTGACACCCTCATTTGACAATAACAAGCACATGGATTTACGATTATCTATTATATTTAAAAGTCATGTTTGTGGGCAAGGAATGTGTACTGCTAACAACTCATACCCACTCACAGAGTGGACACAGATACATTTCCATTAAATAAGGTAACTCGGGGTGATTGCAGAGAGGACACGATTTATTATTGTCATATTTTCTGAATGTCAGCACTAGTTTGCAAACAGTTAATTTTCCAAAGTGCATGGTGTACAATTTAGAGCATATAGAATTTAAAACCCTTAGAATAGACAGGTGTCCTCTGAGATATTAATCCCGTCATTCTATGCCAGGTGTTTTACAGATTGTAAATTTTGCAACCAGGTAGAGAAACGGGCACTTCAACAGTCGTGTTTAACTCTCGAAATACAATGCCAAATCTGCAGTATAATGAATTCTGGGTAACGAATGATAAAAGTACACCAGATTTATAATATAATCAGCTTTAATAACAGCTTGGCTATTGTTGACTAAATTTCGAATTTCCTTTTTTTTCAATTCACTACAATTCACTGTCCAGTGAATAAACCCCATCAGTTTGATTAATAAATTGCTAATACTATTTTGAACTGTAATCATGTGTGGCCATATCTCAATTTTCATCTTGGGATGCTGATTGATAAAGCTTATTGCAGAGATGTACACATTTCATTAATGAAACTGTGTGGTCTCTTAACCCCAAATTAATAAAAATATGTTTTATAATAATTAGAGTAAATAAATTAAGTTGACCTGGTAGCTTTACTTTTGGAAATACCCTAAGCACACTGCTAATATTAGTATATGTGAAACAACACATCGGCATGTACACAAACCAAGAGAACGTGGTCCCTCACTTTCAGATGCAGAGGTAATAGTTTTAAGGATATATGTTTGCATTTGAAGGCTGGTAACTTAAACACACTGTACTTTACCCTTAATAGACAGTTGATAAAAAAAGAAAAATGTGCAGTAAGTATACCAACCTTAGAGATCACTGCCTCACAGAGCTTACAATCTAAATAGTCCAAAACTGGTTTTCCTACAGTAAGTTAAATTACATGGTCCAAAAAAATTTCAATATTGACATGTATACATTTATCAACAGCAACTCAATATCCAGTTGCAAACATTTTATAACTACATGCAATATTTATTGATTATTGGTATAGCTCTAACATATTCCACAGCGCAGTACAATGATTGTAGATTAAGAACTGTATACATCTAGAAGAAATGAAAAAGGTTTTAATATGTATTTTTTTTTAAAGGGCTCCCTCTGTCAGTTAAGGGGTTAAACACTGACATGGATATGGCTTTGTTATCTAGGTGCTTCCTGATCACAATCTAGCTTTAGATACACAGTAGCCTCCCTAAGATAAGGGTCCATCCCCCTCTGTGCTGTATGCACATGCACTGATTTACTTACAGACAAAAGTGTGGAGAGAACATCTGAACTCCCAGGGTCTCCATGACTATTTCTTTAAATGTCCTTACGGTTCTCTCTAAGCCCTTGGACTAGAGTGAAAGTCAAATGTAGTGGTTACTGTGCATGTGTCACTGTGTCACTGTGGGTGGGTCCTGATAACACCTTGGCAACTCCAATCCAGAAAAAGGCTGAGTGCTTGTTCTGTGTATGCCCTAATGACTGTCTGCTATTACAGACCTGTTTAATCCAGCACCTACCTGGGGAAGAAGGACAACCTTGCACAGACCTCAGAACCAAGGGCAGGCTGGCAGGGAGGTGTGTCATTCTTTCTGTGCCAAATCAGGCCATCACTAATTATTATTACTGCATAGGCAGACATTGTAAATACATTTAGAGGTGGAAAAGTTAACCCAGCATGTGATATTAAAAGTAGGTATTTTTGTAGGAATACTGATACCTGGGGTGGGGGAGGGGGGAAGGGAAAGAGGGGTACAACCTTTTATTAACATCTGGTACTCCTTTCTTAAAGAACATATTTTTCATCATTATTTTTTTTTGTGCATCCAAAATGTGTGCACTGTCACTGAGAAGGTTCTGTCATTTTAAATGCTAGTGGGAAGCAACAATATTTTTTTTCTTTTTGTTTTGGAGGCTTTGTGGTTTTTAAAAAAAAAAAAAAAAAGCAATATTAGGGATAAAAAAAAAATAGAAAAAAGCAATGTATAATTCTCATTGACTGTTCGAAATGTTTATAAATCGAAAATCTCTCACAAAAAGATGAAGCGTTTATTTTGCCAAAAGCTACAGAAATAATTCAACAAAAAAAGTATGTTATACATTCCCTTTTTTCTATGAATATGTTTAGCATTCAGAAATGCAACATAAAATATCCCCCATATTTGAAAACTGGAGGAGGTAATTCACCATGTTTTTTATGTTGCCTAAATAGCGAAGCTTACTGACTTAACAGTCAGGACCCCATAATTGGATGCAACGGGAGGTCTCCGAAATTACATTATGGCCCCAAATCCCTCTGTTCCTCTTTTCTGTCCTAACATCCCTCTTTTCTGGGTGCTCCATATTGTTGGTATGTCTGTGTGTATAACACAGCAATAACACTCGCAATAATGTGTCTTTAAACTACAATAAATGTGTTTAAAAATCAGTCTGAGTACTAAATTACATTTTAGTTCCATAAATTGTTAGTAGTAAGAACCTAAAATTTCCTAGAACAGCCCCGCCACTCGCCACACATGCTCACACCCATAAAAGAGTCCCTCTTAGTCCATTTGAAATATTGGGAGGTATGAATACACTATAGGACCCGTATCACCTCGTGTTATCCCAATAATCCTGGACACCAGGGAACAATCACGCTTTAAGATACCTAAGCTGCACTCTGCATTGTGAGTACTTTAGTAAATGTGCTTTCATATGGGTGACAATGGCTTGGCACAGCTGGGAGCATTACTGAACATATTGGATGCCTGGCATCATTGTCCTTCCCCCTCTTTCGCCAGGCAAGCTCCCTTCCTAAAATCCGATTTCCTTATGTTTGGAAGGTATGTGTCTGAATGGGTCTTTTAGATCTTGTAAACCATTGTGGAATATATTGGGACTATATAAATAATGCATTCTACTAATAAAGCCCATTATCCAACAACAGCTAGGATCCCACTTCTGGAGGCACAAAGAACATACAGGACTATTCACTAAAGTGAGAATTCAAAGTGAATTTAAAATTTAAGTTCAGAGTAGCTGGCTGGAAACCAGTTTGACTATTGACCTTAAATTTGAAATTCACAATGAATTCATTTTGACTTCTCACATTAACCCCTTAAGGACACAACTTCTGAAATAAAAGGGAATCATGACGGAATATATCCGTCATGTGTCCTTAAGGGGTTAAAGGAGCACTATAGGGTCGGGAACACAAACATCATCAGAAGTGGTGTTCTGAACCAATCACAATGCTTTCCCATAGCATTGGCTGAGACTGTCAAGGAGGCAGATCAGAAGAAGAGCTGCACAAGCCAAAAACAGCCCTGGCCAATCAGCATCTCCTCATAGAGATTAATTGAATCGATGCATCTCTATGAGGAAAGTTTAGTGAGGATGGAGACATTAAATGGCAGTGCAGCACTCAGCACTGCCTCAGGAAGCACCTCTAGCAGCCATCTGAGGAGTGGCCAGTGAGGTTATCACTAGGCTGTAATGTAAACACTGCATTTTCTCTGAAAAAACCCTGAAGGAAATGATGCTACTCAACAGAACAAATACAATAAGCTGTAGTTGTTCTGGTGACTATAGGGTGCCTTTAATGAATATCCCTGATAATTGCCAACTGTCCTGAATTTGCCAACTGCTCCTAGGAAACGCACCACATGCTAGGGACAGAACTTCTAGGGTGTCCTGCTAGTGTAGTCACCCAAGGCAATGCAGAATGGTGGCCAGAAATTTGTGTTTTCTTTTTCAATGTGTGTTAGTGAGTTTGTGTGTGCATCATCTTGTCAGTGTGCTTATCTGTGAGTGTGTTTGTGTGTACCTGTATGTATCTGAAAGTGTCATTATGTGTGTGTATTATGCATATCATTATTTTGTGTGTATCTCTGTGTCTGTGTACATTTGTGTGTGTACATGACACCAAAGTGTTCCGGATAATTTTTTCAAATGTTGGTATCCATGCAGGGCTGGTGCAAGGTTTTTTGGGTACATAGGCAAAGACGCATTTTTCCGCACCCCCCCCTAAAAAAAAAACAAAAAAACATCTTCACCTATGTGCCTCTTAACCAGCCCATCTCCCCTCTCTGTCCATTAGTGGTCCCATCCCTTCCCTGTCCCTTAGTGTTCCTCTCCCCTCCCCCCTCTTTTCCCTGCCCCTTGGTGTTTCTCTCACCTCCCCTCCCTATCCCTTGTTGCACCCCCCCACCTTTAGTGGTCACACTCTCCTTCCTGGTGTGCCTCCTACCTCTCTTGTAGCGTTGTCAAGCAGAGCAGATCCCCTACAGGAGCTTCAGTTTTCTGTACTCGGCCGGACTGACAGGAAGTGCTCTCTCAGTCAGCACCTCCTGTCAGTCTGGCTGGGTACAGGAAACAGAAGCTCCTGTACCGTGCTCCACTCCGCCACCGCTGGGGTCCAGTGTGGCTGCTGGGAGGCGTGTGGCTATGGTATAATCATAGACAGTGAGGGAGCTCTAATCTCTCCTCTCTGCTCCCTCGCAGGGCTGTCTACTGATGTCGGGAGCCGGAATATGACATCATATTCCGGCTCCCGCGGCATCAGCAAACGGCGCGCAAGGGAGCAGAGCAGAGAGATTAGAACTCCCTCGCCGCCTCTGATTATACTACAGCTGCGCCGGGGGGTCCAGAAGGTGGCCTGGCAGGAGGGAGCTTGCACCCCCAGAGCCGGTGCGCCCTAAGGCAGCTGTTTGTGCCGCATTATGGAGGCGCCGACCCTGCATCCATGCAAAGAATGTCTGCAAACATCATAGCATTTAAAGCACGGCTGTCAAACACAAGGCCCGCTGGCCGAATCTGGCCCGCCAGACCTCGTCATCTGGCCCGTGTAGCCGCCGCCGGCCGCCAGCCCAGTGGCGGATCCAGGGGGGGGCAACGGGGCAATTGCCCCCCCCGAGAATACCGACGGTCTCCCTCTCCTGCCAGCCCAGCAATGTGCCTGCGGACCGGAGGGGAGATCACAGATCTCCCTCCCCGGTCCGCAGGCACAGTGCTGACAGCCGGCGGGGGAGGGAGGGATAGAGGACCCGGAGCTCAGGCTGCAGCTCCTCCGGGTCCTCCTCTCGCGGGAGTTGGAGCGTTGCCGCGGTTACCACGGCAACGCTCCAAATCTCGCGAGAGTGAACTCTAGCCCTGGAGCGTGGGCTAGAGTTCACTCTCCCCACTGGGACCACCAATGAATCCCCCACCGGACCACCAGGGAAATGTACCCCCTCCCCCCAGTAAAGGTAAGAAGGGAGGGGGGACATAAATATATATTTTAATTAAAATTATATATATATATATAAAAGCCCCCCTACCCTTATATCACACACACACACTCTACACACACACACTGCCCCCCATACACACACACTGCCCCCATATACCCACACTGCCCCCATACACCCATACTGCCCCCCATACACCCATACTGCCCCCCATACACACACACTGCCCCCCATACACCCATACTACCCCCATACTGCCCCCATACACCCATACTGCCCCCAATACACCCACATGCCCCCATACACCCACACTGCCCCCATACACCCATACTGCCCCCCATACACCTACACTGCCCCCATACACCCATACTGCCCCACACACTGCCCCCATACACACACACTGCCCCCCATAAACACATACTAATAATTTATGATAATAAAGAGTGGACACATAGTCCTACAGATACAACCAGCCCTTTGAGGGTGACCAAACTGCTGATGCGGCCCCCAATGAATTTGAGTTTGACACTCCTGATTTAAAGGAACACTTCAAGCGCCATAGTCACAACAGCTCATTGTACCATGGTACCGTCTACTAGAAGTAGTCATCGTTTTAAAATAGAAATCCCCTACAAATTCGATTTGGCTCTAAAAAGAATTAATGAATTCCAAAAGCTGGCTAAAAAATGTACAATATCATAATATTTAAATACAGGTGTTTCTGATGTCTTTGTAGCTGAGATCATAATAGACATAGACATAATGCTCCAAAGCCAAAATAAAATATAAAATCACTTCCAAAACTTTAAGCAAGTTAGTCTTCACTGAACTTACAATGTACCATGTAAATAAGGTGCCACTGTCAAACTCTTTCAGACAGCCTATCTGATCTATCTCAGAGACCAGTCGTTAAATTTGGTAGATTTGGTTTGATTTACAAACAGAAACACAAAACAAGGTATTTTTCCAGACACCAACAAGATTTAACACACTGCTTCCCAGACACAGTTCACCTCATGGATAGTTAAAGGCAGCCAAATTAGCCCTTACCATGCTGTAATCAATCATATAAGACAGGCCTCGACAAATCCCAGGCGCCACGTCGACTAGAAATTTCGCCCTGGCGTCTGGGATTTGCCAGCTCTCTAGTTTGGGAGGGAGCTTTGACGGCGGCCGTCATGGAGAATATTGGAGGCAGCCGCCCGCCGGTACATGGAGGTGGGCAGTCGCCCTGAGGAGCATGGAGGACGCGGCTGCCCGCAGGAGCTTTGTGGGCGGCGTGCGAAGGAGCAGCTCCTCTCTGCTCCCTCGCGCTGTTTAATGATGTTGGGAGCCGGAATATGATGTCATTCCAGCCCCGGCATCATACCAGAGCGTGAGGGAACAGAGAGGAGCTACAGGCAGAGTACTGCTCCCTCGCACACAGGAAGAGAGCAGCCCCACTGGACCCCAGGTAGAGACCCTCTCAGCTCTCCCAAAGGTGGGGAGGCTGAGTGGGTTTCAATTCAAATAAAAATGTGTGTGTGTGTGAGCCTGTCAGACAGTGTGTGTGTGTATGTGTGTGAGCCTGTCAGAATGTGTTTGTGAGCGAGCCTGTCAGTGTGTGTGAGCGTGCCTGTCAGAGTGTGTGTGTGAGAGAGCCTGTCAAAGTGTCTGTATGTGTGTGTGTGTGAGAGCAAGAGCCTGTCAAGAGAGTGTGTTTGAGCACCTGTATGAGTTTGTGTGTGCGAGTCTGTCAGAGTGTGTGCGTGCAAGCCTGTTGTCAGCGCAAGAGTGTGTGTGAGCCTGTCAAGAAAGTGTGTGTATGTGTGTGTGACCCTGACAGTGTGTGTGAGAGAGAGCATGTCAGTGTCTGTATGTGTGTGTGTGAGCGAGAGCCTGTCAAGAGTGTGTGTGAGTGCCTGTCAGAGTTTGTATGTGAGCGCCTGTCAGAATTTGTGTGTGCGAGTCTATCAGTGTGTGCTGTATTTGTGTGTGTGTGTGTGTGTGTGTGTGAGAGCCTGTCAGTGTGTGCGCATTTAGGTACCTGCCCCTCCGATCGCATGAGGAAGGTGTTTACTCACCTCTCTTCCCATTTCCCCACACTGTGCCAGTTTCACCATGGCTGAGATGATCAATCTTTATGATCTCAGCTAAGGCAATGCTTTCCCTTAGGAAAACAGTGGGAGGATTTTGTGCATGCGCAGCAAATGTACCAATCTGCATCTCCTCAAAGAGATGCATTACATTAATCAATATCTCGTGGAAAAGGCAGTGTTTACACTGAAACGCTTGCAGGGACAGGCTATAGTGGTTCTGGTGACTATAGTGTACCTTTAAGAATTGCATTTTCTCATAAAAAATTACTGGCTCCTAACTTTTTTAGCTGGCTCCTATATTCCAAACAAATTTGTCAAGCCCTGTACTAAGAGTAACCTTTACATGCACCCACTACCCATTTCATGTTAGTTGACCATATTTTGACTATAGAAACAATGAATCCTGCCACACTGATTGACAATATTTTTACATGGAACAGTTAATCATGCCCACTGGACATCTTCATGCTACCTTATATTCATAATGAGGAGTGGATCTGGAGGCACTCATTTGAAGTTCCAACTTCCAAACCCTATTTTTCTTAACACTAATTCTCCTAATCAAAACCCCATCACTAATATGCCTAACTCAAATTTGCCAATTCTGAGTTCTCCTAACCCTAATTCTTCTAACCCTTAATTTTCTAACTCTCATTCTCCTAACCTCAAAAACCTAAAACTAATTATCAAATTATGAAGCTTGAAAGTCAGCTACTGTTCTTTGAAATGCCAGAACCTAGTTTTCTAGTCCAGTCTTAACTGTAGGCATTGGTAGCATTTTTTAAAATTTTTACTTCAAAATGTTTTTCAGAATTCCCATTAACACCATTGAACCCACTGCCACTATATCTGTAAGGAAAAATATATTTTCTAAACTGACTACTAATTAGCCACCAAGTTCCGATTTCCAGTCATACTCAGCCAGCCTTAAAGGAACAAACTATTTATAAAACAAAAAGTATATATAAATAGAGTGTATTCATGCATACAGCCCTGCGCCATATTGTTATATGCCTGAGGATAGTTCATAACCACTTTAAATTATAAAGACAATTTTAGCACATTAAGTTGGTACCATGAAAGTTATCAATGAGTCCCTAAGCGGATTTCACAGATGCTTTGCACACCTCTAAAAATAACCAATAATCTACATCTATTGTAGCCATATCCTCTGTGGCTGGTTGCTCTATTCAGAGGCTTTGTAGATATGGCTGGTACAGTGCCAGCTCTCAAATGGTGTAAACAGGATTGAGAGCCAGGAAATGCTCCAAGACTATGCTGTTCACATCTGCCTAAATTTATGAAAGGTGAAAAGAAGGTTTATCTACAAAACCACACAATTGTATAAAGACCGAAGTTAATTCTTTCACAGCTGCAGTTTGTGTGTAATCTTGCATGTTTTGGAGCTATAACCTTTCTAGCATATAAAACAGATCGTTTATTTATACTATAGAACATAATGTAACAGTGTGTGAGTTCTGAAGATTCTGATTAGAGACCTTCAAGGGCGGAGGGGTAGGGTGTGAGGATATTTTTAGCTGTTGTCATACAAGTACATTAAGGATAAGATAATTTTTCAGTACCCGAGTTAATCCTGTCCGTCATACCGAGAAATTCAAGGTTTCTAAAATAACATTAAAAGGATTTCTTGAGAATGCTGAATTTGCATATTAACTCAATTAATATTTTTTTTATTTTTTTTCGGTTTTATGTTAGTAGTATATTAAACAGTCCCAGCAGAACAGCCAGGAGAGGACAGAGTAAAAAGATAAAAATAGCTTGCCTTGCTTTGAATTTGCATAGAGAGGATTTGACATATCAATAAAGTCTAGGTTCTCAAGAGGATTTCACGAAGACAAAGATGCACACATTTACAGGTGTCTTGAGTTCTTAATAACATCTCTATTAACGATAACTCTATGGTGCCATAAGATATATTTAGTTCCAGCTGAAGTATTGTCTGAGTGGATAATTAGAAGTACCTTCTAATTATCTGTATTTAGTTCCAGTGGAAGTTCCTTTTGAGACACATGAGAGTGAATTTAGAGCTATACAATATTCTACCATATTGTATATGTCCCAGAAACCATATGTGATCACATATGTTCAGCAGTCCGTTCAATTTCATCTATATACCTGTATAGTAGCAGACATATGGAAGTAGAGCTACTCATGGGAGCACATTTGTGGAAAAGATGAAAGAAAACTCCATGAGTAAGTGAAATTAAGTGACCTTGTCTTATTGCTTTAGTTGGCATTCATTGTTTTTTTTTTTTTAAGAATTATACCTCATTGAGTAGCTCTATTTGCACAAGTGAGATAATGTGTGTACGGACACATTCCTAACTAAAAAAGGTATACTTTATTGATAAAACTGATTAAAACTGGTCGTGCTTTAGAAGGACTATAGTCAGTAAGACTACTAGTGTTTCGGGGGAACGGGGGTTGTAATACCAATCAATCTCAAAAGATTTGTAACCTTTAATATCAAGGAGAGGGAAGAGATATGTGTCCCCAAAGACTGACATAATGTAATATCCCAATATCCCAGGACATCTAACAAAAACCTTCCTCTCTAGGTCAAAGGTAACTTTAACCAGTCAAGATGCAGTGAAATGGCTATCAGAATATAATTAGAGATTCAGCCTATGGCACTTGGACTGGCAGTGGGTGTCGGTAGGCATGTTTATTTTGGTTGCAGATTTGTTCAATAAACAGATTTAGTGCATTGCTATTTAGATGTTTACTAAAGAAGCTGAGGGATGACTTCAGCCCAGTGAACCTCTGACACCACATAATTGTTCTCTGCCAAGAAGGTGAGTTATGTTCAGCTCAAACCACTTGCCACCAGGCTACAACTATGCATTTCCTGCCCTCTTGAAGTCTAATCCACTGTTAAACATTTCCCACCCACATGAGCGAAGGGTGTGAACTTCATAAAGAATACAAATGTATTTTTTAATTTGCTGCAATTTCTGATATTTACAGAAGCCCAGAGGGGCCATGTATTTTTTATATCTATTCTAATTTGTTATCGCAAGAAAACAAGTTCTCTTCTCAAGATAACAACTTGCTTCTCTCAAGAAAACAAGTTGTTTTCTCGAGATAAAAAAAGTCAGAAAAAAAAAACAGCCTCTCTGGGCTTCCGTAGATATTTTATATAAATATATAGAAAGAGAGGGGTGTCTTCATGGGTGAGGAGACAACCAAGATTAAATCAATCAATAAGAAAATAAAGAAGTGGCAGGATGATCACCAATCTAAACTGCTCTTTTAATTTCACCACAACTATAGTTAACTACGGAATAATCATCCTATGTACTCATTTTAATTTAATTCAATTTTATCTTTGCTGTTTATACAGCTGCATAAAAACATGTGCATTTATATTAAAGTGATATAACATTTTTATATTATATTCTAGGCATGGATATATAGAGTTTTATATCACCCATTAACATCACTTAAAACACTTTTCGGTCGCAATGAGACACTGACACAACATGCCCCCTAGTGGAAACTGTGTTCATGACAGACAACCTTGCAAATAAAACATCTCATCTAATAATCATCGGAAATGAGAGCTGTATGCATCATCAGAGCTGTACGCATTCATGTAATAGGGCCACATTTGTCATAATTCGCTGCCTTCATTGGACACAGAATTATGAGAGCTGTGCAACAATAGATGCACAGCAAAGCCTGACATCATTGTATTAAAACTTCCTCATCTTAAACTCTATGCAAGAGGAACACATGACTTTAAAAAAAAATAAAAAAAAATCAGATGGGCATTTTTTGTTATTATGATATAGCAGGGTACAAACTGTCTTAAATTCATCCATTCTATTAGTATCTACAATCTCCTCTCGAAGGCCATTCAATGTATCTACAACTCTTTCACTAAGGAGGACTCAGTGACTCGTCTGCACTATAATTCATTTAAGAACTATAAACATTTTTTTTTCTTTATATCTACCTGAATTAGTGAAAAGATAGTTTAAAATAATAGGTGGTAAAATCCAAAGTTAGCATCATTTTAATGCATTTTAATACAAAAAATTGTCTCCATTACAGACACAACTGTACATCTCTGATGCTTTCTAAATAGAAATTTTTTTAAATGTTGCTCTTTTACAAAAAATATATATATTCTTTTTGACATAATTTAGAGGTAGGTCATTATGTAATGTATTTTTTTTTTTATTTGTTACATTATTATTATTTAATTAAAATACTATAAAAATAATGTAAATTATTATATTAATATTATTTTTTATAATCTGTCTAGAATTATGTTAAATGTTAGTTTGATGTACAAGCATTATTTTGCAAACATTGTTTTGAAGACAATACAGTCACTTTTCAGGATTTTTAATATATTTTTTCATATAGCTAACAAATATATATTTATATGTGTGAAAATAAAATTAAATGTAGAAATCCACACTCCTTCATCGTGCATCTGGACACCTACATCTTAGCTCTCTGTCAATGGTTGTTACACTCTCTATACTTTGCACCTGGTAATCAGAGAAAAAACATACGCAACATATGAAACTAGGTTTCGTTTTTTCCTCCTCATTTGCAATATGTTCCATGGTTGTGCCAGGACAAAAGTAGATTTTATTGCCAGTTGTTAAATTTATATTATAAATTTAAAAGAAAAAGGAGTATCTCATGAAAAAAATGTTAGCACCATTTATGGTGATTTTTAATCCTTCATTCCATAGAAGTGACGGATCTCCTTTAAATTAATGTATGCCATGGGTGAGCAGAAGATACATTGAGCTTCAAAAGAAATTGCCAGTTAAATATGGCAGCAGAGAACCTGTGACGAAACATGTCAATGCCTATTTCAAAAAAGCCTACTAGGCAGATGAGGTACGTTTTATGGCACAGAATTGGGCAGCACAAAAAACAAAACAGTGTAGTATAATGACTATAGTACATAGCATAATAGAATAATAAATATAATTAAAATAATTATGTGATGATTTATTAAAATTATGCATTGATCATATTTCAAAACCCTCCGCATGTCATGTGTTTAATTGGGACAGCATTATATTGCGCTTTAAACTGTACTCCTGAAGGTACCACTTGGAGATTTTGGCCATTGAGAACCAGTTGAGACCCCTGTCACAGATAATATAATGTGTTAGAATAGTCCTGTACAGACAAGATATGGGTGTTCCTCCCTAACCTACATCATTTATGTTTTCTGGACACTAGGTGGAGCCAAACACATAATTTTTTTACTTAATCTTAAAGTGTACCTGTGACAGCAACACAAGTTGAGCTGATTTAAAGAGCTCATCCTATCATTGTGTGAGCAATATTGCTAGAAATTTTATACATTTATAGATATATTTACTATATAACAGTCCCTCTCCCACCTGTTAATCAATACACGGTATATCGTCTATGCAACATTTTGAGTGACAATATAGAAGCAAGAGATTCCACCAACTACAGCACATGCACTGTACTGGCTATATTTATTTCCCACAGTGAGCTCTTCTGGGGCCTATAGGAACAAGTGACACATGCCACTCCATTGTGACACTGATGTCCTGGCATTGAAGCCAACATGTCAGTGTCTAATGGGAGTTGTTTCCTGCTCAGAGAAGTGCACCAAGCAGGGCCAGTCGAGTTAGATGATTGTGGGAGTCAGGCTGAGCTTAGTCATTGTGATCAAGGTTATATGTCTTGCTTAATGAGACATTAGAGCATAAATGGTTCCTTAAAATTGGGTTTAACTGCCAGTTTCCACCATGAAGAGAGAACAATGCCTCAATTGAAGTTCCATATAGCTGGGGAAAACAGAGCTAAGTGCCGAATCAATATAGTGATCTGTTTTTTTAAAATTATATTGTACAATTGTACCTTGTGTAAAGTGTTTACTTTAAGTGACTGCTCGGCTATATGTTCTTTTGACGTTGTCTATGTTTTGTTAGGGCTTTCTTCAATGTTTTATAACTGATATGAGAAGCAAGAAAGGTTCACCTGGATAGGAATCAACTCTGCCTGAGTCCAAGATTCATAGTTCAATCCATTATACAGCAATTTGTTTATATGGTATTATAATACTATGTAACCCAGTACAATATACCCACTCTCTTCTTCAACACACCATGGTATTATAACAAAGTACAAGCAAGACTTCAAGGACAATTTTCTACCTTTCAAGATGACTAGAAGTATTACAACTAATTAAAATTGCAGACAGCAAAAAACAACTGCTGACCCAAACGAAGACTCTGGACATCTCATTCCTATCCCTATCATTAAAAAAATGATGTATTCCACTAAAATTCTCCAATAATTACCACAACAAAAAAATACAATTGTAGTGACACTTTGAGTGCTCATTTAATACTTTTTTTAAATACAGACACTCCTCTCTTACCGACCGGGTTCAATTCTTACGACTCGGTAAGTATGTGAGGAAGGGCTACAGAGCACGCTCTCTAGTGCAGGTCTGTGTTCGGGGAAATTTCCCTGAACATAAACAAGTGCATCAGAGCAGGATATCCCTCTAATCTATTTTCATGGAACATTCCCCGAACATAGACCAGCTCTAACATGGGCAATCCCTGCACTAGAGGGCTGGTCGTACGTCCGTGCCATTGTTTAACAGGTCAGTCGTAAAGTGAAGACCACCTCAACTATTTCTGCTGGAAGGAAATTCCAAATATGCACTACCCATTCCATAATTAGTAATGACATAAACAATCTGTACATCTAGTTCTTTGTAGACCCCAAAACTGCACTTTTCTTTTGTATATCATTATATGAATACTGATATATCAGTACATTGCTTCTAGAATTTAACAGATCCCTTTGTGCATGTAAGATCTCCTTTACCAGGAGATTTTTTCAAGATTGATTCTCAAGTGACCCTCAACGGAGCACTTTTTTTAGCATTGCCTCCCACGGGTGGATTAACTTTAGTCTGTGACAATGATATGAAGATTAACAAAGCATATATTATAATAACTTTCTATAAATATCGTAGCATCTATTCCCACTTATTAGTTAGGGGTGATCTACCTTACAGCAGTACAAGAACAGAGTAACGTGACTATTTATATAAGGGAACATTTTTTTCCCTCTTTTTAATGTACAGTTCTTTCAACTGCTATAATATATAACATAGGTGCTAATCAAGTGCCTAAGGGTCACTGTAAAACAAAGGAATAGTTTTAAAGTCAGAAGAAATATGAATCCTGATCATTTGAAGAAAGAAAAATAGGTCTTACATTGATTAAGTAATCTTCTGAAAATGTTACGACCCTTATGTTTTTAAGCCGTTCCCTTTCTTAGAATTTCAATTCAAATTTAGCCCATGGAAAGGTTAAGTTTACACAATCAGTACTTTGTCATTTCAATGAAAAGGGCGTTAGTCAGCATATTAACTTCCACATCTTCCACATTTTCATAACGGGATGTATTCACTAAGCTATGAGTTGTGGAAAGTAGACAAGCCAATTGGAGAAAAAAAAAATAACCAACATTTTGGTTTGGAGATTTTTGCCATTTGCCCCTGTTAGCCTATTTTTGTTGAAGGACCACTATAGTGCCAGGAAAACATACTTGTTTTCCTGGCACTATAGTGCCCTGAGGGTGCCCCCACCCTCAGGGTCCCCCTCCCGTCCGGCTCTGGAAGGGGGAAAGGGGTAAAAACGTACCTTTTTCTAGCGCTGGGTGGGGAGCTCTCCTCCTCCGATCCTCCTCCTCTCCTCCCCGTCGGCTGAATGTGCACGCACAGCAAGAGCTGCGCAAGCATTCAGCCGGTCGCATAGGAAAGC
The DNA here is from genome assembly GCA_933207985.1 of Pelobates cultripes. NCBI lineage: Eukaryota > Metazoa > Chordata > Amphibia > Anura > Pelobatidae > Pelobates > Pelobates cultripes. The sequence goes on from OW240919.1 coordinate 123,057,061, forward strand.
ATTATCAATGCTTTCCTATGGATGCTTGCGTGCTCTCACTGTGATTTTCACAGTGAGAAGCACGCAAGCGCCTCTAGCGGCTGTCAATGAGACAGCCACTAGAGGATTTGGGGGAAGGCTTAACCCATTCATAAATATAGCAGTTTCTCTGAAACTGCTATGTTTATAAAAAAATGGGTTAACCCTAGCTGGACCTTGCACGCAGACCACTTCATTAAGCTGAAGTGGTCTGGGTGCCTAGAGTGGTCCTTTAACTAAATGTTATACATGAGATGATGTCTGAATACAGTTAAGCCGGTCAAATACATCCTTTAAAAGAACATTGTAGCGTTAGAAATACAAACCTGTACAGTGCCTCTGTTTGCCATAAAAAAAATAAAATAAAGATTTTTACTCATCCAGTACAGAGAGAGCCTCCGCCTCTTGCGACATCATGGGGGGGCATGGCATAGTCTGCGATGGTCCAATACAGATACTCGTAGAAAAGCATTCAGTGCCTGATGCACATACACAGTAAGCACTGCACAAGCATTCAAGGTTCCCCATAGAGAGATTTTCCCATAGGCTTCTGTCTGTCAGTGCAGTGAAAGTGTCTCTAGAAACAGAAGCCTTCTAATGCTTTCCTGTGGGAGATTTATTATCTCAGCCAAGGGAGTGAAGCCAGCCATTGAGAGAGGAAAGGTGAGTAAATTTAACCCCCCACCATGACACCCACACTCGTGCTTTGTTGCCAGTGCTGAATTCACAGTGGTTCCTACAATTGGAGATTCAGAAGGACCTCCTGTGGATGGTCTCTTCTGCTCTCCTTGTCTCTCAATTACTCTGTATTGGGTGTTTGCTGAGGAATTGAGAGACAGATAGGAAAAAAAAAAATGTGTTTAAAAAGTTTTTTTTCCAAACTTATACATTTGCTAGCGAAACTGCGAGCACAACAAATAGATGGAATTTCAAGCTATTAAAAAAAAAAAAGTTAACAACGTGTTTCCAGAAATATTTGAAATAAAAGCAGCAAGCAGGTGTGTTGTACAGAAAGGTGCAATATTGAACAACTGTGTGCTCAAACAGTGGCTAAAGACATGTGAGACTTTTTTAGACCAACACATCTAGATAACAAAAAACAATGCTTTTCTTTTCCATAACGTAAATACATCAACCTCTATCTAGAACTACAGTTAAACATAAGATAAGATTTGCAACTCTTTGTGGTGTTCATATATGTATGTGTATATGTATAAATACTGTTTATATTTATGGTTGATTTGCAACATATAATGATAATATGAACGTACAGACTTATCCTGGAAACGTAAAACAAATATTTAAAAAAACAGAAGGGATGGAGAGAAACAGTCATGCAAGTGCAACATCAGCAAGATTCAGAAAATGCAAAGCACACGCTGAACAATATAGAAACCAGAGTTAATGATCTTGAAAAGAGGCACATATACTGCATTTATAACGTGCTAATAACAGCCACAGCCAATGTAGAAAATTCCTGCACTGCCAAGAGGGATTGAAAAAATGCAAAAGATAAAAAATGATGGCCTCTATTTAATATTTTTGGATGCGTTTTTTTAAATAATTTCAGATTTAGAAAAATATTTTAATATTTATATATTTATAAATATATTATTGCATTATTTTAATATTTAAAAACTTTTTTTAAGTTTACTCAAAAAATATTAAATCATTTGAAAAGTGTATCCAAAAATATTAAATTGAGGCCTATTTAGCGTGCTGATCCCAAAAAAGTAATTCTTCCAAGAAGCTTGCAATTTAAGATAAAAGGGGCTTAAAATGATCCCATCCATATATGTCATCTTTTCAAAGTGGTTTAAAAAGTATGCTCCTGTTGAACAACTAACATATGCCTTGATTGAATATTTTTGAAGAAGGTTTTCAAATTATTTCATATTTTTTAATAAACTTTTTAAATGATTTTTAATAGAATACCAAAAATCTATCATATACAAAAAAATATATTCAAATATTAAAATTTTTAATCAAAATCATTTTAAAAGTGTACATCATATAGATAAACACCGTCCAAGGGGGAGCATTCGTATCCTGAAAGGAGATGCTTCCCTTGCCGGGTTTCACACAGGGACCTCGCAAGGTGAGTCTGGTTGAGGAAGGCACTGCTGTGAGGGTCCCTGAAGTTGTTGTGGACACTTCTGGGGCACTGGCTAGGTCGGCGGGTTTGTCGGTGCCTGCGGGGACAAAGAGACAAGCTCTTTTTCTGCGCGCAGGCTTTTCTGTGCCCGGGAGACGGTCCCTTTTTCCGTGCTTCGACTCCCAGGCTCAGAGGCTTCAGGGAAGAAGCCCCTGGCGATTGGTGTGGGAAACCCTTTGGATTTAGTGGTGGGATTGGGGACACAGGGAATGGAGTTCCTTCCCACGCTTGGACCCCAGGGAGTGGGAGGATCATGGGATGTGACCTTGCATGGGATTATGCATAAAAGCCGTGTGTGGCCAATAAAATTGTGTTGTGCCTCCAGAACTAGGTCTTGTCCAGTTACTGGGGGGAAATGGGTTTCCTTGTACTTTAAGTGGTTCCAGAGCAGAGGAAAGAAGGCAATAGCGAAAAAAAAAAACGGTCGGGTAACCCAGAGTCTGCTGGAGTCAGTATTTACTCCCCTCATTCCCCCCATTTACCATGCCCCTTTTCCCCATTGGGGGAGCCTATGTGCATTTTTCTAATTACACATCTGCAAAGCAATGGGTTAGATTGAGAGATCCCATTGAGCAACAGAGGGAGTGGGCTATAAGTGCTAGTTTGTCAACCCACTTAAAAAAGGTTTCAAAGAAATTAATGGATAGCATTCATAGACTCAGAGCACCATAACCATTACAATTAACTGTAATGGATATGCTGCTCAGAGTAAAAAAAATAAAAGATTGCCAGGAATTTATCTTGCTCAATATTAAGCCCAAACACCCTAAAGATTGAGGTGTATATTCAATGAAGATAGACCATTTAACAATGAAGATAGCTAATTTAACAAGACAAATAGGAAGAAATAAGGCTTGGCCAGTATCTGCTCTTTTATTATCATTAACCTGGTCAGACGATGGGGTCACATCAAGCCAGTCAGAAGTAATAGCGAGGGAATATTTAGCATTAAGTTGGGCAAAGAAAATCCACTCCAAGGACATCAAAGGAAGAAAAGAATGCAAGCCTGCTCACATTACTACAATGCATCTAAACTGACCCATCAAAGAACATATGGACATGGAAAGGTGAGTTTTGATTCTCAGTACAACAACAACATCAAGCTGGTCAGTATGTACGGTGCTACTGAATTTGCTGGTGCTATATACATAATAATAATAATAATAATAATAAGGAATAAGGAAAGAACTCTCCCCACCCTGCCTTTCTCTTTCTCAACAACACGTATGTCATGCCTTCCCTACCCTTCAGACTTTCTCCCCGGCTACGCAACAAGAGGTGGATGCACTTCTCCTTTTCTCCCACCCCACCACTTGCCCGCTTGATCCTGTCCCATCTCACCTTATCCCACGGCAACAGGGGACCCGTAGCAACAGGAGCCGCCGCAAGCTGTGAGCGGGCATGGGACCAGACAGTTACTGGGTTGGACTGTCTGCAAAGGTGTGGCTATCAAATTTGAAGCAAATTGATCAAATGCAAAGGAACTGGTATAAATTAAAGGTTCTAGTCACAAACCTAGTATTTAAGGGCGTGGGGGACTTTTCACCTGTGCATTCTAAAATGAGTCTTGTATCAGGGGCCCTCACTGTTTGATGGCCTCCCACAGCATTAATAGATTCAGCAAATCCTTTTTAGACTATTTAACATCTGCTAGATGTAATTTAAAACATTTTATAACAGAGAAAAACTGGGATGATACTGATTACAACTCTTGTGATCTGCTATATTTTAATTTTTATATTTTAAAAGGGAAACTGCAGGCTGGCAAACTCAAAATTGTAATTTATTAAAAATAAACAAAACAAAAGAAATAGTAAAAAAAAGACATTAAATTGAATCTTTTATACTGCGATTCCAGACTATGAAGAATGTTCTAATACTGTATTTTGTGTTAAACCAAATGTGTAAGTTAAGTTAAATAGTTGTAACTTGTGTCGTATTGTTTGTGATATATTGTTACATGTTTTTACAAACAAATTAATAACTGCATTTAAATAATGGACTGATATAGTTCTTATTAAATGGTTCTTTTGCACCAATAGTACCAACATGTGGTTCAAATATTGTTACTGAATGTTAGCCTGATATGAATGTCAATATCATAGAAGCTGTTTTATGTGAAAAATTACGACTCTAATATTTGTTACATGTTTTTATATTGACGTTTTTTTGATTTGTTCAAGAGAAGTAGAAATCATTACCTGTTTTATCTTATTTTTATTGTCTAGATTTACATTTTTAATGTTAAATTATAATATGTTCTACATTGTTAATGTATTTTTATAAAATTGTTCAATAAAATTATTTTGAAAAGGGAAAAAAAGTTTTTATAAAAAAAAAAAAAATGAAAAAAAAACTTAAACACACATTTAACATCATATTTTCTTACAAAAAGATACCTGGGAATTTCTCTGCGTGAACACAGATCTCATGGTTTAAATGACTCCTGGTAAAACAAAGCTATGAATCCGGGAACGAGTTCCCACAGGGGTGTTTGCTTTCTTTCTCATTTCTCTTGTGATAATACAGAATTCCATATTTGAAGTTAGATTTCCATAACATACATTTAAATACAAACCTACAAAGGGTATTGCTAGGGGTAAGCTGACAGGGGTTGGAGCCCTTGGAACCCAAGTCTTATTTTGTCCACTATAATGCTGCAAGAAAAACAACACCTCCAATTACATATTTAGGGACAATGTCACGTTAATTCACCATAGTTTGAGTTAGTTGTTTAGCACAGTGTGGGGATACTGCCAGTAGTGAGATTCAAACATTTTTAGTAACCAGTTCTGACTTTTCATGATTCCAATTCCACAGGGCCGGCCAAAGACATTGTGCTACCTGGATCCAAGACTCTTCCCCTCCCAGTAATGCATGCGTGCACACAAGCACATTGTCGCAGTCACTCATATATACCCTTTGATGGAAAAACACCAGGGAGGTGGGGGAATGCATAAACATTGTATTTCAGGGCAATGAGCAGTAAATACTAATATGTGTGTATATATATATATATATATATATATATATATCATGCCAATAAACATAGATATATCCAATGAACATTAAATGCGTAAACCTGGAATATCATGCCAACGAGCAGTAAAAGTGTAAACTTGGTATATCATGCAAATGAGCAGTTAATGCATAAATGCAGAATATCATGCCAAAGAGTAGTAAATCCATAAATTTGTATATCATGCCAATGAGCAACATGTGCCTCCAAAATGCCTGCTAATTCCATGTGCCCTCAAACAGCCTACCAGTGCCATCTCTCTGCCACCAGTCTCCCTGTGCCATGTCTCTTCCTTTAGCCACTCTGTGCTATCTCTCTGCCTCTAGTGAAGGTGACAGTTTGAGTGGGATGGTGACCGTGTGAGTGGAGGGTGACAGTGTGTGTGCTAGGGTGACATCCCCTCCTTCCATCCATGTCTCTCCCCCCTTCCATCCGTGTCTCTGTTCCCCTATGTTCTCCCTCCCTCCATGTCCCCCTACTCCTTCCATCTCACGGTTCTCCCCCTCCCCGTATGTCCCCCTACCCTTCCATCCATGTTTCTCCCCTCTTCCCTTCTTACCATGTCCCCACCCCCCTTCTATCCATTGCTCTCCCCCTCCTCTCATGTCCCCCATACCCAGGGCCGGACTGGGGATACGAAGCAGCCCTGGAAAAAAAATCTATGCCAGCCCCATAAGTCATTGTGCTATGTAGGGTTTATATATATATATATATTAGGGATCGGCCGATTATCGGTTTTACCGATATAATCGGCCGATATTCGGTATTCTCGGCAATATCGGTATCGGCCAATTCAGATACCGATATTGCCGATAATACCTCCTAGGACTGCCAGGCTCATTACAAGCCCGGCGGTCCTGGGGGGGGGCGGCAGAGAGCAAGCGCTTACTCACCTCCCAGCAGCTCCTCCAGCTCCCCAGTGCAACTTTCGCGAGACCCGCGGCCGTCAGAGCGTTGCCATGGATCACCATGGCAACGCTCCGCGCGACACGCTGGCCGCGAGAGTTACACTGGGGAGGTGAGTAAGCGCTTGCTCTCTGCCCCCCCCTCCCAGCTCAGCCAATGCCACTGGACCACCAGGGACTGTCATATCCCCCCTCCCTGGCCAGGTAACAAGCAGGGAGGGGGGACAACAAAAATAAATAATAAAGTAAATATAATTTTTTTTTTTTTAATAATTTAATAAAAAATGCCCCCTCACACACTGCATTATATACACATACACTACACAAACACACTGTGTATATAATGCAGTGTGTGTTTGTGTAGTGTGTGTATATAATGCAGTGTGTTTGTGTAGTGTGTGTATATAATGCAGTGTGTGTTTGTGTAGTGTGTGTATATAATGCAGTGTGTTTGTGTAGTGTGTGTATATAATGCAGTGTATTTGTGTAGTGTGTGTATATAATGCAGTGTGTTTGTGTAGTGTGTGTATATAATTCGGTGTGTGTTTATGTAGTGTTTGTGCAGTGTGTGTTTGTGTAGTGTGTATACAATGCAGTGTGTGTGTGTGTGTGTGTTTGTGTAGTGTGTTTAATGCAGTGTGTGTGTGGTGTGTGTATATAATGCAGTGTGTTTGTGTAGTGTGTTTATATAATGCACACTACACAAACACACTGCATTATATACACACACTATACAAACACACACACTCTGCATTATATAAACACACTACATTCACTATACACACTACACAAATACACACACAGTCTGCATTCATTATATACACACACACTTTGCATTTAGTATATACAGCATTCACTTTACACACACTACCCACACACTACACACTCTGCTTTCATTATATACACACTACACTAATACACACTGCATCCACTACACACACTAGACAAATACACACTGCATCCACTACACAAACACACATTGCATCCTCCACACACACTACACACACAATGCATCCATAACACACACACTACACAAACACACACTGCATCCACTACACACACACACTACACAAACACACACAGCTCCCCTGTCACACTGCATCCACTACACGTGGCAGGTATATTTTGTGCATTTACCTTTAGAAATAGTTTTTATTTTGGTAAATGTACAGAAAATTATATCGGCTATCGGCCTGAAAGTTCACAGAATATCGGTATCGGTATCGGCTCTGAAAAATCAATATCGGTCGATCCCTAATATATATATATATATATATATATATATATATAGGCAATTGAAATAGTTGGCTGCATTCTCGGATTTCCTTAAAATGTAACTTTTATTGAAATAATTAAGAGAAGATCAACGTTTCAGTCCCTCTTGTGGACTTGCATCAGGATCATGACGAAAGTCCACAAGAGGGACTGAAGCAGTGATCTTCTCTTAAATATTTCAATAAAAGTTAAGTTTTAAGGAAATCTGAGAGTGCAGCCAATTATTTCAATTGCCTGGATACTGGAGCCCTGGTGATGCAACAGTATATATATATATATATATATATATTTTTTTTATTGATACATTTCTTCTTCTAATTCAAAATATTAGTTCTTTTAGGGTAATTAAATTATACAGTAAAGCATTCTCACACACAGACACAGACAATCTTACTGATGCACACAAATAGGCTCATTGACAGACAATCTCAATGACACACACAGACAAGGTTACTGGTACACACACAAATTTAGTACAGACAAACTCTGATACACACACAAGCTTACTACAGACAAGCTCACTGTCACACACACACGCTCACTACAGACCAGGGTGACCAAGCAAATGCTTGCCCACGGTCCAATCAACATTAAAGACAGCCCTGCCCACCCCCCTTCCATCTCACGGCTTACCCCTTGCTATTCATGTATCTACACCCTCAATGTCCCCTGCCATCCATGTGTCTCCCCCTTCAATATCCCTTGCCATTAGAGTTGCCACCTTTCTTGAAAAAATCACCAAAAAACTGCTTACAGTTTGATTCTGCTATATATATATATATATATATATATATATATATATATATATATAGATTGTTCCCAGTGTCTCCCAGTCTCCCACTGTCCCCAGGGCCAGTGCAAGGATTCCTGCTGCCTAGGCAAAAATCCATTTTGTCACCCCCTCGTGAATGCAACTACAATCTCACAGAGGTTTATTACTCAACTCTGTGTTGCAGTGAATTGAAAACCAAATTGCAAAGTATAAGCAAAAACAGCTGAACTATGACTGTCGCTGAGTTTGTGAACTCTTCTAAATCAGCTATTTTGGCCTAAATTTTGCCATATGGGTTCTAGTTAGGTCTGCCTAATACATTGCATTTATAAACTCATACTGCCTAATACATACATCCATACACACATACTGCCTAATACTATATATATAATATAATTTAATATATGATTATTTATTTACATGGTCATACACACTCATACACACTCATTGACACACACATACTCTCACTGACATACATACACAATGTCACTTGCACACTAACACACACATACTCCCACCGTCAAACACACACACTCACTGACACATACACACGTACAACCAGTTGTCTGGTTACAATTACATGTCTGTTAGTCCACCCATTGTACAGCGCTACGGAATCTGATGGTGCTATATAAATAATAAAATAATAATAATAATAATAATAATAATAATATCTTGGGAATATATTCAAAACAGTGATTTTAAAAAATGCCAATGGAGTGTAACTTTAAAATAAATTAGTATTAAGCAAAACATAAGAATTATGACAATTACATTTTTACAACCAGACACTACCCCACCCCAAACTGAACTGGAATACCACCGACACATCTTGGTCCCCTTTCCCCCCCCCCCCCCCCCGTTACCCAGACTGAGACATGCATGCACCCAGCCATCAGCAACAGAGACACATTATCCACTACACAGCAATGGGTGTTTAACGACCATGAATCCGTGACTACTAACCATAAGACGGACACGGACTATATATTAGGGATCGACTGATTATCGGTTTTACCGATATAATCGGCCGATATTCGGTATTTTCGGCAATATCGGTATCGGCCAATATACAAGCCCGGCGGTCATTACAAGCCCGGCGGTCCTGGGGGTGGGGGGCCGCAGGTAGCGTTTACTCCCCTGCAGCTCCTCCAGCTCCCAGTGTAAATCTTGCGAAACCCGTGGCCGTCAGGCACTAAGGGCCGCGAGATTTACACTGGGAGCTGGAGGGGAGGTAAGTAAACGCTACCTGCGCCCCCCCAGCTCAGCCAATGCCACTGGACCACCAGGGACAGTCATATCCCCCCTCCCTGACCAGGTAACAAGCAGGGAGGGGGGACAACAAAAATAATAAAATATAACTATTAAAAATAAGCATAAAAAATAAACAAATATTAAAAATTTAAATAAACATATATTAAAAATTAAAATAAACATAAATATTAAAAAATAAAATAAAACAAACATTACAAATTTAAATTAAAAAATGCCTCCCCCACCCCATTTTACACAAATCACATCCCTTCAGGAAAACACACACACACACTGCATTATATACACACACACTACACACTCTGTATATAACGCAGAGTGTGTATATAGCGTAGTGTGTCTATATAATTTAGTGTGTGTGTGTATATAATGTAGTGTGTGTGTGTGTGTGTGTGTTAACTGCATTATATACACACACACACTGCATTATATACACACACATACTACAAACACTGCATTATATACACACACTACAGCTAGGGTTAACCCTTTTTTTTTTACAAACACTTCATTATATATACACACACACTACAAACACTGTATCATATATACACAGACACACTACAAACACTACATTGTATACAGACACTACACACTGTAGGCATTATATACACACACTATACAAACACACTGCATTCACTATATGCACACTACACACACTGCATTCACTATACACACACTGCGTTCGCTATACACACTAAACACTGCATTCACTTTACACACACTACACACACTGCATTCCCTTTATACACCACACACTACACAAACACACACTCTGCATTCATTATATACACACTACACAGTCACTGCATTAACTATACACACTACACAAACACACCCTGCATTAATTATATATACACTACACAAATATACACAGCTCCACTGTCTAAACACACTGCATCCAGTGCATTTGGCTTTTATATTTTGTGCATTTACCTTTTCGAAATAGTTTATTTTTTCAAAATGGTAAATGTACAGAATATCGGCTATCGGCTATCGGCCTGAAAGTTAATAGATTATCGGTATCGGTATCGCCTCTAAAAAATCAATATCGGTCGATCCCTACTATATATCAAAGGAGGGACTTAAAATACCTGTATAAGGAACACTGAGCCCCTGCCTCATTGCAAACTGGGTACATATGCAGACCCTAGGGAACACAATAGACTCTCAGACCAACAAAGTCCGGGAAACCTTGATAGCCACAAACACCCCATGGCATAAACAACTTCTGGGGAAACTCAGTCCAGTTTGACTCAGCTACATCACTACATGTGGAGCCTCAGCCACCCCTCCCCATTACAGGTCCTGCATATCATCCTATTACTATGATGTGCACTGTTTGTTATACGGTTGATTGACTCATGCAAAACTGACTTTTGAATTTCATTGTAAAATTGAACCTCTGAAACTAAATAAAAACCTATAAAAAAAAAAAAAAAGAATTATGGCAATTGGCTAATAATTTGTGATTTTTGGTGTGGGACTTTATGAATTGTGAACCTACTTATCTGAAGTATGGTATCTGGCAAAGCTCAATAGTTAGATCAGTGAGCTGTCGACTTTTTGTCTCAGATAGAAGATTAGAGCAATAAATTAGGTCACAGCAGAGTCTGCTGTCACCAACTTTTTTCTTCTGCCCAGCCTTCTCACAGCCTCTCAGAGCGCAGGGGAAGGGATGTGACATTGACCTTTTGTCACATCTTATCTCCAGCCGACTCCTCCAGAGTACAGACCTCCAGCCTGTCTACACAAGCTCTTTCTCTATGCGTGCGAGGCGGACAGGGGAGATCCTTTGAGCTCCCCTGCCGGCCCACTGAGAGCTGGCCCTGTTTTATGGCCATGGGCCTCTCGGCCGGTACCCACCCCCACACACACAGCACTCCTCACACACACATGGCACCTCTCACACACACAACACCCCTCCTCCCCAAACACAGCACCCCTCCCCCAAATAGCACCCCCCCACACGCACACACAGCACTGCTCACACACACATCACCTCTCACCCACACACCACCTCTGACACACACAGCACCCCCTCCACACACACAGCACCCCTCACACACACACACACACACACACACACACACAGAGCACCCCTAACACACATGCACACAGAGCACCACTCACACACAGCACCCCACACACACTCAGCACCAGTACACACAAACACACCCCTCAATGCAGTATGTGTGTGTATTTAGCAGTCTGTGTGTGCGTGTGTGTGTGTATTCGGTGGACTGTGTGTGTATTCAGCAGACTGTGTGTGTATTCAGCAGTCTGTGTGTGTGTGTGTGTTTGTGTGTGTGTACTCAGCAGTCTGTCTGTATGTATTGAATGTATGTATTGCATTTGTTGGAGATACTAATAAATATAAGCTTAATTTTATCTATAATTTATTTTTATTTTTATTGTGAGTTGTGTGTAGGCAGGGCCCCAGTGCACTGCTTTGCCCGGGGCCCATAATGTTGTTAAGATGGCACTGCCTAAGACTCCTGTAATGTCCATCAAAACCTGGAATTGGGCTGGATTTTCTCTCTGGAGTATATGTGGGCTTCTCTGGGGCAGTGCCAGCAGCCTTGTTAAACCACAGGATTTTTTTTACTGATATGTTTATAACAGCCACCCTGATCACCTCACAGAACAACATGTCAATTAAGCTCATACAGAAGAGTGTCAAGTGTATCCAGCACACACATTGAATGCATGAACTTGATGATATGCCTCCGATTGACATGTATCATGGACTCACCCACCCATATGATCACCTTCCCCCTCCCTACCCCAATTTCACATATGCTAAACTGGGAAAACTGTTTTTTCCAGATACCTATCTCCTTCTTCTCCCAAGCCAGCTCTGTTAAAATACAGTTTTTCCACTTTTGGAGAAGAAGGTATTTGTCATTCCTTTAAGCCACAGATCATCTTCTCCCCAATGCCACAATTTCCAGGTGGGTGAATGATATTTTTCATTCCAGGTATGTGAATGAGCACTCAAGTGTAGTGATGTCGCGAACGTCTGTATGTAAAGCAAAGCATGGCTTGATTTATTAATCCACTTATAGCTAGTTTAATAGCTTTTTTTTTTTACTTTATTGGGCTAGTAAAGGGGGTACTTAGATTTAGATTAACCACCCATTAGTTCATGTACACATGGTAAGTGCTTTTAAACTGGACCCTTTGTCATCTCTTGTTTTAGTATACAATCTTATGTATATATACCTGTATATTTTGTTTAATTATTGCACAGTTCACTAGAAAATGATGGTGTTTTATAGATACAATAATAATCAAGCTTGTCTAAATTGTCAGAACCTACAAAGCCTGGGAACTTCCAGAAATTCCCAGTGCATAGTCGACACCTGCACGGACTAAATTCTGCTGAGATCAGGAGATGTGGCAACAATGCAGGGAATAACCATGTAAAAAACCTGCTCGGCTCTAAGAAATGAATGTAATACAAGACATAAAGTTAGGCAATAACAATAATGTGTAATATATAGGTAGTAACTCTTAAAAAGTAAAACAAACTTATCTGCATTTTACTTTCGATTCTTAAAGCGCATATTTCAAGCAAAGATGACAAAATTTGGCATTTACATAGACATTGTACATGCCGATTTGTTAGAAAATGAATAGATTTTATGTGATCCTATACAAGTTTTAATGTATACTTCTATACAGAGAGCAGAAATAACTACTTTTTGCCATAAAGTTCTAGCAGTCTTTATGGTAGTTGACAAGATGAGGAGTGGCCAAGTCACAGGGCATGCTTTGATCACTGATTCATTATTGCCAACAGTGGGAGGTATTGAATCGGGGACATCAGAGAACAGACTAATATCAGCTAATGGTTTCAGCCAATCACTGTGTGTATGTTTAGTCATTCAGTCGTGTCCGACTCTCCGTGACCATATGGACCATAGCACCCCAGGTACATCTGTCAGTCCCTGCCCCTCTGAGCTCCAACAAATTCATGTTTGTGGCTTCAGTGATCTCATCTATCCATCTCCGTCTTCTTTGTTCGTCTTCAATCGTTCCCAGCATCAGAGTCTTCTCTAGAGAATCCTGCCTTCTCATTATATGGCCAAAATATTTCAGCTTTAGCCTCATGGTCATAGCTTCCAGTGAACAGTTTGTCTTGATTTCCTTTAGAACAGATTTATTGGATCTTCTCGCAATCCAAGGGATTCTGAGCCGTTTTTGCCAACACCACGGTTCAAATGCATCAATTTTACAATGCCCAGCCTACTTTATAGTCCAGCTCTCACATCCGTATGTTACTCCTGGGAATACCATAGTTCTGACTATGCGGAACTTTGTTAATAGTTTAATATCTTTAGTTTTTACCAGCTTGTCCAAGCTTGCCATAGCTTTCCTCCCCAGAAGCAAACGTCTTTTAATTTCATGACTACAGTCACCATCTGAAGAGATCTTGGATCCCAGGAAAATAAAATCTGTCACTGCCTCCACTTCTTCCCCACCTGTTTGCCAGGAACTGAGATTGCTGTTTGCCATGATCTTAGTCTTTTTAACGTTGAGAAGCAAGCCAGCTTTTGCACTCTCTTCTTTTACCGTCATCAATAGGTCCTTTAGATTTTCCTCACTTCCTCAGCCAATCACTAGTACCCCTCATTGACAAAAATCCTTTAGAAATGTACATAAGTGGGTAAGAAAACAAGCAGGACCTCCAGACTTCATAATAACTTAATTGATGAGATTGATGAGAGTCTGCTTTTTTTTAAAAAAACAGTTATTTTTCCAGTTCAGCTCTAAGGTCCTAATTTTTGGAACTCCCATTTTAATTGTCCTCAACTTTAAGACAGGGAAATAAGCCCACTTGTTAGTAGATCAGAGCGGTATCTACAGAAAATACACAAACCCCACGGAAAACTGGTCTTGAAACACAATCCACATGTGCAAAATCTAAATGAATACCCTTACAAAAGAAAAACTGTTACTATAATCACAAAGGTATATCAAAGACACCGAGGAACCTGTATTGTAAAATACGTGACCTAATTACACCAATTCGTGAAACATATTTAGGAACTACATTTCAAGTGTTTCAAAAAAATGGGGCATGTCAGCATGGTGTTAACCAGACTGATTGACAGCCCATCTGGCCAGCACCAGAAAAGAGGAGTCCAAGAAAAGAGAGTGTTATGGGACACCTGAAAACAAGCCTGGAACAGAGGTACAGGACTCCGAAATTGTGACTTTTCTGAGGCACGTTTATAGACAGCGGCTTTTAAATCTGGCTAGTGCGCTGGAAATTTTTTTTAAGGCCTGACATATCTACTATATTTGGTAGCTATTAAATCGGGACTATGGTGGGCTGAATGAGGCATTCTAGTGACAAATTAAGCGCTATTTGTTGCTTGGTGGGGGGAGTGGGACCTTAATGCCAAGGTGATGTGTTAGCATTACAATCATGTAAACCAGCAGTCATGTCAGCTAGTCCCCTTATTGCTGATAAAGCACTTTTGTATGGGCAAAATAACCCATTCAGTTGTCCTTTTATGTTACCAGAAGCAGAGCCTACCAGAGGGCAAACACAGGACAAGGGACCAAAATCAGAACTGTTCCACTGAATCAGATGAGATTATGTTCTAAGGATCTTATATCATTCATTTCTTTCCAGCAAAATCTTACTATAAAATAATTATTACACTACATAAGGCCAGGTAACAAATGTTTCACATCTCTTACAAAGCATCACTATGATTTCCAGCCTCTAAATGTTTGCTCTATATTTATCCTTGGCTATATTAATTTCATCTACAAAGTCATAAAAAAAGTGCAGTTACAACGTGAACCCATGTCTTATTTGCCTGACAGGTGCAATTTAGAAGTTAGATTTATAGCTATAAAATGTACTATCAGAATTGCAAACTGCAAAATATGTATTTAAATTGTTTTCACACACACACATTATATATACACAAATACATATATAAATATACACATACAGATTTTAAATGACGTGTCTGTTATTGTGCATGCAAGATCTGATGGGACAGATACTAGATACAAGCCATTAGTTAGTGAGCTTATGCGACTAAGACACAAGGCCACCTTTAAATCAAAAGCACTTACTTTGCCCTGGCACTTTTTTAACACCTTGAATGCAGGCATTTTAGGCCTTAGTGGAGGTGACAACTTAGCTAGCCCCTGCTGCTAGTTAAGCATAATTTGCCCTACCGTCTTAGTGGAAGTTTTTGCCCTGGTGCTCTTCCCTTGGATCCACCTATGCCTCTTTTCTAGAGAAAACAAAATGTCTAGCCTTTTTCATAAACAATGTTTTCTATTCCCCTTATTAATTTTGTAGCTCACGTACCCACTTTTTCTAATTCTGCAATATCTTTCTTTAAAACTGGTGCTAACTTTTTTACCGCGTAATCAAGGTGGGTCAAAATAGTGTTTTGATCAGATAAATCAATACCCCTTTTTGTACATGACAGCATTTTAATAGACTTTGTTAATGCAATGGCAGACTGGCATTGCACACTGTTGCCTAGTTTGTTGTCTATAATTGTTCCCAAGCAATTAAAAGATCACTATAGGGTCCGGAACACATGTATTCCTGACCCTATAGTGAAAACCCACCATTAAGGTGGCTTGCCCCCCCCCCCCTTTTGCCCCCTCAGAATGGGTTAAAACATACCTTAATTTCAGCTCTCCACGGGTCTGCCAGCGCTGGCCCCGCCCCCTTGGTGGCATCATCAAAATTGCAGATTTTTAGCCAATCCAATGCTTTCCCATGGGGAAAACATTGGATTGGCTAGAATTGGCAAGTGGGCGGGACCAAACACTATTTTGGCCAATCAGCACCTCCTCATAGAGATGCATTGAATCAATGCATCTCTGTGAGGAAAATTCAGCGTCTCCATGCAGAGTGTGCAGCACTGAGGCAGGAAGCACCTCCAGTGGCCATCTGAGGAGTGGCCACTTGGAGGTGTCCCTAGGGGCAATGTAAACATTGCCTTTTCTCTGAAAAGGCAGTGTTTACATGAAAATGCCTGAAGGGAGCTATTATACTCACCAGAACAACTACATTAATCTGTAGTTGTTCTGGTGACTACAGTGTCCCTTTAAAGTTATCTCTAAATCAACTCCATTTAGTGAATAATCTGATTGTTGTGGAAAACAAAAGTGATTGTATGGCACTTATTTGTGTTGTAAATGAAAAAATAGGACAATATAACAGATGCAGCTACAACCTAACGTAGTGCAAAGACCCGATGAAACACCCTCTATTTCATTACATGTTAAATTAGAGTGTGCTATGCCTTTAAATACACTATAACCATTTAATATAGTGAGTAAAACCAATATATAAATTGATTAATACATTTATCTCAATAGCAAAAAAACTGAATAAAAAAAAATGCAAATGACTGCGTATACATATAAAAAACATTTAGTTTATAAACCCCTATCTGCAAATAGCAAGGATGAAACAATATAAAGTGCACAAAATCTAGTGATAGTGTTGCAGTAGTGTGTTCCTTATTCCAAAATGTATGACTTTACATTTAGCTGTATTGAATCTCATCTGCCACTTACCTGCCCTGTCCCCAACTGTATTCAAATCCCTCTATAAAGTGATATAGATATATACATACATACTAGCATACTTGTAGAACTTTTGTTGTAATTGAAAATGCTAAATAAACCATATATTTTAAATTGCCCTATGGCAATAAAACACAATATTAATGAAAGGACTAATTAAAAGAAACTTGCAGTTAAGTTATAATTCAATTATATCAAAATAATAGATTTTCCACCTAACTACCCAGCCATCAACTTTTATTTTATTTTTATATTTACCCATCATCTGTGTTTATGCTTTACATCTTAAAGTTGATGTTTTTCTTTTGGTCTTTTTAATCCTGTAACACCACTACAACCATTAGGCTATAATTGAAAACAAATTGAAAACAAAAACGTATACAGGGTTATACATTAGTGCGAATTTTAAGTGAATTTGAAAAGTAAATTTCAAATTTAAGACCAAAGTAGCCAAAATGGAAAAATTCAGTCAGCTACACTTCCAGATCAGCTACCCTAGCCTTAGATTTGACATGCACTTTGACTTCACTTTTGATTATCACTGTAGTGAATAAACCTGATACTTACATTTACGCAAAAATAATACATCTCACTAAAAACTATACAATTTTATCAACTATTATGCAAACTGGATAAGGCAAAATTAAAGAAAAAGAATATAAGAAATATGAAATGTGTCAAAAAGAAAACCAATATACAAAATACATTTAAAAGAATACATATATAAAAGTTGAGAAGATACCAATCTATAAATAAATCAATAAATAAGAACTTACTACTTGCAATTAAAATGAATATATAAAAAAAAAAAAAAAAATAACTACTAACTGCCAAAGGACATTGAAAATCATTAAATGAAACAATATAAATTATCTGCATTACTACATTATTAAACCATAGCTAAGTTTATAGAATTCTATGTTGACACTTACAATATTATATATATTTCTCTAAAAGGGAATCCTTCCAGGCAACCTTACCTTGCCATTCGATCATATTTCAGCTTTTGGCTCAGTAAGCAGAGGCTATTCATGCTGTACTCACTATGTCACCAGAACAAAAAAAACAAAAAAAACAACAAAAAACCACAAAAACGAACAGAGAAAAATCTTGCTAATCACCAGTTTCCAGCAAATGACTCTATACACTCCCACGTTCACAAGTACAACCTCCAAATCCTGAATCCCTACTAATATTTAAAGCATACCAATAAAAATAAAATAATATTAATTGATAGCGTCAGATCCTCCCAAACGTGTACATTTCTCTAGTTTGTTTCCTTTTTTAATTAATGTACCGAACGTTCTTGACTTTGTTAAAACTGTGTTTGTTGATGCAATATTTTAGCACTATATTTGTTTTTGTTTTTAAATCCGGCTACGTTTTTCTGTTTGATTACAGGTCCGTGTGTATAAAAGCAATCTCAAACATTTACCTTAAAACAACAGCCTAAAAAAGATATCTGCTATCGACACCGTCAGTTAATTAATATGCTTCTTTTAATTAAAATAAAAAAGTATCATTTAGCTATTTCCAAAAAAATAAAACTGTATTACAAAAGTCTAGAAAATGTGTTTCTGCTGCATTATATTAGGTGAAATGCTTACATGTGCACTACTGGAGGTGTGTGCACGTTTTTGAGCATGTTGCTTGAATAAGTCAAACCAAATGCGAAAAATGAGCTCAGAGCACAAACTGAGCCACATTTTATATTATCCCAGAGACTGCAACATTGTATACAGTCTAAGTAACGTAATCACTACAGCTTGGTCATTTCTGGGCACTGTTCTGAGTTTTGTGTCAGTTTATGAGCTGTTTGAGAAAATCAGGGGCAATTCTCATCATTCAGAAACCCTTGTCTTCTCAACCACAGTGACGGTGCACGATTTATATTATCAGTATAAATTTTGTCCAGCTTAGATGACATTTATAGATTGAGAACATTGGCCAGCAACACTGTCAATCAGAGACAATCACCACTGTGCCACGTTGCACAAAGTGTACATAACATAATTATAATATTTTAGACCTTTAGGGAACATTCGAGGCACCGAAACAACTCCATCTAACTGAAGCTGTTATGGTGCCAGGAGGTGCCCAGGCACACTCCTACCTTTAGGGGTTAATCCTTCCTCAAACAGTATAATGCCAAAGTTGCCTACAGCGGCGATCACAGCTTCCCCCACAGCGACTTCCGCCTTCAGGATTGGAAGGAAGTGTGGCGTGCAGCCATGCAAGGGTTCCATTGATTAGTTGAGAGTGATCAGCCGATGCTCTCAGCCATCCAGTGACTCCTCATTCACAAAACTGGCTTGCAAAGAAAACTAACTTTTGCAAGCCAGTTTTGTAAATGGGGAGTCGCTGATTGGCTGAGGGCGTCAAACAGTTTAACCCCTGAAGGTAAGAGTGTGCCATAGATCTCTAGATAAAGTTGTTATGGTTCCTCAATGTAGACTAAACTGTCCCTTTAATGTCTAACAATGTTTGAGCCACCCCTTCGTAGGACTGATGAATGTGGTAAAGCAGATTCATGGTTCTGTCTCCCCCCAGCCCCCACATCTGTCTAAACCCTTAGGCCCTAAATGGCTGCCTCAAGTAACCTTATGATTAATCCTGCTCTGACCAGGGGCATTCTGGCTTCTAAACATATTGACGTTAAACCAGAGACTGGGCCTAGAGACTAAAAGCAAAATCACAACTACACTGAGCTGTAATGTTGCTCAGTCAGTGTGTCCCTTTAAGGTACATCAAGCACACTGAGGTATATAAAAGATTTTATGACCTGCACATTTTTAAAACAAAAAATATATATTTTAATAAATGGTATAATATTAGTTAATATACAGTGTTGTCTACTATCTACGTTAACTATTCTGTCCTTAAAGTTCAAATGTTATATTTGCATCATGTTAAACCATGAAGGCAGCAAGGTCACTCGAACAGTTAGGGGCTATGACCCCAGAATAATGAAGGCCTCCCTATTGTTTACATGTATTCTATTTGTGTCTAATTGTACTATTCTTGGTTACATTGTTGAAAAAAGTTGCTGATACATACAGACAGTAAGCACAGGTGCACTATAATTAAGCTTTCACGTATACACTAAAGGGACTTGTTTATTAGCCTATGTTCCAATCACAGAGCTGCAGTGTATTTTTTTTCCAATATTTTAATAGTAAACTACAAACATGTATATATTCATGCAGTTGTTTTTTTCTAAAACAAAGCAAGCTTTATTGACAGATCAAAGACAATGACTTTTGTATGTCATGCATAAATAACATAAATAAGTAACAGATGTTTCAATACAAAATTAATGCAACAGTGTCTGGATATATATATGTGGCATTATAAAAATCCCACCTTCCCACCTACTGGGAAGTACTGTGTAGAATAGAGTAGAAAACGTCAAGAAGTAAAATAGTAACAAATGTTCAACAAGTTGTGACATTTCCAATCCTAAAATCACACAGATAAAATATTAAGATCCCTACAATCCAGTCTATACACACAGAAGAAATGGGAAAAGGAAATGGAAGGGGGGGGAGGGGAGGAAGAGGAGGGAAAAGGAGGCTGAGAAAATAGACTTTAGTAGTCAGGAATGGGAGGGTAATTAGATGCTGGGAAATCTAGGAATGTGAACCAATAAAGCCAGCTCTGGGTATATTTTTCATGCATCTGAGCAGGGCCGCCATCAGGGCATGACAACCGCAACGGTTTTCATGGGCCCGGCGGTCCTGGGGGGCCCGGACTGCTCAGGTCATCCGGGCCCCACATTCAGTGGGTACTTACCGGGTCGCAGGGGGCCCTGCGACCCGGTATGTACCCACAGGGCCAGCCTCTTCTCCTGGGGGGCCCAGCAGCCGGTCACCTCAGGGCCCCCCAGAGGCTGGCCCTGCTGACACCCGGGCGCGAGAAAGCACTCTCTGGGTGCCTCAGCTCGCACACTGATGCCGGAGCCGGAAGATGACGCCATCTTCCGCCTCGCATCAGTACGGGCGCCGGGAGCTGAAGAGGAAGCACCCAGAGAGTGTTCCCTCAGCTCACCGGTTGTCGGGGAGAAGAATGAAATTCGGGGATGAAATGGGAGGGGGGAGGAGGAATGAAATGGGAGGGAGGGGAGGAATGAAATGGGGGAGGAATGAAATGGGGGAAGGAATGAAATTTGAGTGGGAGGGGAGAGGAAGGAAATTTGAGGGAGGGAGGGAAAGGAATGGGAGGGGGGGGAATGAAATGGGAGGGAGGGGAGAGAAATGAAATGGGAGGGGGGAAATGAAATGGGGGAGGAAGAATGAAAGGGAGGGGTAGAGGAAGGAAATTTGTGGGAGGGGGAGAGGAAGGAGGGGGGGAGAGGAAGGGAATTTGAGGGAGGGAGGAGGAGGAAGGAAATTTGAGGGAGGGAGGGGGAGAGGAAGGAAATTTGAGGAAGGGAGAAAGGAAGGAAATTTGAGGACGGGGAGAGGAAGGAAATTTGAGGGACGGGGGAGAGGAAGGAAATTTGAGGAACGGGGGAGAGGAAAATCTGAGGGATGGGGGGAGAGGAAGGAAATTGGAGGGGAGAGGAAGGAAATTGGAGGGGGGGAGAAGGAAATTGGAGAGGGAGGGGGAGAAGAAGGAAATTGGAGGGAGAGGGGGGGAGAAGGAAATTGACGGGGGAGGGGGAGAGACTGACATCCATCACACACAATGCACCCCTTGCACACAGAAAAACACACAATGCATTACACACAGACACACGTACACAAGCAATGCATCCCTTACACACAGCAACACACAATGCACCCCTTACACACACTCAATGCATCCCTTACAGACACACACACTGCATCCCATACATACACAAACTCATCTTGCAGCCCTTACACATACAAACACAGATTCACACAATGCATTCCTTACACACATCAGGATATCCCCCACACACACACTCCACTCCCTGTGAACAAACTCATTGGTGGAACATGAAGGTGGACCCTGGGACCCAGACCTTGAGCTGTGTAAAGGGCCCTCAAAAAAATGGAGCTGCTTCCCGTTCTCCCAGAACAGTGATTTTTGTGACCACAGTTACAAACCGCCTCCAGAGAGCCTGTTGTACACCAGACCAGTGGAGCCAGACGGCAGCCAGAGCCCATCATCATCCTCATCTGGTTGTAAGTAGGCAATCTAGTATATTATTCGTGGCACTAATCTCTAATTTACCTCACATTAAAGGGACACTATAGTCCCCAGAACCACTGCAGCTTAATGTAGTGGTTCTGGTGTCTAGCCTGTCCCTGCAGGCCTTTTAATGTAAACACGGCGGCACTGCAGCACTGGTGTTAGTTAACATGGCAGATCATATGGGTGGGGCATTGTGATATCACATGGGGGGGCGGCAAACTTTACTTTTGCCTAAGGCGGCAAAAATCCTTGCACCGGCCCTGCAGACACTGCATCCCTGTGGGCGGATCCGGGGGGGGGCAGCACTTTGGGCGGACTCAGGTGCAGGCACCGGGGGGCCCAGACCTTGAGCTGTGTCAGGGGCCCCAACATTTCTGATGGCAGCCCTGCATCTGAGGGATTGTAGGCTTTCAATCACTTGTCTACAGGCCCATAACGGAGGGGGATGATGGTTTGCGCTAAAATCTAGGGATGATCCCTTGCTGCACACAATTAAATGACCAGTGTTTTACAAAAGCGTGACACAGAGCGAGCTTCCATGAAAGAGTATTGCTTCTGAGGTTAAGGTGCTCTGTCAGTTCTATAAATCTTTCTCTAATACTAAGAAATCCTCAGGCAATCCCACCATATATGCAATAGCAAGACAAGTATCAGACAGTACAAGACAACGCCAATCAGACTGAGCAGGTTGAATAGCATGAATCCTGGAAAAGATCATTTACCAAACGCAAAAGCAATGGAAAGCCTGAGCTATGGTGGATAAGGTACATGTATTTGTTAGCATAAAAATCCTACCCCACTCCTCAATAAGATACCAAACCAGAAGCGTAACTAGAAACCAACAGGTCCTGGGAAGAACATTGCCCTGGGGCCCCTCCATGTGTCTCATTCCTCCCCAGCCCCTCCATGTGTCTCATCCTCCCCTCAGCCCTTCCATGTGATGTGTTATCCTCCCATTCTGCCCCCCACGGCCCACTATGGATGTTATTCCCCCCATTCCTCCCCCCCCTCTAACTCTCTCAGTGATCATTTCCTGTCAGATGGTGGTCTGCTCAGCCACGATACATGGAGTGACCAGCAACAGAGGAGTGCTGTGGTGAGCCCTTTCCTCCTGCTGGTCACCCAGCGACTATGAGGCCCTGAAGTTATGGAAGCCCACGGTCGCAGGGGTTGACAGTGCAGCCCGGTCCCTGTAGTGATTGGTCCGTTCGCTGCTGTGATCACTGCAACTGCGGTACTTATGCCACTGTACATAACTGGTCCTTTCAGATTCCTGCAAAGATTCCTGCAAAGCAAGGAGTGTCCATTCTGAGTGAGCATGGAATCAATTTGAGAGACTGCCCTATGAGGAACTGAGCCAGCCACACACAATTGTTCAAAATCAGTATCTATTGGTTATTAATTATTTATTGCTTGATCTGTGAACCATAAGGCAGGAACATTTTCTAATTAGTGTACTGAAGAATATATGAATAATAGTACTTTGTGTATATGTTTAGCAGCACACTGAATTGCCCATTTCTGCACCTTTTTGGTCTGTTCTTCTTATTCGGATTCTGAACAAACATTTGGCCGAGCTCGAACAATAACTGAATTTTCCCTGAAAAACTTCTATCTTTAGAAAAACTGATTCTGCAGAACCAAACATTCTCACCATACACGTCTAATATCGATTTCAAGACAGATTAAGTTAATTTCACAGAGACAAACTGTTCTTTATACAACAGATTCTAAGAATCATACCACCACTGTCATTCAATCAACATTGCCCCTACTAGATGGTTATTATATGCCACATGAGCTTCTGCCACCCCTAGAATTGGAGTTATAATGGGACAATGCATTATATATGGTGGGACTGCATTCATTTCTAGAAAGTCCACCTAAAAATATATTGTCAGAAGTGAATATTTTGGTTCCTATTAATCAGCATGAACTAAGTCCTCTGCATATAAAGCTGTAAAGGGTGCAGTCCATGCAAGCCACAGAGGGGGTGGGCTGGTGGTGAAGTATACTGATAAATAGACTGGCTTGGTCAAAGGGTGTGCAGAACTAAATGTCTGCTCAGAGAATACAGGAATTCAGTGAGTAATACAATAGAGATTTAGAGATTCTATGGCAAATTATTGGATAAAATAGACGATCTTGAATCATTTTCCCAACCCAGTTATATTCACAGCGTGACTGTAACCTAAATATTGTCATTCAGATATTATTTACTGGATTTACTATTAGATTGCGTGGTTTTGAGTTTGGGAGGAAGGACAGGGCAGATTTGTGGGGAACGTCCACTCTCAGTTTCCCAGTCCCCTCATATGTCTAAGTCACCCTGTGCGTATTAGGGGCATAAAGTAATTGTTAAACCCAGGCTGGCCTGCCCTAACCAGACTTTCACGAACTAATCAGTTAGGACGTCCCTATGCACCAGACCGGGACAAACCTAGAAACTCTGTGGAACTTGGATATTCATTAAACTGGGAATTAACTGAACAAAAAAACACAAATTTCAGGAAATAATCACCAAGATCAAACAAAAATTCTTAATTAGAATTTTTCCATTTGGAATATTTTTACTTAAGATTTGCAATCCTCTTGTCAACTTTTGCTTTAGTACATATTGCTTTTTTTGTCTATCAAAAGTAACTGTATTTCCCCTAGAGCTTTATTACCTGAAATTAATATAATTGTTCTAATCCAACTTCCTTAAACTTACTGTAAGTCATTGAATGCATTTAAAGGGATTCTATAGTGCCCCCTTCCCACTTACCTGAATCCAGGGTTGATGTCCCTCTGCGCTAGCTCTGGCTCCACCCACGCAATGGCCACTTTGGCATTAGGATTTCCCCAATAGGAAAGGATTAATCAATACTTTCCTATGGGATTCCGGTGACGCTGGACATCCTCATGCATAGTGTGAGGACGTCCAGCGACATTTAGACGACACAAAGTCATCTAGGCTCCTGGAAGTCTGGTAAACAGCCACTAAAGGGGGAGTTAACCCTCAGAGGTAATTCTCAGAAACTACTATAATTACCACTGTAGGGTTAAGGAACATTGGACAATGAAACCACACCACTTCAATGAGCTGAAGTGGTCTGGGTGCCTGCAGAGTCCCTTTAATTGAAAGTACTGATTAAATCCACAATGTATTTGGCAGTGAATTCAACATCTTAAATGACCTGACTGTAACAACAAAAACAAGAGAAAATGTTTTATTTTCTACACACAATGAATTAAAATCAGAACCGAATATAACTCCCATTAGTTTCTTTTCTTCATAATTGCAGCATAAAAAAGAAAACAAGCAGCAATATAAAGTTATCACAAAAGCCAATAGCCTTTAAATCTCTGAAATGTGCCTAATGCCATCTAAAATACCATGTGATAAAGTGAAACTCTGCAGAATAACTAGAATAAAATACATTATTGAATGTACTTAGCGTTCAGAAACATTATTAGAATTTTCCTTAAACCATCACAATTAATAACCTCAGATGTCAACACTATTCGCAAAAATGCAGGAATTCATTTTAAAGCTAGACTAAGAAGTTACATTTTTCTCTGCAAACAATTACAAATGTTATGATTAAGAAACACGTCTGAGTTTTAGGATGTAAAATAAAATGTTAAGCCAAATACAATGAAAAAAAGGGTATATTACCATATTTATAGCTAATACTATTACTATTATAACTATTACTCAGCTTATTGTCCCCGGCTGCAAATAGTAAGGCGTAGCCTGCAATTGTGGGAGAGGTTACACATGGGGTGCCCACGTGTCCCAGATCGCCCGGGACAGTCCCGCATTTTGCATTCCCACAATGTAATGTCCCGGAATGAGCTGGGTCCCACATTAGTGAAGAGGGGGCCCGCTGGATTTCCCACTATGCCAGCGCCATGGACCCCCATGTGCAAGCGGCAGCCGGCAACCCTCCCTCTCTCTGGAGTCCCAGCGCTGCGAGGAGGAAGTGAGGTCACAAGCGATGATGTCACTTCCTCCCAGCGCTCTTTGCAGACAGCCGCACGGGTGGAAAGAGAGAGGAGCTCCCAGGACCAGGTAAGTGCACTGATACTTATACAGAGCGAATTATATAGTTCAAATACTCTCCAGTTTCCGTCACCTTTTCTTCCTACCTACACCTCCCTATGGATCTTACATATAATGCAGTCTTTTTGTGGTCATCAAATGCATCTTCATGAGTAGTAAGTGTTGCAGCACATTAACAGCTTCTGCTTGTTGCTTAACTTTGCTCTGAGTTCGCACACACACACAGACACACAGACTGCTGAGTCCATACACACACACAGACTGCTGAGTCCATACACACAGAGACTGCTGAGTCCAGACACACACAGACTGCTGAGTCCAGACACACACAGACTGCTGGGTTCATACACACACACAGACACACAGACTGCTGAGTTCATACACACACACAGACAAACAGACTGCTGAGTCCATACACACACACACACACACAGACTGCTGAGTCCATACACACACACACCAAGCCTACCTGTCACTGGAGCCTGTTGCTGGGGGTCAGACAGCCATCTTCCATTCTTTCCAGCAGCAGCATGGTCTGCTGCTTAACGGCGGGGCGGAGCTTATGTGCGGGAAACGGGGCTTCGTTTGGGGGCGGGGCCTGTGACGGGTAGCCTGTCAGTGCTCCCTCCAGCCACAGACAATACCCAGCACCTCAGTCCTGCATTCCCTCGGGCTGTCAGACACTGTTACAGCCCGGGGGAATATTATTTAAACACATGGCCAGCAAGTTGCCGGCATTTGGGGGAGTATCAAGGGGGGGCACAGCATGATGTAGGGGGGGCCATGGCCCCCTCTGCCCCCCCCCCCAGCGATGCCACTGCTCTCACTGGGCCATTAACGCCTGGTTTAGCACACCCAGCGCTCCCCTTTCTAACCATTTATTTGGTGGGCCCTCTTTATTCACAGGCCTACCTGAGAGTCGGTTCCAGCACACCACAATCGACCTGTACCACATCCTACTTATACCATTATCCATACTATTAGTTGGCTTATTGTCCCCGGCTACAATTATAGCTACACAGAGCATCTGTGCAGAGAATTACAACCTGCAAAACCTCTGTAATGTATTCGGTGTGTTCAAACCACTCAGTGTGAGGAAAATAGAGAACATTTACAGTTCCTTTGCAGAGATTCAAAATGGACCAGTCAAAGAAAAATTGGTAAAAGCAGGATGTAAACAGTGTTTTACAAGCAAAGATTGTTTTGTTTTGTTTTGTGCCAAAACATAAGAAAGCTCTTATACATAAATGTGATTTAAAAAAAGGCTGCCTTGCTGTTGTAAACTGTGCTGTTTCTTAGAATCCTCCACCTCGGACATGCAACTTACATGCCTACCCATGACCCATGGGTATTAGACAGACAGCCACTAGGGGTTTTGGACAAATACTGAATCTATTTGAATTCTGGCAAAGTATGCTGATGCTGGATCCTCTCTTTTAGCGAAAAATTTGATTGGTGGCTCACAGTATTTCCCGCACTCGCAGGCCTCTTAACTGTCCTGATTTCAGCAGGAGAGTCATGATTGTCAGGTCCTGTCCCACTGTGCCAACTCAAGTCTTACTGTTGCATAAGCTTTTCAAATGATTTTATATATTTGGTTAACATTTTCTAATTTAAATTATTTCAACATATTAAAATTTGTAAAAAAAATATATCGCCACAGTGTCTTGCCATCATGCACCGCACTGATTCTAACCACTGCTGGAAACAATGTGGTGAAACAGAAACATTCCTCCACTGCTGGTGGACATGCCCCAAATAAAACTACTATGGGCCAGTGTCACAACACTAATAGCGAAACTCTTGGGGAAACCTTGCCCAATGGACTCTTGGGCCCTACTACTCTCTAGCCCCCTTGACACACAAACTAGAACAGAGAACAAGCTAATCACGCGCATAGCCTTAGCAACACGCAGGGCAATCGCAGAAGTTTGATCCACACTCCACATCCCTACGCAAGCCCCAATCACAAAAACAAATGAGCTTTCATATGGACAAACTCACTTCAAAAATTCACGATACACACAAAAGCTTCCACAAGCTTTGGGACCCCTGGCTAGGTGGGGACACATCCCTACCATGGTAGATACCTGTTGCAGAAGATGGACCAGGATGGCGGGGTCCAGGGGGTTATGACGCGGGGTTGCTAACTACTGCTAAGGGTGACCACTTGTGTACCTACCCTGGACACTATCATCACCCACAGCATAACCCCACTCTTGGGATGGGGTGGCGGGCCCGGTGACTCGGAAAACACAACCTACCCCTGGACCCCTTTCCTTTCTCCTATCATAGCGAATCTTATGGTACCTCTACTCTATCCACTAATGCATAGGAAAAGTAGGACACAGACCACGACCCCCAACATACAGCACACGACAGGGCTGACACAGACCGAAAGGAAAGGGATAGCTACATGCCTACACTCCCAGGTGGAAACCCAAGCCTGACCTTTAGATTAAACTAGCATAGCCTCAGGTACTCGGGGTTCCCTCCCCTAACTAGGACTGTCATAAAAACCCTGTAAAAGGGAACATGGAAAACCTCTAGGTGGGAGCCACGGGGAAATGAAAACACAGACAGTCCCCATGAAAGTGACCCCAGCGACACTAGGCAGCCAGGAACAGAGGCCCAACCGAACATATAGGGTCTGCCACCCAGTTTGTATGCATGTGCAACTATGTTATATGGAGAGTTGTGAAACTACAATGGAACTGGAACATTGAAAAATAAATAATTAAAAATTATACATACATATCAATACATTTTTTAATATTAAAACCAAAATCCAAAATATTAAATCATTTGGAAAATGTATCGAACATAGAAACATAGAATGTGACGGCAGATAAGAACCATTCGGCCCATCTAGTCTGCCCAATTTTCTAAAAACTTTCATTAGTCTTTATCTTATAGTTAGGATAGCCTTATGCCTATCCCATGCATGCTTAAACTCCTTTACTGTGTTAACCTCTACCACTTCAGCTGGAAGGCTATTCCATGCATCCACTACCCTCTCATCAAGAAAAATAAAAAAAGGGAATGGGCTGCATCAAATATGAATATGGACTAAACATGTGTATGAACACACTATATCAATGTAAAATAGCTTAAATAAGAATAAGGTAAAAACCTTTTCTTCAGGACTTTTTTTTTTTTTTTACTACATACTACAGACTTGCAGACTTGCTGCCATAAGAGATAGTGCTGTATCTCCCCCTTCTTTTTTTTAAAATTAAATCAAGGCCTTAGCCCTCTGATGACACCAGAGAACTGTCCCCAACAAGTATAGTATGAGCGCGTCATTAGACTTACTCATGCTTTGTTCAGGGCTCCGGTGCCCTGAAATAGTTTTCTCTGAAGGGTCTGCCCTTAATGTGCTGCCCTTCTTGGTTGGCAGGCAGCTTAGTCCACCGGGGTGATCTGCCAGTAATTCAGATGGATTTTCTGGGTGGGTCTACATACTTTGGGAAGAGCCAGTGATGCAATCCCGTCACTGGCCTGCCCCTTTTACCCACTTCTCACCCACTTATCGGGATGCCGGAGTTGGGAGGTATGCACATGTGCAAACTGATTTGGCAAAATTCATCAGTGATGACTTCACTGGAAAATGATCGGACAGCAGTGAGAAGTCTATCTTGGCACAGGAATAAATGCAAATTTTTTAGTTAAAAAAAACAAAACAAAAGGCGACAATATATTCTAAAAAGAAAAAGAAATACATTTAATTAAAAATATAAATTTTGTGGTTTTTACATTGTTCCCTTAGGTTAACGTTTGAAATGTAAACAGTAACTATCCCATTGCACAGAGATCCAGACCCATAGAAAAAAAAATCCTTATTTTTACTTCCTTCTCCTCCAGGCAAACAGGCACTCTAAATCTTAAACTGAGACAGAATATTGGGAATTGTACTTTACGTGCAAACAAATTTAATAAAAAATGCTCCTATCCTGCATTATCTTTTGCTTAATACATTTTAATTAAACTTAAATTGACATATACTGTTTGCATGCATTTATTTAAACATTTAATTTCCAAGCGTCACGGCCTACAGGTATTACCAAACAAATATGTCGAAATAAGTCTTTAGAAGATTGACAGGCATTGGGGATCCAGGTCGTTACATATAATTGTGAGCTATAGTATGAGCATAGTGGTTGAATAGTAATTCCATTAGATAAAATACAAAGAAATACAGAAATAAAATGTAGTTGTGCACTGCTTCAAAGGATTCACAGAGGCATTCATTGTGATGGCAAGTAAGATCTAATCAATGTGTTGTAAACTCTATGTATCAATATATTATTTCTTGTCATTATCTCTACATTTTCCTTTTTTTTTTACCATTGAAAAGTCATATTGTACTCTAATAAATTCCTTGATATATTTATGTTTTAAAAATTTCATCCTTCTACATTTTCTGCTTCAAGCTATATGTCACCCCTTTACCCTTTTCTATTCTTTATTAAGCTATATATAGGGCTTTATATATAATATATATTTATATATTATACACACGCAAAACTCACCTAGGCATGCACACATTAAAAGAGAGATGAAATCAACTGATAAAAAATATTTTACAGAATCCATAACATTGTTTTTATTTTATTTTTTCTTTATAAAAATGTGAACATTTGTTTTTGATGCTTATTTTTAGGAGATTAAATCCACCTCTTTTATTAGGGATATAATGCACTTAAACCTATTATGTTTTAGGGTTGCTTAAAACCTACATATAGTAATATTTTATCTCTGAAGTTTAGCTCTTGCATTTAGAAAGTGTATAATAAAGGGTTTTGTTTATATATATCTATATATATATATATATATATTATTATTTTTTTTACATTTTTTTTTCATTATGAATTCTACTATGTGGATACTGTTTAAATGTAAGTGCTTTGAAAGTGTTATCTGGAGAGGTCATACAAACAATAACGCTAATAACGACTGCATATGTCCATTGTTAAAACAAGTGGTCAAGATGACCTCTGAGTCTCACATCCTCGGCATCTAGAATATCACAGCATACCGTCTCACAACGTGGAACATTTATACAAGACGCAGGACAACTAATTAAACAAGAAGGGGACAATTTACAGTATTAAAAAAAAAACAACAGCAATTTAGAAAAAAAAATATTTCAAACACTGAAAAAACATGGATTTTATCACTGTCCTCGATGAAATCTATAGGTTTTTCCGGTTTAGCACAAGAGAGCTGACAAAGGTGAAAGAAGGTCAATTGTCACTGAGGCCATCATTTCCTAACTCAATTCTCAAGGCAATCCATCAGTCTGGGTTTTCTCTGTATCCCCAGTGAAATAAGACAGTAAATGTCGAAATCCAGACTCTTAAGTATGCCCTGAGGACTAGTTTGAGACAGTGGAGACTAAGGGGGGGGCGGATGGGGCGGACTGCCCTGGGTGCCACCTGGAGGGGGCTGTGTGAGCTGCGCCCCATGGCAGCTGGGGTGTCACACAGCTCACACGGAGATCAGCAAGATGAACTGGCCGCACGGGAGGAAGAAGGGGCAGAGCTACGGCCGTTCAGGGGCGGAGCCTAACCGTGAGCAGGGGCGGGGCTTAACACAGCCCTTATAAGCTGCTGTAACTACTGCACATGGAGGTGCAGCAAGCATAAATCCCTGCACCTCCACCTCCAGCCAGGAAAGGACTTCAGGCCAGGGAATCCACTCCTCCAGCCCACACTGTCTGTAAGTATAAGAGTGTGTGTCTGTGTGTAACTGCCTGAAACTGTGTGTGTGTGTGTAACTGCCTGAAACTGTGTGTGTGTGTGTGTGTGTGTAACTGCCTGAAACTGTGTGTGTGTGTGTGTGTGTGTGTAACTGCCTGAAACTGTGTGTGTGTGTGTAACTGTCTGCCTGAAACTGTGTGTGTGTAACTGCCTGAAACTTGTGTGTGTGTGTAACTGCCTGTGTGTGTGTGTGTGTAACTGTCTGCCTGTGTGTGTGTGTGTGTGTGTGTGTGTGTGTGTAACTGCCTGAAACTCTGTGTGTGTGTGTGTGTGTGCAACTGTCTGCCTTAAACTGTGTGTGTGACTGTCTGTCTGTAACTGTGTGTGTGTGTGTGTGTGTGTGTGAGACTGTCTGTCTGTAACTGTGTGTGTGACTGTCTGTCTGTAACTGTGTGTGTGTGTGTGTGAGACTGTCTGTCTGTAACTGTGTGTGTGACTGTCTGTAACTGTGTGTGCGTGTGTGACTGTCTGTCTGTAACTGTGTGTGTGACTGTCTGTCTTGTGTGTGTATAACTGTCTGCTTGTAAATATGTGTGTGTGTGTAACTGTCTGCCTGTAACTGTGTGTGTGTGCGTAACTGTCTACCTGTAACTGTGTGTATGTGCGTAACTGTCTACCTGGAACTGTGTGTTCGTAACTGTCTACCTGTAACTGTGTATGTGTGTGTGTGACTGCATGCCTGTAACTGTGTGTGTGTGACTGTCTGTGACTGTGTGTGACAGTCTGCCTGTGACTGTGTGATGCTGCCTGTAACTGTGTGTTACTCTCTGCCTGTGACTGTCTGCATGTAACTTTGTGCGTGGCTGCCTGTAACTGACTGTGTGTGTAACTGTCTGTAACTGTGTGTGTTTGTGGCTGTAACTATGTGTATGACTGTCTGCCTGTGACCGTTTGTGTGACTGTATATGTGACTGTCTGCCTGTAACAGTGTGCGTGACTGTGTGTAACTGCTTGTAACTGACTGTGTTTGTGTGTAACTCTCTACCTGTAACTGTGTGTATGACTGCCTGTGACTATATGTGTGACTGTGTGCGTGTGACTGCTTGTAACTATGTGTGACTGTCTGCCTGTAACTGTGTGTGAGGGGGTGCAGGGATTTTTTAGAGGGGGGCAGGGGTTTTAAAAAGTTTACAAATTTGTTCAATCATTTTTTTTTTAAATGTGAAAAATATAACACATTTTAAAAATTTAGTAGGTTTTTTTTGGGGGGGGGGCAGAC
Source organism: Pelobates cultripes (assembly GCA_933207985.1). Taxonomy (NCBI): domain Eukaryota; kingdom Metazoa; phylum Chordata; class Amphibia; order Anura; family Pelobatidae; genus Pelobates; species Pelobates cultripes. The sequence continues at coordinate 123,090,247 of OW240919.1, forward strand.
CAGGTGCCCCATGCCCTAGGTACGCCCCTGGTTTGAGAACCGCTGGCCTAGGCATAGTCACACGTAACGTGGGCTGGGAGATGTGCAGTTCCAAAATGTATCCGGTAAGATATAATTTATATTAGTCGGTCATTTGATTATTGCCATAATTTAGTAGATGCTTTTTCTACAAAATCGTGTACACAACTAGTAGTTGCATGTGTTAATAACCAAGGTGCTTGTGCATACGCCTACAAATTATATTCCCAGCATCCCTTATTGCTTAGGATGTAGTCATATGCTAAGAAATTTGGAGTCAATTTTTTTTTTGGTGTTGGTTAAATGGAGTATGCTGCCACAAACAATCATACAGTCATCTTTGAATCTAGTTTTGCTGACAATATTTCCATTTGGATTGTAAAAGCTCTTTCGAGCAGGTTCCTTATCAACCAGTTGTTCCTGCATCAATTTGTAATTGTCTCATACATTGTTACATTTCCCCCTTTATAATATTGTAAAGCACTGTGGAATAAGTTTTAAAAGATAATAATAATAATAATAATAATAATAATAATAATAATAAAATATCACAAAGAACTGATAACATGTGCATCTCCTTTAAACATTTCCCCTACTGTGGATGAGATGTTCACGTAAATTATCTTACTCTAAGTTTTCCCTTAAAGGAACACACTAAGCATCATAAACAACACATTCCACTGTAGTGGTTATAGTGCCAGGAGTGCCTTGGCTCTGTCTTACGGAAGTAGTTTTAGTACAGTTTGACATCTTACATTGATCCTACAGAGCACCCAGGGAGAAGACTTCTGCTTCCAGTCTTCCTCTTTCTAATAAGCTGGTTAGCCCTACATGCAGGACTGCATTCAGCACTCTCAACCAATGAGCACAGCCCTACGTCAGGCATAGCCATTTACTCTGGAAAGACATCCAGCTTCTCCTGCAGGGAAAGACAGAATGCAAAGTAGGTGCCCAGGGGACCAAGGTAAGTTGGCAAAGCATACTAACATGGTTTGACTAGTTAACATCAGGTGGCGCCAGGATCACTGTAGTGGTTATGGTGCTTGTCATGTTGTTTTAATAAATAATTTGGAAAAGAAAATGTATAATACTCACCTAGAAAATAACTTCCTCTAACACCTATTACTGAGCAGCAAAGTTAATGCAGAGAGCTGGTCTCTGAAGGAAAGAAATCATTACGTGCGTATAACATATTAACTTGCAGGAAATTTTAATGCTATGTTTCAGAATGAAGTCAGGAGCCTGTGCTGTGATAAATCTGCATTATATGTTTCAAAATCCTTCAAGGTTAAAAAAAAGAAAAAAAAAAGCTGGCCTCTGTAACAGATGTCGAATATATTACTTCTTTCAAAAGAAAAACCAAATATGAGCAAATTAGCTTTGATACAGTAGTACAGGACTTTCTTTCATGTCATCATGAGATTTTTAGTCTTGGTACACTTTTTAATTCCCATTAACATTCAATCTGATCCACTGGTCAAGCATGTCAAAAGATGAAACAGTATTAGAAATGTCTGAGCAGAACATACTGGTGAAAGCTAGACTAACTGTTTGACTTTCTGCAAGTTAGATTAAATGCAGATATTGGGATTTGTAAAATAGAAAATGATGAGCCAAAGAGAAGTTTCCCCTTTATATATGAGATACAAAGAAAATGTGTAATTAAAATGAAAAAGTAAACTGGCATATTTTTATCACTCTCGGCTTGATTCCCAGTTTACAGAATATCCCTAACATTACACGAATTTGGTGGGATCGCATACAATAATTTTCTTTGATGTCCTCTAAATCTGACAATGGACTTTTTTTCCCCAAAGGACATTATTACCAGAAATAAAAATCCCCAAGATATTTAGAAAATATAGGCCTGGCTTTCATTCATTTGAATCAGAATAATATATTATTCTATTCTGTTAGGGGGGGGGGGGGTTCATATGATTTATCTAGAAACAATCACATAGACTTTAATGGTGACTTCTGTTGACAAACCATTTGAACAAATGTTTTTGTTGTTTAGTTTTTTTAAACAAAATTGGAATCATTCAAACAAGTGAAATTAAGGCCAGCCATAGTCAGCTGCTTGTCCGTAAATCAACCCACAATTACAAAATTTGGGAAGACTCTTTAATCATCAAGAGTGTTTGGTTCCCAAAATATTATTAAACAAATTACCTTTTCTGTCCATAAAATACTTGTATGAAACATTGAATAATGTATCTTTGACTACACAAGACAAATCATACTGCTAAATAAGGATGTAGAGTATAAAATACACGGTGCAATGGGGAGGAGAGCCTAAGCTTTCTAGAAAGTTCTAGGAAATTATATATACAAGTCTGTAAGGTGGGCAGAGGTCTATAAGAAGGATGCAAAAGATCAATACAAAGTCATATATGAGTCATTAAAGACAGAAGATTCAATTCAGAAAGGGTAAGGGACAGGGGGAGATTAACTAGAAAATGGACAGAGGAGAGAAAAGGCCACAAAAATATAGAAATGCTAAAGAAAGCAACAACACAGATGGGATAGCTGTATCGGAAAAAGAAAAGAAAGCGAAAGAAGAAAAAATGTTGAAAAAGGTCAAAAGCAAGGAAAAAAGTTGGTAAATAAACATGTTCATTGTTACGAGTAGTAACAGAACATCAATTTCATATTTTAGTGTTATTTTCTAAATGGATGGCAAAATAGATAGAGCAAATAGCTACATACCCCGTAATACATTTTTTTCATAATAACTTCATAACTAAACACTAATTGCACATCAGACTAATTATCATCACTAGTAATTATTTCATATCTCCAAACCTCTTAAAGGACCACTCTAGGCACCCAGACCACTTAAGCTTAATGAAGTAAATGCTTTCCTATGCGACCGGCTGAATGCGCGCGCAGCTCTTGCCGCGCGTGCGCATTCAGCCGAATGGGAGGAGAGGAGGAGGATCGGAGGCGGAGAGCTCCCCGCCCGGCGCTGGAGAAAGGTAAGTTTTTACCCCTTTCCTCTCCCCAGAGCCGGACAGGAGGGGGACCCTGAGGGTGGGGGCACCCTCAGGGCACTATAGTGCCAGGAAAACGAATATGTTTTCCTGGCACTATAGTGGTCCTTTAAATGGACAAAGAGGGACACTTCTATCTTAGGGGTGTGGCTGGGGTTTGGCCAGGGTCAGGGCTGTGCTCAAAATGTTTAGGTGACTTACTAACAACAATGTATGCAACTAAAAGGTATAATTATGAAGCATTGCTAAAAATGTTGGCCAAATATTAATGTTAATAATAATTACCAAGCGTGTGCATTAGTCTAGGTTTTGAAGATGTTCTCCACTTTGGTGACATTAATACAATTATAAACGCCATCTGTCACTGCACTCAAAATATGTTAAAGCCACATTAGCAGTTTTTAGGCTATTTTAAGGTTTTTTTAATAGATCTACCTGCAATTGAGCTATTTATTCAAGAGACAGATATGGCACGCATCCAATTGACCTCCTCTTTTATAATTCAACTTCTTTTGACTCAAATCCCAGTTGTAGAACAGATTATAAAAATGGAAAAAAGGTTAAAAAAAATCCTGTCTAAATAAAAGTGCAAATAAAATCCTTATCAGTTTATCGGCAACATGTAAACATTAAAGGACCACTATAGTGCCAGGAAAACATACCCTGTTTTCCTGGCTCTATAGGGTCTCTAGGTCCCCCCCACCCTCAGGGCCCACCTCCCGACAAGCTCTAGGAAGGGGTTAAATTTACCTATTTTTCCAGCGCTGGACAGAGGACTCTCCTCCTTCTCTCCTCCTCCTTCTCATCGTCATCGGCTAAATGCGCATACGCGGCATGAGCCGCGCGCGCATTCAGCCAGTCCATTGGAAAGCATTCTCAATGAAAATCACAGTGAGAAGCGCGGAAGCGCCTCTAGCGGCTGTCAATGAGACAGCCACTAGAGGCTGGATTAACCCTAATATAAACATAGCAGTTTCTCTGAAACTGCTATGTTTATAGAAGAAAGGGTTAATCCTAGCTGGACCTGGCACCCAGACCACTTCATTAAGCTGAAGTGGTCTGGGTGCCTATAGTGGTCCTTTAAACATGTTAAAAGGACACTATAGTCACCAGAACATCTACAGCTTAATGTAGTTGTTCTGGTGAGTATAATGGCTCCCTTCAGGCATTTTCATGTAAACACTGCCTTTTTAGAGAAATAGACAGTGAGTTTCAAATGGTTTATAGGTGTAGATAGGGCTTTTTTTGTCCATTCTTTTCGCACCTTTTCCATTTTGCTACTCCTGTATGAGGGCCCCCACCTTTCTGACCTACTGGTTACTACAAACCTTTTTTCTGTGTGTGCAGAGTTACTATTGGGATCCCCTTGTTACAAGGGTCTCCTTCAATAATCTGTATATCAATATTCACCCGCATTAAAGCATTATGAAAGAGAGAAATACTCAAAACCTACTGCTGCTTGGAAACAGTACTGTTCACACATAGGAGGTCACAGATGGTATCGCGGAATGTACGAAAAGTAGTATTACACTGAGTAGAGAAAGTGAAAATCACCAAGTATACATAAGTTATAAGTAAACATTTTGCTTGCACTTAACAGCAGTTTTATCTTCTTTTTTTTTTTTTGACCATCTTTTTATTCTTAATCTACTGGAGACAAATGTATCTTGGCTGAAGATAACCATCATAACCATAAGCCTTTGCTGGCCTCTACAGAACATCAAACGAAATGTAGCTCATCAAGAGTTGGGACCTGCAATGGTTCTCCCTGATCAAATGAACAATTCTATAATATACAATATTATGTGGCAGCTACAGGTCGATCTCCCTACTCAATGTGGACATCAAGCTACTGAAAAAGATACTGTCCCACAGAATCGTCGTGTTGCTGCCAAGGATCGTTTACTCGGATCAAACAAAGCTAGGGATAGCACCCTCCGTGCTCTCTCCATCCAACACCTTCCAAAGATATCAAAGGACTGAATTCTTTTCTTATCAACAGATGTGGAGAAAGCATTTGACCAGGTGAATTGGTCTTTCCTAATGACTACACTTTGGGCCTTAGCAGCAATATGTTGAAATGGGTAGGGACGCTTTATAGCTGCCCCGGTGACAGGGTGCTGGTGAATGGGGCACTAACAGAGGCCTTACAAATTTGGAATGGCACAAGACAGTGGTGCCTGCTCTCCCCAATGCTATTTGCGCTCACCCTTGAGCCGCTCCTTGGGGTATATCGTGGTTTGGTAGGATCTTGATACTTAAGATGAACGTATTCTGTACCTCTACCAAAAACTCCTGATTGCCCTACCGACGGCCTACTTCGCCTCACTATGTTCTGCGATGATGCACTTTGTCTTGGGTGGGGGTCAGGCGAGAGTTCGCCATGACCTGCTATGTCTGCCTAGAGAATGGGGTGGTCTGGCTCTTGAATATTGGAATGGCACACCCATCTGACACAAACAATGGGTTGCACTCAATAAAGGACATCTGCTGCTCTCACTCCTCACAGCGGTGTAGAACTCGAAAAGACCTGCACAAGCGGATCTGGACCAGACTTCTACAGTGGCTCACACGCTGAAGACATAGGATGGCACCAGAGGAGCACCACATCTAGCTCCAGCTTCATGCCCACTGATCCAGCTCCAACACAATCCTCAAATAGGGGTTTGGCTAGCACCCCAGTCATGTGGATTTCCTCGGCGGGGGTGATTCTCCCCCTATCCGAAAGATATTAAACAACACAGGCATCATGCTGCTGTTGGAACTGACTGGAGGCAACCCTCCTTCTAGCCTGCAAACATTCCAATACACGCAGGCCTTTATACCAGAAGTTACCGAATAAAGACGCACTACATGGTGACCTTACATGGTTTGAAAGTCTATGTGATGGCAAAACTAACCTAGACAAGGCTGTGTCCCTTATTTACCGACACCTCCTAGTGGTACACCTGGAAAGCAAAGAGACGTTCCGCCGTCGATGGGAGCGTATCCTAGATAAATCTTTTACTGAGGCTCAGTGGGAGAAGATACTCATATTCCACCACAAATGCTCCCCTCGCTCCAAATATCAAGAATCCAATTATAAATTACTGTCATTCTGGTACAGGACACCCGACAGCTTACAGAGAATTTTCCCGGCTGTACCGAACGTTTGCTGGAGATGTGGAGAGGGACCGAGAACGATAACACACATATGGTGGGAATGCCCACGCATTGTACCATTCTGGGAAAATGTGAAACTAAGGATAGTGGAAATCCTTGGTGATACAGGATGTTTCAACATAGAAACAGTCCTATTTCACTGCACACAGACTACCGTTGCAGCATACAGAAGATCCATCCTTCGACATCTGCTGAACATGGCTAAAACCTTTATCAAACTGCATTGACAGCAAGATACAATCCCTATGATGGGACAATGGATGGACAGGAAAGAGGAGATATTCATGGCAGAGTCAGTGCAGGCCTCATTGATGGTAAGTGAAGAGAGGTAGGTGCAGAGGTGGCAGCCCTGGCTGACATATGTGGCGATGCAGGATGCGGGGATGGTGGACGACGACGAGTCAGTGGCGCTGACTCACTCCTACTCGGCCACTTCTGACCTGCTCCCTTACACGGGAAGTCCTGAATCCCGCCATATAGATCAATCCCGACCACTTAGTAAGCTGGCACCTCAGCTGGCTCTTGACTCCACCCCCCCCCGCACTTCTCTTGCTTTCTCTGTCTTCTTCTTCCAGTCTCACTTTAACTTCTTTCACTCTTCATCACTACCAGATGTGATTTCATTATTTATCCTGGTAAGATCATACTACCGCCTCCAGCTAAGAAGTGGGAGCTGGAATTTAAAACATACAGACTGACGGCTAGCAGATACTCTGCACACCTACTGATGCATTACGCCTATATTGATTGCGCTAGACCAATTAGGTGGTACCTATTGTTTTATGTCAGACAGAATATATGCAACGAAATGGTCTACCAATACCAAATGTAATTTCCGATAACACCTTGTTCCCCATACAGTTACAATATACGTTTAGCCAATTCCAGGTTCGTACTATAGACATATAAACAGAGGAATAACACTGTATAACTTGATTGTAGTAATACTGATATTTGGACCTGCGTTTCCAAATACTGATATTTGGACCATCTTTATCGTTTGTATTACCTCATGTTTGCAATGCTCAATAAAAAGCTTTTGAAACCTAAAAATGCATTTGTATGAGCAGGTACAGCAGATTTGTAATGGTTTAAGCTGGAATACAAAGACATGTCTGTGAACAGACTTCAAAACCAGGAGTTGAGCATCCATTCCCAATTTTTTTTTATTGTTTTTATTGCGGTGGCCATGTGACGGTACTACTTGGCAGATTTTCAATAACGAAAACCAAATTCAGAAAATGATTCGGACAAACAAAAACGGCACAGAGAATGGGCCAATGAGTGTACTTCAAAATATGTACATAATATAATAGCGTGTACATAATTTGCAGTAAACTGATAGGAGTATTTCCCCACCATTTAGTTCACATATCAAGTGAGGAAAAGTAACCAAAAGAGGGGAAAAAAGGAGGAGCAGTGATTTTTTTATTTTATTTATTTATGTGTTTTTTATTCACTGCCCCTATTTTTTTACCTCTGTTGGTCACTTCTCATTTGATCTGTGAATAAAATCAACCTTAGTGACTCCTAACCAGCAATTATCTTTTTCATCAATCATCTCTCATTTTTGGCACCATGAGCACAATCCAGAATCAGAAATCAAAACAAAAATGCATTTCTTTTGTTTCATGATTTGGCTCAGATTTCAGGATTTGGAACGATCATCTGATAGGCCCAAATGGCAGTTGAGAACAAAATTAATCTACAAGCCTACATTTAATATCACTCAAAATGACATTAATGTGATGTATAAAGCTGCATATTTTCCAAAACGTCCCCTTAAAAGTTCCCTTAACTAAGACAGCCATTCCCTTTTATGAGCCCATATTCATCTGGCCCACATTTCTAATGTCTCTCTTCTTTAGAGCTGCAAAATGTTTGGGGGGTGTGTATATATGTATAACAGAGTTTCACAGAAATAAACACAGCTATTTGTCTTATAAGGATTACACACGTCTTCAGATATTAGTCTGCATAAATGATAACACTGTGTGGGCTTGTTCTAAATTACATTTCCAGTTACACAAGTGGTTATCAGTAGGTCATAAAACATTTTGTAATAAACACACCAATAGTTACACCATCAAAAAATAAAACTGTCCCTCTAAGATCATTGGAACTGTTGAGAGGTAGGACGTAATCGGTAGAATAATTTGCTCCAAATGTGTGGAGAAAGCAAATTGAGATGTAAAAATGTAAAAATTTTAAATGAAATAGCTCTGTACTTGCTTTGCTTGTACAATGTCCGATGCCCTAGTCATCTTGCAAAAAATAATTAATCAGGAATGTTTGTGACTCACAGCTTGAGAATGAAACTTAGTTATTTTTAACTTTGCAAAAGTGTCAAGGACCCACAATCAGTCATCATTTGCAAAATATAAATGTCCCAATATGAAACAGCATTAAAAAAATAACAAATACTAGAAATAGATAAAGATAATGGTACTAACATGCCAACGCACAAATTGGATCACATTTTTGTTTTGAAATCAACTGGGATATTCTGCAAAAAATTTTTGAGAATGAACAGCAACACTGTTTGTTTGGAAAGCCACATATATTTTCAGTGGGGTAAGATATGGAGGGGGTTACACATATCTCTTTTAAATTTTCAAATAGCACCACTTGACAATATGATCCAAGACTATATATACGCAAGTATCTTCTTTCTATTGATGCAACATGGATGCTCACATGTCCATGCAGAGAATCATGGGATCTAACCCCTGAAATTTGCCTATTCAAAATATCTCCCCCAAATTTATCCAAAAACAAATCGATTATACTAATAATTTATTTATTGATTGCAGCTAATTCTTTAATACCGAAATATTGGAAATCATCAAATATCCCATTCATTAAAGAAGTTTTCAATTTAACAATAGAAAATAGAAAACAAAAGATGTGAAATGATTTTTAGGAAAACAAAAATAAATAAAAATATAAATTTACACCATGAATTGGCAATGTGGGAAGAGGACATAGTAAAAAAATATAATCTGGGTGGTGTCCCTCGGCCGATCAACCTGTATTTGTTTTTATCTAATTTGTTTTTAGTTATTGTTATTATTATTATTATTATTTTCTTTTTTTATTGGTATCTTCTATATGTATACATGTGTATTCATATCAGCTTTTATGTTTTAACGAAAAATATATGTATAATATTGGTATATATATATATATTGTTATTGTTTCTATATATTATGTATGTATATATTATTATTGTTATTTCCCCCATATTGTAATCTATTTCACTAAACATTTTTCATTTCTGTAAATTGTTACATATTTTAAAATTCAATAAAAATTATTTGGAGGAGAGAATTATAGGATACATAAACATTTACATACTATGCCAAGCTTGAAGGCCTTGAATATAATGTAAATCCATTCTTTTTAAAGATAAATTATTTGCAAACAAACAAAATAGTATCACTGACTTTTATTCTGTCAGGTCCCATGCCCTCGCACCGCTCGCGTCACCCCCCGCACCGCTCGCTTACCCCGTCACTGCGAGTGGCGTCATCTGGTCCCTGTCTGCGGTGTGCAGCTGTCCCCGCCACCGCACTCCAGACTGGCAGTGTGTCTGACGCTGCACGCTCCAGAGCAGCATCCTTATATGTGTGCCGGACTCGGTCATGTGACCCGGCACACAGTGATGACCTCAGAGACCACAAGGGAAGGAAGAAACCTCTCCCATGTGTTGTGATTAACACTAATTGGAGGTTAGCCAATCAGACACACCCTGTGTGTATATAAGCTAACCTCCCTCTTGCCTCAGTGCCCTGTTGTGGTCTTTGGTTTACCATTGAGCGTTACTCTGTATTTAGATTTTCTGGTTACCGATCTCTGGCTTGTCTTCCGAGTATTCTGTCCTCTCTATCCCAGACCTTGGCTTGTCTATACGTTACTCCATCTCTATGTATTCCCTTGACCTTGGCTTACTTTGACTATCCCTTTTGCATAGCCCGACCATTCTATGGACCGGTATTGCAATTCTCTCTGTTGTGTCCTGTCTTCATGTTTGGGTTCCCTAGTGAACGTTACATATTCAGCTTTAAGGTTCTGCAACTTGGTAGATATGGCAAATGTCATGCTCCAACTCCAAATTAACTTAACTGATGGTAAAGTGGTAACTTTTGCTTCTCAAAGATGTTGAAGATACTTCATGCTCTGATAATATCTTGTACACTAAAGGGTGAATTCCTAGACTGAGGGGACAACTTGCCTTGCAAGACATTTATAGACACAGACACTATGAAGCTACTTTTACTTTAGAGGATTCCCCTCTGCAATAAGAAGGCAGTCTAGAGCTCTTGCTAACGTCTGAGAGCCAGAACACGGTTGATATTATTATCCCTAACATGCAGAAAAACATAGTCTTTATCTTAGCTTAGACATATTAATTGTCCCAACAGAAAGTCTGCATCAAGCCAGCTAAAATAAAAAGCAAATTGATATGTTGACAGACTATCTGGATAAAATGTTACCCAACACTGAATAAAGATTAAAAAAAAAAAAAAAAGAAAAGAAACACTCCCTGTATAAGCCACACCATTGCTAAACAGTATAACATTCTCCAAATGATGGGTTACTGGGTGTACACACTCTGTGGGAACATTTATGTTCTCTTCTATTCCTACTGAACGCATAACACAAGTGTCCTCCCATGCCGACAATAATTGCACTAAAAAGAACAGAGTTCAAAACTATCACTGTAAAAAAGCAACATAGAGCTGGACAGTCAGGGTTAAAAATTTTTTTATTTTTTATTACTATTACTATTATTATCTTAACATCAAAAGGGAACTTGCAAATTATTCACATCATTCTTTAATATTTTTACATAAATTAGATAATTACTAAAGTGAGGATGGGTAAGCAGTGGTTTTAGATTTATTTGAAAGGGACTGGACATTATTTATGAATGAGTAGATGATTGAGGGCTTTGGCTACACGAGTGAGTTATCTTAAACCTGTGGCAATGTGACTATACATTCTCTGGCACCTTAGGGCTTGGGTGAAGAAGGGTGGGATGGTGCGCTGGACCTATCGTTATTAGGACCAGAGGACTCAGCACTTACAGGATCTCTATTGGGCTAGAACGTTTTTAGAACAAATATTAAACTAGCACCAATACTCTTCCAATATCCACTGCTACACTGCTATTTCAAATAAATATCACTTTGTATTCATATTTTTAGGGATGTCATAAAGTAACACTAAAAAAAATAACAAAAATACTTCCTACATCTTCAGGTCAGTTTGCATCAAGCAGTTTTCAGTGGCATCTGGTGGCATTATTTCATTGGTACAGCATTTAGCCTTTAAAGGGTCTGGCTGTGCACCATAATCACTACAGCACACTGTAGTGATTACTATACAAGACATCAACTGGTGCTGCTTTTGAATAGTTTGACATTTATCTTTGTCTGCAGGAACCTCTGATCGGATATCTCTTGTGATATACCCAAAGTGGAAGTTCCTCTTACATAACAGATATATGAAATTCATCCCTATTTCGATGCAATTCAATGGCTGAGAGCATCAGCAGACACTCTCAGCCAATTAAATTTATCCAAAAATGGGTAGAATTGAAATCACTAATCAAAACATTTGCTTAAAGAGCAGGCTGGAACAGAGTGCTCTTTTAGTTAATTTAACTGTAATACTTATTCAGCAGTATCAATATAAACATTACTTCAAAATAAGAACTTTGCAAAATGGTGCTATTGTGACTTTAAAACAAAAAAAATTAATAATAGCCTATTGGGCATTATTCTTTAGCTCCCCCTACCAAACGTTAATTTAAAAAAAGTTTAACTCCCCTGAATTACAGCGCGGGACAAAGATCCCGGGGCAGCTCAGCACACCCTGTCCTGACAACACGCCTGCCAACGCAACGTCCAGGCAAAGGCTTCACATAGATGGGAAGGGAGTGAGCTGAGGGAGGAAGGAACCCTGAAAAAAATTAAACGGATGGGTAGGGAGACAGGAGGGCAGCAATAAAGGAGGGAGAGAGGGGAGAAGCAGAGAACGTCTGTCACCAGTGTACATTGTGTGCTGAAAACAGATGTTATTTTTGCACAGAACTCACATTTGGCATTTACGGGATGCCAAAATCATGTGTGCTGCAAGTGTAACACGTCCCCAGCACACGAGTGCAAATAACTGCTCGATGATACCTTCTGAAATCAGAAGTGGTCATGGAAATTGGAATAAACTCTTTAAACAAAGTGTGTATTTGTGTGTGTATTTATGTGTTTTCGGTATCTTGTGTGGAAGTGTCCGTTTTGCTGTATGTTTTTAAGCCAAGCTGAGAAATATCCCATCCTCACATGCCTCAGGTCCCAACAAACATTTTTTTGCACTAGTGAAATGTTTGTTGAATAATCGGTTTTACATTTTCTTTGCCAGTAAGTTGCCTTTAGGCTAAATTTTTAATTATATTATTAAAAAGCATGAATTAACAAACACGGAACTGCACACACAGTTTCAAAATTTGTGATTAGTTCCCAGGCACATATTATTCTCAAATTATACAGCTATTGTAGCAACAATCTTCATCACTGCGGCATTAAAATAAAAGTCAGCCATCTGCAAATTCAACACGAAAGTTAGCTTTTCATTTCTAACCCAAGATGACTCAGCCTATAGCAATGTGCTTACACAAATATTAGTCACAGACACTTGTGGTTACCTAAAAAACGTCCAGCAATGTCATTCAAGGCACTTAAAGGACCACTATAGTGTCAGGAAAACAAACTAGTTTTCCTGGCACTATAGTGTTAATAATAGGTCTCCCCCTCATCCCCCCCTTACCCTCGTGGCTCCCCTCCCGCCGGGCTCTAGGGGGAGAAAGGGGTTGAAGGCTTACCTTTCTCAAGCGCCCGGCTCCCTCGGCGCTGGGGACTCTCGCACGTGCATTCAGTCAGTCCATAGGAAAGCATTCTCAATGCTTTCCTATGGATGCTGGCATCTTCTCACTGTGAAAATCACAGTGAGAAGCGCGGAAGCGCCTCTAGCGGCTGTCAATGAGACAGCCCCTAGAGGCTGGATTAACCCTAATGTAAACATTGCAATTTCTCTGAAACTGCTATGTTTACAGCTGCATGGTTAACCCTAGATGGACCTGACACCCAGACCACTTCATTGAGCTGAAGTGGTCTGGGTGCCTATAGTGGTCCTTTAAGTACTCATCAGAATTTTTAAAACAGACCTATTTGTATCATTTTAGTAGAATTGTCTTTTTATCAATGTTATCATTCATCTGTATATCTCAATATGTGTAAAGTTAAAGTGGCACTACCACTTTTGAGTTTTTTTTCCTCAAATATAGATTTTTTTTTAATGAAAAAACAACATGGACTGAGTTGGAATTTCAATACAATAGAAGCATAGGCCTTGGTTTTATATTTTTGGATAACCTTTTCAAAGTATTAGATTTAAAAAAAATATGTTTTGATATACTGATATATACTATTTTATAGATAATATATGTTTTGATATATTAGTATTTAATAAAATATATATATATATTAACAGTTTATCCAAAAATATTAAATGGTGGCCATAATCAAAGGATATGAAACAAGGTTTAGGAAAGGTTCAAGAAAATAAAAGATATCCAAGAGGTGCACCACAAGAAAAGCTAGAATACAGTATAATGCTAAGGAGCTAGTGATCAATCGTGACAAAGACAGTAAAAAGATGCAAGTGAATTGGTTGGAAATATTCTTTATATTATAGTGAGTGGAGGACATTAAAGGCAATTATGAAAGTGAAAGTTTCTCCTGTGACTTGATTGCTTCCATGACGGTGCCTTGGGGGAGATGAGCTTACAATACCAGATATTATGCTAAATATCTAAATATGTAGTATCGGCACCTTCCTGATCTTTTATATCTCATGTTAGCCACTAGCTCTTAGATATCCAACTTCTACTGTAAAGTTAACCTATCTTAAACCAATTACATAATTTTTCATCTGTTCTGCAGACTATTCTTATGTATTTACTTATAACGCTACTATATACAGTATCTCACAGTACCTTATACAGGCTGTACACTTACTACTTTGCATTGTAGCAGAGTGTCGTTTCTTCAGTGTTGTCACATAAAAAGATATAATAACATAATTACAAAAATGTGAGGGGTGTACTCACTTTTGTGAGATACTATATATATATATATATATATATATATATATATATATATATATATATATTTATTTATTTTTTGTCTCCACCTCACAGACTTTACTCAAACATCTTCAATTCCCATGCAAGATATCTCCCTGTTCACTTCCCGCCTTGACTATTGCAACCTTCTCCTTATCAGATCTATGTATATGAAGTCCCTTATCAGGCTTACTTACACAACCGTAATCTACACAAATCTACACTGCTCAAATTGTTACTAGTCTTTAAACCCACTCTATAAAGTCACCCAAAGGCTACCATTCCTACCAAGAAAAATTGTCATTTCTTAAGCCAACATATTAATTGTAAAAGGCAACTCTTTCACAATAAAGATATATCAGGAGAAAAGCTGAGGATACAGAAAACTGCAATGTTTGGTAAATAACAAAATCTTGGGATTTTGGGGCCTCATTCTCGTGGTTTATTGTGATGTGCCCATGCCTCTATATTCCCTCATTTTTTTCATCATATAGGCTTCATCATTAAATATAAATTAAATCTCACACAGACACACACACACACACACACATATATATATAAAATATACACATATACACACATATAGACATACTATAAATATACAGCAGGCTAGGCTAATAATAGCATCTATTGTCAGCAGAAAACTACAAGGCTGTTTTTCACATTCCATCTGTTGCGCAAAGGAATTTGTTTTGATATCTCACAGAATGTGTCTATGTACCTCAATAAAGGGAGCGTTCTGGAAAAAAAGAGCATGAACAGTTTAATATCACATCCTGTCACCAACAGGTTTGAATTAAAAACAAAGAAGGAATGTATTTGCATGAATAATGTAGAGTCTTTGTATACATATATACCACTTTTGGGATTCGAGTAAATGTCTAAATTACAGAAAAATATAAAGTTGGAGTCCAATGGAAAGCCACAGATTGTTTATCATAACTCAGCAATTTAAAATGATCTACTTAAGTAATTTATAAAATGGTGAGGCTGTGCAAAGATTTTAACAGTCAGTGTTCTGCAATTAAATCTGTTTATTAGTATTTTGTAATGGTTCATCTGAATAGATTCATGTTTTGGCCACTACCTACACTGTTATCTTAGGTAATGACATAGAGCAGGGATAGGCAACCTTCGGCACTCCAGATGTTTTGGACTACATCTCCCACAATGCTTTTACACCCATAATGTTGGCAAAGCATCATGTGAGGTGTAGTCCAAAACATCTGGAGTGCCGAAGGTTGCCTATGCCTGACATAGAGGCAGGTCATTCACATCAAGAGCATATATTTTGGTTTTGGCAGCCATGTGTTGCATTCCTGTACCTTTCATGTGCTCTGTCATGACACACAAAATGGCTACTGGGCAATATGCCTCATCCTAACACATCGTTACATACGCCGTGTTGCCCTAAATTCCTTCCACTGAGGATGAGGCAGAGCAAGACTCGTAAGAGGCAACTCATGCAGGGCAGGTTACATTTAAGACACACTATAAATTGTGGCATATTCAATTTGAATGGTAAATGTAGGCTACAATAGCCAAAATGTAAATATAGGTGAGTTAGACAATTTTTCAAATTAGTTTATTTTTGCCTAGAGTTTGGATTTAATTGACTACAATTCAGAGTTTAGTATAGATTAGCTCCATCACCAAAATATATATTTATAATCAAATCACTTTAAAAGCTGCCCATACATTTGGATGATTTGTGAGTCTCTGACTTAGAGAGTACATACAGATGACCCTTTATGTAGATGCTGACACTTCCTCATTGTAAAAAGCTATTGTGTATGTCCTAGTAAACTGTTAAAAGAAATAATAAATACATGCCACTGTACACCCACAAGGCATTGCATGCAATCTCATAATGTATACACAAAATGCATTGTGTGTGTAATTAACATACAACCATTGTAACCATTGTGCATGTGCCCCTTAAACCTCACATTGAAACTTTTCAGTGAAAAGTTTTGATCTTCACATTTACTGGTAATTTTAGCTATATAAAAGTAACACTATAAATGGTGGATGGTAAACCTTTAATGTCATTAAAGGAACACTCCAGGTACCATAACAACTTCAACTAAATGAAGTTGCTATGGTGCCTAGGGGCACTCTTACCTCAAGGGCTTAAATCTTGATCAGTTTAACCCCAAAGTTGCCTCCAGTGCTGATCTCAACTCCCCCCTGGGAAGTATCTGACTTCTGAAATTTCAGTTTAAGGAAGCACGGAGTGCTGCTGGGCATGGGTGCTGCTGACTGGCTAAGAGTGGTCAGCTGATGTTCTCAGTCAATCCATAACTCCCCATTTACAAAACTCGCTTGAAAAGAAAGATACCTTTTTCAAGACAGTTTAGTGATTGGGTAGTCACTGATCGGCTTAGAGCGTTAGTCTCTTTACCGACCTTATGTTTAGAGTTCGTACCAGTATTTACTTTATGTTTCGCAGGGGCTAGGCAGCTAATATCGGCAGAAAGCATTCCCCCTGCCAGCAGCTTCCTGTGTGAGATAATTATCTCACAAGAAGACTGAATAAAAGACTGCAGACTTAGACTTAGAAGCATTTATTACAAAACAATCCTCTGGGTACCTTTTAAGTTTGGATTCCAATATCGTTGAAGGGGTAAGGCAGTGGCTGAGTGACAGGCAACAGAGGGTTGTAGTCAATGGAGTATATTCGAAGCTTGGGCTTGTCACCAGTGGGATACCTCAGGGATCTGTACTTGGACCCATTCTCTTTAATATTTTTATTAGTGATATTGCAGAAGGTCTTGATGGTAAGGTATGTCTTTTTGCTGATGATACTAAGATATGTAACAGGGTTGATGTTCCAGGAGGGATAAGCCAAATGGCAAATGATTTAGGTAAACTAGAAAAATGGTCAGAATTGTGGCAACTGACATTTAATGTGGATAAGTGCAAGATAATGCATCTTGGACGTAAAAACCCAAGGGCAGAGTACAGAATATTTGATAGAGTCCTAACCTCAACATCTGAGGAAAGGAATTTAGGGGTGATTATTTCCGATGACTTAAAGGTAGGCAGACAATATAATAGAGCAGCAGGAAATGCTAGCAGAATGCTTGGTTGTATAGGGAGAGGTATTAGCAGTAGAAAGAGGGAAGTGCTCATGCCATTGTACAGAACACTGGTGAGACCTCACTTGGAGTATTGTACACAGTACTGGAGACCGGATCTTCAGAAGGATATTGATACCTTAGAGAGGGTTCAGAGAAGGGCTACTAAACTGGTTCATGGATTGCGGGATAAAACTTACCAGGAAAGGTTAAAGGATCTCAACATGTATAGCTTGGAGGAAAGACGAGACAGGGGGGATATGATAGAAACATTTAAATATATAAAGGGAATCAACACAGTAAAGGAGGAGACTATATTTAAAAGAAGAAAAACTACCACAACAAGAGGACATAGTCTTAAATTAGAGGGACAAAAGTTTAAAAATAATATCAGGAAGTATTACTTTACTGAGAGGGTAGTGGATGCATGGAATAGCCTTCCTGCTGAAGTGGTAGAGGTTAACACAGTAAAGGAGTTTAAGCATGCGTGGGATAGGCATAAGGCTATCCTAACTATAAGATAAGGCCAGGGACTAATGAAAGTATTTAGAAAATTGGGAAGAGTAGATGGGCCAAATGGTTGTTATCTGCTGTCACATTCTATGTTTCTATGTTAAGTATTTAATTATGTAATTACATTAGAGTTTGTTTTACTACTAATACCTATTTTCATGTATTTGTTTACAGATTCCAAAATGGTTAGCACTTTTTCCCATCATAGATCCACTATTAGAGAGAGAAATTATTCACACGATAGTTTTTAAGGAACAGCGCATCAAATCTAAGAAAATCTATAAAGCAAATGCCAGAGAGAGTATAACCATAGTCACAGTATAATGTGTATGTATCCAATTAGTGGGCATTACTGGCATACACATTTATGTATTTTCAATATAAGCATTGAAAAGACGTATAGCAGATGCAATGTGCTGTATCCCAGTGGTCCTTCCTTAGGCAGTGTGTCATATAATACCAGCTGGGGTTTACATTAGTGCAGCTCGGAGACTGCACAGACTTCTAAACCGGTGCCAAATTTCATTGCAATAATAGATTGTCTCAGTAACACATTTGCTGCCTTTCCAAAACAAGCAGGCTCTTCAATAGTGCAAAATAGCTCTCAGCATAATGCTGGTGCCCAGAGTGTTGGGAAATTAAAAAAAATAAAATATAAAAAAAAGAAGAAGATGCCAAATATTAGAAAATCTGTTAGAATAAAAGGAAAGCAACATTGGAGAAAATGGAAAGGAACCCCAAACAGTGTGCAGTGGATAAGTGTTGTGTGGATGAGGCAGAGAGCTGTATCGGGTAAGGGAGGGTGACTGAGTGTGCCCGTGTGAGTTCATTGAGTGCCATGTATGCGCTGACTGACTAATTTTGTGTGTGGATAAGTCTGAGTTTTGTGTGTGTGGAAGGGAGGATTGAGTAGTGTCTGAGTTTTGGAGGGGAATTTTGTAGGAGTTTTTTTCATATACCCCCTCCTACTTATCTTGTAGAGGGGGGGAGGGTATCTTTGATGATCAAGTGGACCTGTAGAGGGCATTCTCTGGTGGTCTGGTAAGGGAGCATTGTAGTCTGCACATCTTAAGATCGTCCTCAGGAACCGGCCAATAACTCTTATCTCTATAACTCTGAGTCACTGAAAAGTGTCGTACTGGGATGGAGCTCTTGAAATTATTCAAATATTCAAATCAGAATTACAGAAGAATTACACTGCTGTGTTTTTATTATTTTGTCATATATATTTGTTTGTAGTGCTGCAATGGCTAATCTTGACAATGTTTTAAAAACGATATGCCCCATGATGCTCACTCAACCTTTAGGCAGCTCTATGTTGGAAAAGTAGTTCACAAACATCTGGAGAGTTAAGGTTAGAACCATGGAATTTCTCATTTAAAAGGAACACTCCAAGCACCATAACCACTACAATGTACCGTAGCATCTGGTTTTACACTGTACAGGAATGATTATACTTTTTTTAACTCTCTCTGTTTCCCTGGTCCTAACAGGTCCAAGAAAACCAAAGTTTAGCACCAAGTCTTTCATTGAGCTTCCAGTAAAAGAAAAAAAAAGAAAAAAACCCTACTAAGTAAAGATAACAATTAAAGGACCACTCTAGGCACCCAGACCACTTCAGCTTAATGAAGTGGTCTGGGTGCCAGGTCCCTCTAGGATTAACCCTTTTTTTAATAAACATAGCAGTTTCAGAGAAACTGCTATGTTTATAAATGGGTTAATCCAGCCTCTAAAGCCTCTAGTGGCTGTCTCATTAACAGCCGCTAGAGGCGTTTGCGTGAAAATCACAGTGAGAAGAAGCCAGAATGCTTTCCTATGAGATAGGCTGAATGCGCGCGCAGCTCCTGCCGCGCATGCGCATTCAGCCGAAGAGGAGGATCGGAGGCGGAGAGGAGGAGGAGAGTTCCTCGCCCAGCGCGGGAAAAATGGTAAGTTTAACCCCTTTCCTTGCCATCCAGCCTGGCGGGAGGGGGTCCTTGAGGGTGGGGGCACCCTCAAGGACCCCCTCCCGACATACTTGTTTTCCTGGCACTATAGTGGTCCTTTTATAGCACATGATCGAGGTAGTTTTACCTTTCTATATTACAATGTGCAAAACATTTCTGATGACGGAGCCAGTTTATATAGGGTATATACCCTGATAAAGCAGGTGCAGAGGTCATGGACATAGGACACCATAGAGAGTCTGGCTTATCACTGTACTAATTTATCTGCTTAAAGGAACACTACACCCGCTGTAATGTTATGGTTCCAGGAGTACCTGGCATCATTCCACTGTATGTTGGAAAACATTATAATAGAGTTTTGACAATTTCCTGAGTCCTGCCAAGTATAGGGCAACCACAGCTCCTTCTCCCAGCCTTTCTCCAGTAGGAGAATCCAGTTAGCTCTACAGAGCTAAGCAGAGCCATGCAACACCTTGCTCACTGGCTAAGAGCCAATGAATGTAGTTATGTATTGGCTGTGCTTACTTCTATATACACATCTGGGCCCTTCTGTAGGAAAAGAACAGACGCAGCACAGGTGCCCGGTGGACGAAGGTAGACTGTCACTAAAATGTTTTGACTACTTACCATGGAACAGGGCCAGCATATTTTAGCTTCTAATGTGCAGTCCATTGACTGTGATGTCAACTATCCTACATCAAGGACATTCCAAAAAATATAAACTTAAATTGACATTTGTATTCTTCATTATTTTAAAATGGGTAGTATATCCTTTTTAAATTGCATTCCATTACCTATTCCTGTAAACCAACGTCCGAAGAGGTACCAAACTGTAACTCTATTGTATCATTAGTCGCATCAAACAAAAGATTTCTTGTTTTGGAGATGAATGTTGATTTTGTTTTCCAAATGCAACTGTAATCTAGTGTTCCGGCACAGATAAATATCAGTATTTATCAAGTATTTTCACTACAAATCTCACTAGATGTTTCAACCTATTGCCTCACTTATTAAGTAAGAGATTCTGGTCTGCGGCTAATAAGAGGTTTTGAAGAAGTCTGGTTCACACAGGGTCAAGGTCTCCTTTTATTACAGTAATTTTTGCAACAATTAAAAGATTCTAAATACCAGTATCTAGTATTTTCTATTTTTATTTTTAGTCAAGTGCATGCACTACGCTAGGATTCACAGAGAACTAATAGAATTGCTAAATTTGGGACAAAATAACTGAAATTAGCAAAATTCTACAAAACAGTTCTTTTTTAAAATTATTCACATTTAAATAGTGCCAATATATTTCGGAGAGCTTTACAGTTAAATAAATGGGAAGAGATTAAGAATGCCCTGCTCACACAAGCTTACAATATATGAGGATTTGGGATAGGCAGGTATATATCAGTAGGTTACTTCAGCCTAAAATATATATATTTTTGTCATTTGTCCACAATGATGGCTATAGTAAAATGGTTTTTAACCTACTGAGTAAAAGTTTAAAACATGCACATGGTATTAACTCAGTAAAATTAGCTCAGTGATTATTTAAGGGAACACTCCACTGCCCAAACCACCCAAAAACATATAAAGCACTGCTTAGTAGTTGTATCCACAATGAAAACATGTATGCATTTGTAAATATGGGGTAAATCTAAAAACAGATTTGCAAAATATGCAATTCTATTTCCTCTAGCCTTTGCCAGCCCTCCCCTTCTAACCCAGCTCAGACTTTCTGTGGCTGTCCAATCACAGACTTCCCAATGCAACTCAGTAAAAAATCTTTACCAGGCAGGTGCTCTGGGAGATTGCATTCCTTTTTTGCTTAGCTTCACTGAGCTGTGCAAACCATGAAGTAGCAGGTCCAGTTGTCTGATTGACAGCTAGGGGTTGTAACAAGATACATTTCTAAAAGTGTCAATTTCTTAAAAAAAAAAAAAAAAAAGACACACTCTTCACACAGCAAGATGAAGTACTCTACAGGTCTGGAGTATCCCTTTAATACAATATAATGTAGTAATAAATCATTCTGCCAAACACCCTTTCCCCTGTTTATGTTCAAAGTACATAATGCATACGACTCATCCTTTGAAAAATATTTATGGTTGGCAAAGCATGTAGATTTTTGGCACGTGTAGTGGGAACCAAGACAGGTAAATATTAGCTTAGTTAGATACATTGCTACATCTTTGATTAGTGATAACTTGAAGTACTGAAAGTCAGCTGTCTTAAATATATATACGGTAAATATATATGTATATATTACATTGTGTGTACATGTATATATATATACATATATATATAATGATAAATTTATTCCTACTCACCATAATTTTCTTTTCCTGGACATAGGCCATGGCAGCACAACATTGGGTAGCTCCTCCCTATCCCAATTGGACAGGATTAATAATTAAGTAGTATAAGTACCACCTCCTACCCCTCCTTCCCCTGTCTTGTTTCCAGCAATAATCCCAGGTGGGACCCTTGTGTTGCCATGGCCTATGTCCAGGTAAAGAAAATTACGGTAAGTATGAATACATTTTCAATTTTCCTGGCCATATCCATGGCAGCACAACATTGGGTAATACCCAAGCAATAACCCAGGGAGGGAAGAAAACACAGACTCGAAAATTTTTGAATGCAAAGTGTATTAGCACCATAAACAAGTGACAAATATCAAAGGAGAAAATCAAGTATCAGATACTGAAAGAACGGATTTAGCAAATTGATCTGATATCAGGTGACTTTCGGCCTAAACTCAGGAACTGTACGGAGGATAACTCTGTCCTTGTGAAAGACCACAAAGGTCAATGGATAGGGCGTGAAGTTCAGATACTCTCTTGCCGGAAGCTAAGGCAATTAACAAGGCCATCTTGATAGAGAGAAAATGCAGGGGAATTGACTCAAAAGGTTTGAAGGGTTCTAATTTCAAGGCATTGAGGACCAGAGGTAGATTCCAAGAGGGGACCAATGACTTAATTGGAGGTTTTATTTTAAGAACTCCCTTAATGAACCTGATAACATCCGCATCCAAGGCCCACCTGTGATTGGTCAAGGCGGATAATGCTGAAACGTGTATCTTTAACGTATTATAACTTAGGCCTTTATCAAGACCAGACTGTATGAACTCCAAAATCTCCGTGGTAGAGGGATTCTGTATATCAATGCATTTAGGAAGAGCCCAGGTGGAAAAGACTTCCCATACTCTATAGCAGGTGGCTGAAGTGGAATGCTTTCTTCTACCACTGCTCGAGAGAAGCCTCTGCTCGCAAGCCATTCCCTTTCAGTCTCCATGCCATGATATTGAGGGAATATGGGTCTGGATGCAACACCGGGCCCTGGAACAGTAGGTCCAGAACTCCCGGGAGCTGAAGTGGAGGTTCCACACAAAGACTTTGGAGCAGGGGAAACCAAGGCCTCCGAGGCAAGTAAGGTGCTATCAAGATGAGAGATACCTGCTCTACTCTCATTCTCCTCAGGATAGGGAAAATCAGTGGAAATGGAGGAAACGCATACCCCATGTTGAATCTCCAGGGACTGGATACAGCGTCTCTTCTCAGTGCCAGATGGTCTTTATCTTTTGTAAATAAATCCCCCACTTTCCTGTTGACTCGAGTTGCCAGTAGGTCTACTTGTGGGAGATCCCACTTCTCTACAATGGTGCGGAATACCTTGTCCGATAAGCACCATTCCCCTGGGTCTATCCTGGATCTGCTGAGGAAATCTTCTAATTGATTCTGTTTCCCTGGTAAATGGATGGCTATAAGACCTACCAGATTCCTTTGAGCCCACCACATCAGAAGCTTCATAATTTCCATCATCTTGCCGCTCCTGGTTCCCCCTTGATGATTGATATAGGATACCACAGTGGGGTTGTCTGTTCTTATCTTTACCCACTGACCCTTGAGATGTACATAGAAGTGTTTCAACGCTTTGAGAACTGCCAGTAGTTCTAGCAGATTGGAATGTACGTTGCTTGTCATGCAACTCCATTCTTCCTGCGCAAAGTTGTGGAGACAATGGGCACCCCATCCCCATTGGCTGGCATGTGTTGTCACCGTTATCCATGCGATGTCCCTGGATAGGTGTTCTTTGCACAGCCACCAGATCAGAGAATGGCATACAGCCAGGGAGCTCTTGATGGGTTGGAGAAGATTCCCGGAGGAAAATTGCATTAGGAAATTGGCTTGGAACGGTCTCATCCTCCACTGTGCCCACCTGGTCAGACCTATTGTGGAAGACATAGATCCGAGGAGACTCACTACTGCCTTTGCAGGAGCAATACTGGACATTAGCATTTTTCTTAATTGCTTCCTGAGCTTTGCAATTCTTGTCAGTGAAAGTTGAACTGCACCCATCAGAGTGTCGAAGTGAAAAATAGATCATAGATTGGGTTGGGTGGAGGTGGCTCTTCTTTGCGTTGATTTTTCCAGCCGAGCAATTATGTCCAAGCTGAAAAGTTACACTTTTTATACATTTTTTTAACTTTGTGAGTTTACATCGTACAAACATAAAACTTATATTATTTTAACCAGTATTACCTGGGGACAAACATGTCCAAAATTCACTTGAATAGGTTCAGGGGTTTAAAAGTTAGGTCAAAGTCCTTTGTTTTCACTTGCAAGCATGGCTTTTCCTGCCCAAACCAGTTCCCACTGGTCTGGCAGTGTCCCTGGGACAACTCCCTACTGGAGAAAAATGGAGCTGGAGAGGGGAAGAGGCACACCTTCCCATGAATTCAAAGGGGCATAAAAAGTGTCTCAAAAGTTTCAGTATGTCCATACACTGTTTTTAAAGGGCAAGCACCGTACAATAAAAGTCCATATGCCCAAATGCTGGTTTAAACACGTACAATCTCCCAGGGGCCAAAGTCACAAGGCAGGATGCTGGCAAGCAGGCCTCTCCAGGACCAAGTGGCGAAGTGCACTTCGTCTCAAACATATTCCCATGAAATGGTAAGGAACATAAACTATTCTTGGAAGAAGCGCCGGCCGCCCAAGATCTAAGCCGTAGTGCCCATCTGGTGGAAATTGTAAAAGACATTTCTCACTAGATCTACTGCTGCTTCAGATGAGAAATCAATGGCTAATCTCATATCTTTCAGGCTATCCAATATTGGGGAATGGCTTCTGCCACTCCTGATATCCTCTTCCAGTTACTGTAGCCAGACCTTCATTGCTCTTGTAACTGATATGAGTGCAACAACAGGGTGAAGACTTGTGCCTGAAGCCACATAAGACTTGGAAAGATAGTACTCCATTTTCCGATCCATCGGATCCCTAAAGGAACCAGCATCATCCACTGGTAAGGTAGCATGCTTAGCCAACCTGACCACTGCAGCATCAACCTTAGGTGCAAAATCCCATGTCTCCGCGTCCTTGGGCTCAAATGGATATAACCTGGAGAATTTCCCTTTGGCAGATGATCTCCTATCAGATCTGGACCATTCCTCTTTAATAAGACCACTTATTGTGTCATGCACCGGGAAGGTCGCTCATTTCCTCCTAAGATTGGAGAAATAGCGTCTAGATGTAGAGGGTTCCTCTTCCGAGGGTTCCTTCAACGTGAGAGTTTCTCTAGGGCAATTAAATGATCCACTTCCGCTGGTACAAGGAAGTCTGGATCTGGCATTGCATCTTCCTCCAACTAAAAAGCTAGGTCTCTCAGTGAAGCTGACTCCATAAACTCATCCTCTGAGTTTCCTGGAGAAAAGTCAGAGGGCTCAGAATATCTGGGTCGCATGCAGGCCTTGCCAACCTCTTTGATGCCCTGGGCAACCGCTTGCTTTATAAATTGCATAATGTCCGGTGTTGGATGAGATGGTCCTGCAGCTGCTGAGAGACAATCTGAACAGAGACGTTTCCTTTCTATGGCTCTGTTGTCACAGGATATGCACAGCGTCCTTTTGGGCGACTTCCCTTTGGACGATCCTGAAGTCTTGGTACCTCTGGCACTACAATCAACAAACGTGCCTTTGAGTACTTTCCCACTCTTTTTTTTTTTTTTTTTAAGGAAAAATGGCTTACCTATATTGCTTCGATTGTGACATATTATGATGAGATGAACCCGACTCCCTGGATCTTGAACGAGAATCCATCTGCAAGTCAATAGGTGTATCAAATGAAACTTCAACCAAGAAGAGTAAGGATATCAAGAAGAAAAGAAATATAAGAAATTAACTTACTTTTTAGTCCAAAAGAAAATTGCCCAGCAAAGATTAACAGGTTAACAGACTATCCTGCCAAAGCTCCTATAATTAGGAATCCTAATTCTGTCAGTATCAATCAACATCTAAGCTAAAGAAATCTGGTGCTTTAAGAGCCAGGCGTCTGACGTCAATCATGAAACCGCGCATGTGCAAAAGGGCCGGAGAACGCCTGAACGGCTTTCCTGCAAACAGACTGCGAGTGCACGAATGATCCGTGCACTCGCGGACCGCCGAACACATATACAACATAGTAGCGCGCAAACGCGCTCTTGCTTGCGCCTGTACGCTCACTCGAACGAATGCCGCGCAGGCACCCTGAAACTCCCGAACGCTGAGGCAATCTAACAGATATTCTTACCGGCTTACAGCATCCTGCACAGGAAATTGTTCTGTGTAACCTTCATCTTCCTCCATATTGTTTGTGGTGGGCAGACCTTTCTCCTTACCGACCAGCTTTACGAGTGGACACATTGTTATGAATAATCCTTACTTGCTACCCCTAGGGTCACTGCAAGATGACAGAAAGGAAAACCCCCGGTCACTAAAGGGGTTCTCTCCAGGGGGACACGTTGTGCGCAGGGCCATTTACTGGAGACTTCCCAGGGGAGAGAGGGTGAACTCCCAAGGGGCTGGAGGAACTAATCCTCAGGTAAGCCATAAAAGAAAATTTTCATAGTCTTAAGACTAACATGAAACCAAATGTGGATAGTGAAAAAACTGACTGTTAAAAAAGTGCAGGCAAGCCACTATATATAGGGATGCACTCCCTGTATCCCTTAACCAAATGTGCAAAAAACAAAACTGTATATGCTATACAGAAATAGGGCGCCACTTATCACCAAATATAAATACTGGATATAATTACCCTCCAGCAAGCAAATGGGAATATTCACATAGAAAATATAAAAAGAGAAAACATCATAGTGCAAATTTTTAATTCCAAAGTGATAAAAAAACACATAGATAAAAACACTCACAAATGGTGTGGCACAATTGACAAAATCAATATGTGCTAAAGTGCTGATGCCTAAAATAGGCTAAATCTCCCGGTCTGGCAGTCTGTGGAAGTCTGTATGGAAGCTGCAGCAAGGACAGATAAAACAGTTCACCATCATCTGATTCAGTTCCCCGGGTCTGCTCAACGCGTTTCGTCTGTTCCTATTCAGACTTCATCCGGAGTCTTCTCTATTCAGCATTTAAATATGCCGGGTGGCGTCCTTTCTGTGCAATTGCGCATGCGCGACCGGGCGCCGACGTGATGACATACCATCCGCCGGCGTCCGGCGCGCATGTGCATTCCACCATGGAACGCAAGCAAAAAACTTTATTATTCTAAGCAACAGGGACAACATTGGGACTTATAAAAAAAGAAACCAGTATGTGCCAATGCTACTATATGTTAGATGCACATATAGAGAAGGCTCTAATAAAACATATAAAATATATATATATGAAATGTACAATAAAATAAAATAAAGAAGAGGAAAAAAAAAAACCAGAAAAGAGGAAAACAAATGTATAGAGATATATGTGCATGTAATTGCAATATATGAATCCAACACAAAAAAATTCGATCAGGACCATTTCAATTCACATACATATGACAATAATAATGATAATGTATTTAAAAATTATAAATATTGTTTATAAAAAATATATGCTGAATATTCCCATTTGCTCGCTGGAGGGTAATTAAGACTAACTAGGGATAGGACATGAAAAAAAAGACTGGGGAAGGAAGGGTAGGAGGTGGTACTTATACTACTTAATTATTAATCCTATCCAATTGGGAAAGGGAACAGGTCTGCCCTTACCCAATGTTGTGCTGCCATGGATATGGCCAGGAAATATATATATTCTATTGGATTTTGAGCTTCTTTGCAGGGATTTGCAAGTATATATATATATATATATATATATATATATATATATATACTTAAAAATATATATATATATATACACACACACACGTGCGCGCATATAGGCATATATTCAGCTTTCCGTGGCCACCTTATTTTGTACAATTGCATGCTAATACAAAGTGCTAATCAGCTAATCATGTGACAGAAAATTATGATATGAAATCACACAGACACAGTCAAGAGGTCCAGTGGTTGCTCAAACCAAACATCAAAATGAGGAAGAAAA
Organism: Pelobates cultripes; assembly: GCA_933207985.1. Lineage (NCBI taxonomy): Eukaryota > Metazoa > Chordata > Amphibia > Anura > Pelobatidae > Pelobates > Pelobates cultripes. The sequence continues at coordinate 123,118,491 of OW240919.1, forward strand.
ATATAACATTGACTATGGAATAATTGTGGTGCCAGATGTGGTGATCTGATGGTTTCACAAATTGCTGAGTTCTTAGGATTTTCCTGCACAGCCATGTCTATGTTCACGTAGAATGATGTGAAAAACAAAACATTCTAGTAAGTGGCAGTCCTGTGGGTGAAAATGATCTAAAAGAATGACAGGTATCACAATAACAGGATCTCTTCCTCCTTCCCTGAATTTATTTTTCCACCTTGTGCCATTCTGACATCATGTCTGACACTAGACGCTACAAGACTGATGCATTTCATGATGCTCTTTCTTACCGCCTTGAGTCATTCATATGACACACTGCATTTGTGTTGCAATTATGATGCTGACCAATGAGATTTTATCTATGCCTAATAAAGTACTCCTCACAGACAGAACATTGCCTTGTCATAGTACCCATTTTAGTTATCTGAGTGTGTTATATTCTAATTGATATTCTGATATCTGACCTCAGTTTGTCTTTAATTCCTCTCTCTGTTATCCATGGCTCGTTGTCCCATAAATGTGTTTCTCTGGTAATTATTATTATTTTATTATTTATATAGCGCCAGCAAATTCCATAGCGTTGTACAATGGGTGGACTAACAGACACGTAATTGTAACCAGACAAATGGGCACACAGGAACAGAGGGGTTGAGGGCCATACTCAATGAGCTTACATGCTTGAAGGAGTGGGGTATAGTGACACAAAGGGTATAAGTAGGGGTAATGAAATAGGTTGCTAGAAAAGTATTCACAGCCTTGCAGAAGTCTTGGAGGCAAGCATCAGATTTGGGAGTACAGACAGAGGATAGACATAGGTCTTCGGCAGAGTGCAGGGGCCTCAACAGGACATACTTGTGTATTAGGGAGGATAGGTAGGTTGGAGCAGCATTATGTAGGGACTAGTAAGAAAGCACCAGAATCTTAATTTTAGCCTTATATCTAACTGGAAGCCAATGTAGGGACTGACAAGAGGAGGTGGCGTGGGAGTTGCGGGCGGACAGGAAAATGAGCTTCGCCGCCACATTCATAGATTGCAGCGCTGCAATCTGGAAACACGTAAGACCACTGAGAGGGGGATTGCAGTAGTCAAGGCGAGAAAGAACAACAGCATGGACCAGCACCTTAACTGCGTCTGGTGTTAAATAAGGGCGGATGCAAACTATGTTTCTGAGATGGAAGCGGCAGGATTTGGCGATCGACCGGACATGAGGGGTGAAGGAGATGTTGGGAGTCCAAGAGAACACCTAGGCAGCGAGCCTGCGAGGTAGAGGTGATGGTGGCATAAACTAATGTCCATTACTTATCCTACCATTGTTAGGTTTCACTGTAGATCTGTGTGGGAGGGAATTATGCTAACTAAAATTGTTATGCACCCAAGTCAAAATATCTTCTAACGATTACGCAGCAAGTGCCACACCACAAAGCACATATCAATTCAGGCTAGTTCCTTCGAGCATGACAAAGATTACAAAGGCATCCAAAGTCACCATATTTCCATTCCCCCCAACATACCTGATTTTGGCAGGACAGTCCCTATTTTGGGGTTTTGTCCCAGCTTCGTTCCTTGGTGTCCTAAGTGACAGTGCTCCCTGCATTCATGCCAGGATGACCTGCCAGTAATTTGGGCAGACCTGTTCCCTTTCCAGGCTGGTACACTGCCTTTGGGAGGATCCAGTAAAGCATTTGTGTCACTGGCTAGCCCTCTTTACCCCTCTCCCATTGGCATCTCACTTCCCGTGATGCCAATGTTGAGTGCTATGTATCTCAGTCCAAAGGAGGACCTTTAGCACACCATAGCTGCTAAAATAAGTTGTAGTAGGCAGCGCCAGATTAAAAGCCCAGTGGGCCTGGTGCTGACAATTATGACGGGCCTAATTACAAAATCATATCGATCAAAAACAGTAAAACACTCCAAAGCATCATGTATCTGATGGAGATGGTGCTGGAGAGAAAGAAAACAGCAGCTCTAAGAAAACACATACCCTAGGCTAATCTCTCTCTAAATTATGTTTTCATCTTTCATAACCCCTAACAGCAGTGTCCAGTCAAGCAGGAAGGTAAAAGGGTGTGCCACTGACACAAATCACATAACCTGCCAAAAGGGGCAAACATGCCCAAAAAGAGGACATGTCTGCCCAAAGAATTAGATGGCAAGCCTGGCATGAATGCATATCAGGCTGCCTGCCAATCATGCAGCTGGCCAACTAAGGGTATACTATGCAGAGAGCACCCTGAGCTTGGCATAAATGCATCTAATGATGCGCTCACTCAATGCTTTCTAAGGACTGTCCCCTAGCACTCGCTGGTCCACTTGTCTCCTTACCTTCTTAGTAGCAGGCAGAAGCTCCTGGTATATAGTCTGGGACAGAGAAAAGCTGTATGTAGTGAGTGTAGAAGAAAGGGAACATGCAACAGTGTTAGAGAGACCAAAGTCATCATTACCTTAAAGGATCACTATAGGGTCAGGAACACAAACATGAATTCATGACCCTATAGTGTTAACACCACCATCTAGCCCCCCTGGGCCCCTCATACATCCATAAATATAGCAAAATCTTATTATATAAGCCTGAAGCTGTAACTATGCATTTTGTTAGACTCATAAAAACAAGCAGTCTGCTGACATCATTAGAAGTGGTGGCCTGATCCAATCACAGTGCTTCCCCATAGGATTGGCTGACACTGACAAAGAGGCAAATCAAAGTCAGAGCCAGCATGATTCAAACACAGCTCTGGCCAATCAGCATCTCCATATAGAGATGAATTGAATTAATGAATCTCTATGAGGAAAGTTCAGTGTCTGCATGCAGAGGGAGTAGACATTGAATGTTTGGATGCATTTTAGGCAGCCATGACCCAGGAAGGATCTCTAACAGCCATCTAAGGAGTGGCCAGTGAAGTTATCACTAGGCTGTAATGTAAAGACTGCATTTTCTCTGAAAAGACAGTGTTTACAGCAAAAAGCCTGACGGTAATGATTCTACTCACCAGAACAAATTCAATAAGCTGTAGTTGTTGTGGTGACTATAGTGTCCCTTTAACTATATTCATTGTCAGCCAGTCCACACAAGTTTTGTTCCCATACATCCCTCTTAAGTTTCCATACTTAAGTAAGAGTATGTGAAAAGTAGTTAGGGTTGCCACCTTTCTTGGAAAAACATACCGGCCTTACTAATTTGCATAATTAAATATGTATGCGCAGGGGCGTACCTAGAGCATCTGGCACCCGGGGCGGATCCTGTGTCTGCCCCTGATTTTGCTTAGCTCCGCCCCACTTTTCCTCCATGCGGCCAGTTTATCAGCTGTTTGCTTGTGTGAGCTGTACTGGCCGCACGGCACCCTAACTACCATGGGGCACTGTGTGGCCACAGCTCACACAGCCCCCTCCAGCCAGGGCCGGTGCAAGGATTTTTGCCGCCCTAGGCAAAAGTAAAGTTTGCAACACCCCCCCCCCCATGTGACATCACAATCCCCCACCCATATGATCTGCCATGTTAACTAACGCCAGTGCTGCAGTGCCGCCGTGTTTACATTAAAAGGCCTGCAAGGACAGGCTATAGACACCAGAACCACTACATTAAGCTGAAGTCGTTCTGGGGACTATAGTGTTTCTTTAATGTGAGGTAAATTAGAGCTTAGTGCCACGAATAATATACTAGACTGCCTACTTACAACCAGATGAGGATGATGATGGGCTCTAGCTGCAGTCTGGCTCCACTGGTCTGGTGTAGAACAGGCTCTCTGGAGGCGGTTTGTAAGTGTGGTCACAAAAATCAATGTTCTGGGAGAACGGGAAGCAGCTCCATTTTTGTCCCAGGGTCTGGGTCCCAGGGTTCACCTTCATGTTCCACCAATTAATTTGTTCACAGGGGGTGGCGTGTGTAGGGGATGTCCTGATATGTGTCTAAGGAATGCATTGTGTAAATCTGTGTTTGTATGTGTAAGGGCTGCAAGGTGTGTTTCTGTGTATGTACGGGATGCATTGAGTGTGTGTAAGGGGTGCATTGAGTGTGTGTAATGAATGCATTGTGTGTTTCTGTGTGTGTAAGGGATGCATTGTGTGTAACGGTTGCATTGCTTGTATATGTGTGTCTGTGTGTGTAATGCAGTGTGTGTAATGCATTGTGTGTTTTTCTGTGTGCAAGGGGTGCATTGTGTGTGATGAATGTCAATCTCACTCCCCCTCCAATTTCCTTCTCCACCCCCTCCAATTTCCTTCTCCCCCTCCCAAACTTTCTTTATCCCCCCTCCAAATTTCTTTCCCTCTCCCCCCTCCCAATTTCTTTCTTTATCCCCCTCCCAATTTCTTTCTTTATCCCCCCTACTCCCAATTTCTCCCCCACCCGCTCCTCCCAATTTCTCCCCCCACTCCCAATTTCTCCTCCCCCCCTACAACTGTTGTAGCATGGCCGAGCTCTGTATGGTCCGCGGGTACAGGGAGCTTTTGTTTCCTGTACCCGGCTGGACTAACAGGAAGTCCTCCCAGTGCCCTCATGACTCAGTGCCCCCATGTGTCGATTACTCCAGGTCTCAGTGTTACTATGTATCAGTGTCTCAGTGCCCCATGTCTCCCAGTGTCCCCAAGTGTCATGTCCCCAGGTCTCCCAGTGATCCTATGTATCACAGTGTCTGAAGGCCCCATGTCTCCCTGTGTCCCCATGTATCCCAGGGTCCCCATGTCACTAGGACACTAGGAAGACTGGAAGACCTGGGGACACGGGGAGACCTAAGGACACGGAGACACCAGTGACACTGGGAGACTAGGGGACTCTGGCTGGGACACATGGGGACAATGAGAAAATAGGGGACACTTGAAGACATGGGGACACAGACACCAGGGACACAGGCACTAGAGACACTGGCTGGGGGACATGGGGACATTGAGACATGGGGGGACTGGGAGACATGGGGACACTGAGACACCAGGGCCACAGACACTAGGGACACTAGCTTGGAGACATGGGGACATTGTGACACTTGAGTTACTGAGAGACATGGAGGCACTAGGAGACATGGGAACAGTGAGACACTGGCAGACTGGGGGCACTGGGAGACTAGGGGTCACTGGGAGACTAGGGGGCACTGAGACACCAGGGACACTGGTTGGGAGACATGGGGACACTGTGTCCCCATGTGTCTGTGTCATAATGTCTCCCAATGTCCCTTACTGTCTCAGTGTATGTCTCCTTGCAGCCTTTCACCCCATCCCTTACTTCCCTGAGCTGCAGGCTGTCTCTGCAGGGTGGGAGTTACTGTCTGGACTCTCTGTAGCTGCTCCCCTGCAGATCAGTGAGTATAGATAGGCAGAGAGGGATATGCTGGAACTTCCTATCCCTGCCTGTCTCCACATACAGCGACCCCTACTGGCCAGTGCTGGTATTGCATAGTAATCTCTTGTTTATACTGAGAAAAATACCAGCATTTGTATTGCCAGTCTCACTGCAGTCTCATTGGCACCAGTCAGGCAGCCTCAAACACTGGCTGTGCCAATAAAATAAAAGCCAGATGGAATCCCTACGAGTAGTGTGTGAAAAAAAGTAATTTAATTTTTTATTTTTTTATTTTATTTTTTAAAATCAATGGGCCTATTCCATGGGCCTGGAGCTGCAGCTCCATCAGCCTCTATATTAATCCGGCCCTGGTAGTAGGTATGGTGTTTAGAATTTCCCTTTAAGAAGGTGTAAATTATTTTCTACTCATTCATAAAGTTAAAGCCATAACTTTTTCCCATCATCATATTCAACCTTCCCTTAATGTCACAAGGAGTTTCCAAAATTATATAGCTAAAACAAACCAGTTAAAGATTATTTTAACAAAAAACTGAGAATTTGTATGCATTTACTCAGTGTTCAGTGACAAACCATCAACATAACTGCCGGTTTGCTAATATAAAGCACTATGTAAAGCCTCTGTCCCATCTAAATGGGATTGTACAATGTATTCGCTCAGAGGACAATTTGTGAGTTGAGCTATTGGCTTTCTTAGTGGTGATGAATCAGCAAGCAGTCATCCATCTGGCTGGTGCAGATTATTTTCGGTTAGTATGCTAGCAACAAAATCCCGTTACTTATTTCACTGGCAATGGAAACTATTCTCTTAAAATAACACTAAAAGGTAAAAACTGTAATACAATCCTATTGCATACCCAAATATTCATATTTATTTAGTGTAGCATCCTGTTCTATCAAGCTTCTGAAAAGTTTTTAAACATGTATAACACACAAACTTTTTAAATAAAATAAAAAAATGGAAAAAAAATGTAATAGCAATTAACTTGTATTACTCTAACTTAAAGAAACAATGTAAGTATCATAACCACGACAGCAACCTGTAGTGGTTATGGTGTCAGGATTGTCCTGTGCCCTCCCATTCCCCATGGTGAGTAATACAACTGTTTTAGAATGATTTGAATTCTTACCTGGAGTACACTGAGCACTGCTGGAGAGCAGACAACACATGAGCCATTAGACCAGGGGTGCCCAAAAGGTAGATCCAAAGTTGTTTTACAACTACAGCTTCCATGATGCTTTGGCATTCTAAAGGAATGCAAAGGCATGCAAAGCACCAAGGGAGTTGTAGTTCTACAACATCTGGGAAGCTACCTTTGGGCTCACCCTGGCATTAAACGGTTGCTTGATTACTTTTGAGGAGGGGAGGGGTGTACCAGGGCATATCTGGCACCATAACCACTACAGCAAGCTATAGTGGTTAGGGTGCTTCCAGTGTTTCTTTAACATATGTGGGTTTATTCACTGAACAGGAAATTAAAGATGTTTGATTAAAAAGTGAAACATTTTGCCTAGTTTAGCAAATAAACCCTTTATGTATTTGTTACATGTTGGAAGGCCTTTTGGCCTGAATTTGTGGGAGGAGTTATGATCCTATATAAACCCTACCCCCCTACTTAGCTTTGTCGTGCAAGCTATTTGTCTCCATAGTTACCTGCACTTCCAGTTTGTCGTTCCCGCCAAGTCCTGTCTCAAGCAGTCTCCAGCAAGCAGTCCGTCGCCAGCAGCTCCTTCCTCCATCTTCCGTGCCCGTCCACCAGCTTCTACCCGACCTCACCGCTCGCTACCCGGCTTCCGGTCACAAGACTGGCACGTCCACGTAAGCATAAACGTGGGAAATGCCGTTCAGCTATTTCCCACGTTCGGGCCTAAAAACGCGGGGATAGGCTCCCATTCGTGCTCTTTCTCTGTTCGTGTACTTCTGCGTTCGTGTGGCTAACAGCTGACCGCAGAGTACACACTCCTGTCGCTTCCATTTTCGTATAAACTAACTACCGACTACACTAAAACTTACATTCGACTTTTTTTATCCGTTTGTTCGGTCGTTCAGCCGAACACATATACATTGGCTTTCGTTTAAAATGTGTTTGTATGCTCCATTTAACCGAACACATGAGTTCTTTCTCATTACAGTTCTCCTGTTCATTCGTTTACCGAAAGCAAGAGGCTACAATGTTTACATTCTCAAATCTACTGTAATAGTACAGTTTGCTTTCACGTAACTAAGCACTCGCATTATTTATCCTATTTGGATGTGTATTTATTACATGGCTCTTAAAGTCACCACTGGTTAAATAATATGTGTTTCTAATTTTCCCGCCCATTGTCACATAATTATGGGACTCCTATCTTTTACAGGGTAAATCTTCTTGAAGCACAGTTTGACCACTTTTCTCTTATCAGTTACGTTTAAAAAAAAATACACCTCCAGGCATTATCATACCCTGCCAGGACTTAGGCTATAGTATTTTCCCTTATGTATTAGTCTTCTCCGCTCATAGGTTAAGCCTTATGGTCCTTTTTCACCAGGCTCCTTACAGACCATTAGCACGATTTAAAACCTCCGTTCCTTAAAAGTCCTTATATACTGGTTCCTTACACTTAGACTGCATTTGTTTTTTGGGCTTTACAACTTATATTTTTCTTCCAACAAAGCTCCAAGAAGAGGTACCCAGTATCCCGCATTTCTGTAACAGGTAAGAAGGTTTACCATTTTACGTTCTCCCTTGAGGCCTCATTCAGCCTCCGTGGCCTCATACAGCCCCCTACCTCCCAAAGTGGGTTCTAAACTTCAAACGGGCCAGATCTGAGATTCCTCATGGCAAATAAACATCAATCACACAAACCTACACCACCTTGCTACTACTTATACTTTTCTTCAAACAAAGCTCCAATAAGAGGTACCCAGTATCCCGCATTTCGGTAACAGGTAAGAAGGTTTACCATTTTACGTTTTCCCTTGAGGCCTCATTCAGCCTCCACGGCCTCATACAGCCCCCCCACCTCCCCTTTTACGTTTTCCCTTGAGGCCTCATTCAGCCTCCACGGCCTCATACAGCCCCCCCACCTCCCAAAGTGGGTTCTAAACTTCGAGACATACCTGGTCTAAGATTCCTCACAAATGTCAACAACAATCTCATAATCATAATTCACCGTATTACTACATTTAATGATACATGTTTTGTCATTCATTTCTATATTATTACTTAGACCTGTGTCATTACCACAGCACGCCAAGTCCTACGCCATCGACAACCTACAGGCTACCTGGTTCCCTGCTTTGCAGTATCAGGTATTGGTAATCTTACTCACTACGATTACGTTTCTCCTTAAGGCCTCACTTCGCCTTCGTATCATTCAAATAAAATTCACATTGTAGGACCCCAGGGGCTTGTCTCTAATTGACGGACCAACGTTCAGGTCCCTCAGTTTACCCGAGTTCTTATGTAACGTTATCTCTGATACACACCTACCCATATGTTCAACATTTTTACACTCATTATACCAGTGGCATGCCTCAGGCCCACTAGCATCTTTTCCCTAAGGTTTCCCGAACCGGGCCCGTTCCCTGCAGAAGCAAGAATATATGGTAATCTTCCTTCACATCAAAGAAAAAGGACAAACAATCAAGGATTAAGTATCTACATACGTTATATCACACCATTCTAAGAGACAAGCCCCATCAGGCTAGAGAACTGGCATTGAGGGTTAGGCACTGGCCTTATCTATCCTAAGTAGTACTACGGTCCCGCGAGGTCTACACACCTCATACACGGAGGTTTCAGCCCCACGACCAAATCATAGTTAGCCACTTTGATCGCTCTTCTTTAGGGCTACAGTTAGGGCCTCACGGCCACACGTTTTGAATCTCTTACAGTCACTGAGAGGCCGACATCCTGCCACCACATTCTAGTGGCCACAAAATTCCCTCGGCCCAAATCATAGGTAGAGCATATCTCCACCACTTGGCACTAGCAGGGCCTCACCTGTCACTTGGTTCTAGGTAAATTCTTCGCCTCGGCAGTCGCTAGCAGGCCACTTCTCTGAAGGTCTCATCCACACCTCTAAGACACATTACTTCTCCAAATCATTATTTCTTTTTCAGAATGTCACAAGTATCCATCCCAGAAATCGGTCTGCTGTTGGACAGAATACCCAGCACACCAGTCTGGCCTGGGTCTCCAAAGGAATCTCTCACCCCTTCTACCCTCAATTACCTGGGATTCTGGTACATTCCAAAAATATCAGCAGAGCTCAAACACAGGGGTATCCCCTCCCCAGCCACTGCCAGTTAGGCAGAACTAAACAGGCTCACGACGGTTCAGGCCAACGTTCCCAGGCCCAGCTCTAGTTCACAAGGGCCGTCAGGGAGGGCCTCGTTTCCCTCCCTGTCCCCCACCACCCACTATCACTACTCCATCTGTCTCACCAGCCCACTCTGTTCCAATTTCCATGGAGAAGGTAATTCTCGATGGAAAGGATGTTAAACTAACATCACTACTTAACTTCACAAGACACCCTTCAGTACTAAGGTTACATTCATGGTGACATTTTAGTAGTCCTAAACAGCCAGACCATGACTTAACAAAGCTTTCCATTCCTCTGTTTATCATTGCTTCTCGCATAGAGTCAGCCACTTCCACTTCTCACCACTCCTTCACCCCACACACTAGTCAGGGAGGCAGCCAGAGGGACTAGCCGGGCTGACCATTTCATTTTTGGGGAAGGCTCAGATGCACTATTCTTTGATATGGGGGTATGCTATTTCACAACATGCAGTGTTTTGCACATCTGCTCCAGAACCCACACCTAATCCACATACGCAGACCGTCTGTCACCTAGGATACGCCCAACTACGGTTAAAGGACCACTCTAGGCACCCAGACCACTTTAGCTTAATATGTTTACACTGCAGGGTTAATCCAGCCTGTGGGGAACGTCAGCCGGCGGGGGAGGAGCGTGGGCGGAGCCTGACCCAGTGCCTAAGGACATTGGCGCTGGATTTAGGTAAGTGGCTGAAGAGTTTTTAACCCCTTCAGCCACGCGGGAGAGGGGTTGCGAGAGAGGGGGGCACTGTGGGGACCTATAGTGCCAGGAAAACTGTAGGATCCCTTTAAACTTGTAATTCAATTTGAATTAACTTGCAATTCTTACTAAATTGATAATTTAAAGATCATTTCGAATTTAAGGTCAAAATAGGTGAATCAGAAAAATCCTCTAATTCAGCTATGCTTTCAGTTCAGCTATTCTGGCCTTAGATTTGTAATTCACTATATTGAATAACCCTGTGTACATTCTTAAACCAAACAACATAAATCTAAATGCTTTATATTATTAACCTCTGGCAGTCAGAAGAAAATGTTTAGACTCATTTAGATAAGAATATAAATCCAGCTAATACATAGGTTTGAAAATATGATTTAATGAAACTTTATTTAAAGGAATTGTGAAATAAAACTTAAAGAGACACTATAGTCACCAGTGCAAGTACATGTATTCCTGACCCTATAGTGTTAACACGACCATCTAGCCCCCCTGGGCCCCTCATGCCTCCATAAATATAGTAAAAATCTTACTGTATTCAAGACAGAAGCTGGTTCGCTCTGAGTGACTGCAACTGGAGGTGTTCCTAGCTTTCAATGTATGTTTACATGAGAAAGGCTGCAGGGAGCTGTAGTTCTCACCTGAACAACCTCATTAAGCTGAAGTTGTTCAGGTGACTATAGTGTCCCTTTAATGTTACTGGTGTGCTCTAAATCTCCTGTATTCCATTCTGACATATAAAGTATGCAATTTTGTTTCAATCCAATGTTTATGACATTCATGATGCCTTTAGGCATCAAAATACATTTTCTGAGTTGATCAGTTCATGTTCCAGCAGTTGAAGATAGTATGATAGTGTGTCAATCCAAATCAGAACGTTGCTGAGATAGAAACGGTCATTTCCCATGATTCTTTTAAATAAAGTGTCTGCTTACCCCTGCACATAATAAATATATATTTGTTAGGTGTGAAAAAAACCTTAAAAGGAACACTATACTGTTAGGAATCCAAATATGCATAATATACCGTTAGGAATACAAATATACAAATAATAAAGGGCCCCGTTCCCTGGCGAATAAATGGTTAATTAACCATTTATTTGCTTACCTTAATCCAGCACCAGGCTCCCTCGGCACTGCTGACCATTACTCAGTGCTTTCCTATATGGAACTTTTTTGACGCTGGACTCCGTGAGGACGTCCAGCGTCAAATTAGTGTGATTTACTCAGTGTAAATCGCGGAAGCGGCCTCTAGTAGCTGTCAGGGAGACAGCCACTAGAGGCTGGATTAACCCTGCAGTGTAAACATATGTTTTCAGCTGCAGGGTTAAAACTAGAGGGACCTGGCACCCAGCTCAATGCTGCTGATTGGCTGGAATGTGTGGTACAGGGTCACATGCTGACTGTGAGGTACAGGGTCAAAGTTTACCGCATATGTTCGCCAACCGTGGCGAACCGTTCGGGACATCGCTACTTGCCACACCTCCCTGCATGTGAGTTACACAGTCTTCCTAGACACTTCTCGTAAAGAGTCATCTAATGTTTAGACTTCCTTTATTGTCTAGACCCTGCTGGAGCCTAATGTATGAAATGAAAGTTCAATTTACAGAGCAAGAAATAAAAACTTTTAAAGTAAGTTACATCTGATTGAAAAGTAAACCATTTTCTTTTCATTCAGGCTGTGACAGTCACCAGGGGACGTGTGGCTAGGGTTGCATAAACCAAAACAAATGTGATGGCAGAGAATTGAGCAGTGAAACTTCAGCAGCATGGTCTATACATAATTACTGCTTCAATAAGCTAAATTTGTTTTGGTGACTATATATCCATTTAAACAATGTTTATATTTATCCTCCTCACTAGCAATGTTTGCCCTGGTTTTGCCTTGTCTGATTTAGGTTATACAGGGAGTGCAGAATTATTAGGCAAGTTGTATTTTTGAGGATTAATTTTATTATTGAACAACAACCATGTTCTCAATGAACCCCAAAAACTCATTAATATCAAAGCTGAATATTTTTGGAAGTAGTTTTTAGTTTGTTTTTAGTTATAGCTATGTTAGGGGGATATCTGTGTGTGCAGGTGACTATTACTGTGCATAATTATTAGGCAACTTAACAAAAAACAAATATATACCCATTTCAATTATTTATTATTACCAGTGAAACCAATATAACATCTCAACATTCACAAATATACATTTCTGACATTCAAAAACAAAACAAAACAAATCAGTGACCAATATAGCCACCTTTCTTTGCAAGGACACTCAAAAGCCTGCCATCCATGGATTCTGTCAGTGTTTTGATCTGTTCACCATCAACATTGCGTGCAGCAGCAACCACAGCCTCCCAGACACTGTTCAGAGAGGTGTACTGTTTTTTCCCTCCTTGTAAATCTCACATTTGATGATGGACCACAGGTTCTCAATGGGGTTCAGATCAGGTGAACAAGGAGGCCATGTCATTAGATTTTCTTCTTTTATACCCTTTCTTGCCAGCCACGCTGTGGAGTACTTGGACGCGTGTGATGGAGCATTGTCCTGCATGAAAATCATGTTTTTCTTGAAGGATGCAGACTTCTTCCTGTACCACTGCTTGAAGAAGGTGTCTTCCAGGAACTGGCAGTAGGACTGGGAGTTGAGCTTGACTCCATCCTCAACCCGAAAAGGCCCCACAAGCTCATCTTTGATGATACCAGCCCAAAACCAGTACTCCACCTCCACCTTGCTGGCGTCTGAGTCGGACTGGAGCTCTCTGCCCTTTACCAATCCAGCCACGGGCCCATCCATCTGGCCCATCAAGACTCACTCTCATTTCATCAGTCCATAAAACCTTAGAAAAATCAGTCTTGAGATATTTCTTGGCCCAGTCTTGGCGTTTCAGCTTGTGTGTCTTGTTCAGTGGTGGTCGTCTTTCAGCCTTTCTTACCTTGGCCATGTCTCTGAGTATTGCACACCTTGTGCTTTTGGGCACTCCAGTGATGTTGCAGCTCTGAAATATGGCCAAACTGGTGGCAAGTGGCATCGTGGCAGCTGCACGCTTGACTTTTCTCAGTTCATGGGCAGTTATTTTGCGCCTTGGTTTTTCCACACGCTTCTTGCGACCCTGTTGACTATTTTGAATGAAACGCTTGATTGTTCGATGATCACGCTTCAGAAGCTTTGCAATTTTAAGAGTGCTGCATCCCTCTGCAAGATATATCACTATTTTTGACTTTTCTGAGCCTGTCAAGTCCTTCTTTTGACCCATTTTGCCAAAGGAAAGGAAGTTGCCTAATAATTATGCACACCTGATATAGGGTGTTGATGTCATTAGACCACACCCCTTCTCATTACAGAGATGCACATCACCTAATATGCTTAATTGGTAGTAGGCTTTCGAGCCTATACAGCTTGGAGTAAGACAACATGCATAAAGAGGATGATGTGGTCAAAATACTCATTTGCCTAAAAATTCTGCACTCCCTGTAATGTAGTTATAGGTGATTTGAAATGTTTTATCCAATGGCGTTAATTCCAGTGACAAGTATGCAACCAAATACCAGCTTCAAGTCCCAAGTTAAAAATATATCAAGACTTATGAAGAACAATTTAATAGTGAAGTAGTTATGCAACTAAACGATTTTAAGTTTTATTTCAATTGTCTAAAAAGAAAGAGTTCTGAAAAAGTTAAAATAAAATAAAAATTTCAGACCTACTGATTTTCCACAACAGCTTCAAAGTTAGAATTATCTGGAGAACAAATCGTTCTCAATATCAGCCTTTTTTTTTTTTTTTAAAGACAACACACTCAGATACGCACATATCCTCAATGATAGCTTTACATCTTGCTAGACAACAACAATCTATTCTAGATGAAATGTATAAATATTCACGCACATCATATAGTCATATCATTCTTGTCCAGCAATACTTAAATCATGGCAACAAACCAGAGCTCATTGTTTAGTAAATTAACACGTCATCTAGTTTTGAGGTTTCCATGTCAGGCAGTAAGAGGCAGAGGAGATGGGCTAGATCTACCGATCAGAGAATTTCAGTTGCCTTTTTAGATACAGCTATACCCCTAGTAAAGGATGTAAAAAAAAACAAGATTGCTAATCACATTTTCTAAAGTAAATGGGTGTTTAAGATATACTAATTATCTTCAGCATGCAACAGAGAGTCCAAAGATTGAAATCAACTCTGGTCACCACAGTTACATATGGGAGAAAACAGATAAACACAACATTACTGAACATAGATAATTAAATCAAATTTATAAGATTTTAAAAACATTTTTAAGTAGCAAGCTCTGCTGTAAAAGTAATGTGAATGTTTTGTTCTCTACATAAAATATCTATGCTTAAACGGCAAAGTAATTGTGTTTGCATTAAAGGGACACTCCAGACCCCTAAAGTACTTTAGATTGCTGAATAGCTTTTTTTCATTTTATAAAAAAGTGCAGATTTCAATAGAAACTGACCTTTTTATAAGTTAACCTGGTTACACTAACTGCCTGTCAAGCAGACAATAGGTCATGTTACTTTCTGGTTTGGTTAGCTCAGTGGAGCTAAACTCTAGAGGCAGCAATTGCCCAGAGCACCTGCCTTGCAAAGACTTCACATTGAGCTGAAGTCTGTGATTGGACAGCTACAAAAGTTCTGGGTGGCGTTTGAAGGGGATGGCTTGTAAAGGAAGCATTTTCAAGCTGTTTTTCAGTATACCCCCTCAAAAAAAATATATATAATTATCTGCATGCATGTTTTAATTTGGGGTTATATCTAATAATCAGTGATTTTTTTTTATTTTTTTTTATTTTGGCAGTGTAATGTCCCTTTAAATTATATCAATCACGTGATTACTGTCCTATATTTCATTCACATTTTACTTTATTATTATTCTTTTTTTGTAAAGATTTTGTTTTTGTATGTGAGCCTGTTCACAAAAAAAAAAATTGTGATGACTACGACAACCAAGTTGCATAATTTAGGCAACAACAGTTGAGTTGGTTTAAAAAAGTAGATCAATTAGACATTTAAAAATTTAAACAGGGATATCCTCCATGTATTGTCTAAACATTGGGGATTCGGTTATTGAATTGAGCTGATGCAACTGTAGCTTGGCACCGTTAGGAAGATTTATCGAGGCAAAAGAAGTGCTTTTCATAGGCTAAGTGCTAAATATGGAGCAATTACCATGGAAACCAATATATTTTCTTTTCATCTTGATAAATCTTCCCCATACAATCTAATGTTTCTTCGAGACCTCAAATATAAAAGTGCTAATTATCATACCTTCAAAGCGGAAATGTACAGGTAACTGGCAACCTAGGATGACTGATAATTCTAGATGCATTTGTAATTTTAAATTAGATACTTCAACATTACACTCCCTTTTCCTGTGATATCTTATTTTGTCTATCCTCTGTATAAATAAACATAAATCACACAAAATAAGAAGAGAACATAGGAGAATGTCATGATTCTGCCAAGAGATAGGGGTTGATGTATAAGCAAATCAGAAGCAGTGTTTTGTTAATAGAATTATAATGTATATAGTACAATGTATAATAAAAAATAAACATAAAACACTCAGCAAGTTGACAAAAAGTATCTGTAATTTAAAGCTACCAATAATATTTATAAAGGTTTTAAAAGTGTTAAAAGGGACACTATAGGCCCTCAGAGCACTTAATCTCATTGAAGTGGTAAGGGTGCAGTGTCCCTATCCCTCTTAGTCCTGCAATATAAAATATTGCAGTTTTAGAGAAACTGCACTGATTGCATTGCAGGACTAAGACTGCCTCTAGTGGCTGTCAACCAGACAGCCACCAGAGGCACTTCTGGGATCTTACGGGATCTTCCTCCAGAAGCTCACATCACTTTTGTATTCTTTCACATGTGAGAATAGTAAACATAGGTCCTCGCAGGATCCTCTATAGAAGGACACTTTAATGTATGGATGCGGGACTACTATAACATCACATTCCCGTAACTATCATGACAACTTGGAAAAAGAAATACGAATAGAGTAATTTACTAAAGTACAAATTGTCAGGATTTCAAATAGAATTTAACATGAATGACAGCTTTTGGTTAAAAAAAAAAAAAAAAAAAGAGCCTGGAGATTTTTTCTAATTTGGTTATTTTAGTTGAAACTTTGCAAATCGCTTGGCATTTCTCAATAATTCCCATTTTAATAAATACATCCCACTATATTCTCAAAATCAGGAGTCTGATTAGAGGCATGTTTTCCATTGTTTACATGATGGCAGAGTAGCAATCGTCATACCATGTTGCACATACAGCCAGTGAGATAGCTTAGAGGTTATTGCTCCAATTGTTAGCTACATGTACATACACACCTGAAGGTTACACAATTAGTTACATCTGGATCAACCAGGGGTGTACCTAGAGCATTTGGCACCCGGGGCGGATCCTGTGCTTGGCACCCCCTCGCCCCCCCCCCCTACAAAACCCTTGTCCTTCCCTGCCCCCTCCTTTAAAACCCCTGTCCTGCCCACTTCTACAAATCCTGTACTGCCCCCCCCATCTACAAAACCCCCGCAACCCCCTTCCACAAATCCCCTGCTTATGCCCCCTTATAAAGACTTTTTATGTATGGGCAGTAATCTTGAAAAAGACCCGTTGGCGTCGAAATGTCGATTCTATTTGCTGCATGTTTGATTACTGATTAAACTACATTGCACTGATTCAAAGACCTGAGAGTGCATCCTGATTTTCTCCTGTTTATTTATATATAAATAAAAAAAGATATATATATATATATATATATATATATATCTTTTAATTCTTTTAAATCTTTTAAAAGATATATATCTTTTAATTCTACATATATATTTATGTAATACTTTTACATAATTAAGTAATTTTATTAATCACAATTTGCGGGACCTGCCTGATAACCCAGGCAGAAAGTCCTGAGAATTTAATTTGCTAGACCTATATTTAACCCTGTAACTTTCCAAAACACCATAAAACCTGTACATGGGGGGTACTATTTTACTCAGAAGACTTCGCTGAACACAAATATTAGTGTTTCAAAACAGTAAAATGTATTACAACGATGATATCATCAGTGAAAGTGACTTTTTTGCTTTTTTCACACAAACAGCACTTACACTGACAATATAATTGTTGTTATACGTTTTACGGTTTCAAAACACTAATATTTGTGTTCAGTGAAGTCTCCTGATTATAACAGTACCCCTCGTGTACAGGTTTTATGGTTTTTTCAAAAGTTACAGAGTCAAATATAAGGCTTGTGTTTCAGTTTTCACACATTATAATTCACCAGATTGGTAACGTTGCCTTTGAGACCGTATGGTAGCCCAGGAATGAAAATTACCCCCATGATGGCATACCATTTGCAATAGTAGACAACCCAAAGTATTGCAAATGGGGTATGTCCAGTCTTTAGTAGCCACTTAGTCACAAACACTGGCCAAAATTGGCGTTCAAATTAGTTTTTCGCATTTTTCACACACAAAACAAATATTAACGCTAGCTGTGGCTATTGTTTGTGACCAAGTGGCTACTAAAAAAGACTGGACATACCCTATTTGTAATATCTTGGGTTCCCTGTTTTTGCAAATGGTATGCCATCATGGGGGTAATTCTCATTCCTGGGCTACCATACGGTCTCAAAGGCAACGTAACCAATCTGGCGAATTTCAATGTGAAAAAACTGGGAAATGTAATATAATATATTTGACCCTGTAACTTCCCAAAACACAATAAAACTTGTACATAGGAGGTACTGTTTTACACGTGAGACATCGCTGAATAAAATTATGTGTATTTTATTGCAGTAAAAGATAACCGTTATGACTTTCACAGTTAAAATGTCATGCACAAAAAAAAGTCTTGATTTCTCCCATTTTTTTCATATTTTCTTCATATTAAATTATATTTCATAGCTAAATATTTGATGTTAAATGAAAGTCATATTTCTCCTGAATAAAATGATATATAATAAGCGTGGGTGCACTTAATATAAAAGAGAGGTGAATTACGGTTGAACAGACATATAGTAAAATTCCAAGTTTTGTTTACGTTTTATTTTGATCAAAACGTGTACATTTGGCTCAGTCCTTAAGGGGTTAAATGTAAAAGTCCTGGTTAGATAAAGTCTATGTTTACATAATAAAGATTTTTTGAAAAAGTCATAATGGTGTTACTTTAATGACTCTTAACATAGTTGCTTGCACAATAGTTTCTGCTATCCGCGACTTGCAAGACGAGTCATTGCCGAACAAGTTCTTAAAATATAAGACAGGTCACAGAGTGTGGTGCCTGGATGAATTGTGAGGCCTACACAATGGCAAGCCACTGTTTATAATCCCTAGCATAAACAAGACTTCTAGTAATGATCCGGAGAGATCCGTAGATAAGAATCTCTGAAACTGCAGAGATGATTCCCATTCCAGAGCTTCATACAATCAGCAGTTTGCTTTGCGTGGCATTTTCTAAATACACATAAATTAGGCCAAAAAATAAATAAATTCACACAAAGAATGAACAAGTAATTGTTTTAAATGTACCAACCAGTCATGTCAAGAGAAATAGCATTTCAGTTACAAATATATAGCTTTCATTTCTGGGTAATATTCTATTAAAAATGATAGATATCACCTTATTTAATTATGTTATTGAGAGATAGTTATAATAGAACTAAGGCATTGTTTACTAACAGCTGCTGCAATGCCAAACTAGGAGAAGTGACAGTTAACCTGTTGAAGCTACTGTACTCATCTCATAACTCTCAGCCTCCTATTCTAAACTTCACAGAGCTTCATGGGAGTGGTTTTAAACAATGTTTGGATTAGCTAGACGTGTGAAAATAACTATAAAGTCTACACATCCTATAAAAAAAAAAAATTCTAAATAAGATATAAAGTGATCTGCCCAGATATATTTTAGAATCCGGTACTGCATGGATGATGTCATCTGTGTAATTATTTCCTGTATTGAACGGTGATAATGCCTGACTCCTAGTGCAGTCTAGAGGCATGTAAATATAATGTATATGAGCAAAAACTATTTTAAGACCTGAACAGGGATTTGCCAAAGGGCAAGATACTGAGTTTCTCTATTGTCCATTCTCAGAGTTTTCATATTCTTTTTTTTTTGTTGATCTCCCCAAGTTAAAAGTGTAATCCAGAGATAGACCTCGTGCTCACTGTGCCTAGAGGAGTATCAACTACACCTTGATGACGAGGCACAAAGAAGGCTGAAATGATTGTCTGGGGTAGCTGTATCTCTTGTGCAGAGAGAACTTGCTGGAATTTCGGTTCTGGACTACCACTACGAGTGGGATCAGTCTGATATGCTTCGGAATATGTTCTCTCAATAACGGCACAAGTGAGCAAAAACTATTTTGAGACCTGAACAGGGATTTACTGAAGGACAGGCTACTGAGTTCCTCTAAGCTTTTGTCCGTTCTCAGAGTTCTCATATTGACTGTTTTTGTAGAGGATATAAAAGTCCAGGTCTGTCCAAAATTAGTGAGAGTTACACTCCAGTGTGGCAGCTACTGCCATTTTAATGACAGCGGCTGAAATAGCTGTCACCTATGAGTGTCACTCCTACTAATAGCGACCAGCATTAGAAACTGATAATGAAGTTCTTATGAGTAGGACCCTCCTGTTTTTTTCAATTGCCATTATTTTGTTAGTCAAGTATTTGTTGTTATGTATCCCACCTGTAACATTCTGTGGAACATATGGGTACCATGAATATATGTTGACTGATAATATAAATATTAAGGTTAATAATAACAAATGCCAAAATTTCCAATGACTATTTCTTATTCTATTTCATCCACTTACTGGATGCCAATGACCATCACTCTCAGGCAGACATTGGGACTGAGAGTGGCTGTAATTCATGTCTAATGCAACATGACCTTGTTAATAAATGTTTAACGCTGTCACATTTAATTTGTGGACACACCGGATATATTTCTGTATCAGTGACTCAAATTGTGGGTGTTAGATTAGCCAAGTGGAAGTTTTACTGAGCTTTTATTACAGTAAAGCAAGCCTCGCCCTTTTTCCCCATAGCACAACATTGCAATCACCACGCTGATTGGAAGGCGAGTGGAGCAGGTTATAGACCAGCTCATATCTAACAGGAGCAGGCAATGAGAAGACATGGGTCGGTATGACCAAACACCAATAGGAGATATTTCCCTAGACCAATTCCTGCCTAATAAGAGGCAGCACTTCAGCAATCTCTGCAAAGGCACAGAAACCTCCATTGTTCTTTCTGACATGTCTCGCATGGAAATCAAATAATTAGCCTACATACAGAAAACAAGTAACAGAAGCAATATTTGAGGCTGTCATGGCATCCCACATCTTAAGATTGCTCAACTGATTAAATACTTCATCATGCTTTCCAGCATTTCAAATGGACAAAGAGGAAAACTTTTTTTTTCCCTAAAAGTCATTTTAGGAGTGTGAGTGGTGGTGTGGGAAGGGGTGAAGCTGTTCTGAAACATTCTAGTTGACTTACTAATAACAATTAATGGAACTAAAATATAATTTAGAACAATGTATCTTATTTACAGACACGCATTTCTTTAAAGGCACATTACTGTTATTGTTTTATTGCTGTGTATCTCTGTTACACACACCAGCAAGATGGAGCTCCTAGAAAAGGAGAACATTTGGATAGTAAAGAGGGACATCGAAATTTGGGCCCAAACTAAGGACTGTCCCTCCTAAACAGGAACACCTGGGAGGTATCCTTTAGGTCTAAACTTGTATCAAAGGAGTCTATGCACTAAACAGATATTTAGTGGATTATTAAGCAAATGCTTCTAAGTTTGCTGCTTTACTAAAAGAGACACTAACCATTTCCTATCTCTGAATTGGTTGTAGTGTCTGGAGTCCACTGGCATTGTCCCTCTATTCAGTGTTAAACCATTTTCAAGCAGTTTAACACAGAATAAGGGTCTGTGGTAACCCACAGTCTGGCCCCTACCCGAGGTATGTCTAAGGCAGAGATTACCAATTTCCTTCTAACCATGCAAATGATACCAGCAATAATCCCTGTGATAGGCTATAAGCGGTCAGTTGACACTATCAGCCAATCAAAACTGCTACCTAGGGCGGATGGGCTACTGGGAACTCATGTATAGCATTACAATATTACAAGCAGTTTACTTCTGAAAGGAAGGATAGTGTCATGAGACTCCAGATACAATAACCACTTCAATGAGCTAAAGCAGTTACAGTGTCCATTTAAATTGTACTAGTCTGTACTCAAAACAGCAGCATCGGTAGATCTTTCAAAGCAAAGCAGTGATGTACTTTCCTTTGAAATATCTACCAATGTTGTCTGAAGCAAACAAAGAGTGTTTTGTGATTTTTTTTCTTGATTATTCACAAAGTTTAAGAAGGTAATCGGGTAAGCTGAAAAAACAAATGAAAAAAATAAGAGCTGAAAAAGCAGAATTCGAGATTTATATAATTTTAAAAAAACCTTTTGCAACTTTTTTATGTGTGCATCACAACTCACTGTTCACCGATCCCTTTAGAACAGCAGTGAAAACAGCGAGTTTGTTCATGAGATGATGTATTGTTCAAAATTTAAGCAAGTTAGCTAATTTAAAGGTAAACATTTCGGTCAGCAATAGCTAAAATTATGTCAAAAGATAAATTCTGATGTTTCCTTTGATGTCCAACCTTGAGCTAACTTGAGGTGTATGAAAGAGTTAATTACGGCTGCACACATGCACAGTTTGCGGGTCGAAATAATCACTGCATACAGTTCTGTAAACTAACCTGTAAAATCCGGCCTGTGAATATGCAGTTAATAACGCATGCTCAATAGGTCACCCCCGCCGGATGACGTCGGCGGGGGAGGTGCGTGGGCAGACCCTGTGGGCGAGGAACATCGACGCTGGATACAGGTAAGTCACTGAAGGGGTTTTAACCCTTTCAGCAACATGGGATGGGGGGTGTGAGGGAGAGGGGACTTGCAGTGCCAGGAAAATAGTTTGTTTTCCTGGCAGTGGAGAGTCCCTTTAAGAAGACCTAATGCTATAATGTCACGTATAGTCACGTATAGGTGACCGCCCACCTCAATAAGGAGATTAAAAGTAGTTCTAATTGGCTGATATAATCCATCTGATGGAAATAGCCAAGTTTTACTCAGCTATTTCTGTGGAAGCACCACTAGTGGCTGTCAGAGTGATGGCCACTGAAGGCATTTAATCCTTGCAATGAAAGTATTATTTTTCATTTGCAGGGTTAAAAGGAGAGGGAGATGGCACCCAGACCACGTCATTTAGATGAAGTGAACTAAAATCAATCATCAGTGTGTTAGCTGCCTTATTCAACTGCTTTACAACAGTGTTAAACTTGGTTTCAGCTATTTAAGTCTCTTTTTAATACTTAAAATATTTTAAAATAAGTGCTTGCAGAAATCTATAAATCTTTTGTTTCATGGAGAATGAAAATAAATCACTAAACTCGACCGAAAGGAAGTACAGTGAAAACCACAGAAAGAATTTCACAACTTCCTAGAGATTAATAAAACAATCTGTCACTGTTAAGGCAAACTCAGTGGCCACTGTATTAATTACACTGATCTGATCTATAAGTCTCTCTCATTAAGGAAATCAGCACATAATATCTGAATCCATACATATTATTAGTCATTGTGTCCAGAAAGCAGCAAATTTCAGTGCAGTCTCTCCCACGTTGATTTGACAAGACACAAGTAATGAAGGGGCATGAGGGGCAGCCCCCTCCCCCTGCCCTGTCTGAAGATGCTGCTGAGAGGGTGAACAACTAATGTCAAGATTTTGGGGTGTTATAAAACAAAAAAAACACATTTTCAACATATATAGTTTTAGTGTGCTCTAACACAGTTGCTGATGTCAACTCTTTTGTATTGGTTTTGCATTGAGCCTCAACTCCTAGTTGTCCTAAGAGACTGAGGCCAGAGTGTATTGTTATGTCTTTGAAGGCTATCGTTGGGCAACAGCTTTAGCGGGCCTCTCAACAATCCTCATTTTGGCAGAACAGTCCAGATTTTGGTGTTCCATTACGTCTACTTACAAAACTGAATAAAAACATAACACTGAATCTTTTTTTTTTTTTTTTTACAATGTCCGCTAGGTTAAAGATGGGCAAGAAATGTTTCTTTGCACATTGACATTTCACACACACAAAAAAAATGAAATAAATCACATAAGAAGTAAGTTGAATATTACAGGGGCAAGGAAAAAGTGATTAAAAAAATTATATATATATATATATTTTTACATTTCTTTTAAAAACAGGAATGTTTAGGTGCTTGATGTGGAAGTTCCCATATAGGTTCTTAGTTATATTTCTTTCCTGATTATGTATAAGAACTTGGGTATTTCTATTCATACATTTATCAAACACACTGCATTATATTTAAACTATAACAATTTAAAGGGCAAGTTTGGACACCATAACAACTTCATTTATATGAACTTGTTAATGTGCCAGTAGGTCTCTGTTGCTTGCTCACCATTAGGTGTGAAACCGTTCAAATGGTTTCACCCCAAAGTCTGGGTTTCGGCGCAGCATCTTTATGCCTATTGCCTTGTTTGCTAAAAAAGCTGTAAAAAGTAAGATTATTGCTGCTGTGGCTAGAGGCTCTGAATCAATCAGTGGCTCCCCATTCACAAAAAAAGTATGGGGGGGGAAACAAAAAATGGCTTTTAAAGGTGTTTTCTGATCAAAAATATCAGGGATAATATTTAACTTTTAATGGAAATATTGAAAAAAATTTCACAAACTTCTTTAGGAAAATAAGTGTATGAGAATGTTAATACCTTTTAGGAGAAGTAAATAGTACAAGTGGAGCTAAATAATAAAACAGGAAGTGATAGAGAATTTGTATAATCAGCAGGCACAATGAATGTATATACAGTCTGCACAGTGGGTAGGAGTGGGTAGGAGGGGGAAAATGACTCAGTACAAATTAAATAGTAAGCCCACCAAGAAAGATAAGAGATAATATACCACAGCACTATCTCAAAGGGTACCTATCCTGCTGATATGCTAGAAACAGACAACTAGTCTTATCCTGAATATACTCGTCCTCAACACTCCTCCATCAGCGTTATAAAGAAAAGAAAAAAATTAAAAGATGGATAAATACTAAGATCATGGTCAAACATTCATAGCTGTCAGCAACCATAAAGAAAATAGACACGCCACTATAACTAAGACAATAACAACAGGGACCTAAGACACTCAGTGGTCTTCTGCAAATGTTAACATCTGCTTAAAGGAGCACTAGAGGGTCAGGAACACTAGAGGGTCAGGGTCGGGAACACAAACATCTAACCACCCTGGTCCCCTCATGCCTCCCTAAATATAGTATAATCTTACTTGTATTCAAGTCTGCAGCTGCGTACTTTGTCCCTGTTTCCTTTACACCTGCCCACTCCCTGCTGACAGTGGTAGCCTGATCCAATAACAATGCTTCCCCATAGGATTGGCTGAGACTGACAAAGAGACAGATCACGGGCAGAGCCAGCATAATTCAAACACAGCCTTGGCCAATCAGCATCTCATCATAGAGATGAATTGAATCAATGAATCTCTATGAGGAAAGTTTAGTGTCTGCATGCAGAGGGAGGAGACACTGAATGTTTGGATGCATTTTAGGCAGCCATGACCCAGGAAGGATCTCTAACAGCTATCTGAGGAGTGGCCAGTGAAGTTATCACTAGGCTGTTATGTAAACACTGCATTTTCTCTGAAAAGACAGTGTTGACAGCAAAAAGCCTGAAGGTAATGCTTCTACTCACCAGAACAAATTCAATAAGCTGTAGTTGTTCTGGTGACTATAGAGTCCCTTTAATTATGCAGTATCGGTATACAGTTGTGCTCAAAAGTTTGTAGACCCTGGCAGATATTGTGAAATTTTGACATTGATTTTGAAAAATAACTGATCAGGCATTCAATAGTCTTTTATTGAAGGATAGTGATCACATGAAGCAATTTATTATCACATAATTGTCTGGCTCCTTTTGAAATCATGATGATAACAGAAATTACCAAAATGACCCTGATTAAAAGTTTATATTAAAAGTTAAGTTGAATGTTTAGCCTTGTTACAGACACAAAAAGTTAATTGTCTACATTTGTGGCTTTTAAAATTGCAATTAGTGTCTGTGTATAAATAGTCAATGAGTTTGTTAGCTCTCACATGGATGCACTGAGCAGGCTAGATACTGAGCCATGAAGAGCAGAAAATAACTGTCAAAAGACCTGTGTAACAAGGTAATGGAACTTTATAAAGATGTAAAAGGATATAAAATGCCAGTCAGTAATGTTCAATCACTTATTAAGAAGTGGAAAATTCAGGGATCTCTTGATACCAAGCTAAGGTCAGGTAGGCCAAGAAAGATTTCAGCCACAACTGTCAGAAGAATTGTTCTGGATACAAAGAAAAATCCACAGGTAACCTGAGGAAAATACAGGCTGCTCTGGATAAAGATGATGTGGTTGTTTCAAGGAGCACAATACAACGATACTTGAACAAAAATGAGCTTGCCAGAAAAAAGCCTTTACTGCATCGATGTCACAAAAAAGCCTGGTTACAATATGCCTCACAACACCTTGACACACTTCGCAGCTTCTGGCACACTGTAATTTGGAGTGACGAGACCAAAAAAGAGCTTTATGGTCACAACAATAATCGCATGTTTGGAGAGGGGACAGCAAAGCCTATAGTGAAAAGAATACCATCCCCACGGGGGGCGGAGCTAGCCACAGACCAACACGGACGCATCGTGCAAAGCTCTGTGCCAAAACGAGCAAATTAACTGATCTACCGGTGGAGACTGGGCATCTACTTACCCCACGCCTTACCTACTGGTGGGGGAAGCAAAAATGGGCAAGAAAAACAAAAAACTAAGGCCAGACAAGCCCCCTTTCAGCCACGATATCGGCGAACTCCTGAGGAACTCGCAGAAGGCCGCATGGGAGAAAATGGCGCTGGGAGAAGCCGAGTACTCTGACTCCTCAGAAGATTTTTAGCCGGACCTAGGGGAAGGCGCAACGGCAACCCAATCTAAGGGGCACACGACCAAAGCATCCCCAGCAGGGGAACCGGCCACTGCAGCCCTCCTAACAAAAATGTTTGGAGACCTCAGACAAGACCTAGCTGCCAACAGAGCAGCCTTCAAAGAGGCCATGGAAAGGGCCAACATGCGGCTTACCTCTTTGGAGACCAACGCCACTGCCCACGGCGGCCGACTCACCACTCTGGAACGGAGAATGTCAGAACTCCACAAACTACAACAAGACACAGCAGACAAAGTGGAGGCCTTAGAAGACCACAGGCGGAGAAATAACTTAAAAATCAGAGAGATACCTGATACCATTGGGAATGCCGACATCCCACATTACATGCGGCGCCTCTTGGCAACGTTGCTGCAACCCCACCAACACACTCAGTGACTATGTATACTATGCCTAAACTTGTCATTTGTTTGAAAGACATTATGCCATCGTTTAAATCTTAGCTCTCACATAATTTTTTATTTTATTTTTTTACGTATTTTTTATATATTTTTGTGGGATTGCTTGTTTGATGTCCTATATGGGGTGACCACCTGTCCTCAACCATGCTAGATAGTACCACAGTAACGCTCCATTCACGAACTCCCTTTCCCACATTAAACTCAGATGTAGAAGGGCACACATAGAACGATACCCTGAGCTAGAAACGTCCAATGAAAACACTGGCGCAGGTACCCCCCCCCCCCAGATTGTAATGTTAAGCTACTCCGGTGAATCCATAGAGGGGGCCACCCCTGATCCATAGAACGCCTCAACTCATAAACCCTCTTTTAAGTAAATCACATACAGGTTCCCAGGGGTCATACCGATGTTTTAACAATCTGTTGACTAATCTGTTGACTAACATGTTCCTGTTAAAAAACAAAAACCCACTCAGCGGGACACCATATCGCCAATGAAAATGCTTTTGTTATTATATGTGACCGATATGGGCAACAGCCCACATATTGTATTGTTCTTTTCTTTACTGCCTGCTGAGTGAACAAAATAAAGAATAAAAAAAAAAAAAAAAGAATACCATCCCCACTGTGAAGCATGGTGGTGGCTCACTGATGTTTTGAGGGACGGGAGCTCTAAAGGCACGGGGAATCTTGTGAAAATTGATAGCAAGATGAATACAGCATGTTATCAGAAAATACTGGGAGACAATTTGCATTCTTCTGCAAGAAGGCTGCGCACTGGATGCTCTTGGACTTTCCAGCATTAGAATGACCCTAAGCACAAGGACAAGTTGACCCTCAAGTGGTTACAGCAGAAAAAGGTGAAGATTCTGGAGTGGCCTTCACAGTATGCTGACCTTAATATCATCTCGCCACTCTGGGGAGATCTCAAACATGCCTTTCATGCTAGATGACCAAAGACTTTGCATGACTTGGAGGCATTTAGCCAAGACGAACAGGCACCTATACCACCTGCAAGAATTAGGGGCCTCATAGACAACTATTACAAAAGACTGCACACTGTCATTGATGCTAAAGGGGGCAATACACAGTATTAAGAACTAAGGGAATGCTGACTTTTGAACAGGGGTCATTTCATTTTTTTCTTTGTTGCCTTGTTTTGTTTTATGATTGTGCCACTCTTTCACAACCTACAGTTGTATATGAATCCCATAAGAAATAAAAGAAATGTGTTTTGCCCGCTCACTCATGTTTTCTTTCAAAATAGTATATATATTGACAATTATCCAAGGGTATGCAAACTTTTGAGAACAACTGTATAACAGGTCAAAGTTTCAGTCCTTTGCTAGATAAAGGTAAGGAAAGGACCAAAACTATTATTATTATTATTTCCATTTATATAGCGCCAACAAATTCTGTAGTGCTTTACAACTATGACCTGCTATTTACCGCTACTGCACAATAAATCATCACATTTGCAAACGATCCGAGTGTTTACACTCTATGAAGGCTGTTTTATATATATATATATACACACACACACACACATACACACATTTATATGTATGCATATGTATATACACTTTTGTTTTGTATTTTATTCATTTAGGTTTTCATTCAATAAACTTGAAAAAAATGGAATTAGACACACCTACTTGTGATGTCATTTTGGTGATGAAAGACGTATGATTCACTAAAAGAGAAGAAGAGAATTTTGTGTAAAATACAAAAAAAATGCTACAAAGAAATTTCAAAAACAATACACATATTTGGCACATCCTATTATACTGGAAGAATATCATTACTATCTAAAATGTGTCTTACCGATTTTGCTTTTTTTGCAAGGAGTTTGTGGGATATGGCTCCAGTGGGCGATTGGGATGAGGAAAGGCGACATATGTACATAAATAATCAATCAAGGTCTACCTTAAGTTAATGGTACTTTTTGCAAAATAATAATAGAGGGTAGACAGAGCCTGGCTGTGGGTTATTGTATTGTTTGATGACCCAACACTTTAGCTGATTGGCACTCCCTGGCATCTCAGCTCACTAGCCGATTTAGCTACCCTAGCTGCCCATATCCACCCAACAGATACAGAATAAGTTTGAAATGCTGGGTTGTTATTTTTATTTATTTATTGGAGAGGGGGCAGACTAAGAATTATACTTAAACACAAAGAAGATTGACACATACATTCAAGTACATATTACAAAAAAAGAAATAACAGATGGTTAAAAACAGATTAGAATTGTTTACTAAGCAAGTAAAATAATTTATTTAACATTTTTGTGATGATATACGTTTTTGTGGCTAATTTTATAACTGGTGCTGATTTACAATGGATGCCCACAGCGTTCACATCCAATAGAGGTAGAAGCCTCGTAGAAACTTTACTAACCCTAGCAACGCCCATGATAACCGCTAACAAATTCTGTGTAAGCATACAAACATTAGACCTAACTAAAAAACCCTTACAAACAAATCTGTAAACCTATTAAATTAATGTATTATAGTGTTTGAAGAAGAATAAGGCTTACTAAAGGAACTCTCCAGGCACCATAACCACTACAGTGCCCTGACACCACCCCTCCAATTTAAGTAGTCAAACTTTTCAGAGAAAAGAAGCCCTCTGCTGGCAATGCAGAACTTAGCTCATTGGCGTAAGGCAATCAGACGGAGCTCACAGTGAATAAGCTGGACTTGCACAAGTTTTTTTTTAGCAAAAAGTAGAAATCCGACATTGACTGCTAATTATCTAGAAGCTCAAAATTCACATCTGCATTGAAACGACATGATGTGTTTTTTATAGACAGTTACCATATTTTGATTCATTGTGAAGAACAATGTAACTCCCGGCCAACAGTCTCTATGTCTGTCCTTGCATTCCTCGTACAGGCTGGCACCATTCTTTAAAATTAATCTGACTGCCCACTGTTAACAAAAAGCATTGCTCTAACTGCAGTCATTTACTAGAAGTCCCTCGAGTTACAAAAATGAACAAATTGTTCATTACTCTCAACCTACAATTTACATTCTAATTTTGGATTAGTGAGATAGAAAATGGAAAAAAAAACCTTCTTCACTTTGATGAGGAATATTATTACAATTCTTTAATTTCAATGATACGAGGAAAATACTTAGAGGGTTACTCCAACCAACATGATCACTCCGGCTTTTAGAAGTGGTCATGGTAGTAGGAATGTTCAATACTGAGATATCTGCACTTTTGTGTCGGGTGTAGTTACATCTACAACCCGGAACGCTGTCAATTCTGTGCAAAATTTACATGTAAGGAGAATCAGCTTTGCAGGCAGCGCATCTACGGGGGAAAGCCTACTTTTTCCTCCGACCTGCCTGCATTGGTATTCGTTAAAAATTTTTAATCCCCCTGCTCTGTCCACCACTACCTTACGAAGCATTGAGCGTGAGCATGCACTGTAAACCTGTCAAAACGGTCCAATCATGTGCTTCTCTATTAAAAGCATTTGATTGGACAACAATTGGGCACTGCTGACTTCAGATCAAGCCTGGAAGACAGCGTCTGGTAACTTTGCCAGGAGTTGGATACCAGGTAATTTTAACACTTCATTTTTTAAGTTTTATGGGGGGGGGGGGCGCATAGTAAATAATGCTCAATAGGCCATTTAAAAGTAAATATATAGGCTTAGAAAAAGGGTTATAATAACCTTTTTACACAAAAAGAATTAAATTTTTTTTTTTTTGTTTGCCATATAAACTAATTTTAAACATTTTTGTAACGAGGACACACCTTCCATAAAAACCTTGCACTCCTAATGTATGTTTCCTGTTTTGCAACATCATTCATTCACAACACATAACATGTGACTAATTCTAAATAAAGATTGCTTCCGAAATTAGACCACCTTAAATCATTAACTCCAATCACACTGCAAAACGCCCCTGCATTGTAAAAAAATTAAAGACTCATCAATGATGTCACAGTGACATGGCTTGTGTTCAATAAACCAGGAAAATTAGTTTCTAGAAAAAGTGTATTCATGTTCCATTTTAATCAAGTTACACAAACAATTTTACAAATTGTAGCCTCGTGGCAAATCTAAGGGTTATTAAATAATTAGTTTTGTTCATTGTTTCAGCAAGATGAGATGTAATTAGCAACATAAGTATCATACTATTATATTTTCCTTTTTATTATTTTTTTTAAGCTAACTTGTAGGTAGAAAATCATATAGGTCAGAATAATGAGGGCACAATAAAATTAAAGGGACACTCCAGCCTCCTAACGTACTGCAGCATGTTGATGTGCTTTAAGTTTAATTGCATGTCCCGTCTGGCAATTTAAATATAAATAGCGATTTTATAATTCTACTTAGTAAGTTGGTTTAAAGTGAGTTCTTCCCATGGTGGGTACATGCATGCACAATGTCTCAATGCTTTTCTACAAGAAACTGATTGGACATATTACTAATGATATCAGCAAGGGGGAATCAGATCTGCAATGTGGAGAGTCTCCCATTGCTGGAATAACAATGAGTTGAAATAAAAATGTCAACCAAAAAATATAATATAATACATATATATATATATATATATATATATATATATACATACATACATACATACATACAGTTGCAAGAAAAAGTATGTGAACCCTTGGATTTAATAACTGGTTGAAACTCCTTTGGCAGCAATAACTTCAACCAAACGTTTCCTGTAGTTGCAGATCAGACGTGCACAACGGTCAGGAGTAATTCTTGACCATTCCTCTTTACAGAACTGTTTCAGTTCAGCAATATTCTTGGGATGTCTGGTGTGAATCGCTTTCTTGAGGTTATGCCACAGCATCTCAATCGGGTTGAGGTCAGGACTCTGACTGGGCCACTTCAGAAGGTGTATTTTCTTCTGTATAAGCCATTCTGTTGTTGATTTACTTCTATGCTTTGGGTCATTGTCCTGTTGCAACACCCATCTTCTGTTGCGCTTCAGCTGGTAGACAGATGGCCTTAAGTTCTCCTGCAAAATGTCTTGATAAACTTGGGAATTCATTTTTCATTCGATGATAGCAATCCGTCCAGGCCATGACGCAGCAAAGCAGCCCCAAACCATGATGCCCCCACCACC
Organism: Pelobates cultripes; assembly: GCA_933207985.1. Taxonomy (NCBI): domain Eukaryota; kingdom Metazoa; phylum Chordata; class Amphibia; order Anura; family Pelobatidae; genus Pelobates; species Pelobates cultripes. The sequence goes on from OW240919.1 coordinate 123,150,429, forward strand.
ATACTTCATAGTTGGGATGAGGTTTTGATGTTGGTGTGCTGTGCCTTTTTTTCGCCACACATAGTGTTGTGTGTTTCTTCCAAACAACTCAACTTTGGTTTCATCTGTCCACAGAATATTTTTGCCAGTACTGCTGTGGAACATCCAGGTGCTCTTGTGCAAACTGTAAACGTGCAGCAATGTTTTGTTTGGACAGCAGTGGCTTCCTCTGTGGTATCCTCCCATGAAATCCATTCTTGTTTAGTGTTTTACGTATTGTAGATTCGCTAACAGGGATGTTAGCATTTGACAGTGACTTCTGTAAGTCTTTAGCTGACACTCTAGGATTCTTCTTCACCTCATTGATCCGTCTGCGCTGTGCTCTTGCAGTCATCTTTACAGGACAGCCACTCCTAGGGAGAGTAGCAGCAGTGCTGAACTTTCTCCATTTATAGACAATTTGTCTTACCGTGGACTGATGAACAGCAAGGCTTTTGGAGATACTTTTATAACCCTTTCCAGCTTTATGCAAGTCAACAATTCTTAATCGTAGGTCTTCCGAGAGCTCTTTTGTGCGAGGCATCATTCACATCAGGCAATGCTTCTTGTGAAAAGCAAACCCAGAACTGGTGTGTGTTGTTTATAGGGCAGGGCCGCTGTACCAACACCTCCAATCTCATCTCATTGATTGGACTTCAGTTGGCTGACATCTCACTCCAATTAGCTCTTGGAGATGTCATTAGTCTATGGGGTTCATATACTTTTTCCACCTGCACTGTGAATGTTTACATGGTGTGTTCAATAAAAACATGGCAACATTTCATTCTTTGTGTGTTATTAGTTTAAGCAGACTATGATTGTCTATTGTTGTGACTTAGATGATGATCAGATCACATTTTATGACCAATTTGTGCAGAAATCCATATCATTCCAAAGGGTTCACATACTTTTTCTTGCAACTGTATATGTGTGTAAGGAAAAATATTAGGCAAGATGTAACAGTGACATAGGTTAAAACAACAAGCAAACATGCACTACATGACCAAAGTATTTTGACAACACTACTATTGTGTGTGGACATGCAAATACAGTGGTTTAAAGGGTTACTCCAAGATCCATGACCACTTCACTGATTAAAGTGGTTATGTTGCATGAAGTCTGAATTTGCAGCTTTTCGCTTTGAAACATTGCACATATGGAAATGAACTGCTCTGCTGCTGGAGGTGTGACTTTACTTCAAGCAATGTTATTGGGGTGTCACTAGCTAACCCGTAACAAAAGTTCTGGGCTGACTAATGTCAATTATGTGACAAATATGCATCTTGCACCAAAACGCACATCATGCTGGTGCCTAACAGTCGTTGATTGCCTGCCCGCCCTAACCTCCCTCCCTATCCAGTAATGGTGAGTGATGTCGGCCTATGAAGATCGAGCTGAGGGAAAACTTGGCCTTGACAATGGAACCAAGTTGTTTAAGACTTTTGCAGGTTTTAGCCAATGGTAGGTCCATCCCCCTTCTATATTTTATTGGTAGCTCCCCCCCCCCCACCTGCTTCCCATTACATCCCCTCTGGTTACTAAATTTAAAGCCCCACCCGCCATCTCTGGTCTGGGTTAGGGGGGACACTTAGTCACCCCAGTTAGTAAAATCATAGCCACTCCCTGAGGAATAAGGTGGGGTTTGCAGGGGACATTAGGTCCTCCCATTATTACATTTGTTGCCCCTACCTGCTGCCCAAAAGTGGAGGCTGAGGGGGCATTATGTCCCCCTAGGATGTCCACCCCTTTTTTTAATTTATTAGCCCCTATATGCTGACCATGGGTGGGAGCACGGAGGGGATGTATTCAACCTTGTTATTTTACAGACCATCGCTATGGGATGAGGTCTTTTTTGCAATTGGGTAGTATTGGCTGGCCAGTTACTAGTTTATGGTTGCAGCAAGCAGCTACTGGAGATATGCAAAAATCCACAGTATGCCGGGATTTCAAAATGTAATACATGTTTAATGGGGTAGCTGGCTAGCAAGTGATTACCTGCCGGCACATAATCAACTTGTACGCCGAGGTTTTTTTGTTTTGTCTTTAACTATTAGTCCACTGCTTACTAGTGCTGCCAGCAATCAAATAGTACTTCAAACAATTGAATTTTAATAATTGAGTGAGTTTAAAATAGATGCACATATTCCATATTCTATTCTTTTCATAGGATATGCATGCGAAAATCACTGATTTAAAAAAATAAATAAATACACCGAATACTTCCGACCAAATGACAAAGATTTCAACTGGATATATCTGAATTGCTATTCCAGTCAGAATTTGGTCATTTTCACCAATTTATTCCATTCAGACAAAGTCCATTGTTTAGTGAATCAGTTGGTCTGATTTTCTTTTCTATTAATTGCCCCAAATAGCTCCCCTAATTGTCCTTCAATAATTCCAAGAAGTGTGAATTAAGACAATAGTCAATTTGTTTTATTTCTAATATGCCATCACCTTCAGGATTACTCACTAATGTGCGAGTTGTCCACAATTCAATGTGAATTTTAAATTTTAAATATTGCATTATTAAAATAGCAGAATTAGAAAGATTGCTGACTTAGTCACCTGAACAACTTTAGCTTAATGAAGCAGTTTTGGTGTATAGAACATGCCCCTGCAGCCTCACTGCTCAATCCTCTGCCATTTAGGAGTTAAATCCCTTTGTTTATGAACCTTAGTCACACCCAGGGCCGGCGCTACCTGTAAGGCGGACTAGGCAGCCGCCTAGGGCGCCCCTTGGGAGGGGGCGCCGCCAGGAGCGCCGGCCCCGCTCATGCTGCAGCCGCCCGAGCACTCTGTAAAGAGCCTCAGGCGGCTGCAGCTTTGCCCGG